>JAPDOI010000074.1:1282500-1882500 GCA_029168955.1 Aplectana chamaeleonis
TCGTGACCTGTAGATAGCCGCTAACAAGATCGAAGGCGCCTATCTCGTCGAGTTGAAGCTTCTTCCTCGGTAAAATGATGCTCACAGTCTCAGCTGCTAAATCCTCTGTTTCAGTGTTCACAAACAAACACCAAGGAACACAGTGCCCATCCAGATGCCAAATGGGATGGTGACCTGTTGCCAGCAGCCAAATTCCCAAGCTGCTTGGTCTTATTCTTGATCCAGTCCACTGAAGTTCCACAAAAACGCGGAACAGAAACAAACAGATCGTCAAGAGCTAGGCTTGACATCTTGAGAGCGCTTCTCGGAGGAACATCATGGGGAAGCAGCCGTGAGACTATGCTGAGAACCACTACAGAGCAATACTTCCAGCCGGCTCTGGGAATATGCGGCACCAGAGTGGCAGCACCTGGCGCCTGACAGCTCCTGGGATAAGCTGCAGCGATGTACAGAATGCTGCGCTTAGAGTTGCTACTGATTTAGTAAGGAGGGCTCCCCCAATGCTGGGAACATCTTCACGCGGAGAGCTTCGCATATTGCCAGTCAAGGAGCATTGTGAACTCCAGGCACACCAGATGTATATTAATGTTATGAGGCAGCCGTAAAAATCATCCGAGCAAAGAGAATTATAGAGCCTATTAGAGAGAGGTCGATTAGGACGCCGTTCGCAGATGCTCCTCGTAAAGATTGATGTACATAGATAGGCCGGTTCCAACATGGAAAGGTTCCGTCTTCTGAGTGAGGAGCACACCCAGTTTGTTCGAGGTTATCTAACGAAGGCGGCTGTAGAAACCTATCTTAGGAGCAGTGCCGCCTCGGGTTTGCGAGTCCGAGTCTCAACTCGGCAGACGAGCCAGATATTGCTCTTGCCTCGCTGCGCTGTGGTCACTTTATACCGTCTCATGTCTTACGTCATCAACGATCGACAACTTGCAGCCGACCAGACGCATGCCCGGACTGTGGTGCTTCCGGACACGGCACGGCGCACTTGTTCATGTGCCCGAAGAGACCTACCTCCTTAGCAACAATGGACCTTTGGACGAATCCTGTCAAAGCCGCCCAGTTCCCTCAATCCTGTGACAAAAACCACTTCGAGGCTGCAGAAGAAGAAGGACTAGAATTTAATAAAAACATACATTATGAAATTGTGACTGATACCACACTCCTAACCTTAGTTTTTGAATTGTGGCAAACACTACCAGGTTGTTGGAAAAAGTTTTGTCGTTCGATAAGAGAGGGCGTTGCTACTAGCCCGAGCTTTTTTTCGTTTTGTCGGTACACTCTTCATACGAACGTATGTAGAGTTTCATTTCAATCTGTCAATGTTCATTCTTTGTTTACAAGCCATTTAGTGTCGCCTTGTCACAGCAAATGGAGAAAATTGAATATCGTGCAGTGATAGAATTCTTATTTTTGGCCGGGTGTAGCAATAAAAAAATCACGAACGAATGTTAAAAGTGTATAATTGATTGCTCACCTACAATTAAAACAGTAGAAACATGGGTTGCTGAAATTCAACGTGGTCGTACAAGCTTCCTAGAAGACGATCCATGTGAAGGACGTCCAAAAGCGCATCAACAACCAGAAATCGTAGCAGCCAAAATACAGGATATGGTTTTTGAAGATCGTCGATAAACTGAGAGAGATTTAGTGAGAGGCCTCTACACATCTCATAAGGCAGTGTGAGCTATTTATTAAGTAACATTTTGTGTTTTTAGAAAGCTGTGTGCACAAATGGAGTGCCGCATTCGCTAATAGAACAAAAACACATTCGAACGCGACTTTCTCAGCAACATTTCGAGCGTTTTAAAAAAGGATAAGAGTGGATTTTGTGCGTCGATCCATCAATATGAATGAGACTTGTATCTATCACCATGATCCTGAGTCAAAACAAGAGGCTACAGAGAGTTGTTTCAACCTGGTTGTTCGGCTTCGAAACGATTTCTCTTGTTCGAAAATCAGGCCAGGAAGGGTTAAGGCATCAGTTTTTCAGGATACAAAAAGCGAATTTTGTATGTGGATTACTCGCAAACTGGTATAACAATAATTAATTCACGAATATTGTTGCAACCTTCCGCATTCACCAGATTTGGCCCCCAGCGACTTGTTTCCATTTTTTTTTCCGGTGAACACAAAAAAATATATGCGTGGCAAGCATTTTTCATCAAATGAAGAGACCATAACGGCTGTTGAAGCGTATTGTGCAGACCTTCCGGATTCTCACTTCAGGATGTGGATCCACAGATTGGAAGATCGTTGGAGCAAAAGTGTATTAATGTCCAGGAAGATCATACTGAATAATAAAGTGTATTTTTAAAACCATAAAATTGTGTTTTTTTCTTATCGAACGACAAAACTTTATTGAACAACCTGGCACACTCCATAATCCTAGCCTAGGGAAGACCTTCGCGGACTGTTTAATCAAATTTGGCCATAATTAAATTTTAGCCATCCCCAAAACTCCCCTCTTGTCAGAGAAATTCCCCAATTCTCCCAAGTGAAACTGCTCTGACCCTGGTTCAATCCACTTGACAAGGACTAGCTTCTAAGAAGGCGTCAAGCACCTCGTTTCTGCTAGTAGACTCCTTCTTTTGGTTTTTTTAAAATGATTAGTTGGTAATCAGCAAAAAACAATAAATAAACAATAAAATAATTTTACTGTGTTGGGTAACACAGGTAAGACTGGACTAATCAAAACTGACCATCTCCATTTGCGTCCTCTTCCTCTTGTTTGTGCCTGTAGTAATCAATCTGAAATATTCTATTCTCACAGAGAGAAATTGAGCTTTTTTTTTGAAAATCCAGTCCAGTAGCGTCCTTCAAAAGTTGAAGGGACAGACCATATATTGATACACTGACAACCAACGTCTTTACCCGTTTTCCATTACATTTTTAAAACAGCTTCACTCCCACAGTACACAAAAAATCGCTGGACCTTTTTCAAAATTCCTAATTTAGTTATTGGGCGGAGCCAGTATTCTTCAATCCGCAGCAGTCAGCCGAATGAATTACCAGGGAAAAAACAGAAGCCGAACGCATCTGCATGTCCTGCACCATGAGCGCATTCGGCAAGCACATAAACGTGACCTCCCGTAAACGGACGTGAAGATCTGATTCTACACTATTAGCTGTTCCTAGTCCCCAAATCTGCCCAGGAGCAGAAATCGCCCGACTCGGCAAAGCTTCCTTAATTTATGACAACTCAAAAGCAGTGTTCACGATTAATCTCGTTTTTGAGTTTTCAGTGTGAAAACACAACGTCTGGCAGCGAATGCTATGGAGGATAGGGTCGAAGAAAGCAACGAAAACGGGCCAGAAATCGATAAAAACGACCGGAGAATTGAAGATGTCCTTAGCTCCAGTACGCCCTGCTCTTGCCCTGCCCCTTCGCGTTCACACCTGACGAGCTTGTGGCGCCGCAGAACGTTTTCGATGGTAAACTGCCAAAAAACTCCTTCACGCCCAGCCTGATCGATTCGTGCATGCAGGAACAAAGCAGGACACGTGATTTTCGTCCATGCTTTTCTTCGCTGTTCCTTCACTAGTCGTTAGCTCACGACCGAACAACCCCTTCCGAGGACGAACTCGAATACGATATTGATCGTGAAAACTGCCTTTTAATCCATTCGCTAGCCTCGATGACTGAGCTCTTGGTTGGTTGCTACGCATAAGCAATCGTCAGGCAACGAGCAATATGTACTCTCCTCTTTGATTAAGTCGATGTTGTAACCATAGCAGTCTTCAAGTCCCAATCTCGCCAAATCCCTCATCCTTCGCCTCGTCAGCATCGCTTGGTCATCGAATGCCAGGGAAAACTCGAAAGACAATACACTTCCTACACCCTGAATTGGAACATCCATGCCATATAAACAGATTCATACCTGAGCTCCAATATTGAAGATTCTGGATGCTTCCTATGACCAGAATTACATTTCAGGAAAGAATAATTTATTTCATTACCTATTACTACTCTACTACAGAACGCATTGCTCCAACCTCACAAAAAGCGAAGCTACGAGAACGTGAGAATCGGACACAACTATCTAATGTAGCTTATGATAAACATCAACCAATCAGAAGAATAGACATCGACAACAAGTCTAAAGGTGTCAGCTCCCATTGCAGCGCAATGACTAGTATCATAACAGAGCGAATGACAACACTAATGCTTTTAGCACCAATTCAAAAATACAGGATCGAAAATCACTGCAAAAAATGAGGCACGAACGGAGCTAGATATTGAAAAAGGCAGACGCTGCCTTACCTAAAATCCACCTAGCATAGATGATTCCAGTCCTGAAGAAGAAACGTGATCATGCAGTCACGACACGCTTCCAGAGCAATTAAAGAATCGTATAAAGGAAACGCATATCAATCACTGCTAGAAGTGACAAATCAGATCATTTTCGTATTATAATTAACAACAACCTAATTTCTTTAAACCAACTACCAGAAAAGTTTTTAGAAAAAAAACTATTTAACCAAACTATTGTGTTTTACAACGTTTCTGTGAAACATGAAAGGTTAAATGAATGCATATAATCCTGTAGTACAGCGTAATTGCGCCCAAAGCAGGAGGCTGGCAGAGGAACAAAGCCTACGGCGATATGGAGGAATCCGTTCGTAAGAAAGGTCGGACACGAACTGCTCGAGATTCACGCAGAAGAAAAGCGGTCTTCCCTTAATTGAACACAATGCACTATATATACAAGGAATGAACATATCAGCCGACTTACTTGATTGTGAGAAGGCTTTTCAGTGTGCCGTCCACTTTTTGAATCTCTTTTTGCTCTTATCCAGTTCTTCTTTCATTTCTCTGTGAACTCCAGCCACAGTAGCACGCAGGCCATCGAACACTTGATCCATCTCACTAAAGCAATTACAAATACGATGTCCATCTCAGACGGATTGTACAAGCCTTAGCTTCATAATAGCACATCCTTCATCCTTTCTCCAGGCGATTCTTGGTCACAAGCGGGCCCGACAGTTTCCAAGCTCGTTCTCACAATCTACTGCAGGTCGGCTTCCGTTGCTGTTGGGACCACTGCTACTGCTCTCCTACCAACGCTGATGCTGTTGGGGGCTCTTCCCAGCTCACCCAAACAGCAACAGCAATAGCCCGAAGATTGGGGGAGGAACGAGCCGAACTGTCAGGCGGCCTGATTCCTGTTCGGTGAGGCTTGTGGCGTCGAGAAAAGCGCTTCAAGTTAGCTGGAACCATACACTTTTCCGGATCTTTCACAGCAACTTGTAGAAACCATTAACTGCAGTACATCACGTAATCAAGCTAGCTTTTGGGAAGCGTTCAGAGTTCGCTCGCAGCAGCGACATTATAATCAGCCTGCATACCTGATCAGGGGGTGTGCGGAAATGTCTGTTTCCTGGCCGTTTTTGGCCTTTCTGTTTTCTCTTGAAAAATCTGCAAAAAAAAACAGAAAAAAATCAGAAAAAATGAACGAAATCCAGATCTGTGGGACAGCGCAGCTTATTTTAGTCGCTTTACGAAGTACCATTTGTGCTCAATGCGATTGCTGTTAAAGGCAGTGTCCAACGATAAAAACCATGTCCGATTTTTTTGGTGGAGATCGGCAGCTGCGGGCCTAGCGCGCAACCCTAACGCTGAAAAACTGAGAAAAATGAGCTCAGGAAACGGTTTCCCAGCGGCCCCAAAGCTGGACACCCGTCAGCTCGTCACACCCCCAGATGCACTTTCCACGCCCACCGACGTAGAACAAATGAATGCTCGAGATTGTGGAGATTAGCGATGGTTTCCGAACAATTGCCTGCCGTTCTTCCACTTTATTCCCAACTTCTCTCTTTACTCAGAGTCAGCTTGGCATACATCGGCTGCAAAAGGACGGAAGTTACAAGTCTCGGACAACTCCAATGTCCATCAAGGGCTTCCATAGCTCAATTTTTGAGGGACCATAACTCCGTTTCTAGAAGGTGTTGTACGATTCCAAAAACATCATTGGAATCAGCATGGGACTGTCTTTAAGATAGGTGGAAAAGCAGAGAAACAATTCTTATCGTGAACACTGCCTTTAAGGGCAGTGTTCGCGATGAAAAAGTTAATTGTGGTATCTTTTTGAGAATGTAGGCCTGGTCATCACAAAAGTGAAAATAAGTGCAAATTCGGAGAAAAAACGCTCAACAACAAGCTATTGCTGGGTCTCAGCCAGCCCCCAAATTGACTAGATTTCACTAGGTTTCACCAAAAACAACCTGGATTGGCACAGAAGATTTACAAATAAACATATGTACTGATGCCCAGGTTTGAGGAAGAGCGAACGTGGACTTAACTAGATTTCACTACAATTGCTTGTTTTGTAGACTTTTATTCTGCATTTAGAGTATTTGCTAGACACCGTAAGACTACTAACTTTTTAGCGGCAAAATAGAAGGGGAAATACGCATTTATAAAAAACCTGTTAGTTGGGGAGTGTGCGTACACCCACTATTTAGCCGTTGTAGACTTGTTTTGTGTGCGTTCTTCCATGCAATCTTGTCACTTATTTTTACATTCGTGATGGCCAGACCTGTGACATTCTTATAAAGAAAAATTCAACAATGGTTTTTACCATGAACCCTGATAACGCCCTCGTACGGAAGTACTTTGGCACAATAGAGGGGTAGCATCCAAGGGCAGAGCACGTATTCCACCTCTCCCTTTGTCAGAGCTGCTGCAGTTAGTTGTTCGCAGCAGCTGCTGCACGGACAGCAGGTGTCTGAACCCGATGTCTGTCCTAGGATGCAAACCGCCATTATTGTGCTGACATTCTACCATACGGGTGAATGCTCTGCGAGTTTCGGCCGAGCAAATAGCCGATAAATTACCACAAAATGCCTGATTTTTCACGTAATAGCCGAGAACAAGGTCGTGTTCCGGAAAACAGCTGGTTGCCGCGAAATAGGCGTCAAATAATGGTGGTCGAGGAACAGCCGCGAAAGAACATGCTTTCAAAGTGGAGTGTAAGACGCATTGTTGAAGGGCAGATTTGGATGTCAACACGGCCGTAGGTTCCATCATACCCATGTTTTTCTCGGTTATTCCTCGATTATTTCGCGAACAACATGGTCCCAGCCCACCTAGCAGCCAAGAAATTATCAAGAAATACTCGAGAATCTATCACAAGGTAGCTGAGTTGAACGCAAAACTCAGATGTCAGGTGGTGGACTCGAACCTGCATTGCACGCTTTCTCTCCGGGCGAGGAAGTGTTACCATTACACCACCGACACCCCGTTCTTGCATAACTCTCAGCTATTCACACATGAACTGTGTGGGCAACAACAGCAATCACCCGATGACGGGTACAGTGCAGGTTCGAGTCCTGCCTGACATCTGAGTTTTGCGTCTCAACTCAGCTACCTTGTGATAACTTGTGATCCAATTATCATGCCATAATAAGGCTTCAAATATTCAAAAAAAACACAATTATAAAAGTTGAGAATCTGCTCGACAGAATCAGTTTCTTTGGGCCTGCTGGGCTATTTCTCGACCAAGATTCTCAGCGTGTCTTTAATGATCTTGTATCCGTCATTGACGCGTCATTGCTACTATCAATGGCTTATAGGTCATCTGTGCAGTTCCGTAGATATTATATTTTCTTGAGTATGACAAAGGTATTTGGAATTACATCACTCTCTCCACTTGAGAAAAAAGTTAAAAAATGCAGTGAGTGTTTTTTTCTGAAAATTTTCTGTTTTCTGGGGCTGTTTCGGCCTCTCTGTTTTCTGACAAACTCGATTTTCTGTTTTCTGAAATTTTTAAAAAATTTCCGCACATCCCTGATACTGATCCGGAACTTTAAAGGTATGCATCGCATCTCCACGGCGAACACCTGGAGGCGTTGGAGTCGCTCCATCGCTTTGATGTTTATAGTGAAGGCGCGATACATCCGAAATTACGTGACGAGATTATTTCTCGACCTCTTTTTGTGTTCTCTCTTAAACACAACAAATGTAACCAATAACGCATTTGTGTTTTGAAAAAAAGCTTAGTAGTTAGAGTCCTCTCCTGACTGAGGACTGCTTTTACTTTACTCCCACTGCGATTTGGAAAAACCATACTGTCGTTGCTGGTAGGTCAAAGCGATTGTATATAAATGACCCGTGCTTAGAATTCCCCAACTGGCTCGCGGGAATTCCAAAAATGGCAGCATTTTCATTGCTTACGTGCAAAAAGGTAAGGGTACCCACAAAGGAATTTTTGAGATGTTCAAAAAATTCCGGATCCGGCTAAAAACTTCCAGCTGAGGGTTATTCAGGGCACTGAACCTGAATTCGGGATCTATTTGTCGCCAGACTTAGGGTTACTGCAGGTTACGCGGCAGGCATAATGCCTTTCAACCTGGCGTTACGTACCTTGAAGTTTCTAAAATCGGAAAATGGACGTCAAATTCGTGTTCAGCGTCTCAAATAACACCCACAGAGAAATTCTGAGTAAAATCTGAGACTTTGACCAAGCTGCCATAAACCCACAAAGTTACATACCGTTATCCAGGAAAATCGATGAACCGACCCACAGATTCGTGATAGGCAGCCCAAACCATCCCTTTGTACAAGTTTTAAGACTACTTCATCGTAGCATTCTCAAAAATCATCAAAAACCAGCGTGGGCCCAGCGAAATTTCCCAATTTCAAAACATCGGACCAAACACAGCCGGAATTTTCTACATATTGACAAATGGGCCACAGATTCGTAATCAGCCCTCAAAAACGGAAGTCCATAGAAAAAGGTTTTGAGCTCAATCCGGTACCAATTTTTTGAACGTCTAAAAATTTACCTGCCATTCATGTAGCCCTTTTCTGCCTAGTAAAGCTATAGAAAATGCCCGCACTTTTGAAAATCTTTGCGAGGCATTTAGGGGACTTGGAAAACGGACTATTCTATGCTGTGTCCCATACCTACAACTATCAAAACATACAACTATCAAAAACCGCAGACCATCTAGAATCCCGGGAGATTGCTGTGCTGGATAATGAGATCAAGCAGGATCTGGATAAGAACAAGAGGGAATGCTGGGAGAAGTTCACTGAAAAGCTGAATTTCACAGGCGGACGGAACTACGACGTGGAAAGTGTTGAGGAAAATTTCCGGAAGGTCCGCCCTCTGGGATGAGCTCCGCTATTGAGTTCGAGGAGAACGTCTTCAAATCAGGGAAAGCGGTTGCTTACGCACTCGGCAAGAATTTTTTCATCACACGTACCAAGCGAGGCGTGCAAAACAGAGTCACGGTTAAGCAGAGCTGAGCCGGTTGACGCTCATGAACGCATCTGAGGCGCTTTACTCTCACACAAGTAGAGAAGGCTGTCAAAGAAATGCGTGAATTCGAAGGCTATCGGACCTGACGGTATCTCCCAGCCATCCTGAAGAAGCTTCCCACGGAACTTCTACCGATGCTTGCAGATATCATTAACACTTCTTTCCGGACCTGCACTCTACCCCAAGCTTGGAAGACAGGCCAATGTGGATACCGTTGCCAAAGCCAGGCAAGTCCCAAAGCACGGCAAAGGGCTTTCTGACCAATAAGCCTGTTATCGCCCGTCGCTAAATTAGCTGAAAAGTTGATCGTGACGGACCTGGCTGATCAAAATGAGCGACAGCAGCATCAGCATGGGTTCAGGAAACTCTTACTCCACTACTACAGCTCTATTGGAGATCGTGAGCTTTGCGGTCGATGGGTTCAACATGAGAAAGCCCTCGTAAGAACGGTGGGGCCGTCGCCCTCGACCTGACCCAAAGCAAGTTTGACCTCCTGTTAACTTGGGACTGCTGGTCCGAGAAACTGCTCAAGTCGTCGCTACCATCATGGCAGAAGCGATGGATTGCAGCGTTCACTTCAAAGGCCGCCGTGCTAAGGTTTCACTGTTCCAGAATCATGTATCCGATAGCATTCCAATAGCAGCCCGGTGTTCCGCAAGGCGGAGTGTTAGTCCCCTGCCCTATTCAGCCTGTATCTTGAGAGACATTCCCGAGCCTCCCAATGATGTAAGGGGATTGTTATGTATGCCGACGACTATCACCATCATGTGCCAGGATCGTGACTCCGCAGATAGCCGCTAACAAGATCAGCGCCTATCTCGTCGAGTTGAAGCTCTTCCTCGATAAAATGATGCTTCACAGTCTCTGCCGCAAAGTCCTCTGTTTCAGTGTTCACAACAAACACCAAGGAACACAGTGCCCATCCAGATGTCAAATGGGATGGTGACCTGTTGCCAGCAGCAAAATTCCCAAACTGCTTGGCCTTATTCTTGATCCCTCACTGAAGTTCCACAAAACGCGGAACAGAAACAAACAGTCGTCAAGGCTAGGCTTAATATCTTGAGAGCTCTCCAGGAGGAACATCTCATGGGGAAGCAGCCGAGAGATTATATTGAGGAACCCAGAGCAATACTTCAGCCGGCTCTGGAATATGCGGCACCAGTGTGGCAGCACTCTGGTGTCTGACAGCTCCTGGAATAAGCTGCAGCGTGTACAGAATGCTGCGCTTAGAATTGCCTACCGGTTGTGCAAGGAGCTCCCCTGGTGGAGCATCTTCACGCGGAGGCCTGCATATTGCCGGTCAAGGAGCATTGTGAACTCCAGGCACAGCAGATGTATATTAATGTTCTGAGGCATGCCGAATCATCCGTCAAAGAGAATCATGGAAACCCATAAGAGAGAGGTCGATTAGGACGCCGTTCGCCGATGCTCCTCGTAAAGTTGATGTACAGAGATTGGGCCGACTCCAACATGGAAAGAGCTTCGTCTTCTGCGTGAGGAGCACACCCAGTTTGTTCAGAGGATATCTAGCAAAGGCGGCTGCTTGAACCCTATCTTGGGAACGGTACTGCCGCCTCCCGGGTTTGCCGAGTCCGAGTCTCAACTCGGCAGACGAGCCAGATGTGCTCTTTCTGCATCGCTGCGCTGTGGTCACTCTATTCTGCTCATGCGTCTTACGTCAACAAGAGATTCGACAGCAGCCGACCAGACGCGCATGCCCGGACTGTGGTGCTCCCGGACACGACACGGCGCACTTGTTCATGTGCCCGAAGAGACCTACCCCTCCTTAACAACAATGGACCTTTGGACCCCAGAAATCCTGTAGAAGGCCGCCCAGTTCCTCAACCCTATGGACAAAAACCACTTTGAGGCTGCAGAAGAAGAAGAAGAAGAATGATTCTAATATTAAAGCCCTCAGGAAATGTAAGGTAAGCCCCAGTGAACGAACATACATAAACACCCTAGTTGACGACAAACAGAATATAGAAAGCATTAACGACCCGGCACCCTGTGTTGTTTTTCATGAAAAAAAAACTTTACGAAAAATTCCGAATGTAATTTTCACCGTATAGCCTGTGTCTCGCTAACAATGTGTTGTATGAGCTGGGCTGCAACTTGCTGCATCCGTGCAGCCAAGTGCGACCGGAACTGTTCTTTCAGATGTTGTTCTTTCTGCATGCGAAATTCCAAACGCATACGCTCCCACAAATATAGGCCACCGTGACGCTGCCCCCTGCACACAGCTATCACCTGTAGATCCACAATAATGCAGTTAGTATATAAGAACTCTTTCTTTCAAATCACACGAGTTTCCAACTTTTGCGTAATTCATAACAATGTTTGATAATTTCACCTCGCCACCCAACGGCTCTATAAACGACTCCTCCTACGATCAGCAAGCCAATGCTTCCACATTTGCCAAATAACTTTGCTGATGTAAGCGACCATTTGGGCTACATCATGGCATTTCCTCTTCGACAGCCCGCTGCATAGCCTCAGCGTGAAGATTCGTCATTGCTGCGACCAGCGTTTTTCTGCAATTAGTAGTTCTAGATCCCCAATAATTACCATATAAGAGAAATCGTCAATGCTAACCAGTGCCATTGGTGTCAAGAGGACTCGTTTGTATAGCCGCTCACCGGCTGTCCAGATCGGTAAGCGATTATTCGACGGATAATTGCAGACAGCCCAAACGTGAAACCGGAATTCGAGGTCTTCATGCCGAAGTCTCTAAAATTGCTGGATTTTTAAAACACGTTGCAATCAATGATATCACTCCAAAGTCTCTTTACGTCTGACTGACTGCATGAACCGAAATCTTCCCAAAATAGGAAGCCCGATAGTTTGTTTGGACAGCGGAAGTTACGACTTCTTCAGTGACAGAAAAGAAATCCTGAATATTAAACCCAACCCCTGTGAAATCTTCAGTTTCCGGCCCGGTTCCAAAAAATCTTGGCCAAGCAGTTTTCTCTGAACCACAAAGCGAGAAAATATAACCCTCTGCCTCGGGAGACGAGAAGTTCGGACAAATCCAGCAATCCCCTTCAAATTTTAGCTTCTAACCAAACATTTTATAGACATCTCTAGATTCTCGCGAGACAATCGAAATGCCTTACTCCTGCGATGCCTTTCTGTTTCTCGTTTTTTTTTTCTCAACCACACCTAGAAAACACCATAGTTATTCGCGATATTTTTGCTCCGTGGGGAAATAAAGAGGCAAACACTACTCTCATAAAAAAATTGTGCGTATGGTTCCAAATTCTGCTCATATTTTTCTTCACATTTACGCAAGAAAGCTGAATTCAACAGACCCGAAATTTTGCTGTGACACGAGGAAAAGCTAATGCAGAAATGAAAAGAACTAGCGCTCGAAGAAAAATTTAGACGTCTTCAGGTCAAATGTGGAGAGACATTTAACAAAATATTCCCTTCCTGGGCTTCTTCCCATCAAGCATGCAGGTTTCGTATTCTCTCTGGAGAGTAGTACGCAAAATTCTCGTCAGACGGGACTGGGCTGGGGTCCTCACCAAAGCCAAGTTCTTTATCGGATGCTTCGCCTACGCTAACTGCTTTCGAAACATCGCGCACTATAAATCTCTATAATCGATACAGAGTCAAGCGGACCATTTTCTCAAACCCGGGCTAAGCTACGACGGGTGGCGAGTATGTTTAGGCCGAAAATAAACCGGAAATACAGGACACAGAGAGAGAATCTATTCTCTTCTATTTGTCATCAAATTACATTACACAAACAAAAATAAGCAGCTAAAAACCTAAGTTATGGTAAAAACAAATATCTAGGACTGCAATTAACCCAACTTGCTTATTGTTTTCTTCAGCACTCTATATGGAATGTCTGCGCTCAAGCTTTTTCGTCCTGAACGTCCTGCCACACTCCAGCTACGACCCCTCTCCATAGCGATTGAACTCTGTTGCTCAGAGAAACCCTGCCACTGGGCCACGCGCTGGAATGATGTTGAAGGTCGATGGTATACGTTGCCGTCCCTTGTCATGAGCTGGACAGTCATGACATTTAGCAAAAAATCGTGGCTGGACCAGCATCGGAGCAATGGCACTGGACCGTCGTAGGAGACTGTTGTCGCGTGTTCGTCACGGCGACGTGTCGCGGAAGGAGGCTTACATACTGCAAATGTGCCGATGACTGTCGTTGGACACTGTCGTTGCTTGGCGCACTGCGACAGATTTAAAGGCAGTGGTCGCGATCAAATATGCTTTGCTGTCTTTTTTCTCTCTAAACCCTTTTCTACAGAGTTTAGAGTAGTGGGACCTCCATAAGAAAAAATCGCGAAAAAAACCGCAGTTTTGGGTCCAAATTTAAAGCCTTCTGAACTTTCTAGCCTTTTGATGGTGGACGAGCCCACTCAACATCACATAGCCATCGATGACCTCTTTATATCAAGAACATCAGCTGGCTTGAAATTGAATTTCAACTCCAACGAACCTTCGGATATATGTACACATCTAGTCAGAAACATTGCCTGGAGTGCTTTCTTTCATTGCTCAATTGTTTTTATTAGGTAAATTTGCATTTATTTCTTCCTCTGAATGTCGATGATTTTTGACTGCTCGGCATGAGATTTGGCGATCTTTTTGGTCGACGCTGTGCAAGTGTGCAACGAACTGGCATTTTGGGCTTTAAAATCTCTATTTAGTAGTTCCTTTTTCACCTCGCTACCTTTCATAGTTTTCAGCCGTTTTTGACTCTAAGCTGATTTTTGTAATTTTTCAATAACGTTTTTCATCGTGACCACTGCCTTTAAAGGGCGGGGAGGCGGTCGCTAGGGTTACGCAATACGCGACGCGACCGCGTGTCGCAAAAGTATACCATTGGCCTGTAGGCAGCGTCCATAACGCCAAATCGAAAGAGCATGCGATTACGCAAGATTCAATGTTCATAGTGGGCAAACGTTTTGCTAGGCAGCTCACGCTGCGCTTCCGCCTCGCGCGCTTACGCCAGCTCCAAAGATGGAAGCAGCACGTTTCATGCTTAAGGCTCAATCTCTAGAGTAGGAGACATTAAAACTGTTGCAAAACCATTGCTATTGTTTCCCATAACCCTGCTCCACCACAGAATACGCGCAAACCTTGGGAAATGATCGGCCGTAGCCGCCAATAATCGAAGTAATTGATTACGCGGTCAAACATTGTCAATCGAATCAACGCGCGAGGTAGGGGGTGTTTCCCAGTGCGCTCAGTAGCGGGCACAGGCCACTTCTAGTGTTGAGGAGCGTCATCGAGAGGCGCACAACAGTGGGAACGCGCACTCTCGAGACGCATGGCGACGCCGCCTTACCAACAGGAGCTGTGTACATTGAAGAGTAAAGGCTTATTTTTGACTGCATCGCTGCTGTTTTTCATCGCAGCGATTTTGCCCCCGCTGCTAAAGCAATGTAGCAGTGGCGGCAATTTTGTACATAGTGCATACCCCTCATGAACGATCCGAGAGAAAAATCAATTAATCGGTGGAGAGTAATGGCCCAAATGCCATTAATAACATGGTCCGACTCAAAACACTGGATATCGTCATATTAATATAGCAATATTCACAGAATGAAACGTGTCATTCTGCTGGCAATCAGCTCCATTGCTGCCATATTGGTCGCGACTGGAAAGCGATGGTCAGCCACCATTGAGGATCGCTCCTCCAGCAGCGAAGCAGTAAAACATAGGATTTCGTCGCCGCGGCCCAGCGATGGTAGGACGTTTGGCTACAGAAGCGATCACAATTGGAAGCGCCTTTCGCATTACGCGCGATGAAAATGAACAGTTGTCCCCTCGCATGGCTGCAGCCACCAAGTGCAAACCAGAACAAGGCTTAAATGATTTTTACAGCACCCACTTTGTCAAGGCAGGAGCATCGACGCAGATGCTGAACTCTGAAGGGAGCTCGATATCTCCACACCCTCCTCCCGAGTTTATGCTGGTACGGCTCAGCAAGGATTTTCGTTACGTACTCTGCAAATCATTCTTCCACATTGAGAGGACAACAAATATATCCAGGAATACATTGAAAACGAAGAAGAGTTCCAAGTACAGGAGGAACTTACGGAACATGTCGTTCTCGAGATTGCCATATAACGGGACATCAAACCACCGGTGCATCTTGCCTCAAGGTTCAGGAACTGACACACTTATCTGTGAACTCGGCCAAAGCCTAAAAAGCCAACGAAACAGATGAAATGTAAAAGATTAGAAGCTAGAGACAATTGATGACCCTAGCTCCCCGCTACCTAGTTACACAGTAAAGATAGCCAGAACAGCATCTAACAAGGAAGTGATCAGACCTGGTTGCCAGAACTACCCATGAAACCAGGTTTTCGAATCGACTGCCTCCTGGCGGGTGTCCACAAGAACTCAATTCCCAGCTCCCGAGTAATATTGAAATAAAGTGTTATGACGCGTAGAGAGTTATGAGCTGTAGTAGGTAATAAACAATTTGATCTGCCATAAACTATATTTATCGTTCAAATTATCATAAACGTGTCCCTATATTAGTGTTCCAGCTCCTCAGACGTTCACCATCAGAGCTCCTCAGACGTTTTTTTGTCCAAACGTTTCCCATGCTGAGGCTGTGCGTGTTCACAATGACGGAGGCATTTGGACAAAAACGTATTTTTTACATTAAAAAAACTTTTTTATTATTATTACTCGGGCAGCTAAAATAGGGTTGTTACAAGTACCCGGAAGGTGGTCGATCAGAAAAACATGGCCACATGCGTAGTTCTGGCAACCAGGTCTGGTCCCTCCTTAGTAAGGGTATTCCCTACCCGCTTTGAACTCGACGATTCCCTCTTTGGTATCCATGAAAGGCATATTAAAGCGGTCTATAATCGCTCTCCAGTCGCATGATCTCCTCGCTAAAATCAGCAGAAACCTGTAAAAACGGTTATTCGATATAGGAGAAAATCACCTATCACAAAATCCCACCTTCAGGTGGACCTCAGCTCTAATGCGGTTCCAGGTTTGTTCACGGTAGGCAACGTTCGAATTGCGCGAAATTGGTCCGACAGTCATTAAAGACGATTGTGCTGTTCTAAGGAAAGAAGTGAATGATAGTCCAGTAGAGCCCGTGACAAATTCCAAAAAAAGGAGAAAAGGCAGTACATCGCACCTGTAGTTCGCTTTCAAGGGCATCTTTAGTTTGAGTAGCAGCATTATACACACTACCTCAACATTTGCTCTGCATTTTCGAAATTATTTCATTTGCTCGCCCATTATGAGCTTCAAATTTCGTTCTGGATAGCTGCCCTGGTAACAAAAATGATGCACACTTGGCGGATTGCAGACATCTGTTTAACCAGCTCACAGCCAATGCTCTTCAAATATCAGTAGTGCTCGTCGGCAAAACTAGTGAAGGCGTTACCCGTCTCTTATAAAGCTTACAAGGGAAGCATATACAAAGCCTAGGTCGGATCTGCGGAAACGTGATTGAGTATTGCTAGTATCTCTTGGTGCATCTGTAGTAAAACTGCGCAGTACCTTCTCCCGAGCCGCTGGTTCTGAGAAGTTGTAAGCCCAAAACCGTAGTTTTTGGAGATTTTTGTAATTCTTCCAAAACGCTCAGTAAACTTTCGAAAATCCGGAAACGGGACCTCATAAACGAGTTCAGCACCCAAACAAACTCCTCTGGGCGAAATTTAGGCGGAATCACGTTTTCCGAACTTTGCGCATACTGATAGCGTTTGGTCTAGAGCGGATTTTCAGGAGCGGTTACTAGATCAATTAGGGGCTTCAGAAAAATATTCCACATTTGACCTAAAAGGTCGCAGCCCCTACGGTTTTTTGGGGCGCTCATTATGAATCTGAAATTTACTTGTCGATTCTCCTAAGTTTTCGACTCAATTCGCTCGGAAGCTTATCCTGCGGGAGAAAAATTTCAAACACCACTTTCGAGATTTCCGGATTTCTCCGATAGATGTATCTCGAAATCATTCTCTGAAAGTAATTTACAGCTTAACACGGATCATCTGAGGTCTATTTGCCGAATTTCCTACATATGACAACAGATTACGGTGGTATACGATACTTTCATCAAGCTCTCAGATTTGACTCAAAATTTGTATCCGTGGGGTTATTCGAGAGTGGCGAATACGAATTTGATGTCCATTTCCCTGATTTTTCGAAATAATAAGGTAGGTTTCGCTGCCTAAATGGCATATTACCTACCGTAAACCGAGAGCAAACCCCGTGAATTCTGACAAAACGGACGATGGCAAGGGTCTGCAGAGGTCAAATCGCGGCGTTGCTTGCAGCGACGAATAGCGTTGCGATGCAACATCGATTGCATTCGGCTGATAGGGCGACCGACGCGGCGTGAAGGGGAGCACGATGGGGGCACCGCAGAGTTTTTTGAATCCGGGACGGCCCAGCGTCACTGCCAGCGAGCCGCAAACTAAACGGCGACAACAAATATTTCGAAACATTTTTGTCGCCGCGTCAAGGCTGACGCTCGACGACCACTCGCCGGTCGTTCCAACTCTTGCGGACCCCTATAGATGCTCAAGAGATACTGACCATACAATTCGTTGCCGCAAGATACGACCTATGCTTGTGTGTACCCGCCCTTTGCTAGCCTTATAATTTGAAAAAATAATCGAGCCGAGACGCACGCAGCCTCCTTGAGAGCAATATGATATGTAAAAGGTATGGCGACGAAAAAATCTGCTCTCGGCCTAGGAAACATACAAAAACTGTGAAATTTCGCACACCAGCAAAGCGAGCCTGAAAGCAATGGAAAGAATAGAAAGTGTAACAGAGTGAAATAAGATGCACCTAGATATGCACTCCGCTCGAATTGTCTCTCAAACATCTCAAATTCCATGGCTCTTTACTTGATTGACCATCCATTTTGGATTAGACGCTTCGGACTTCAGCAGGCCTTCGCGCTTTCAGTCTTGATTCGAGAACCTCAACAAGACACACTGGTAATGGCTTAGAATAAACAATAGAAAAACATTTCTGAAATTACTTGATGACTCTCTTCAATAGAGGCCGAGAAGGATGGAATGGATGGGGTGCAGGGTTCCTCGTACAACAAAAAAAAGAAAAAAACTCTACGCAATCGCGTTTTTTTGTATAAATGAATAATTTTGGCATACCAGAACCTTCCGTCGTACAGAGACATCGACAACCCAACTACTACTTCGCTGATCCACAACGTGCTCGCGAACAACTTGAGAATACTTAGGGACCGCGCCCGCATCCTGACCACATGTTTGCGTTGATTACGTATCATAAAGATAGGACACTCCTAAAATTGTCGGTCTTCTGTGTTTGTTGAGCAAGATAGATCTTTCTCGTGGAGTAATACTGTGATTAGGATGTAAAATAACCCCGTATACCTATTTTGAGTTAGATTGAATGATTGTGCACTTTTCTAGAATAAATTTATGTTTTAAATCGCGTATCAAAAGATAGGAGGGTTAAATCGGATTCCTAGTCCGATAAAATTGTGCGATCCCAAAACTAATGACCTGTAAGCCTTCCTTGCACCTTTACTGCGACAAATACTTGATTTTTGTATACTTTTGACCAAACTGATCTGCCTTCACAAGTCGATCTTGTCTCCATTTCTCGCTTTGCAGTGTTGGAGCGCAGAAATTCAGAGAAATCGTTTCGGCCATTGGCTCAGACCCGACAAACCTTAATAATCTAGAGATTTTTAATTTTGTTGAGATCAGGACTGGGGCAGGATCATCCACTCTGGACAAGATATTTTTGCCGAGCAATGATGCTGATCTCAGACCTGCTCTTCTGAACTCTTCTCTGGTTGTCCGGCTAGAAATCACAAATCTTTGTCGCCCGAAAACGTGAGGACATTAAAGCAGGTGTCTCTCTAACTTCGTCTAGTACTTAACACTGGAGATCATCCGACTGGCTGTCGAACGCAAACTGCAGACGTCCTGATGGAAAAAATGCTCTGACGGGATTATGGGAGATCTGGTGACCGCAGTTCCGATGGCAAGGTGGACAGCTACTTCAACTATTTGTGTATAGGCGATGGTTTCTATTGAAAAGGAATCTTTTCACAATAGGTCTGATGGTCGGAAGTGCTACTAAAGCAATTCGAGCGTAGGTGCTGTCCAATTCAGCCTTCAGAGCTCCAAACGTAGATCTACCATAATCCGTCAGAGCATTTGCCCGTAAGTGACGTCTGCAGCTTGCGTTCGCCAGCTGTTGGATTGATCTCCAAAGAGTACCAGAGGATATCAGAGTGGACACCTACTTTCATTCCCCACGTTTTCGGGCATGAGAAAGCGCGTTTCTAGACAGAAAACCAGTAGAAAGTTCACGTGAGCAGGTCTGAGGTCGGCTTCTTTGCTCGACAATAACTATCTTGTCCAGCAGGGAAGTCTACCTTTCTGATCTCAACGAAATGAAAAATCTCTGGGATATTTAGGTTTGTCGGGTCTGAGCAAATGGTCGGCGATTTCTCTCGATTTCTGCGTTTCAATCGGAAATAACTGAGAAATGGAGCAAGATCGACTTCCGGAAGGCAGATCAGTTTGGTCAAAAAGTGATACAAAAATCGAGCATTTTTTGCAGCAAAGGTGCGAAGAAGTCCTATATAGGCTGGCATTAGATTTGGGATCGCACAATTTTATCGGACGAGAAACTGATTTAACCCAGGGGTGTCCTGTATCTTTTGATACGCGATTTAAAATATTAATTTATTCTAGAAAATGCAAGCAAACATCTTCGATCAAAACCCAAAAAGAAGTATACGGAGGTTATTTTACATCCTGATCAAGCAGTAGTGCTGACGAAAATTCATCTATCCTGCTTAACGAACACGAGACCGACAAATTCAGGGGGTGTTCTATCTTAAGGGATATGCAGTGTATAGGTTTGTGACAGCACACAAACTGATCCGTACCGAAATACTGTGAACGACTCCGAGGAATCCAAAAAGGCATTTTCATTACTTCGCGATGAGGTATGGATACCCCACCCACCAGAGAATTTTCGAGGTGTTCAACAAAGAATTTTCGGATTCGGCTGAAAACTTCAAGCTGGAGGTAATTTAGGACGCTGAACGCGAATCTGAGGTCTGATTTTGCCAGACTTAGGGTTACTGTAGGTTACGGTAGGCATAATGCGTTCGGAACTGGTCGGAATCACATAAAAACATTGTAAAATTGAAAAACGAATTTCAAATTCGTGTTCAGGACCAGATAACAATCTACAGAGAAATTTTTTAGTCAAATCTGAGACTTCGACCAAGCTAAATTTTCGAAATCGTCAGAAGTCATGTTTGATCGGTGACCCCTCCTCCCATTTTAAAACTTCGGACCGAATAAGCCAAAAATTTCTGAAAAATTGACAAATGGGCCTTAGATTCGTAATCAGCACCTGAAACAATCCCTAGATATAAGTTTTAAGTTCATTCCAAGACATTTTTGAACCCCTAAAAAATGCCATTCGGGCACCCCTTTCTCTTCACAAAGCCAAGGGAACGCCTACCTTTGGAAATCTCCTCAAATCTCTGAGGCGTTATCTTCTGTAAATGTCTGAGGCGTTTAGTACGTTCTGAACACGAATTCATTGATACACACAGGGTCAAGCGGTGCGCAGCAGAAGTTTTCGGAAATCGGAGTGACTCCCTCCTAACCATCAAAATTGTGTTTTTCCAAAATCCAAAACTTTATGATCCCCCAAAGCGCGATTTTTGGGCAGTTTATATTTGATTTCATTGAAACTGTCAGATTGAAAACCTGTTCGGAAAACAGGCTCAAGCGTCTAAAACCTAAGCAATACTATGATCCTTCCCTTTGGTGACGAGAAATATCGATAAATTTTGGGATATCTTCAGCAAACCTTCATTTTTGGTCCGAAATACTAAGTGACCTGCTCCTCAATCCCCGTTGCCATGAAATTTTGCAACCCCGCTTGACCCTGGATACACAGGACTATAGCCACAACATCCGGTGTGACATTATTCTCCAAATCATCGGGTGTAAGTAAAACAAGCCCTAGTTACTCTGCAGTAGGAAAACCAAATAGAGCAAACATTTTCTACAAGATTTGATATGAGGGCATGGAGCTCTCACAATCACACTGATACAAAAACGAAAAGCTTCATTTGTCACAACTGTTTCGATCGGCACAAAATTTGCAATGGTTTTCCTACTCGAAGGTAGACTCTGGTTCATTTCAAGTGAACTCCTGTTTTCGATTATCACAGCGGCGGAGCGGCGGCTTTCTCGTCGGAACCTCCTTACCACTAGCCATATTTCACCGAGACTCACCGCTCCACACAGTGACAGCGAAATCCACAGGTCAGCTAGGGGTTGGGCCAGAGTCTAACTAAAGCAAGGCATGGCGCTGTGATCGACATAATGGAATCGTCTCCCATTTCCAGTGCCATCTTAGGGGTCGAACAGAGTCCCGCCGCTGAAAGGAGCGACGGAGGAAGGAGCGGCGCGTAGGCATGCTGCGCCGCTCTGAATTTCTCGACGCCACTAATCTCAAAATGTTATGATCGAGCTGCGGCAACCTGGAGCGGCGACGCGCTTTTTGTGACTACATGCACAGGGCTATGCCCTCACATTTCAAATACTCCAATTGACTGGCTGTGATAATCAGATTCGCCATGTTGGAGCTAGACACAATTCCGCAGCGGCTTGAGTCATATTCAGTGTCTCGCAAAAGAAAAGAATATATATGATTTCAAGATTTGGGCAAACAGAGCCATTTCAAAACCTGAGTATTTTCTTCCCTGAAAATGGATTTCGTGATCGAAGTACACCTCTTCCACTATCTTGTCCTTACGTATTCACTAGACTTCGAGACGAATCGAAAGGTCGTTCGAAAAAATATTCGAACTAATGGAATATTCGATATATTCGAAAGCCACAATGTCTAATTTTTTGGAAGGATCTGATTTGTACGGGATTTCGGGCTTTTAGTTTTCTCGGGTATTCGGTTTATTCAGGAAATAAATCATTTTTATCCAGTTATCGATTCTTTTGGAATTTACTGACATTGATGTTTCTGATATTCGCTGATCTATCTGAGATTTCAAATTATTTAGTTCTCCGAATGTTCGCTTTTTGACAACCTTAAACATTCAGTTCTCCGAAAATTCGGACAAGTTTGGGTCATTGGCATTAGAATACTCTCTGTCACTGATGAAAAATTGGAGAATATCCGTTAATCATTCTTAAATAATTCGAGACTTCTAATTTTTATCTGAATATGCGGACAAATCGTGCGATTATTCATATCGAATAGAGGACATGTTTTTGAGAATTTTCGTTTAATCCTTGAAAAACGGAGAGCCCTCATTCAATTATTATTTTTAACAATTTTTTCTAAACATTTTTGAAAACGCTTTATTCAATGCAGAAATTCATTCAATCGAAAATTTGAAAATGTCTCATTCAAATCCATTTATTCATTCGGTGAATTGGTAATAAAAGGTTTTTTCAAAACCCACAGCCTGAGTTTTTTTGCAGAAGTGGTCATGCAGACTATTTATTTCTTTCTGACGTATTCTAAAAACATGGTAATCGGATCATTAACTCATTGGAAACCTAGCTTCTAATGTCCATATCTTGCACTCACTATTACTTATCGTGGCAATCCTCCCTTTTCGAAAATTAGTTATTTATAGAAGACCTGCTTCCAGCTGAGAATGAGCTTCCTCAAATAGGAATATAGAAAAACGTGGGTTCAAAAGTTACGTGGGAGTTTTCAAATTCAAAGGTTAGAAAAAAATGAGCGCTTGAATTGGTGTTGAAATCTTTAAAACTCTTCAAAAATCACGTTTCACCTGCCCAAAACCTTACGAATCGAAGGTGGGACCTTGATGTACTTGCACAGTAAAGAGACATTCACCTCCAAAAACGTGTATGAGAGAACAATTAATCATGGAAAGCAGGCTCGACCGTCTGCTGTCGCCGCGCCACTTCGCCGCACCGCTCGAGGTTACAAAGCGGCGCCGCTCAGCTATGCGGCAGGCGCCTAAGGCGGCTGTTGCCAGATTCTGCCCTGACCCAGTCTAATAGACCCGCCGCGCCGCCGCGTGATCGATGCAGCTGCACACAATGCTGCCGCGCCGTTGCGTGGCGAGACTCTATTCGGCCCCTTAGCGGAGGGGGGGCACAATGGCGCAATGCACTAGGCCACGCCCATTTTGCTGTACCGCACAAAATTTCAGCACCTACCCGGAGTTTCCCTCCCCTGACGAACGGAAAAATGGGCACGGCCAGGTGTGATACAACAATGGCCTCTTCCGCTGAGCTAGCACCCCATTTCCGGCTCAAAAAACCGCGACGCCCACCTCCAGCCCCTTTGGAAGAGAACTCTGTCTGTTCAGACCTTCCACTGCTTCACAGTAAAATGTAGGCTCACCTCTCGCGATGACACGAAAAAGATTCTGTCCTTTACGTCCCGATCAGTCGCCACTTCTAATTCATTCACCAAAAACTGGCGAAACCGCGTCAAATGTTGCTGTTTCACCTGAAAAAGTAAAAAAAAACAAATAACTCGGGAGCTTAACAAGAGGAAGCAGAAAGAATTTGTACAAAGCTAACATCGTCAATGTGCTCCGACTCTGCCGCACTTGCATCCCAACGATTGTTTAAAATGAATACGTTAGGTCTGCTCAGCTTCTTAGCAACACGATGGAAAAGCTCTTTTCCTGAAAGTTATGGTGACTCTATTTGCACAAAATACTGGAATCATAGCTATGCCTCACAAAGGAGCTCCCTTTGGTCAAAATGACCACTCCAAACGAAATCTACATTTTCGAGACCATTTCTGAACAAAGAGTCCAAATAAGCCCTCTGCAGCTGCCCAAGATCACTTAGGAAACAGCTACAGGCGTTTTTAAAGCCTCAAGCCAGGGTAAAGGTACCCATCAGGCAATTTTCGAGGTGATCTGAAAGAATTTTTCTGATTCCGCTCAAAACTTCTATGTAGGGGTAACCTAGGGCGCTGAACACAAACTTTGAAAAGACCACTTTAGCTAATAGATTTACCTTGTTAGTTACGAAATTGGTGAAACACTATTGAGAACCATTCGGCGCAGATCTAATAAAAAAAACTCACTGCTTGTGTCAGGGTGGATTCCGCATTCAAAACGAGAACAAAAACATCAGCGTCTAAGCAATGCTTATCGATCCAGCTATCGAACTCAGGTGATAAATCTACACCAGGACTGAAATTGAGTTGTATTCCATGGGCAAATACCAATGGAGCACCTTATAAATGACTATGATTGTCTAATTACATGTGCTGAGATAATCAGGAGTCATAATCCAATCAATGTAAGACAATTCTACACTAAAGCTACAATTCCAAAAGCTAACCTGTCCAGAATAACCACGTCATTTTGAAGTAGACGATTTTCGCCTTCACCTTGACCTTTCGGGTAGAACACTCGCAATAAGGAATCTTGTCCCATCGCTGGCAATCCAGAATTGTCACTGCTCAATGCGTGACCAATTTTGCCTAGCTGGTCGATCGGAATACGTTTAGGATCATCTTCCAGCAAGAGGTACCCAGAGTCCTCACTGCAACCTTGAACCTGAAATTAATCGAGCGTTGGAAAAGGGTAGAGTTCAAGAAGCATAGGGAACGAGCTGATGCAGATAAGCATTCTACGCATTTCCAGGTTACATGCGCGGTTGGCGTTTTTCTCAATTGAAAGAATCTCGAAAAAGTCCGAGAAGTTTTGGGAAGCGGGCGGCAGGCAAACGATCTCCATTCCATACGACATACGGATGTGCGCTGTGTTCAGATGGGTCCAATGTGAGTACGGATACCGATGACTTTGACGCAGAAATCTTCAGCATTTTGCGGTCGAAGAAGCTTTTTAGTGTGGTCAAGTACCCGTTAATCTTAGCGGCGGTCACATTCATGTCCCGATCACGACACAAGACAGTCATATCATCAGCGTAAGCGACCACCTTGATATCTTGGGGCGGGCAGATCTTCGAGGTACAGACTGAAGAGAGCAGGCGACAATACGCCGCCCTGTGGGACTCCAGCTGCAATCGGAATGCTGTTTGAGACATGATTCTGGAACATCACTCTAGCCCGTCTTCCCTTAGTGAACGCAGCTATCCAGCGCTTTTGCCATCGCGGGATTGATGACTTCAGTAAGTTGCTTGATAAGATGCCAAGATTCACTGTGCCGAAAGCCTTGGTGAGATCCAAGGACAACTGCTACAGTTCTATGCGGCTTATAGGCGTTGAAACCATCATTTCATAGCTAGTAATTTCTAACAAAGCTGTCGTGGTGGAATGCATTTTCTGAATCCATGCTGAAACACCTGTCTCTCGTTATGCTCAGAATGTCTTTGACGATCAGCTTTTCAGCTGCTTTAGCAAAAAAGGACAGCAAACTAATGGGACGATATACGATACCCTTGACTGAAGCTTGGGGTTTGCCAAGCTTGAGCAGCGGCACGACGTTTGCCGTCTTCCAATTTTGCGGGATAGAACACGACCTAAACGAGGTGTTTATCACATCAGTGAGGAAGCGGTAGTAGGTCAGTGGGTATCTTCTTCAAGACAGCAGGACATATCCCATCAGGACCAATAGCTCTACTCTAGAGTTCCGTATTTCCTTTATAATCTTCTCAACTTGCGTCGTAGTAAACGCTTCGGCCGTGCTGATAAGCGGGAGGCGGCACAGCTCTCTTACAGTTACTCTGTTCTGCGGACCTCTTTTAGCACTGGTGATGAAAAAACTTTTCCCGAGCCCATAAGCGGCTTCCTTTCCTGATTTGAATACGCCGTTTTCGAATTCGATTGTGGAGACGGTGGCGGGTCAGCTTTTACCCGAAAGCTTTCGTAAAACCTTCCAAGTAGCTGCACTGTCCGTCTTAAAGTCCAACTGCCCGGTGAACTTCTCCCACTCTTCTTTCTTGAGTCTGTCCAAATCCTTTTTGATCTCACTGTCAAGCTCAGCAACCACGGGGTCCGGATGATTAACCGCTCTCTTCGCATCTCTCGTTCTAATTTTGTCGAGGATTCTCCTGTTGACATTTGGATAGAACGTCTTGACGCGACCGATAGGAATAGCCGCATTCATGGCCTTGCGGATTGCGTCAGATAGATGGCACTCTTTCTGGTGCACGCTTCCTTTCCACGGGTAATCTGCCGATAGGCGAAGCGCAACTTCACTGAACAGGCGCCAGTCTGCTCGGCCTAAATTAAGATAAGAAAGTTGGCGAACACCAGAAAGGGAGCGAGAGAATTGGATAGATCGATGTGGACAAAGACAGAACGTGGTCACTTGGCAGAGTAGTCGAGGTAGACCATGAGCAGCAGCTAGAAAGGTTGGACGAGACAAGAGATATGTCTGGGCAAGAAGATCGGCCGCTGGCAGGGAGATGAGTGGGCTGATCATCGTTTAAAAAGACCAGGTCGCACTCATCTGCTTCTTCGACGTCATTTCCTCTAGAATCAGGACCGAGAGACGAGCAAAGGTGTGAGCGTTGAAATCACCCTCGAAAACGACCGAGGATGAGAGGGAGCAGTCGCTCAGCTGCTTAAGAAGTGAGATAGGCTTGTAAGATGAAGGGCATGAAGTCGTAGGTGGAATGTATATGTTGAAAAGAGAAAGGTGTTTTTAGGGAGATGGATTGGGAGGTACTCGAGAGTACCGTCCGTGGGGGTGCTGGGAATGAGGTGAGAGGAACTGAGGATAGAACGAATGTAGAAACTCTTCCGCCGAGAGATGACCTTGGAGCATGGTAAGAAGTATAGCCTGGGATATTAGGATGAGGATAGGTATGGGATGGAGAGAGCTTGGTTTCTGAACCATGGAAATTTGCTGTCCTCTTTTGCTAAAGTAGCTGAAAAACTGATCGTTAAGGACCTGGCTGAGCATAACGAGAGACAGGTGTTTCAGCATGGATTCAGAAAAATGCATTCCACCACGGCAGCTTTGTTAGAAATTACTAGCTATGCAATTGATGGTTTCAACGCCTATAAGCCGCAGAGAACTGTAGCAGTTGCCTTGGATCTCACCAAGGCTTTCAACACAGTGAATCTTGGCATCTTATCAAACAACTTACTGGAGTCATCAATCCCGCCATGGCAAAAGCGCTGGATAGCTGCATTCACTAAGGGAAGACGGGCTCGAGTGATGTTCCAGAATCATGTCTCAAACAGCATTCCGATTGCAGCTGGAGTACCACAGGACAGCGTATTGTCGCCTGCTCTCTTCAGTCTGTACCTCGAAGATTTGCCCGCCCCTCCCCAAGATATCAAGGTGGTCGCTTACGCTGATGATATGACTGTCTTGTGTCGTGATCGGGACATAAATGTGGCCGTGTTACAACGTATAAGGCGATTCTCCAGCCTGCACTAGAATACGGCGCACCAGTTTGGCAGCATCTAGTTTCGGAATCCTCTTGGACTAAGATGCATCGCGTTCTTCTTCTTCTTCTGCAGCCACAGAGAGGGTCCTGCCATAGATTGAAGAACTGGGCCACAGGCGTCGGAGTCTCCCACAGATCTACTGGTGTTAACGATGTCGGTCTCATCGGGCAGTTAAAAAGGTGCGCAGTAGTATGCCCTTTATTACCACAATCCGGGCACTCGTCAGGTACGCTGCTATCGATCTCACGTAAATAAGACATAAGCATGGGGGAGTGCCCGCAGCGCAACGAGGCAAGGGTGCACCTGGCACGCCTACCGAGTTCCATCTCGGTTTCGCTGACCTCAGGCGGCACGACTCCGAGAATGGAGTTTACGGCGGTCTTGCATAAGCGATCCTTGACGAATTGGGTATGCTCAGCACGTAAGAGACGGAGGCGTTCTTGTTGTGCGTTGGTCCATCTCTGTATATTGATTTTCGTGGGAGCATCAGCCAACGGCTTTCTTATACTTCTCTCTCTGACGGGGTCTAATACTCTTCGCGACGGATGATTTGGCTGCTTCAGGATGTTTATGTACAGCTGTTGTGCATGGAGTTGGCAGTCCATTTTGAATGCGCTGCAGCTTGGACCAGGATGTGTCCGACACGATATGCTGCCAGACTGGTGCAGCATACTCCAGGGCGGGCTGTACGATGGCCTTGTACGTGGTCAGGATCGTTTCTTTACTGCACCCCCAGGACGTTCCGCCGAGCACGTAGGACGTTAAGTCTTGTTTTCACTGCAGCTTGCTTCTGCTCAGTGTTCTTGTGAAACCTCAATGAAGGATCCAACACGAGTCCGAGCAGCTTAGGGAATCGGGCAGCCGGCAGGCGGGTTTCGTCCCATTTCACCATGGGATGAGCTCTGTGCTCCGCAGGATCAGTGGAAAAGACGGTGACGGACGATTTAGCGGCAGAGACCGTAAGCATCTTGCTATCGATAAAACATTTCAACTCGATCAAGTAGTCATTGATCTTACTGGCAGCTGCCGAGATGTCGTACGTTCATGCCGTGGCAGTGTGGAGGAAGAAGACCACCTCCGTGCAAAGCGACGTCAATCCCTTCCGCGGAGAGGGTTTCCATGGGAGAGGTGCTGGCTGGCCGCAGCTCTCCTGAAGATCCTACTGCAAAGAGCCGGCGTCGAAAGGATTCCAGGACCCGCGAAGAAGAAGAAGTACCCATATGCCACATGCGACAGAGATTTCGCTTGGTATGGAACCAGCGTCAAATGTTTTGGATGCCAAATGTGGGTGCACTTCTCTTGTTCGGGTCTCAGTTCTGTGATGCACCACGATTCTTCCTTTCGTTGTATTGTGTGCTCCGCCTCCAGTAACTCAAATTCCTCATCTACCAACCGCCCCCTATCTATTGTACACATCAATCTAAACGGCCTTCGCGCCAAGCTCTCTGAATTATCTCTCTTTGCCCGTACTCATCACCCGGATGTTATCATGGTTCAGGAAACCAAACTCTCTCCCTCTGCTACCTCTCGACATCCAAACATCCCGGGCTATACTGCATATCATAATCCTAGATCATCTCAGGGGGGGGCAGAGTCTCTACCTTTGTTCTGACGTCTCTTCCCTCTCACATCATTCTAAACACTCCAGTGGAAGGCACTCTCAGTACATCCCCATCCATCTACCTCTAAAACTCCACTTTCTCTTTTCAATATATACATTCCTCCTCTTACATCCTGTCCACCAACCTACAACCCTATCCCTCTACTCAAGCAGCTGTATGACTGCTCTCTATCTCCCTCAATTGTCTTTGCGGGTGACTTCAATGCTCACACGTTCTGCTCGTCGCTCGATTCTGATGCTAGAGGAAATGATGTCGAAGAATGGGCGGATGAGTGCGACCTCGTTATCCTTAACGATGGCCAGCCCCCTCGTCTCCCTGGCTACGGTCGATCCTCCAGCCCAGACATCTCCCTTGTCTCTTCTAATCTCTCTAATGCCTGCTCTTGGTCTACATCCACAACTCTTTCCAGTGATCACATTCCGGTCTTTGTCAATATCGATCTCTCTAACTCTCTTGCACCCTACACAGGTGTTCGTCATCGTTCTTATCTTAATTTAGGCCTTGCAGACTGGAGCCTGTTCAGGGAGGTTGCGCTCCGCCAAGCGGCTGATTATCCGTGGATTGGCGATGTACACCAGAAGGAGCGCCACCTCTCTGATGCCATCAGGAAGGCGATGAAAGCTGCGATCCCTGAAGGTCGTGTCAAGACCTTCTTTCTCAATGTCACCAGGGAGACACTGCAGAAGATAAGGACAAGGGACGCAAAGAGAGCTGCTAATCATCTTGACCCAGACATTGCCGAGCTGGATAATGAGATCAGGATGGACCTTGATAGGCTCAAGAAAGAATCTTGGGAAAAGTTCACTGAAGATGAACTTCAGGAGTGATGCTGCAGCAACGTGGAAGGCTTTGAAAAGGATTTCCGAAAAAGATGCATCGCATACAGAATGCGGCTCTTCGAATCGCCACCGGATGTGCAAGAAGTTCCCGGTCGATCACTTGCATGCTGAGACCCGCTTATTACCAGTAAGAGAGCACTGTGAGCTCCAGGCCCAACAATTTTTCATCAACATTGTCAAACAACCAAATCACCCCTCTTGGAGAGTGCTAAACCCCGTCAGAGGAAAAAGATCAGAAAGCCATTTGCCGATGCTCCCAGTAAAGTCAATCTGCAGAGATGGCACGACTCACAGCAAGAACGACTCCGTCTATTGCGCGAGGAGCATACTCAGTTCGTACGTTGCCATCTGGAAAAGGCGGTCATTAAAGGCAGTGTTCACGATTAAAAAGTTTTCGAAATTCCACTGGGATTGGGTAGTGGAGGGACACTCTGTAACGTTAACGTCGAAAGAACGCATGAAAACGAGCCAGTAAGAGCCCAAAGAGCCCGAAGTTGCAACTTCGAGCGCATTGAAAACCCCAAAGCGCATCACACGCCCACCGACGTTACCAAACGAATGCTCAAGATCGTGAGATGAGCGATGATTTTCAATCATTAGCCCCGTTCTTCCCTTCATTCTCAACTTCTCTCTTTACCTAGGTCAGCTCGCATACATCGGCTGCAAAGACGGAAATTACAAGACTCGGACAACTCGTCTACCATGTTTCCGTAGCTCAATCTTTGAGGGACCATACCTGCGTTCACAGAAGGTCTTGTATGATTTCAGAGACACCATTGGAATCAGCATGGGGCCGTTTTCAAGATAGGCGGAAAAACAGAAAAACGATTTTCATCGTGAACACTCCCATATTGGGGGCTAGTGCCGCCCCAAGTCTGCACATCCGAGGCTCAACTCGGAAGAAGGGCCAGGTGTACCCTGGCATCCAGGGTTGAGCAGCGTTGTGACTGGTCACAACGGGGAGTCGTTAAATTTTTGGAAATTTCGGGGAAAAAACACAATTTGGGGAGGGGTAGTAAAATTTTTGAAAAAAAAATAGGATTTTTTCAAAACACATGGTAAGGTAAAATGAGGTAGGAATAAACAGTCGCGTGCGGGGTGTATGCATTTTCAACAATATAAAAGCAGATTATATACAGAGAAGCTGTTTAGAAAATCGACACTTTTCTGACAAAATTGACAATTACACACTATACAAAGCATCAAAAAATTTTGGTCCAAGGGTCGTAAAATTTTGGGATTTTTGGAAAAAGGAAGCTGCCGAGATGTCGTACGTTCGTGCCGTGGCAGTGTGGAGGAAAGAAGATCGCCTCCGTGCAAACCGACGTCAACCCCTCCGAGAAGAGGGTTTTGTCGTGGGAGAGGTGCTGGTCGGCCGCAGCTCTCCTGAGGATTTTATTACAAAGGGCCGGCGTCGAGAGGAATCCAGGTCAGCACGGAAGTATCCTTGTGCCCCCTGCGGCGAGGATGTTACCTCGCATAAAACAAGTGTCCAGTGCTTCGGATGCCAAAGGTGGCTGCACTTCTCCTGTTCGGGCCTCAGTTCTGTGAGGCATCATGACTCATCCTTTCGTTGCGTTCTATGCTCTGCCCCAACAACTCTGATTCCTCAATTACCAACCGCCCCCTCTCCATTGTTCACATTAATCTCAACGGCCTTCGCAACAAGTTATCTGAACTCTCTCTATTCGCACGTTCTCATCACCCGGATGTTATCATGGTTCAAGAAACCAAGCTCTCTCCATCTACCACTTATCCCCAACCTAACATTCCGGGCTACACCGCCTATCACATGCCAAGGACAGCTCTTGGGGGCGGAGTGTCTACTTTCGTGCATTCTGCCTTACCTTCTCATATTATCCCTAATACTTCTAAGGACGGTACTCTCGAGTACATTCCTGTCCACTTCCTCCTCAAAACCCCTTTATCTCTATTTAACATCTATATTCATCCCATATCATCTTGTCCCCCCTCTTATAATCCTATTCCCCTCCTTAAGCAATTGTACGACTGCTCACTCTCCCCTTCAGCTGTCTTTGCGGGTGACTTCAATGCTAACACGTTCTGTTCCGCTCTTGATTCTGACGCCAGAGGGGAAGATGTCGAAGAATGGGCTGAGGAGTGTGACCTGGTTATCCTCAATGATGACCAGCCCACTCGTCTCCCTGCCAACAGCCGACCTTCTGGCCCAGACATCTCTCTTGTGTCATCCAATCTCTCACAATGCTTTTGTGGTCCACATCCACAACTCTCTCCAGTGATCACATTCCCGTCTTTGTCTATATTGATCTCTCTGACTCTCTTGCCCCTTACTCTGGTTTTCGTCATCGTACTTATCTTAATTTAGGCCTGGCAGACTGGACCCTGTTCAGAGATGTTGCACTTCGCCATGCGGTCGACTGCCCATGGAATGGTGATGTTCATCAGAAAAAGAGCGCCATCTAACAAGTGCCATCCGCAAGACCGCATGAAAGCTGCAATTCCTGAGGGTCGTGTCAGAACCTTTTTCCAAATGTCAGCAGGAAATACTGCAGAAGATAAGAACCAGAGATGAGAAGAGAACCGCAGACCATCTGAACCCGGACATAGCTGTGCTGGATAACGAAGACCAAGCAGGATCTGGATAAGAACAAGAAGGAATGCTGGGAGGAGTTCACTGAAAAGCCCAAGATTTTCAAGGCTGACGGAACTACGACGTGGAAAGTGTTGAGGAAAATTTCCGGCAAGTCCGCTCCCTCGATGAGCTCCGCTATTGAGTTCGAGGAGAACGTCTTCAAATCAGGAAAGCGGCTGCCCATGCGCTCGGCAAGAACTTCTTCATCACACGTGCCAAGCGAGGCGTGCAGAACAGAGTCACGGTTAGAGAACTGAGGCAGGTGCCGCTCATAGACGCTTCTGAGGCCTTTACTCTCACACCAGTAGAAGGCTATCAAAGAAATGCGGAATTCGAAGGCTATCGGACCTGACGGTATCTCCCCAGCCATCCTGAAGAAGCTTCCCTGGAACTTCTACCGATGCTTACGAATATCATTAACACTTCTTTCCGGACCTGCACTCTACCCCCAAGCTTGGGAAGACCAGCCAATGTGATACCGTTACTAGCCAGGCAAGTCCCAAAGCACGGCAAAGGGCTTTCGACCAATAAGCCTGTTATCGCCCGTCGCTAAATTAGCTGAAAAGTTGATCGTGACGGACCTGGCTGATCAAAATGAGCGACAGCAGCATCAGCATGGGTTCAGGAAGCTTCACTCCACTACCTACAGCTCTAACAGAGATCGTGAGCTTTGCGGTCGATGGGTTCAACATGAGAAAGCCCCTGAGAACGGTGGCCGTCGCCCTCGACCTGAGCAAAGCGTTTTGGCTCTGTTAACTTGGGACTGCTGTCCGAGAAACTGCTCAAGTCGTCGCTACCATCATGGCAGAAACGATGGATTGCAGCGTTCCCACTAAAGGCCGCCGATGCTAAGGTTCTGTTCCAGAATCGGCATGTATCCGATAGCATTCCAATAGCAGCCGGTGTTCCGCAAGGCGGAGTGTTGTCCCCTGCCCTATTCAGCCTGTATCTTGAGGACATTCCCAGGCCTCCCAATGATGTAAGGATTGTTATGTATGCCGACGACATCACCATCATGTGCCAGGATCGTGACCTGCAGATAGCCGCTAACAAGATCAGCGCCTATCTCGTCGAGTTGAAGCTCTTCCTCGATAAAATGATGCTCACAGTCTCTGCCGCAAAATCCTCTGTTTCGAGTGTTCACAACGAACACCCGAGAGCAGTACCCATCCAGATGTCAAATGGGATGGTGACCTGTTACCAACAGACATAAAATTCCCCAAGCTGCTTGGCCTTGTTCTTGATCCATCACTGAAGTTCCACAAAAACGCCAGACAGAAACAAACAGTCGTCAAGGCTAGACTTAATATCTTGAGAGCTCTCGGAGGAACATCATGGGGAAGCAGCCGGAGACTATATTGAGAACCTACAGAGCTAATGCTTCAGCCGGCTCTGGAATATGCGGCACCAGTGTGGCAGCACCTGGTGTCTGACAGCTCCTGGAATAAGCTGCAGCGTGTACCAGAATGCTGCGCTTAGAATTGCTACAAGATTTGTCTGGAGCTCCCCGGTGGAGCATCTTCACGCGGAGGCCTCCACATATTGCCGGTCAAGGGCATTGTGAACTCCAGGCACAGCTGTAGTGTATATTAATGTTCTGAGGCAGCCGAATCATCAAATCAAAGAGAATCATGAAGCCCATAAGAGAGAGGTCAGATTGGGACGCCGTTCGCCGATGCTCCTCGTAAAGTTGATGTACAGAGATGGGCCGACTCCAGCATGGAAAGGCTTCGTCTTCTGCGTGAGGAGCACCACCATTTGTTCGAGGATATCTAAGCCAAGGCGGCTGTGAACCTATCTTGGGAACGGTGCCGCCTCGGGTTTGCAGAGTCGAGTCTCAACTCGGCAGACGAGCCAGATGATTGCTCTTGCATCCCGCTGCGCTGTGGTCACTCTATTCTGCTCATGTCTTACGTCAACAAGATCGACAGCAGCCGACCAGGCCGCATGCCCGGACTGTGGTGCTCCCGGACACGACACGGCGCACTTGTTCATGTGCCCGAAAGAGACCATACCTCACTTAACAACAATGGACCTTTGGACGAATCCTGTGAAGGCCGCCCAGTTCCTCAACCTATGACCAAAAACCACTTTGGGGCTGCAGAAGAAGAAGAAAGAAGAACAATTCATTAGGTCTATGATTGTATATAATTTCAACTATAAACCTGAGGACTAAAGTTTACATACAATCGGAAACCTGCTTAATTTTCTACTGCGGAGGTGAACATTCTAGCTTACATGTTTTCTAACGATATAAAAAGACTAGCAACCTTTTCACACTTGGTTCATGCGAATGAATAGTGTAACATTCTTGGGCCATGAAATAATAGTGATTACCTTACTCAACTATCGGAGAATCTTCACGCTTGAGACCGTAATATCACTTGATTACAGATGGAATCAAACTCAAGCTTCGAATATTTCTAACTCTTCGGACGGTTAGGCGCAATTATTTCGCAAAAAGAAGAAGAGACTTTTTCTCCAAAAGTACTGCGTACAAGTTCTTCGAAGTCTCCTTAGAAGGAGAACTGTTGAGGGCATCTAAAATACACTCGTCGCTGCAGCTTATAGCACGATAACCATCCCTCGTAATCGTAGCAAAAGTACCAGCACCGAGCACTCCCTTGGGATCAAGGAAAGTCTGTACGTGCCAGTGTCGCTGAAATGGCAGATGAGCTGAAGGTGGACCTACTTGACGACGAGCTATGGGATGCTATGCTTACCATTGCAGCGAAAGATTGATATGGCTGAAGATGCGTCGTCCCAAGTCGTCGAGTTTACTGCACTTGGAACCTTTCCGGGCCTTTGTACCCGCTCTCTTGCAGTGGAACAAAGCCTTGGTGTACTTGATCAATGAGCGAAAGCGACACGCTGTTTGCAGAACTTTGTGGAGCTCAGCCTCAAAATCTGGGTTTCAGATTTTATCTTTGAGAAATGTTTTCTTGTTTCCTATGTCAGAGTTGCAACATTCCTAACTAGCGCCAATTAATGGACCAATTATCGATGATGGAGCAACTGATCAGCATTTTATGTCACCGCATTTCTACCCTCGTCGTACTCCACACTTTTCCATTGCTACGAATACATCCACGTTGCATGAACATTTTTCTGACTAGAATGAACACGTTTGCACCCATGAACGAATTCGACCAGACTGCTTTTGGCTTATGATATGCGGGCTCGTTCGGCAGTACCGAGCTGCTGGCCGCACTCCGTCTCTGCGCGCTGACTCTTGCTTATCTCTGACGCAGTGGTCACCCATCGCAATTGCGTCATGACCAGGCTGCCTGCGCCAAAACATCCTCGTGGGAATTGGTAAGTGACCGAAGACGGTCAGTTGGGAAATTGGGCTGGTGATAACTGCATATTATACTAGTTGCTCGTCAACGCTTTACAATATATGAGTGAAGAAACCATAAGCGGTATATGAAGTCAAGAATTGGCTATAAAATGGGAAAGCCACTGTGAAGGGCATTGCCCAGTATCGAACCTAGGAAACCGAGACTGAAATCACTCTACTAATAAAGGAGGCTGCAGAAAAAGAAGAAGAGGAGCGTAGGCTGCACATTGGAACTCGTCGAGCACCTTTAGCGTCGATAATGCAATTTCGTTTGAATAAAATCGGAATAGACAGCGCGGAGGCCGAGTTTTTTGACGCATGTAAAAATAGGAAATGAATCCTTTAAATTTTATGTACATTGGCATTGGGGCGCGCCAATGAACTGTACGAACGATTTTTACATTGTGTTGTACGTAATGTACGTACCGCTACTCGGAATTCGACGGCCGAGCTCAAAATTCTCACCTCATTGTTTTGCATGTTCCTCTCGTAATAACACTTTGCATCATATTCTCATGCACGCAAACGCTGGCAATTATTTTTGCAGTTTCTCTCCTATGTTTCTCTGGGATTTTTTGTCATGGTCGCTGGTTAAATTCTGCACTATTTTTCTGGTGACAAGGAATTTGAATATTCAGGTAATCGATGTGTCGGTACTTGGTTCCGCTGGATATAGATGACGAGTAGGCTAAAATTTTCGGAATTAAATAATTCTACTTGTGAATCAGCCTTTTAGAATTTTTTCTGCCGTTACAATGAAATTCTGAGGTATCTATTTCTAGACAGGTAGAGAGTTCAGCACTGGGTAGTTGATCTGAAGGACAGGGTGGTGTTCTTGCGGCCAATCGAGTTTTGACCAACAGTAAGATCGTAGATTCCCACACCCGAAGTCTTCCCTTCCCCTGCCAAGACTATTTTGGTTTCAAATCGGTTTTCCAATCGAATTGCTGAGCCAACACTAAAATTCTATTTTTTAGGTTTTGCTACGCAGGGGATCGTTTTACACTCCTGCCAATTGATTGCGCCAAAGATCCATCTTTTCAGGAAATCGAGAATGATTATAAACACCTCAAATTGCAGCCAACTACTAAATTACGGTTTTCCAAGCACTGCCCGAAGTTCAGCCTCCCTTGCCTGACAGAACTGCGGCCGAAGGCTGCTACTACGGTAATCTAGGACTTTCAAGTGGAAATTTCACTCCAATTTCAAATTGCAGCCAACACTAAATCCTGGGTTTCCAAGTGATTTCTTCTGCAAATTGCAGCAACACTAAAATCAGCGCCCCACCATCGTGGGGGATTATAGGGTCCTGCCTGACGGTGCAGCCGCTGGGCTGCACAGTAATCTGAGTTTCAAGTGATTTCAGCTCATTCCGCCCAGATTGCCGAAATTGGCCAACACTAAATCTCCAGCAGGGCAACGCGGGGGATCACCTCCCTTTTTTTGCCCTGACGGTGCACGTATTAGAAGCTGCACAAGTAGATCTGAGTTTGCAAGTGATTGTCAACCATCCCAAATCATTAGCCAACACTAAATCTGGGTTTCAAGTGATTTCAACCATTCCAAGTCAGCTTGCAGCTACAGCTTTCAAAGTAGGGTTTCGACCGGCCTTACCTGAAAAATTACCACACCCTTGTCTGAACAGTGCGACCGAAGGCTACACAAGTAATCTGGGTTTCAAGTAGTTTCAACCATTCAACATTCTGCGGCAGCCAACTACTAAATCTGGAGTTTCATAGCGCATTGATTGTTTCCAACCACTTTCCATTAGTGTCGGCCGGTAACACTAAAAATCAGCCCCCACCCGGGGATTACCTCCATTGCCTGACAGTGGTGCAGCCAAGAGCTACCACAAGTCCAATCTGGGTTGCGAAAGTGATTTTTCAACATTCAAATTACGTCCAACACTAAATCTGGGTTTCAGAGTGCATTTCCAACCCTCCAGTTAGCCAACACTAAATCTGGGTTTCAAGTGATTTCAACCATTCAGAAATTGCAGCCAACACTAAAATGACCTCACCCGGGGATGTACCTCCATTGCCTGAAGCAGATTTTGCAGCCAAAGCTGCACAAATCAATCTGGGTTTCAAGTGATTTCTGAAAGCCATTTCGTAAATTGCAGCCATGAGCCTTTAAATCCGGCTGGGTTCAAGTGATTTCGGGGATAACTCAGCTCCAACATGTGCTTTTGGCAGCCAGAACACTAAAAGTCAGCCCCCACCCAGGGGATTACCTCCATTGCCTGACGGTGCAACGACCGAAGGCTACAAGTTGGGGAATCGTTTCAGTGATTTCAACCATTCCAAATTTTTTGCAGCCAACACTAAATCTGGGTTTCCCTAAAGCCTTGATTCTACAAACGTCACTCCAAATTGCAGCCAACTTCTACTAAATCTGGGTTTCGAAGTGATTTCAACCATTCGAAATTACGCCTTACTAAAATGAGCCTCCACAGGATTTAGCACCTCATCATTGCCTGACGGTGCGGCCGAAGGCTGCACAGCAAAAGTCGTCTGGAGTTTCAGAGTGATTTCAACCATCGTGCCTAGAGTTTCCTTGGCCAACATAAAACTGAGCCTCATCACCGGGGTTATCATTGCTGACGGTTTTTGCGGCGCTTGGCTGCACAATCAGATCTGAGTTTCAAGTGATTTCGAACCACTCCAGGTGCAGCCAACACTAAAATGCTCCAGCCACCAACCGGGATTACCTCCTTCGCCTGACGCCATTCAAATCATAGCCAGTCGGGACCTAAATCTGGGTATCAAGTGATTTCAACCACTCCAGTACGCCAACACTAAATCAGCCCCCACCCGGGGATACCTCCCTTGACTCGTGACAGTTGACCTTCGGCAATCTGGGTTCAAGATAGTATTTCAACAAAGGCTGTCAAGTTCCAAATAGCAATAACACTAAATCTGGGTCTTTTCAGAAGTGATTTCAACCACTCCAAATTGCAGCCAACACTTAAAATCAGCCCCCACCCGAAGTTACCTCCTGCTACTGACGGTGCCTGAAGGCTTTTGCTCCATCAATCTGGGTTTCAATGTGATTCAACCATTCCAGATTGCAGCCAACACTAAAATCAGCCCCCACCCGGGGATGCACTTCATGACACCTGGCGGTGCAGCCGAAGGAAATCTACACAGAACCAATCTGACACCGTTTCAAGTGACGTTTAGCCATTTAAGCCGGCCAAATTGCAGCCCTTTTAAGTTAAGTCAGCCCCACCCGGGGATTACCTCCATGGCCTGAACAACGGTGCTATTGCCCGAAGGCTACACCTAAGTAGTGAGTTTCAAGTGAGATTTCAACCATTCCAAATCGCAGCCAGGGACACTAAAATCAGCCACTGGCACCCAGGATTACCGTTCCCTTGCCTGACAGTGCAGCCGAAGGCCCTACAAATTAATTTGGGTTTCGTGATTTCTTTGGAAAATCCATTCAGGGTACAGTAACCACTGAAAATCAGCAGGTGCCCCACCCGTTGTATCGGATTGAACACTCCCTTTCTTGACGGTGTGCAGCGAAATTTGCACCAACACTGCGTTTCCTATGCTCAATTCATTGGAGAGTCATTCAACGGTAGTTTCCGGAACGCACTCCAAATTTGGTCCGAAGACGCCAACTACAACAGTTTAAAATCAGCTCCCTCCGGGATTACCTCCCTTAATCGACGGTGCAACCGAGGCTGCCGTCGAATCTGGGTTTGCTTTAAGTGATTTCAACCATCCCAGAATCATAGCCAACACTAAAATCCGCCACCACCCGGGGATACCTCGCCCTAATTGCCTGACGCCATTACAAATCGCAGTAACACTAAATCTGGGTTTCCAAGGTGATTTCAACCACTCCAAATTGCAGCCAACACTAAAATCAGCCCCCACCCGAGGGATTACCTCCCTTGACTGACGGTGCAAAGCCTTCGGCAATCTGGGTTTCAAGTGATTTCAACCATTCCAAAATTACGTAACACACTAAATGGGTTTCAAGTGATTTCAACCACTCAAATTGCAGCCAACACTGAAAAGATCAGCCCCCAAGCCCGGGATTACCTCCCTTGCCTGACGGTGCAGCCGAGAAGGCTAAACACAAATTAATCTGGGTTTCCATTGATTTCCAACCATTCCAAATTGCATCAGACTTCCAACGCAAATCGGCCCCCACCCGGGGATTACCTCCTTTGCCAATGACGGTGCCAGCCGAAGGCTACACAAATCCGCAATGAACTGGGTTTCATTGATTTCAACCATTCCAAATTGCGAGCTCAACACTAAAGTTCTTGGGCATTATCAAGTGATTTCAGCAACCATTCCAAATATGAACAGCCAACAGACTAAAATTTATGTCAGCACACCCCCACCCGGGGAATTACCCACTCCACATCTTGACGGTGCAACCGAAGCGCTTTGCGCCCCGTAACTCAATTTGGATTTCAGAGTGGTCATTACTCAAATTGCAGGCCAACACTAAAAATCAGCCCCACCCGGTGATTACGGCTCCCTTTCGGGAGCGTGAGACAGTATTCAACCGAAGGCTGCACCGTCAGATCGTGTTTGAGGTTTCAAGTGATTTCAACCACTCAGAGTACGTAACATAAAATCAGCCCCCACCCGGGGATTACCTCTCTGCCTGACGAATTTGCAACCGAAGGCATCGCACCGTCAATTTGGGTTTCAGAAGTGATTTAGCCAACTCCAAATTGCAGCCAACACTGGGTAAATCAGCCCCCTCCCGGGGATTACCTCCCTTTCTGACGGTGCAACCGAAGGCTGCACCGTCAATCTTGGGTTTCATGTGATTTCAACCACTCCAAATTGCAGCCAACATAAAATCAGCCCCACACCCGGGGATTACCTCCCCTTTCCTGACGGTGCAGCCGAATAGGCTGCACCATCAATTTGGGTTTCAGTGATTTCCAATTACCAGACTCCCAAATTGAGGCAGCCAACACGGGCTGTAAATCAGCCCCCACCCGGGGATTATCTCTCTTGCCTGCTCGAGTTTTGGCAGCCGAAAGTAAAACTCATCAATTTGAGGTTTCAAGTGATTTCAACCACTCCGAAGTTGCAGCCAGCACTAAATCGGCCCCCATCCGGGGATTACCTCCCTTTCTGACGGGTGCAACCAGAAAACACCGTCAATTTTAAGTTGCAAGTGATTTTCAACCACTCCAAATTGCAGCCAACCATAAAATCAGCTCCCTCCGGGTTACCTCCTTTCCTGATCAGTTGTCATACCGAAGGCTGCACCGTCAATTTGGGTTTCAGTGATTTCCAACCACTCCCAACCGAATTGCGAAGCCAACACTAAATCAGCCCCGACCGGGGTACACTCCCTTGCCTACAGTGCAGCCGCAGGCTGCACCGTCGATCGAGAAGTTCCAACCGATTCGTGTATCTCCTCCTAGAGTTCGGCTTCGGCAATATCAGTCTACACGGTTCCTCCCTACCCACAGTACAGCCGCAGGCGCTACCGTCTCATTCTGAGTTTCCAACCGATGTTGTCCCCTCCTAGAATTTGGTTCTTGGGAATATCGGTCACCTAGTTCCTCCCTACCCACAGTGCAGCCGCAGGCTGCACCGTCCGATCTGAGTTCCATGATTATGCCCAATGCGATCATAAATTCGGCTTCACAAGAGAATAGTCCGGTCTGCCGGGTTTCTCCCTGCCTACAGTGCAGCCGCAGATGCTGCACCTGGTTCCTAAATCTTGAGAGATTTCTATGTCCTCGATCGTTGCCCCTCCTCAGAGTTCTTGGCTTCACGGGAATATCAGAAATCTACACCCGGGGATTTCAGCTGTCCTACCCAGCTTAGTACAGCACGCAGGCTACCGTCCATTCTGGAGTTCTAACCGGTTGCCCCATTTACCAACCAAATTTGGTTCTTGGGAATATCGGTCTCACCCGGGGAGATTATACTCTACCCACAGTGCTTCAGCCGCAGGCGTTTTGCACCATCGTAGATCGAGTTCCGACCGATTTCACCCCTCCCCCACCAAATTTGGCTTCCATGGAATATCAGCGCCCACGATCCAAGGGAATGTTCTCCCCCTGACTGCCATAATTGGCCGCAGGCTGCACCGTCATTCTGGGTTTCGACCCAATTTACCTTCAAGCTAAATTTGAGGCTTCAGGGATGTATCTCAGCCTACGCAGCAGGGGATTTCTACACTGCAGTGCAGCTGCAGGCTGCCGTCCATTCTGGTTCCAACCGATTTACCTCCTAAATTTGGCTTCACAGTGAATATCTGCGTCTACACCCGGAGATTTCCTCACCTACAGTGCGGCCGCAGAGCTGCCACGTCCGTCTGAGTTCAACCGGTTGCCCCTTCTGATTCGGCTTCACGGGAATTATCGGCACATCTAGCACCGAGATTTCCTTACCTGTGAGCCTACAGTGCAGCCGCAGGTGTTTCAAATCTGAGTTCGCAACCGTTTGCCCCTTCTAGAATTCGGCTTCACGGAATATCGGTCTACACCCGGGGATTTCCTCCTGCCTACAATTGTACCCAGGTGCGACACCATCCATTCTGAGTGGCGCTACAACCGATTTACCCCTCTGGTGTGCTTCATTGGGAATAGAAGTCCAGCTGCACATCCGGGGATTTTCCCTGCCCATAGTGACAGCCAGGCATTCTGTACGTCTGAGTTCAGGACCAATTTACCTCTGGAATTTGGCTTGTTCAAGGGAGTATCAGCCTACGCAGGGATTTTCCTACCCTGCCCTTACAGGGTGCAGCTGCGAGTACCAAATCGCATTCAGTTCCTACCGATTTACCCCTCCTAAATTTGAGAAGTCTCACGAATATCAATGGTACATCCTAGGATTCCTCCCACTGCCACAGTGCAGTACGAAACTGCAGGCAAAATCAATCGTTGAGGATTTCAACACGAAGTTTACGACCCTCCTTTCCTAGAATGATTGGCTACGGGAATGTCAGTCCCGGAGATTTCTCCATTTTGCCTACAGTGCAGCCGCAGGCTGCACAAATCGATCTGAGTTAAGTGCAACCGATTTGATCACCTTCATAGAGTTTGGCCTCCACAGACACCTCCTAAATTTGGCTTCTCAGAATATCACGCCCACATCCAGAAATTTCTTCCCCGCATACAGTGCAGCCGCAGGCTACACCAATCCGATCTGAGTTTCGACCATATTTGCACCTCCTAAATTTGGCTTCACGGGAATATCAGCTACACCTACGGGGATTTCCTCCCCTGCCCACAGTGCCAGCCGCAGGCTGCACCGCCCTTCTGAGTTTCGACCAATTCGCACCTCACTAGGAGAATTTGGCTTCACGCGGGAATATATGGGAGCGCGTCTAGCCGGGAGATTCCCGAAGACGTCCCTGTCCACAGTGCAGCCAGCGTTGTCACCGCCTTCTGGGAGTTTCGACCAGAACTCGCACCTCCTGGTGGCTTCAGCTGAAAGCTCGAATCTCTTATTAAGTCAAATCTGAACCGAACAAGAGAAGGGCGTAGGCTGTTCACTCGGAACTCTTTCAGAAACTTGGCGTCGACCACCAGTTTCCTTATGAATTAAAATCTTTCCGTAGTCAGCGGACGCCTAGTTAAACCTGGCAGAAGTTGCTATCAGGAGGAAAATAAAAGTCCTTTAAATTTTGTGTACATTGGCAAATTGGGGCGCGCCAATATCTCGTCTTCTGAAAGTATAGTTTTTACATTTGTGTTGTACGTAATGTACATACTACTGGTGTCATGCTTCGATATCTACGACGGCCGAGCTCAAAAATTCTCATTTTTCGTCGCTTTCCGTCTCATGTAACATTTTGCATATCATTTATTCTCAAACCTAACGTTGGCAATACTTTTTGCTAAGAAATTTCTCTCCTATGTTTCTCTGGGATTTTTTTTTCGTCTGGTCGCTGGTTAAATTCTGTACTATTTTCTATGGTACGAAGAATTTGAAAATTTGTTCGATGTGTCGAATATTTTTTTGTTCAAAGAATCGTCGAACAATTTTTGCTGAGCCAGTCGAAACTTCCAGCGTTTCTGCCTTAAGACGTCACAGTATGAGACGTCTCTATGATTTCAGCACCCAATTTTAACGGAAAGGTCAAGTTTGGAGCTTCTTCAAGGATTTGGCTCATCTTTCGTACTTGCTGACGCGCGGCTGTGTTCTGATCTAACGTCTTGCTTCAATAATCACGTATACTGCTGGCCATCTCTTAAATAAAAACGTTTGTATATCTTCCGGGTCGTTGAGCCCACTACGACAATTATAGCAACCACTAGCTTTATTCCTTTATTTTACTAGCAATCTATTAGTTATGTGATTATAAATCAATCCACTTCCACAGGAATAACTCCATGTCGAGATTGCTGTGCGGGATCAAGCAACTCTGTGTCCTAGTGGAAAAGTTTTCCAAAACTTTGTTCTGTATAAGGAAGCTGTTTTCGAAATTCGAAGATTTTCGATAACGTGTGTTGAACCCGAGCAGCAGCGTTCAACAGCTATCCTGTCTCTCCATCACTTACTCATTTCGCTACCATTTATTGCCCTGGTGTATGATTTGTTTTGTTTTTTCTGCCTCTTATCGAACCTCCTTACGTGGTATCAATTGATACCGACTAGGAACTTTCGCCCGCTGTATGACGTGGATCTGCAGCTTTCCGATTAGAAAAAATGTTGCCTTTCGTTTTATTTGTTGTTCTTTTCGACTTCTTCAAGACACTGTTGTCACTCGGCATCACCCGGTTTCAGCAATATGTGTCGCTTGGCAGAAACGTGTGTTTAACAGAAGACAGAAAAACATCGGTATTTGTATGATTTATAGCGTGTTTTTCAAATTTCTCAAACATTATCCAGTTTGACCCGGTTAAGATACGTGTCGCTCTTTGCTATTACGTTGGTTCTGCACCTGAACCGGAGAAAAACTTCATTTCGTATCCGTCTTTGTTATGATCTGGTTTCAGTAAACATTCCAAATACTCGTGCTGTACGTTAGTAACTGTGTCCCTCACCAGACTATTATATCGGGACTTCACGCGTGAAAACGAAAAATTTTATTTTGCAAGACGTCTTATCATGTTTTGTTACGCTCTGGTATAATAAACAGAATTTCTGATTTTTTCAAAGCATTTTTGATTTGTTGTGAATACGCGTTTAGTTGCAGTAATTTCTTTTATAAAGGCGCATCTGACTTCCCAGAAGCGCCCGGGCCTGCCACTGTTATAGGATTGCGCCCCGGCCTGCCACATGCTACGCGCCCCGGCCTGCCGCTGCGACAGTGCCCATCGCCTGCTGTTCCAGCACAAAAGTTATAGCTTTGGGTACCGGGGCATCACTGCTGGCAGGCGCGGCCGGGGTGCCCGCGCCTGCTGGTCTGGCGTCATACCATGCCTGCTTCAAACTGGACGTCCGAGCACATTCAGATACTGAGGCGGGCGAGCCTCGACTTCCACACCAGACTTTTTCCTTCACGATGACAGAGGCTGGCGCCAGATTTTCGAGGCTGTGCGACCCCCAACGTCTCTTCGCGGCGGTGTCTCATATGTAATCTCTAACCCGCACAATGGATTTTCAGTCATTCCCTCGGGGTTTACCTACTTAGATTTGCGGTCTGTTCGATTTCGCCATATTCAAGATGAGTTTCTACCACTTTAGTATTATACCTATGGAAACACTGTGTACCGAACCATGAAAATTTATAACAGTGCGGTAGGCTCCTCATTTTAACCTGGTAGTCTACCCGAATGTTCACAGACGTACATACAAAGCGAGGCGGCTTCTCCAGGATCTTCTTCGTTTTTCTTAATTTCACTGTAATACCTTTGCTAACACCACGAGTCTTTTCAGTTTATGAAAATCGCCGAATCTGAAGATACACGTTGCCATCTGTGGAAACCACCTCACATAGAAAAACAAAAACTCCACCCCTTCACGGTTCAGATGTCCACACAATGGGATATCTAATAAAGTAGCCGCAGATATATGAGGGAGGAAAAACTCTATGTTACAGCATAACAATGCGAGTAGATGCCAAAGTTCCGCAGGTTCAACATTGCCTTTGCATTCCAATCGTTCCTCGTGCGGTACCGATTGCCTCGATAGCCGTAAAATGGCGTGTGTGATGGTGTAGATGCAGAATCCTTGGTAACAGCGACGCCTATTTTATTGATTAGCTGCGGAAATCTTGAAAAAACTTTCACGTCTCCTTCGGAAAGGCGTGTTTCAAAATCCAGAAATGTTTATGAAAGTGGCAGTGAAATCTGACTGAGAGTTAATAAGAAGGGTACTGGCAGTAATTGAAGGGATTTTGGGTAATCAGACAAGAATTTCAACCTCGTTTGCTATCTATTCACTCTGACTATAAGGCTGCTCGGTTTCATTTCTTCAATCAGAGTGTTGACCAACAGTAAGATCGGCCCACATTTTGAGTTTTCCCAGCCTGCGCGATTTTTGGTTTTAAATGTTTTTTCGAATCGCAGCCAGCTTTGCCTAAAATCAACCTCCACCCGGGATTACCTCCTTTGCCTAACGGTGCAGCCGAAGGCACCTAGTCCATCAGATTTCAAAATGGTTTGGCTCACTCAGATTGCAGCCAGCACTTCAAGAGATCGGCACCACCGGGGATTGCCATACGCCTTTAACGGTGCCGGCCACGAGGCTACCGTCCATCAAGTTTCAAATGATTTAAACCACTCCGAATTGCAGCCAACACTAAAATCAGCCCCCACACCCGGGAATTACCTCCCTTGCCTGACAGGGTTTTGGCCGAGGAAGCTGCAATCCATCAAGGGGTTCAAATGATTTAAACCACTCGAATTGCAGCCAACACGAAAATCAGCCCCCCACCCGGGAATTACACTCCTTGCCTGACGGTGCAGCCGAAGGCTACTAAATCATCAGGAATCTCAAATGATTTAAACCACTCCGAATTGCAGCCAACACTAAAGGCTCGCCTCACCCGGGTTACCTCCGCTTGACAGTTGCAGCCGAAGGCTACAAATCCATCCAGGAATATCCTCTCCGAAATAGGTTTTGAAACCACTCCGGTGCAGCCAACACGAAAATCAGCCCCCCCCACCCGGGAGTACACATCACACCATGACGGTGCAGCCAGAGGGCCACGCTGAACCGTCCATCTAGGGTCTCAAATGATTTCAAAGCCCCGCCAGTGCAGCCAATCACGAAATCTGTTTTACACCCGGGATTGCCTCCCTTGCCTGACGGTGCAGCCGAAGGCTGCAAATCAATCTGGGTTTCAAGTGATTTCAACCACTCCGAATTGCAGCCAGCACGAAAATCAGCCTCTCTATTCTTGCTTCCGCAGTTGCACCGACAATCCCTTTTCCACCGCCAAACAACCGTTCCTATTTGATTATTTATTGAGAATGCGGTTGCTCAGATAATTTCTGGGCACGACGCCTCTAAACGAAGTAATGGTAAGCGGCGGAGCGCCCCGGGGCCAGCCGTCGACGACCATTTGCCGAGGCGTCGCTGAAAGTGATTGTCCTTGGAGCGCGTTAAACTGATCCCCTCACAATTTTCGTCGAGCGCGTCGCGGCCACAGCGGCGGATTGCCGCCGAGCACGACCCGTGGCGTTTTTCTGCCGTTTTCGCTGCGCTCCTTCCTTCGTTCTGTTCTGCCATCCTGACTTACATTGAGCACCGCGAGAGCTTGCTCAGATTTTTCATACAAGTCCTAATCCCTTCCTATTTCCGCAAAACCGAGAGATTTCGCAAAAGTGTTTTGTTTTATTTTATAACACTTTATAACAGCAGTTCCACACAATACAATGGTGCATACGTGGGTGAAAATCAAGCGTTTTGTGGAGAAAAGTCTTATGCGCTTGGTATCCATAATCAGGGGTAATTTCCAGTGACCGGGATGGTAGCAAGGAATACAAGTCGACGAAAGAAGGCTTCCCGGAAATCCACATCAGTCTCATTTTTCATCACGATCGTAGCTAATGTAGTCCACAGCACCACCGCGTAAATTATTGAAGAGGCCCTGAAACACAGAAAATAAGTATATCGTAGCCAAAAAATGGTTCAACTCGAGAAAACCTACTTCGTTGATATGTTAAAATTCCAAATATGGAATAGAGAGAAATATTCACTTGCAGATCTTTGTGCAGAATCTATACATATAATACATATATCTGGCCATGCATAGTCTATGCAAAATAGTAAAATTGTATCCTTGAAGGCAAAACCTCCATACTACACCTCTACTCTTCTCCGAGTTCTCAAACAAGTGTTACAAAACGTTACTGTCTTCATACCACATGTCAATTTGACCTGGTCAAAAGCATCCCTGAAGAAGAGACAGGGGGCATCTGGCACCGAAAATGGGATAAAAACCCGCCTTGGATAGGACGTTTGTTCAAAATCGGCAGCAGTAAGAAGGAGCAATTGAGATTTTCTTGCCGCACAAACAAGAAAAGAAACGATTCGAAACATCGAGATAGTTCTACAAAAAACTGCATTCTGCATATCTCTTATGGAACGTAATCTCAAAGTGTCGGTTAACTCACCGTTCCGTGCGAAAAAGGACATCTCATAAGAAGTGATACTCCTTCTTTCCCAACTAACAGAGTATGATCACATTTCCTTTCCAGTGACGAATATACCAATGCATAAAGGATAGAAAGATCTCGCAATATTTGGAAATGCCTAAAAAAGGCGCAGTAAACCTTTCCCATACCAAAACACATAATTTTTTCATACCTTGGAGAGACGGACATCACTCATTGACCTAGGCATGCGGCACGGTCGATTGATATCGCTCATATAGGAAAGAAAGGACAATGGTACATAATAAACACTGAAAGTAAATGTTCATTTTTGGTACAAGCGTAAAAAGCCACACCGAATATTCCTTGACGGCGCTCAATAGCATACCCTACTAACGCCCCGTCAGCGGCCCCTCAGGATGTTTCGAAAATATATGCCCACAGGTTTCATTAGAATCTACAAGAGAAAAGAAAAAACCGATACAAAAGGATCATTAAAAGAAGAAATTTTAACTCACCTTTTTGGGACAATGTCAAATAACGATTTATCAGATTATGAATTTGTTGCCATCGGTTTGCAGATCTTGCTTCGGAAAACCGTGGTGGCTCTCATAAGCAATAACGTAAAATCAAAAAGTAAATTACAGCCATATAAAGAGAAATGACTGCATGCCTGCACAAGTCCATACAAACTGATACCCACAAAATCAGATTGCTCAGAAAAAATCAGTTGGTGAGTGCTGGTTCATTTGGCACTATTAAGGCTGTAGATACGTTAGAATGAACGGAGGAATGATGAAAAGAACACCACTGCTTTGCAGACGACTCAACAATGGTTGCCACTGACGTGGAGACTCAGACCTGTGTAAATTTGCATCAATATTGGGTAATTAAAGGGGCGCATGGTTTCTGATTACATTGACGGGGCATCGCCAAACAAAGGGCGAGGGCGTCGACAAAACACGTTCTTCGCTGAGGCGTCGACCCGTTTTCGTATTTCGAAACTTCTCTGCCAGGGCGTCGCTGAAAGTGGTTGGGGGCGAAAATCGCCAGCCAGTGGCTGAGAGGGCTCTTGCCGAAAACACCCCCTTTTCGCCGAGGCGTCGTGCCCAGAAATTATCTGAGTGCACTGGAATTTACGGGTGTGGATTCCACGGTGTGAGTTGTGTAATTGCACCATACACTATGACGCTTTTTACGGCTATCGTGTCACGCTGTACCCCACGCGCACGAGTATCTTTCAGTCTAGTTCTGGTTTCAAGCGGTAATCCGTCTGTTGAGAAAGCAGTAATTATCGAAACTGTGGTCGAAAGTAACAGAAGAATCTTCATGAAATTCCGGGCTACTTTCCGCACTAACATGTTTCCTGAGGGAAAAATAGGCGAAAATGGAGCGCCGCAAATTTCGTTAGCTTGGTCCTGCAGGAAAATTCAAAACAGAGGAAACGTGTTTGTTCGGACATATCGCACGACACGTTGAACCGCAAGAATCGAACGTACCGTACCACATACTGGAGCACAATTTTTGTGATTACTTCACTGAAGGCACCACTTCCGGTGAAGTACTTTGTCATCGCGCACTTCGCCCGGGGTGGCAGTAAAGTAAGATCCCCCGGCTCCTCAGATTCGGAGACTTGCATGGGACACCCCCAATGGGGTTTGGAAAATTTTTGGAGAAGGGAGTAGCACCCGTCCAGGGTGTGAGAGAGGTGGTTCCCGGAATCTGTTATACAAGGAATCAATCATTCTGGCTTGATGACACCGCGGAGATGTTCTGCCCGGAGCCCCCGCGCCCTTTTGCTTGGACGTCCGGGCGTCGCGCCCATGATGAGTCATGGGGCGGGGCGGGGACCTGTAGGGCGCCAAGCGCGGAGGGCCCCGCCTCGCTGAGTGGTGGGTACCAGGGCGCGGCCCTCCGACGTTCCAGGTCCACGGGTTCCAAGAGTGTTTCCGCGATGCCGTGGAGGGCAAATAACGCCAACACATGTATGGGTGGTATCGATATAGATTGAATCTGTGCAACTGTGAAATGTATCGCTGAAGAATCATAGTGAAAATAATAACCAGCCCGGTCGCCATCGTCCGATCTGTGTCCGTTTTTCGGATGGAATGTACATTCAATAGATGGTGCCCGTTTTTGCGCGCCGAATCCGATAAAAAGAGTCATTCAGAACTGCCTGAAACCACTCTAAAAAAGAGGTATACACGTTTTTTGAAACCACCAAGCGGCGTACCATACGAATTTTTAGGGTGTTTTGAAAAAAATTCGGATTTGGCTCAAGACGTGTCTGTAGGGTAACCTACAGACACGTAACCCAGGCCATAAAACGGCCAATGTCTCTGCGTCGACTGCGTGCCGCGCGCTGCTGATGCGCACACATAGCGTCGGAAACGAACGGGTTTTTGGCCAAAACTCGTTTGCTTCCGACGCACGTGCGATCGCACGCACGTGGCGACACGATCGCTACCACTATTCTGAATATAAATTAAATGCCAGACACGAAGATAGAATTGACCATTAACCGTTTATGGCCTCATCTAGGCTACAGATATGGAATTAATTTTTCGATTTTGCAAAGTTATCGACTTCATTCGTTCCAAAGCCTCCAATCGGGAAAAATTTAGAAGGCAAAATGTGACTTTTCACGATTTCTGGGGATCTACGATAGATATATATTTATTACCTTGAAATACGACTATGTGAATTAAGCCTGTGTTCAAAACGACCGCGAAATACGAATGAACCATAGGAAGCTGAAAGCATGGAAACGATAAAAAACAAGATAGCGGAACAGAAAAGAAAAGCGCATTGCTGTAATAATCAACCTAGAGAAAGGAATCAGAAGCTATCAAAGCCAGTCAGGAAGGACTACTTGGCACTTATCAGCCACAGAAAGCTCCAGCATTTGCTCGAATGAAATTTTTGAATGATGCGTGAAAGTTGGAAGAGAGGAATGGAATGATTTCTACCAAAGTTTATAAAAATGGGTATTGTTCTGTTGATGAAAAAAGTGACGCCTGCAGTTGAGGTTAGATGTGTAACACGGTGAAGTTTGATGGGGCCACCCCTAATTGGTTGACTCTCTCGTTGTCACAAGGTCCTCAGGTTTAAGACCGAAGGCTACACGCCAGACAGGATGTTGTGGAGAAGAAATAAAGTGGGCTATATACTTCTTCTGAGGGGATAATGGTTTCAAAATGAAATAGATCATTTCTCTGCACGGAACCGGGTATGCGGCCATAAACGAAACCATGCATCCTAATAAACAATTTCCTTGTGAAATTTGCCTTGGACTTTCTCCAAACAGTTGATGTCGCCTTCACTTTGTAGGGATTAAACACCGGCGTGCCATATTCAAAAATTAGCCTCACGTAGGTGGTGTAGGCTCTTATAAGCACAGATGGATTACACGTGTTGCCAAAGCTCTGAATATCTTATTTACTGCAACAGTAGCCTTCCTCGACGTGACACTCACAATGCGCATCGAAGCTAAGACTCCCGGTGATGACGAAACCAAGATCAGTTATCTGATCAGTGATCTCAATAGAGTCCCTTCAATAATATAATTGAAGTTATGATTGTTGGCACCGAGGTGGAGAATTTTGGTTTTTCAGCGGACAGAGGCGAATCCCAATCACGAGACCACATGATTGAAAGCATTGACTGATTGCTGTAACGATTCACAGCCCCCGGGGAAGTAACCTCATGATAAATTTTTGATATCATCAGCAAAAACGCACTGAACCCGGTGCCGAAGTGAGTGATCAAATTTGCGATTTCATACGTGTAGATGTTGAAAAGGATGGGGAAAGTACTCACTCGCTTGTGGAACGCTCCGCTATGAACGGGTCGCGGACTCGAAAAGGACGCGTTAACGCGGACAGAAAACGTCCTATCAGTCCATGACGAAATCCATGAGACGATTCGCGGATGGATACCAACAAATTAGTTTTTGCAACAATTTATCATGGGGAACCTTATCAAAAGCCGCCAGGTGAAGTCAAAAGTAAACAGCGATCCACATTTTTTCCTTGATCGATGAGAGCTGTCCAGTTGTTCAACGCTTCTATCATTGCCGTCACCGTGGACTTGCCCTTCTGAAACCCATGCTGAAGAGGGAGATAATATGGTTATCGTCGAGATATTGCAACTATCCATTTTTGAGAATTTTTTCAAAAGGAGCGGCGAGAAAAATAGATGTAATACTAATGGGTCTGAAGTTGGACGGGTTAGTGAACGGGGGCTTTTTGGTATCCAGAGTAACTAATGAGTGCCTCCATTTCAGAGGAACTTCAGCCGTCATAAAACTTGTATTAAAAATGTGTTCCTAAGGGACCAGAAATCTCATTAGCGACGCTTTTGATGAAACTAAGCGGGATGTCGTTAGGGGTTTGAGATCCAGAGTTAGGCCATCGTAAAAGTTCATTCAAAATTTCATCCCTGTGGAACCAGCATGAGTCATTCATAACGGAAAATGCACCGAGAACAGAATGTATCGACGTATCCGGCAGCTTCAGAGAAGAGCCTCTTCAAAACGCTTGCCAGTAACTCGGCTTTTTCATCATCCTTCCTCAGAATCACGCCATCGGGGCTATAAAGTACTCCAACCATTGGCTTTTCTTGAAGTTTCGAGTTTAGGAACCTGTAGAAAGAGTGTCGATCTTCAGATTCCTGACAGCCTTTTTCTCAGGAGATTTGATTGTTAAATTTTTGCATTTTTTTTTTTTTTTTACGAATCGCTCGCTAATTGCCTTAAAGTGGCCCCACTTTTTCACTACTATTGTGGAGTTTAGCTTCATACCACGCACTCGATCTCAGACGCTCCAAGTCTAGCTAAGTGAGCGCAGGAGTTTTTGGTTTTCTTCCCGTAAATTGTTCAAAGGGACAAACATTTCAATGCAGTGTTGCATGACTGCAATAAGAAGTTCCCACCATACTTTTCATTAACACTACCCGCAGCGTTCAAGGAGCTGAACCAGTCTACATTTAGTAAATAGTCACGTACAACACCACGAAATGCGGCTTTTCTGAAATTTCTTTTATATAGAACTGGGGCCGGTTGTTCTTGAAGTTCGAGTACGAACTGAACTGCCGGAGTGGTCGCTAGAGCCTAACGGGGGCAAAATTGTAACGGAACTAACAAGGTCTCGGTCATTGCTCAAAAACCAGATCAAGGATGTGATCATCACGAGTGGCAACCTCGACATATTGCACCAAATTATGGGTAGTACACATAGTAACAAAGCCACTGGAGATTGAACTCACCAGCGAAGAACTGGATATCAGAGTATGGATTGAAAATCACCAGTAACGATAGATGACCAATTACGCGCTACCAGGTCACTGATTGCCTTATTCATTCGTTCTGTGAAAAATGCACTGCAGTTAGGAGTTCAAGTAAGCTTAACTAATGATCAGGATGGGTTTGAGGTCAATTTCTTAGTCCGGAGAGCACACAATTTCATAAGAATCCGGCGCAGACTCTTGAAACACCGGTACAGGACAGAAAAGCTTACGTGCCAGTAGGAGAACACCACCACCCTTTTGACGACTTCGATCGCACCTTAAAACCTCGCAATGAGCAGACCAATCACCAAGGAGGAAGCCAAATCGATTCCACCGTTAAGCCAAGTTTCTGTGATAGCTATTATATCATTATCGAGTTTTTGGAGGAGATAGAGAGCAAAGGCCTCAGAATTTTTTACCACTGACCGGATATTGGCTATGATAGATGAGAGATGGAAGTGTATACAAGTCTGTTGGTACCTGCTCGTTGGTGCCCTGCTTCTACTAGACAGCAGACGTTTGAGTGTACACAGGGAACGTTCGAAGCGATATAGCGTGCACAACTATATCATGGTATCCACACATTTATAGAAGGTGCTCGCCGTCTGGCACACTAAGGCCTCTGATCCCTGTACCTTAGGATCGTACCTAGGGTCATGGAGTCTTTGGCCACAAAGCCACAATTCGCCACCCTGAACTACATAGTGCTTCATCAGTGATATCCAAAGAAAACCTGCTATCAGACTTCTGAGCTATTTCCATTTTTGTTTTTGCTTTGCAGAAACCCGCCTCAGAGATAGACCCGTCATCAGCGTCAGAGAGTACACCATCTACTGCGGTAACGCTGACGATCAGGAAGTGGGAGGCTGTGCAATAGCTGTAAGGAAGGATTTCAATGGTATGGTCAAGGAGTTCGGCTCAACGTCGTGTCGGAATGCATTCGTACGACTGCGGGATCTGAAGGATTCAATATGTGGATAGTGAGTGTATTCTGCGCCCCTGAGCACCGCGAGAAGGGGCAATTCCACGAAGGATGCGTTTTTATGAGGGAACTCAATACGTTGCTGGCCGGAATACCTTGTCAACATGCTGTTGTCGTGGGGATTGACGCAAATGCGAAGATGGGACTTGATCAGGAATCGAAGTACTCGGTAAATGGTTCTACCAGTGGGCAAACATCGGACTGTGGCTACCGCCTTGTCGACTTTGTGAACGCAGTGGTCTGAATATTGCATCGACATTCCCGGGGGAATGCATCGCCGCCATCAGCTTACGTGGCAGGGACCAACCAGTACTCCACTCCAGAAGAGCAGCGGAGGCGGAGATGACCTTTGAAACTACAGCTTGACTATGTCCTGACGAGAATATTCCAGTATCGGACATTCAGATCTAGGACTGGCGGGATGTCGCATTCGATTCGGATCACCGTCCTGTTCTGGAAATTCAGAACTTCCTGCGAGGATTCATATAAGAGGAAAGCGAGGGGCTCAGCCTCTCCAGAGTTGACATGACAAGTCTCGAGATGAAGGGGTACAGAAGGAATTTCCGACAACGCGTTTCTATTCATCGGAGTACGGACCCCAGAAGAAACTTTGCGACGCGGATTCTTTTGTCAAATGCATCCGGGACGCGCTTCGAAAGAGCACTCCCGGTTGTACAGCCTAAGAAGAAGTTCGCCTACGTCTCAGAAGAAACAACATCTACCTACAACAGGTATGTGCTCTCGAACTGCGAAACTTCGTGGAGGAGAAGCGTCTGAGGGAGGAAGTTGCGTCAGCAGCTTCAAAGTGACCGCCGAACGAGTGGACGTGTAGAACTAAGGAGTTCGAAGGCTTGGGAGGAGGAAAGAATCCGAGGAAAGCCTACGTTGCTGCGACAGTATAGCGGGAAAATGAAGAGATGTTCTCTGTCTTGAACACTACCAATGGGTTGCAGTTGGTGATGCGACGCTGCCAATATGGAAGGATTACTTCAGTTCACTACTGAATCGTCCAGCGCAAATACGATGCCTGAGCTCCGCATGTTCAGAGAGCACATTACGATGTCAGTGAGGAACCGCCGACTGAGTCTGAAGTTTTTGGATCGTGTCCGGAAAATGAAGAATGGAAGGCAGGTGGAGATAGGTAACATCACACTGCTGAAATAACTGAAAGCACTGCTTCCTCCCGTCTGGGATTCGTGAAATGACCAACACCATCCGTGCTTTACCATATGGATGAGCGAAAGGGATACCCGATTCGTGGAGACATGCGATCATCGTACCTCTTCACAAGAAGCTATCAGAAATGCGGATCTGGAACTACAGAGGAATCTCTCACACTTCGTATTAAGCGCACAAGGTTTAGAACGTATCATTCTCGAGCGACTTCAAACATCGTGAAGGAACGACCAGAAGATGAGCAAGCCAGTTTTCGACCTGGAAGATCGATATCGAGCCCAGAAGTGTTCGTCGTGAAGAGTAATTGAATCGTGGCAGCGGTTTCGGCTCCATTGACTTGCGGACTTTGAAGCTGCGTTCGACTCTCCTCATCGTGATCGATTGCTCAATGCTCTGCGAGCAGATGGAGTCAGAAAGTATGTTCGGTTAATCGGACATGAACAGAAAGGAACAGCAGCAGCGGTTCAATGCACCTATTAGGATTTACGTCAGCTTTTTCGAGTGAAAACAGGGTAGGCGAGGAGCCGTTGCGGGACCTTTTTCTTTCAATACCGCCGTTGATGACATCATGCGTAGAGTTGCAGAACAGTTTCCTGCGGATGTGATCCCTAACACCATCAGGACGCTCCTTGTCGACCTGGAGTACGCGACGACATTGTGTTATTCGCTGAAAACAACGCAAAACTGCAAAGTTGTGAACCTCGTTTCGAAGTATGCCGCAGCCTATGGACCGTCTTCAGTAAAACAAAGTACAAGCAGATGTGGGTCTCTCAGGGCCTTCAGCTGGGTTGTGTGGACGGACAACGTATCGAACTGGTGGACGTTTATACATTATTTGGGCTTGTTTTGCTGAAGAACGATGAGAGTGATTTGCCGCCCGCAGCGGATATTCGACAACGATGTGCAGCTACGTCTGCATTCAATTCTCTAACCAAGTGTTTGTGGTCTGCCACCATCGCGAAGGGGAGAGGCAGAGTTGCGCGTCTACCTATCAAAAGCATTGCGCCCTATCATGATGTACGGATCGGAGACGTGGGCAGCACCGAAAACGCAGATGGAAAGGTTGGATGCACGGAGAGGAAGCTTTTAGGCGTTTGCCCGGATATTTCTGGCCGCGTGTATGCCGCCAACGAAGACCTTTACAAGGAAATCGACGCAGTATCAACGCTTGACACGAGGGAGATGCCAGCATCTCCTAACGCCATCTCAAACGGCAATGGAAAGTCGACTTCGACTGCTCGGCATATATACTAAGAAAGAACGCCGGATCGTCACCAGCACAACACACTTTAAAAATGCTTCCAAATCCTGTCTGGAAACGTACCTGGGCCGTAGGCGAAAGTTCTGGACGGATGTGGTTAAAGAGGTGAAGGTAAAAATACGGCATCCGAAGGAGCAGTTCAGGCGCGATCATTTCGTTTCGCAGAAATGGGAATCGTGACAGCTGGATGGAATGTGTTCGTGGCTGAAGACCGTGAAAAATGGACGGGCTGACTACTGGACGGCACCTCGGTGAAGATGCGGAATGACCGCGTCAGGCGAAAGCCAACCGATTAAGTCAAGTAAGTCAGATGAGAGATGGCATTTGAGGATTCCTGAGAGGGACACAAGTTTCCCGAACCCTGAGTGGCTGGATTTACAGGCATAGAAATGGCTATATCCTGAGACACAGGCAGCTGGGAAGCTGGTAGTAGGCAGGCTGGAGGAGTTATCGGAGAACCTGCTACAATGTGTGGAGTAGGATTAGATGTACGCCGCTGGGCTCGCAGCTGATCTCGTTCACTTTTTAGGAAGAGAGGGTCTAATATAGACACCTTTCATCCTCGTGAATGATTTCAGCCAGTGAGCTCACCGGAGGAGTCGGGGTACTATAGAATGATGCAGGCATGACAGTTTTCGTAACCAGGGCCTCGAAGAGTTAGGTCAGCCCATCCTAAAAATAGAAGTGGGTTGACATTCGACTCCCAAATGGTCAAAGAATATTACGAATGCAAACTGCATCGCAGCTAATCCTATTGGAAGGCACTTGATCTACGGACTCAGTGATACCAGAGACACGACAGGGTAGGAGCCACCTACGCTCATTGTTCTTCAAACGAGGATTCCAGACACAGCAGTAACAGGAGCACTGGCAACAGCATTAACAGGTCTCTAAGACGGCACAACAATTGGTACAGACTGACGTTTATCTGGCCCAGACAGACCACTCGTCTCCCATTCTCGGCCGTAGAGTGAATCCACCTTGGCCTCCTAACTCCCTATTCCTAACAACGAGATAATCACCATCTGCGGCTTCCGAAGATTAGCACAGAGTGAAGTAACATATCTACAAGTGACTGGGCGGCGGCTCGTCACCACGGACCATATCCACCATAGTATCCACAGAAGCTGGTGCACCAGAAAGCTGCTCCATTAGAGACTCACTTCATTAGTCATGGCGGCGGCGGCGAAGCTTTCGACATAGCTGAGTTCCCACCATTGTAGATAATAGCACTTAAGAAGAACAGCACCTGAGAAGCACCGAAAGAACAGGTCATGGCACGTACGTTGTTAAGGAAGAGGTCAGGGCCTCGAGCGGCGGCTTATATAAACGAGTTGAATGTTGTCCCTTGCCGCAAGGGTATGAGCAGATCGATAGTAGAGAACCACGAGCCGGAATCACGTAGATATAGTGGTTCAAAATTTTACGCCAGTACAGCCATTACACGAGTATAGAATATCCGTTATACTTGCCAGACCAGCGGCGTCGGCCGGCTGGCGCCACGGCCTCTGCCGCTGGGGTCCGGCTACGTCGGCCCATTTGCCGGCTTCGCCGGCATCTTGAGTATAAAGGCGAATGAATCCCGAAATCCGCTGATTCTGTGTGAAATGGCGTACAAAAAGGTCCTGCACGTTTGCCGGCTATCGCCGGCCTCTGTCGCTGGAATCCGGTTGCGCCGGCCCGCGGAGCTGGTTTCGACGACAACACTCGAGCAATCAGAAATTACAAAGCATTTTCAAACCTTGCGAACCCACCCCTTTGCTAAGCTCCTTTCTAATGCAGTTGCGCACCGACCCTTCTTTGGTTTTAGGAGGTCCTGCAAGTGGTGGTTCATTTATATTCATTTCTGTCATGATAAAGACAACCGCTGTTTGAGATTTAGTAAATGCCTCCATGACCAACCGACACCCTGCTACCTCTATTGCCAAATGAAAAGTAATGATGTTTGTGTTCTCTGGATGCATATTTTGATTAACTCACATTTCTATCGTATATAAACCCGATTTAGAAAGGTTGGTGCATATAAACAGCTAAGCAGTTTAAATGAGTGGTTGGGGAGGGTACAGTGAAGAAAGGGTGGTATACACTCTCTTATAGTCACAAAACGATTTTAAAGTTCTGTGATCACCCACTTCAGTCCGCACACTTTCTTTGGCGTCCTGCGCATTTCACTTGAGTCCCGCACACTTTCCACGGCGTCCTACGCACTTTCAATTGGGTCCCGCACACTTTCTTCGGCGTCCTGCGCACTCCTACTTGAGTCCAGCACACTTTCTGGTGTGCCCTGCGCACTTTCCGCTTGGGTCCCGCACACTTTCTACGGCGTCCGGCGCAATCTACCTTGGGTCCCGCGCACTTTCTACGGCGTCCTGCGCACTTCCGCCAGTCCACCGCACTTTCTTCGGCGTCCGGCTGATCGCATTTAGATTACACAAGCTTTCTACGTCGTCTGCGCACTTCCGCCGGGTCCCGCACACTTTCTACGGCGTCCTGCGCACTCCGCACTTAGGGTCATGCAGACTTTCTACGGCGTCCGGCGCACTCTACCTTGGGTCCCGCGCACTTTCTACGGCGTCCGGCATACTCTACCTTGGGTCCCACGCACTTTTTCTGGCGTCCTGCGCGCTGCTTGGGTCTACACTTTATTCGGCGTCCGGCGCAATCGCAATTGGGTCCCACGGCTTTCTACGTCGAAATCTGCGCACTTCACTGCGGGTCCCTGCACTTTCTACGGCGTCCTGCGCACTCCCCACTTGAGTCCTGCACACTTTCTACGGCGTCCGGCGCACTCTACCTTGGGTCCGCGCACTTTCTATGGTGTCCGGCGCACCCTACCTTGAGTCCCGCACACTTTCTACAGTCCTGCGCACTTCCACTTAGGTCCCACACACTTTCTTCAGCACGTCCGGCACAATCGCATTTGTGTTCCACACACTTTCTGGGAGCGCCCTGCGCACTTCCACTCAGGTCCCACACACTTTCTACGGAAAATCGCACTGCGCACTCCCACATGGGTCATGAAAACTTTCTACGGCGTCCTGCGCACTTCCACTTGGAGTCCCACACACTTTCTTCGGTGTCCTTTCAATCGCATTTGGTCCCGCTGGCTTTCTACGGCGTCCTGCGCACTTCCACTCAGGTCCCTTACACTTTCTTCAGCAGTCCAGAAAAACCAGAATTTGGGTCCCCACAAAGCTGCACCATCAGTCCACTGCACTTCCTACACTTGAGTCCGCACACTTTCTGCAGCGTCCCTTGCACTTCCACTCGGGTCCCGCACACTTTCTTCAGCGTCCGGCGCAATCCGCATTCGGGGTCCACACAGGCTTTCTAGGGCGCCCTGCACTTCCACTCAGGTCCCGCACACTTTCTGCGTCGTCCGGCGCTCTACCTTGCAGGTCCCGCGCACTTTCTGCAGCGTCCTGCGCACTTCCGCTGGGTCCTGCACACTTTCTTCGGCGTCCGGCGCAATCTCATTTGGGTCCCACGAGCTTTCTACGTCGTCCTGCGCACTTCCGCCAGACCGCACGCTTTTTTCACACGGCGTCCTGCGCACTCCCACTTGGGTCCCTGCACACTTTATATGGTAATTCGGCGCACCCTACCTTGAGTCCCGCACACTTTCTACGGCGTCCCTTGCGCACTTCCACTTGGGTCCCTTTTTTTCGCAAGCGTCCGGCGCAATTGCATTTCATGATTTCCACTTGCACACGCTGCAGGAGGCGCTCCTGCGCACTTCCTTACCTCGGAGTCCGCACACTTTCTACTGCAGTCCATACGCTGCCTGCACTCCCACGTAGGTCCTCAGAAAACCACCGCAGCGTCATACTTTTTACACCACTTGGGTCCACGCTGACACTTTCTTCAGTGTCCAGCGCAATCGCATTTAACTGGGTCCCACTGACTCGCTACGGCGATCTGCGCACTTCCTTCGGGTCCATACGCACACTTGCTTCGGCGTCAGCATATTATTTGAGACCTTACCGAAACTTTCTACGCCGTCCTGCTCGCTTCACGCTCGTTCCACCTTACTTTCTACCGGCATCCGGCGCACTCTACCTGGGTCCCGCACACTTTCTTGGCAAATTTGTCCGGCTTCAATCGCATTTTTGTCCCACAATACACATTTCTACGGCGTCCTGCGCACTTCCTGCACTCAGATTACTGCGCACTTGCGGCGTCCTGCGCACTCCACATGAGGTCCTGCACACTTGTGTAGTGTCCGTCGCACTCTACCTTGGGTCCGCACTCTACGGCGTCCTGCTTACTTCCACTTGGGTCCCACACTTTCGTCGGCACGTCCGGCGCAATCGCATTTGGGGCCTAGGCTTTGTACGGCGTACTGCGCACTTCCACTTGGGTCCTGCACACTTTCTACCGGTGTTCGGCGCACTCTACCTTGGGTCCCGCACACTTTCTACGGCGTCCACACGCCGCACTTCCCTCGGGTCCACACATTTTTTTCCCACCGGCGAAATCCTTCCATCAACTTCCAGGTCCACCACACACTTTTCACGGTGTTGCTGCGCGCTCTTGAGCCCGTACCCGTAAGGTAGCCCGTCTTGAAAGTCAAGCCGAATAAACGGTCAAACAAACACAGAGAAACGCATACATACGCCTCAGGAAGTGGACTCACCAAAAGTGAAAATCGCCAAATTTTGCTTATCAATGAGAAGCGGTCGGGCCGGGGTCAATAGACATGAAACTCATTGCAGCACAACCGCTCTCGCTCGATCGGTATCGAGCGTGCTGGTATGGGATTCATGCACATTGATCCCCCAGCCGACCGCTTATTGTGTCTAAGTAAATAAGTTTAATCTTTGATGGACTCTCACTATACACACACACGCACACACACAAATTTACCAAAATAATATATATATATATATATATATATATAGTAGGATGTATGTAAACTCCTGGTACCGCCGTAATGACCTGTTGATTTCGATCAATACCAGCAGCGGAGCGGTGGGCCTCAGTGAAACATAACTAGTGATAAGGAGGGTTCCGACAAGAAGCCACCGCTCCGCGCTGTGATAAATCGAAATCCAGCTGAGTCACTACGGCGATGCCTGAGTTTTATCAATGTGCTGATTACACCTCCATTCATCAATATATTTGGTGACCGTTTATTCAGCTTGACTTTCAAAACGTGAGCGAGTGGTTTGCGCCAGAAGAGTATAAAGTGTGGGATTGAGATGGAAGTGCGTAGGACGCCGTAGAAAGCATGCGGGACCCAGGCAAGAGTGCGCAGAGCATGCGTAGAAAGTGTGTGAGGACAAATGGAAGTACGTGGGACGCCGTAGAAGATATTGCGGATGGGTAAATGCGCCGGACGCCTGGCATGCGTGGGACCCAGTAGAGTGCGCCGGACGATACGTAAAAAGTGTGCGGGACCCAAATAGAATGCGACGGACGCCAAACAAAGTGTTTGGGACCCAAGGTAGAGTGCGCTGGACGACGTAGAAAGTGTGCGGGACCCAAGGTAGAGCGCCGGACGCCGTAGAAAGGTAATGCGACCCAAGATGGAAGTGCGTGGACGCCGCAGAAAGTGTGCGGACCTATGGAAGTGCGTAGGACGCCGTAGAAAGTGTGTGGACCCATGGGAGTGCAAGACGCCGAAGAAAGTGCAGTGCGGGACCCATGGAGTGCGCAAGACGCCGAAGAAAGTGTGACCCAAGTGAAGTGCGCAGGACGCCGAAGAAAGTGTGCGGACCCAAGTGGGAGTGCGCGGACGCCATAGAAAGTGTGCGGGACTCATGGAATGCGCGGACGCCATAGGAAGTGTGGACCCAAATGGAGTGCGCCGGACGTCGTAGGGAAGCGCGGGATCCAGAGTGGAAGTGCGCCAACGCCGAAAGAATGTGTGCGGACCCAATGGAGTGCGCAGGTACGCCGTAGAAAGTGTGCCCAGAACTCAAGTGGGGAAGCGCAGGACGCAGCAGGAAGTGTGTGGGACCCAAATGCGAGTGCGCCGGACGGCGGAGGAAGTGTGCGGACCCAAGGTAGAGTGCGCCTGACGCTGTAGAAAGTGTGTGGGACCCAAGTGGGAGTGCGCCAGACGCCGTAGGAGTATGCGGGATCCACTGGAAGTGCGCCAGACGCCATAGGGGGTATGCGGAATCCAAGTGAGTGCGCCAGACACCGTAGAAAGTGTGTGGGACGAAGTGGGTGAGCGCAGAACTTCAAAATCGTTTTGTGCGTCTATAAGAGAGTGTATACCACCTTTCTTCAAATCCTCTCCCTTGACCACTCATTTCAACTGCTTAGCTGTTTATATGCACCAACCTTTCTAAATCGGGTTTATATACGATGGAAATGTGAGTTACTCAAAATATGCATCCAGAAAACACAAACATCATTATACTTCATTTGGCAATAAAAGTAGCAGGGTGTCGGTTGGTCACGGAGGCCTTTACTAAATCTGAAACAGCGGTTGTCTTTATCATGACAGAAATGGATATAAATGAGCTACCATTTTAGGACCTCTAAAACTAGAGAAGGGTCGGTGTGCAACTGCATAAGAAAGTAGGTTAGCAAGGTTTGCAAGGTTTGAAATGCTTAGTAACTTCTGATTGCTCGAGCGTTGTCGTCAAAACCAGCTCATGGTTTGGCGCAACCGGACTCCAGTGACAGAGGCCGGCGATAGCAGGCAAGCGTGAAAACTTCTGAACGCCAACTCACATAGAATCAGCGGATGTCGATTGAGCTCAAGATGCCGGCGAAGCCGGCAAATGGGCCGGCGTAGCCGGACCCCAGCGGCAGAGGCCGGCGTTAGCCGGCCGACGCCGCTGGTAACAATAATAAAAAAGAAGTATATAGTTTTTCCATATATTGTTCTTCATTCACTAGGAGTCACTACCTAAATTGAATACACGTACTTAGTACACGTAAGCACTTTGGAATACTTCTAGTTGAATAACAATCTATTCATACCTATTGAGGAATCCAAAAATAGACAAAAAAGGATCGAAGGATAAAAATTTTAGTGTTCAGAAATCTAAAGTGAACATGTAAAAGGATAGAAACCGGGGAATAGACGTTCCTAAGTATTTTCAGAGTGTTTATAATTGATAACACACATATTTATATCTGTACAGGAATGAAAAGAGGCAAACAAAAGGATTGAAACGTAGGAATTTAGAGTTCAGAAATCCGAATTGAACATACAAAAAGGTAGAAACCAGAGAATTTGTTCATCTAAAGAAAAACAACTTCTAGTAATTCTAGTGGGACACATTTTCTACCAATTCAAGTTCAAAGAGTTACTACGAAAAGCATTTTCATTGAAATACGGTCACGTTGCTCCGATTCGGTCCTCATTCCACAGGATACGTCATGCCTTCAATCAAGCGACTTCATCCGGATCGCCACTGATTTGATCTCCATCATAGTACTCCATTCCGTGACTGCGCGCAATGCTGAAAAAAGTGTTTAAGCATTTGTACCACTGAACACAGTTTATGCGAAAATAAACCAAATTGCGGCGCAAATATGTTCAGAGACTTACATTTCTCGGAATCCACACTCTGAGAGCCGCCTTCCTCAACAAATTTAGCGCCTCGAACGTCTCGTCTGAAAATGAAATGATTGGAAACAAGGCGTATCATCTAGCGCTTTTCAACTTACAGTGCTTTTTGCAAAGCTTTAAACGTTTCTTTGCGCCATGCGATTCGATGATGAACCATGCTGTCGAATTCGACCGTCCTCTCTTGATGACTGCTCCCAAGCGACTGGTAGAATCTGAAATACAATTTCCGTTTCAAGTGTAATGCTCTGTGAGATGAATCTCTTACTCACGTGGATTGATGCCTGTTAATCAAGACTGCGGCTTTGAGTTCGTCATGTCCGAATCCTCTGAGATCGTCACCAAAATCTGAAAAATATACATTTCATTAACAACTTTATAGTGATACTGACAGGTATGCGTTACCTATACCTGTCAAAAAAGCACGACGTACGACAAGTTTCATCGATTTGATCTACCAATCCATATGTTCTACTGGTTGATAATCGGCAGTAATCAGCAATATCAAGTCCCCTCCCCTATTCCATCCAAAATACGCGGCCGGACCGAAGTGGGTGAGCGCAGAATTTTAAAATCGTTTTGTGCGTCTATAAGAGTGTATACCACCACTTTCTTCACGTCCCCTCCCCCTTAACCACTCATTTCAACTGCTTAGCTGTTTATATGCACCAACCTTTCTAAATCGGGTTTATATACGATGGAAATGTGAGTTAATCAAAATATGCATCCAGAAAACACAAACATCATTATACTTCATTTGGCAATAAAAGTAGCAGGGTGTCGGTTGGTCATGGAGGCCTTTACTAAATCTGAAACAGCGGTTGTCTTTATCATGACAGAAATGGATATAAATGAGCTACCATTTTAGGACCTCTTAAAACTAGAGAAGGGTCGGTGTGCAACTGAAAATAAAGTAGGTTAGCAAGGTTTGAAATGCTTAGTAACTTCTGATTGCTCGAGCGTTGTCGTCGAAACCAGCTCATGGGCCGGCGCAACCGGACTCCAGCGACAGAGGCCGGCGATAGCCGGCAAGCGTGAGAACTTCTGAACGCCAACTCACATAGAATCAGCGGATGTCGATTGAACTCAAGATGCCGGCGAAGCCGGCAAATGGGCCGGCGTAGCCGGACCCCAGCGGCAGAGGCCGGCATCAGCCGGCCGACGCCGCTGGTAACAATAAAAAAAGAAGTATATAGTTTTTTTTCCATATATTGTTCTTCATTCACTAGGAATCACTACCTAAATTGAATACACGTACTTAATTACACGTAAGCACTTTGGAATACTTCTAGTTGAATACCAATCTATTCATACCTATTGAGGAATCCAAAATAGACAAAAAAAGGATCGAAGGATAAAAATTTTAGTGTTCAGAAATCTAAAGTGAACATGTAAAAAGATAGAAACCGGGGAATAGACGTTCCTAAGTATTTCAGAATGCTTATAATTAATAACACACATATTCATATCTATTCAGGAATGAAAAAAGGCAAACAAAAGGATTGAAACGTAGGAATTTAGAGTTCAGAAATCCGAATTGAACATACAAAAAGGTAGAAACCAGAGAATTTGTTCATCTAAAGAAAAACAACTTCTAGTAATTCTAGTGGGACACATTTTCTACCAATTCAAGTTCAAAGAGTTACTACGAAAAAACATTTTCATTGAAATACGGTCACGTTGCTCCGATTCGGTCCTCGTTCCACAGGATACGTCATGCCTTCAATCAAGCGACTTCATCCGGATCGCCACTGATTTGATCTCCATCATCGTGCTCCACATTCCGTGACTGCGCGCAATGCTGAAAAAAGTGTTTAAGCATTTGTACCACTGAACACAGTTTATGCGAAAATAAACCAAATTGCGGCGCAAATATGTTCACAAACTTACATTTCTCGGAATCCACCTCTGAGAGCCGCCTTCCTCAACAAATTTAGCGCCTCGAACGTCTCGTCTGAAAATGAAATGATTGGAAACAAGGCGTATCATCTAGCGTTTTTCAACTTACAGTGCTTTTTGCAAAGCTTTAAACGTTTCTTTGCGCCATGCGATTCGCTGATGAACCATGCTGTCGAATTCGACCGTCCTCTCTTGATGACTGCTCCCAAGCGACTGGTAGAATCTGAAATACAATTTCCGTTTCAAGTGTAATGCTCTGTGAGATGAATCTCTTACTCACGTGGATTGATGCCTGTTAATCAAGACTGCGGCTTTGAGTTCGTCATGTCCGAATCCTCTGAGATCGTCACCAAAATCTGAAAAATATACATTTCATTAACAACTTTATGAAGTGATATTGACAGGTATGCGTTACCTATACCTGTCAAAAAAAGCACGACGTACGACAAGTTTCATCGATTTGATCTACCAATCGATAATTTCTACTGATTTGATAATCAATAAGTAATCAACCCAATAGCAAGTCCCCCTATTCCATTCCATCCAAAAATACCGCGGCCTACAACAAGTCCAAGTGATTTGATCTACAAATCAATAACTTCGACCAAATTTATAATCAGTAAGTATTGTTCCCAATTTCTTAATCACTTTCCTGCCCCATTTCATTAAAAAAACAGCCTCCGTGCTGTAGCGATTTTACATACAGGTAGATAATATCGACTCACACGATAACAGGAAATCGCAAATTTGTAAACCTAATGAAGATATGCTACTGGCACACAATGATGACAAAAAATGGTTTGGCCTATAGGAATAAATGAGAATCTCAGGTTTGCTTCCGCGCTCTAATCGAAATCAGAACGGAGCGCGAGGCTGGACCATGAATTATTACCCCAGCGCGGCGCCGTTCAACTATTTCAGCAGGTCTCGCATGGAACACGCCGTCTCGCGAAGATTCCGCGGAGAGGCAGTCGCTGGCCTCGCGCTGAGGGGTTCTCCGCCCACCAATCGCGCCCCAGCCTCGCGCTAAATGCCGAAAATGCCCCAGCGCCGCGCTCTCCGAATGTCAGAGTTATTCCTGAGTACAGGCTATAAAACGGCGAAATTCACATGGTTCCTACGCGTGCTGGTGTGGAGCGGAGGTTACAGACAGTGAGAGAGCGGAGGGCAGACGGAGGGCCCAGGCGTCGCGCGCGCCGCTCGCTCCTCGAGTGATGTGAATTACGCCGTTTTATAGAGGGTACATTCATTTTCTTTTACTCTCTACACCTCTGCTTCAAATTGTCTTGTTTTTTATACCACTGCTTTGATTGCTTTCGTTATTTAGAACGACGGTAAAGTTTCAAAGCTATTTGAACTTCTGGCAAAACGCCGAAAATCTGAATTTGTGCCATCTAGGCAATTAAACTTTATTTTTGTTCAGATGAAAATTGACTTCAACAAATTCCTCGATAGAATTTCACATTGCGGCCAGTATTCAGTATGCCCTGCTGATCATATAATATAAATTACCTACTGTTCAACGTGATAGCTGTGACCCGTTAGCCAGACAGTATTTGCGACCTCGTTGTCATTCAGTGAGGCAGCACATAATTATTTAATGCCTTAGGTGTACCCACGAGTACCAGATAGGTGTTAATGACTCGCCCTAGAACAATCACGCCTCCTTTATCACCATCCTCACGTCGACGTGTCACTCGATACGCCTCAGATCATATGTGATGACTTCTCCGACAAATGTTTTTTTTTGAAAATTTCTGTCAACCCCAGCTACTCCACGTGAGTACTTCCCTATCCCTATTTTCGCTACTCAAATATTTTCCATTTATATATTTGCAACTGACACAAAGTCTCCAAAAAAATTGGATAAAATCTTTTGGAACACTTCAAATTAAATATTTTTTTAGAGGAAAAATAAAATAAAAGTTTATTCCTTATTCCTGAATTTCGAATGACTCGTGAGCTAAAAGATGAACGTATTTGATGGAGGTCAATAAATGTAAATTGATCAGATGGTACGGGCTAGTACCTGAATTTTTGAACGGTCTTCAAATTATGTGTGTAACATCATAATTAATTTTGTCTCGCTCGCTAAATAATTTTTTCCAGGTGAAAAATTTTTCCGTTGGTACGCATGCTTCCATTCACGAAACCGGTCTGCACAGTGCACGATGTGGGAGCTCGTGCTTATGAGGTGAGATGCTATTTTTATTGTTTGCGATTCCTTCCCCGGGCTTATATTAGACGACAAGAAGCAGCTGATTTAGAAGTTTTCCTTGAAGCTCTGAACGTTTAAAATTTTTAGAGATGCTTGTTAATAAAGTTCGTAGTAAGAGCTGCGTATTTGGAATGGACGAAGGAAATGGAAGTCAGCCCTCGACTGATTCGTGAGTCATTTGAAAAAGGCCAATTTTCACGTTTTTTCTTACCCAGGGCTTGTTTTCAATGCACCACGATGTTTAGAAAACCATAATCCGCAGATTTCTGTAGATAATTTTCAATAAAAAAATTGCAAAATGCCTCAGAGATTTCCATATTCCTAGAGGGCATATTCATATTTGCGAAGGGAAAAGGGGTATCCTAGGGAAATTTAGGACGTCCAGAAAAACTGTTTCAAAGTTCGCCCTATTTTTGTGTGCTGATTACAAATCTCAGGTCCATTTGTCATTTTGTTTCGAAACAGGATTTTGCTGCCGAGATGTCGTACGTTCGTGCCGTGGCAGTGGGGAGGAAAGAAGATCACCTCCGTGCAAACCGACATCATCCCCTCCACGAAGAGGGTTTTTGTCATGGGAGAGGTGCTGGCCAGCCGCCGCTCTCCTTCGGATTCTCCTGCTAAGGGCCGGCGTGGAAAGGAATCCTGGACGCGCTCAGAAGAAGAAATACCCATGCGCCACGTGCGGCATGGATGTCACATGGAGAAACACAAGCGTCCAGTGCTTCTGACGCCAAAGGTGGGCGCCTCTCTCCCGTTCGGGTCTCAGCTCTGTGAGACATCATAACTCTTCTTTTCGAGCTCCAAGGTCAAATCTTGGCGGAGGAGTTTCCACTTTCGTGTTATCTACTCTTTCCTCACACCTCATACCTAACACTCCCACGGGCGGTACTCTCGAGTACCTGCCGGTCCATCTCCCCCTTAAAACTCCCCTTTTTCTTTTCAACATCTATGTTCCCCCTACCACCTCATGCCCCTCATCCTATGATCCTATTCCACTCCTCAGACAGCTTTACGACTGCTCTCTCTCATCTTGGTCTATATTTGTGGGCGATTTTAATGCTCATACATTTTGCTCGTCTCTTGGCTCTGATGCTAGAGGAAATGACGTCGAAGAATGGGCAGAGAGGTGCGACTTGGTCATCTTAAACGATGATCAGCCCACTCGTGTCCCTGCCAACGGCCGACCTTCTAGCCCAGACATAACTCTTGTCTCGTCCAACCTTTCCTGCACCTGCTCATGGTCTACCTCAACTACATTGTCTAGTGATCATATTCCTGTCTTTGTGCACATCGAACTTTCAAATTCTCCTGCTCCTTATTCCGGTGTTTGACAACGTTCTTATCTCAATTTAGGCATAGCAGACTGGTGCCTGTTCAGTGAGGTTGCGCTCCGCCTAGTGGCTGATTATCCGTGGGAAGGCAACGTGCACCAAACAGAGTGCCATTTATCTGACGCGATCCGCAGAGATATAAAAGCGACTATTCCTGTTGGCCGCGTTAAGACGTTCTATCCAAACGTCACCAGAGAAATTCTCCAGAAGATTAGGACTAGAGATGCTAGGCGAGCAGCCGACCATCTAGACCCTGTCGTTGCTCAACTAGATGACGAGATCAGAAAATATCTGGACAGGCACAAGAAAGAAGAATGGGAAAAGTTCACGGGACAGTTGGATTTCAAGGCGGACAGTGCAGCTACTTGGAGGGTACTACGGAAGCTATCTGGAAAGAGCTCGCCAGCCATCGGATCCACAATTGTATTTGATAATAACGTTTTCAAGACGGGTAAGGAATCCGCCTACTCTCTTGGAGAAAGTTTCTTTGTCACGAGTACAAGGCGAGGTCCGCAGAATAGAGTGACAGAGAGCTGTGACGCCTTCCGCTCATGAGCACGGCCGATGCGTATACTGTGGCGCACGTAGAGAAGATAATAAAGAACATGCGGAACTCCAAAGCTGTCGGTCCCGACGGCATTTGTCCTGCTGTATTGAAGAAGCTCCCGACTCCTCCCACTCGTCGTTGATTTGATTAACACTTCATTCAGCTCGTGCATTATTCCCCAAAACTGGAAGACAGCCAACGTCATCCCGTTGCCGAAGCCAGGCAAACCTCAGTCGTCAGTAAAGGGATACCCAGCCATTAGCTTGATGTCTTCTGCTTTCGCCAAGGTAGCCGAAAAGCTCATTGTGGAGAATTTAGCAGAGCACAACGAGAAACAATTGTTGCAACACGGGTTCAAAGGCTGCATTCTACAACGCCCCTTCTGCGTTTGCTAGAAATTACTAGCTATGCAATCGACGGGTTCAACACTCTGAAGCCATTGAGAACTGTAGCTATCGCTTTGGATCTCATCAAGGCTTTCGATACAGTTAACCTAGGAATCTTGTCAAGAAACGTTTTGAAATCGTCAATACCACCGTGTAGCGCTGGATATCGGCGCTTTATCAAAGGTCGACGGGCAAGAGTCATGTTCCAGAATCATGTCTCCAACGGTATTCCTCTGGCAGCTGGAGTCCCCTAGGTGGTGGTTATCACCAGCTCTCTTCAGTCTGTATCTCGAAGATATGCCTGAACCACCACAGGATATTAAGACTGTCGCCCCACGCCGATGACATAACAATCGTAATGTCCGAGACCAGGATATAAAGGTAGCCGCCACCGAGATCAACGAGTACCTGAAGACACTGAAGAGGTTCTTCGACGACAAGATGCTAAAGATCTCCGCATCGAAATCATCGGTATCCGTCCTCACAATGGACCAATCCGAGCACAGAGCTCATCCGGAGGTGAAGTGGGATGGAGACCGTCTGCCTGCTGCTCGATTTTCCAAAACTGCTCGGTCTTGTGCTTGATCCGTCGCTCAAGTTTCATAAAAATACCGAGCAGAAGCAGGCTGTCGTTAAAGCCAAACTTAATGTTCTCAGGGGCCCTAGGCGGTACCTCATGGGGTAGCAGCAAGGAAGCGATACTCACTTGACGTATAAAGCTATTCTTTAGCCAACCATGGAGTACGCCGCACCAGTTTGGCAGCATCTAATTTCCAGAATTTTCTTGGATTAGGGTGCAACGCGTTTAAAAATGCCTGCTCTTCCTTGTATTGCCACCGCATGTGCAAAGAGTTCCACAGCCCGAGCATCTGCATGCCAGAAGCCCCGTCTATTGCCTGTGAAGGAGCACTGTCGGCTTAAAGCCCAGCAATTACGATTCAATATTGCGTTAAGCAACCAAACCACCTGTCCTGGGAGGTGCTTAACCCCGTTAGAAGAGAGAGCCAAAAGAATGCCATTTGCCGATGCTCCATGCTAGGTTAACTTGCAAAGATGGCGAAAGCTCACAACAAGAACAAACTTTGTCTTTTGTGCGAGGAGCACACCAAGTTCAAATACGGTGTCATCTTGAGAAGGCGGCGGTGAATCCTATACTGGGAGAAGTACCGCCCCCAGTCTGCGAATCCGAGACTCAGCTCGGAAGAAGGGCTAGATGCACTCACGTGAACGTTGCGCTGCGGTCACTCGACAATGCTCATGTCCTACGTCAGCAAGATTGACAGCAGCAAATCTGATGTTTGTCCGGACTGCAGTTCCATCGGCCATAACACCTCACATTTTTTTAATTGTCCGGAGAGACCTACCTTGTTGACCACAATGGATCTATGGACGAATCCACTACTAGACGCCCAGTTTCTCCACCTATGACAAAACCCCCCACGGGGCCGCAAAGAAAAAGAAAGAGGAGAAGAAACAGGATTTTTCTGAACGTCACAAAATATTGTCGGTTTCCTTAACTTATCACTAGCACCAAAGAGGCATTGTTTTCGAATTCACTCAGGTAGTTGGCATGTTCCCGAGCACGGATTCTTCATGTACTGTCCGCCTATAACATCGAAAACGTTGTCCTCCAAATCATCGTGGAGCGGGTGAAGCAGTCCTAAGTGAATTTTATTTTTAATTACGTCGCTAAACCAGTAATACAGTATCCATTTCAGGAGAGATATTCGCAACCTATAAATTCCACGAGGATAGTACAATTTCCAATGGATACCATTTAATGTAAGTCCGCTGCTATTACTCATTTGTACTACCTAATTCCACAAAAATCAATTTTTTTCAGCGACATGGCACACCGAAGAGCAGTCAATGTGGAGGAGTAGAAGAGCTAATGTCGCGTATATTGGCAGAGCCGTGAGGCAACGGTGCTAGTGGATTCTGTAAATGTTTTCATTTCTTTGTATAATTAAATTGCCATGTTATGAATTGCTTCCCATGAAATAGTTCATTACAGTGATGTTATTTGCAAAAAATATTACAACCAATGCGATAATGATATTGGGATAAGTAGAATTAGAATATTTATATATTGGTAATTAGAACAACGTTGGAAAATAGTTGGTTTTTAACCTAGGCAGGGGGCACTCAGGCCTCGAGCGAAAATGAATCAATAGATTATTCAAGTTTTTAGTTTCCGCAACCTTTGATTGATACCGATATGAGTAAAATCGCCTTGCTTCCTTTTTATAGATTCATCTCAAAAGTTCCTCCTGGCTGAGATAGAGCCAAATGCTTATTGCACATGGAATTGTGCTTCGTTTACTACATGCCATGATATATAATAATACATTTTGTGACCAATGAAGTTGATATGAATTCGGCATGTGAAACCATGATTTTGAACATCGTATTGATTGAACGCCCGCCTGTGACACCAAATGCTGAGTGAATTTTTTCGACCCTAATAGCTAAAACGGTGTTAGAAGGCTCTTCCGTCTCTTGCCTGATAAGTGTTCTTTTAGGCGAACGTTTAGCTGTCTTCCTGTCTCTCCGATGTAGATTTCTGCACAAATGGAGCATTGAAGCTGGTACGCAACGCCAGTCTGCAGGCAGTCACCGACCTTACCGAAGGGACAGGCTATGCAACTCGGCATTGCACACAAGACCGGTCGTAAGAGCCTATTACGCACCAATCGGTGCTTTATGTTGTCCCCTGGAATACTGATAAGGACTACGTCGTCATTCAGGTCAGCGCGTACCAAACATCGACGAAGTTCAGAGCAGATCTCATCTGAGATGAACGGAAGTTGAAGTAGCAGTTTACCTTCAAACTCATGAGTTGATCATATGCGTCTGCCTCCTGAGCGATGTTCTGCTACATAACCATTTGAACCTGGCTACTTCTTTCGCCAGTGAACGGGATTCTTGTCGCTCTACGTTGCCTGTGCTCATCCCAATAGCGGTTCGGAACATGTTTCCTACCACCGCTCGCTTAATGGCCTGAGGGTGGGCGGATTTCGCGTGAAGTAAAATGTTCTTTGAACTCTTTTTCCGAAACCACTTCACGCTATATGCACCATTGGAAACTTTGATTTGTGTGTACAAGAAGGGTAGCCCAACCATCTTGTGGCACTTCTCGCGTAAACCATATGGCACTGGCGGGTGTTCGTTGGGATACAGAACACGTTGTCCATCTCTTCTTGTGTTGATGTAATCACTGGCAGTCGTCTATATATAGACAGTACAGATTAGGTAAGCGCTCAAGTATCGGCTGCTCTATTTTGCTCATGAAACCAAATGGCAAGGGCCGGCGCTAAGCGTTGGCCCATAGCAAGCCCTCTCACTTGTGAGTAATGGTTGCCGTTCCATTTGAAAGTGTTACAATTTGAAGCACTCCTTCACCAAAGTCATGATGTGCATTTTGCTCCAGTCCAAATGCAACAATTGTTCTGTGTTGATCCAGCATTTCCGGATAATGCCTGGAGTGCTTCGACATTGTTTACGTTCGTATAGAGCGCAGCGACATCGAATGACTCTACTACGCAGTGTTGTCCAATGGTACACGCGTGCAGTCGTTCCAAAAACTGGTTAGTGTTCGATAAGTGCGAGGGCACATGATTAGGAAGTTGTCCAACGATTTTGTTTAAGAACCACGAAATACGATCCGTCGGTCACACCACGCAGCTTATTATAGGTCTGATTTTATAATTTGCTTGCGACCAAACTGTGCATGTTCTCCGGATCGAGTTTGTGTGTTTTTCATAAGACTGTAAAACACTGGACAGATTGGAGTTTCCAGCTTTAACCTTCTGAGGAGCCATTCGCTTAGGCCAGCTGATCTTCCTACCTCCGTTCAGACGATGTTAAGTCTATGGCATTGAGACACAAATCTTCTTTCCGTTGTACGTGTGTAAATAGAGGTGTCATTGAGGTGAAGCTAGGTAATTTCTTGGTCCAGAGATAATGGGGCAACCACAAATTCGCCTCCTTTGTCACTCACCGAGAGGCGAATTTCTCTTCTGGCAATTAGACCTGAAACTTCTCTGAATCCTTCCCATTGTGAACTAGTCAAATTCAGTTCCTATCTCTCCTGTGCCTGTTGAATACACCAAGAACTCCTGTTGATAACATTTCTAAACTTGATATCTGCTTCTGGACACGCATCAGGCTCCTTATAGAACGATCGCGGAAAAAGGGATAGGCGTCCAGAGTTGGTAGCACAGCCTTATCAACCATACGATCCTCGATTTTCTTGTGATACCTTTGTTCTCAGTTGGTCTCATAATTTATACTTAGCCCTCCAACTACGCTTGCGATATAGAAGAAGGACCGATGTTTTGTGACATAGAAAAAGAAGGCCCTAGGCTTAGGAATTCCGAAGCATTGTCTGATAAGTGCATATCCCCAATAACAGTGACCTCGCTTGATATGGATCATTTATTTGAATCTTCACCGTTGCTTGTGCTGTGACTGGTGGTACGAGTAAGTTAGTTGTGATGGTAGAGCCGTAACCCCCTGTGTGCTCTTGAGGTTGTTGGTCAAATATAGGAAAGCTTGGCACATAGAACAGATTTTGCCCTAGACCGTATAGAATCGCAAATGTGTTTTTGACTCACGTTCAATCCTCCTCCAACTGCTAACAGACAGAATACGGCGACAAGATTCCTCTTTCGCATTACATCTCAATAATGTGGAATACAATATATATATTGCTTCTGCTTAACAACGACACCCAGAATTCTTCGATACATAGATGTTATCATAGGATGACTTTCAGCCAGATTGCATATTGATCCCAACTTTCTGTCTGTGATGAACCTTGGCAGTATTCCTGTAGTCTTGCATCGTTGTAGGAATCGAAGAGATTGACGAATGGATATTAACGACTTTCTGACGAAAATGTTGCAATAACGCTTCGCGGAACCAGACGAAAATGTTGTGGCAGTATGCTTCTGAGTATTCTCCACGTCTGGTTTTTCCTCTAACCTGGGCATGATCTTTGCACAGTAAAATTCTTAATTCTGCCAACCAGGTTTGTTAGGTGGTCACGCTTTATTGGTCAACGTTTCGGCACAGCGCCGTTTTTTCAGAGACCTGAAAGTGGAAGAACGTTATGCAACCTACACGGTCAAGCGCATCTTCGCCCTAAGGCGAAGTATCGACTCGCGCAAAAAACTGCAGAGAGGCAACACCTCCTGCACCGAAAAACCCACCAGGAGCGCTTTCCATGCAGATAACCAGCACACACTGCGGTTTGTAGTTTAGTGCCAAGATAATTGAACCACCACTGGCAAGCAGTGATTCCAGCCCTGCGAGAAAACTATCCGAAGCTCAACATTCACAATGAAACCCACACAGCGGGATAAATGGTAGAATTCACTGGTTACGGTGAATGAAAACGGCGAAGAAAAACGCTCAGAATGGCATTACGGTTGTTCAAAGCTTCGGGGTTCGCTTTTTTGTATAAATAAGGCATCTTGGTGGGAAAAGCGCTCCATGGTGGGTTTTGGCAATTTGGTGCGGGAGGTGTTACGCCTCTCTGAATGGGGTTTGCGCAGTCAGGCTCTTCCACTATAGAACAGCGTCGTGTACAGGCATGCATGTTTGCGTCATTTTTCCATCTTTCAGGCAAATCCTCTGAAAAACGGCGCTTGTTGTTGTTGTGAGAGCGACCATCATCCACCATACACAAGCGTGATCCTGGATCCAATTCGGCTAATTGACGACCTGGAAATAAACGAGTCGAAATTTTACTATGGCTGTGAAAGTGTTATCTGTTGTCCCAGGGTAATGTTTGTAAGATCTCTTTTCTTCATGGTGCCGGTGTATGCCTAATAGTCAGTTGATACACTTATTGTTGTTCGACTGATTTTAGTGCTTTTAGTACAAGCACGCTCATGCCGATCATTTTTTTCCGCAGGGCTACCGTAACCCTCCTTTAAAAATTCTCCGAGTGTAGGTCTGGATATGAGCCCATCGTAGCAGCCAACAAACATGTTTTCACAATTCCGACCTCCTCAGCCACTTCCCAGTGACTTCTCGAAGAGAGCGGTGTGTGAATGAATGCATACCGCTCCTCTGCACTTTTATACCCCGCATGTTATGAGCGTGTGTTATCGTTCGTTATCATGTTTTGTTCAAGAATGGTTACGGTAGCCCTGCGGAAAAAATGATCGGCATGGGCGTGCTTTTGCTTTTAGTCTCTTAATTGCCGTTTGGGTATTTATTTCTGTTGTTGTCTTTGACACGGTTCTACCGTGTAATAAATCAAATCAAACAGGATTGCACCTGGGGACTATCCTTGACGGCGACGGGGGGGGGCACTCAAGATTGAAGACAGAAATGAAATGAACCACCTATCAATCGAAGTATTTCGCTATCAACGCTATATATATTTCTGTAGAATTTCAGGCACTCTTTCGGAATAGACGACCCACTTGGGTAAAAAAGGTTTTTGCATGCAGCTCCATGATCATTTTGTCACTTTTTTGCTTCTAAACATGTAGAAGCATAGAACAACATGTAAAATTTGTGCAAAGAACATATATGAAACACCTCGAAAATCCGATTCTTTAAGGTGGGTCGTCTATTCCGAAAGAGTTCCGAATTTTATCAACAACAATGATTGATAGCAGCGTAAAGCACCTTTCATCAGGTTTTCAATTAATTTATATGAGAAAATCTTGGGTGCCCCCCCCCGTCTGGGATAGTCCCTGCACCTGTTCAGAGAAATAGTGAAGGAGAGTATAGTCTCAGACATTGCGATTGGCGGACCGCCGGCATTTGCTTGGCGAGCGAAAACCATTCCCGGTGTCGGACATCCATTAGCCGGCTGTCCGCCAAAACCCTGCCAGCGGTCCGCCAGGACGCTGGCCGACCGCTGGCAGTCTCTTGGCTATTACCTGGCAGCCCGCTGTTGAGCAATCATTTGCCAGCGGTCCGCCAGAATCTTGGCAGACCGATGAATCGGGGTGGGTCCCTCACCCCAGATCGCTGCGTAGGAGGCGGAGGGATTCGCAAGCGGAGTTGTGAAATTTGGCAACGGGGGTGAGGGGGGGTCGCAAAATTTTCGGTTCAAAAATCAAAATTCGGTGAAGATATCCTAAGAATTCGTAATATTTTGATCCTCAAAAGGAAGGATTGTAACATTGCTCAGGTTTCAGACGCTTGAGCCAGATTACTGAATGATTTTTTGGCGACTGACCGTTTTAGTAACCAAATATAAACTGGAAATCGCGCCTCGGGGGGGGAGGTCGCAAAATTTGGATTCAAAGAAAAAATGCTGATGGTGAGGGGGTCCCTGCAGTTTCAAAAAATTACGTAACGCCCCGCTTGACCCTGTTGCCGAGTGAACACTCATTGGACTGAATCGCCTTATATACCGGCTGAGCTTATCAATGAAATCAGAGAACAAACTATAACATGTTAAAACGTGCTCTCTCGAGTGGCAGTAATGTGACGACTCAGCGCCAAGCGAAGGCCACTGGGCGGTTAAGCGCCAGCCGAGTGCCGACTGGTGGATAACTGCGTTTTCATGCACTCGGCAATTTCGAGTTGTGATCGCCCTTGTCAGCTGAATGCAAGCTATCACGCAGTTTTCAGGCAGCTGGCAAATTTTCGCCAGCGGTCCGCCGCTCGCACTAATTCAGATGCCAGGTATGAGCCAGCTGTCGGCTTCGTAATTGCCGACTTCACGGCTTCCCAAGACTATGACACGGACCATATGACAGTCACAGCTGTGCGTTAGGCGATTTTGCAAATCAGTGGGTGGCACTAGGTGAAGTTACGGATGGCACAGCACGGTTCACAGATGGTCAGTTTTTTGTCCCTGTTCCGCGCGCTTTTTATAAATTTTGATCGGGTGAGACATCACCCGCAAAATTTTTATCCGCAGTTTCAGACAACCGCTGTCGCGCCAGGCTGCACGAGCATAATCCCGCTGGAACTACGGGGTCCCGGTTCGATTGGTCTTGGTCCCTACATGAATATTTTTGAGCTTCGTGCTGCAACAGCGGTTGTCTGCGACTGCGGATGTGCTCTGGAGAGAAGATTTGTTGGAGGCGAGCAGAGAAGATAGCATTTATTGGTACTGCTGCACTAGTAAGGGACAGCCGCGTGTGCGGAGACTATGAATGCTTCAGCGGCTACGCCATGGCGCAGCGGAATAAAGTGGGCCTACACTTTTCCAAACAAGGAATTTCTGTACATGCGTTCACTATCATGGTAGCGGAGGGTAGTACTGTAAATAATTACTGAGAAACCGAACGAAATTGATTTCAGATCAATTATAAAATGTTGAAAAATTCTTTACGGCCGCGTCACGCGCGGGCGTTGCATCAGGACATGCATACTCCAACGCCACCCCCGCTCGTCACTCGCCTGACGCGATCGTGTTGAGGAGTATGAATATCGCCTTACTGATGCACCAGTACCTAATCACTTTTCGGGATTTGGACTGCTGAACGCCCGGGGGGGGCTTACTGTGCGACTCTGCCTTTGATGACTCTCCTTAGCTATAGTTAGGTCCATGGCTTGTTTCCTCAAGAACAAAACATATAAATTTCACCCATGGCTGGCGCGGCGGTCGCGTGCTCCGGCCCGCCAGTCGATTCACACCGAGAGAATAGCGCACCTTATCAGCTTACCATACCGCCAGCCCCCGCTGAGATTTAAACCGCCCGCGGTGGGCGAGATTTTTTTTCTGAGGAAACAAGCCAAGGACGTAACTGTACCTATGAAATATTGTGGGACGATCTGTTTTTTTTTAGTTAAAGGCTGTGGTCGCGATCAAATATGCTTGTCGTCTTTTTCTCTCTAAACCCTTTTCTGGGTCTCGAGTAGTAGGACCTAAAATAAAAAATCGCGAAAAAACCACTGTTTTGGGCCAAATTTGAAGCCTGAACATCCTTGTCTTTTGTGGATGAGTCCACCCCACAACATCGGCATCGATGATCTCTAATATAAAGAACATCAGCTGGCTTGAAATTGAATTTCAATCAGTGAACCTTCGGATTTATGTAACATCGGCGTGGATCCGGAAGAGACTTCGCGCTCACTGTTGATGGTTGGCGCAAACTCGGTCCATTTATGATATAGCATATGGCACCGAGTTTGCGTCAACCTTCAACAGTGAACGCGAAGTCTCTTCCGGACCCACCCTGACGTTACACATCTAGTCGGAAACATTGACTAGAGTGCTTTCTTTCATTGCTCAACTGCTTTTATTGGGTAAATTTGCATTTATTTCGTCCTCTGAGTGTCGATGATTTTGACTGCTTGGCATGAGACCGCGATTTTTTTCGTCGGCCCTGTGCACGTGTGCACGAACTGGCAACTTTGGGCCTTAGAAACCCTAATTCTAGGCCGTTTTTCACCGCGCTACCTTCATAGTTTTTCAGCTGTTTTCAATCTAAGCTGATTTTTGTAGTTTTTTCGTTTACGTTTTTCATCGTGGCCACTGCCTTTAATAGGCAGAACGCCATTGCCTCAGCTCTTTACATACCACTTGAATCTGTGCATAAAGGCCTTGCGCCAAATTTAGTCTAGTGAACGTACGAGGCGCTATCATCGCGGCGAACCATGCGGCGTTTGCGACACCACCGGATAGCGGAACTTAGATCGCGTACGACGATCTACCGCCGCAGACCCGTCTATTCACTAAAGTAAAATATACAGCCGAATTCCACGAACCTGGTTTTATGTTTTTCAAGAAAGTAACAAAGCATAACACGATGAACGTAGAGATATTGCTGAAAAGGCAACAGATTGGATTTCATCTAAATACGGCTGTGGTCCAGGCAGCACAGAAACTTTTATAGACACCTACCAAATCATTTTGTATCGAGAATGCCCGGTGATTTCGTAGCTCTTTTAACAAATCGCACATGGTTGCACACTCAACTCCGGCTTGCATGCGTTCTAAATACGAGACATTCGCGGCCGTCCCCATGCTCAAGCCTTTCCTATCATTTCTTACCTAATATGTACTCTATGGCAACAACTGTTCCTGTGCGACCGATCCCTGCCGAGCAGTGTACAATTATTGGCTTTTTGGTGCCGCGTATTCGCGACAAGAGCTCCTGAAAATCAAATAAGTATTTGTTTTCTCAACAGGAAGGGTGGATTGTAAGAAATACCATGCTCGTTAGACGACATGGTGGCACTCCTCGATCGGGCCAATCCAACCATTGGTAGTGCCGGACCTCTCGAGTTTCTGTGGTGCCGTCTGGTTTTGGAAATTTGATGCTGAGTATGCTAAGAGCAACCGACGGCTCATCGGGACACATTGGCCGCATCTGAAACGATTTTGAGACAACCATTCAGTCGCATTATGATTGATGATAGGAGGCTTTGGAAAACGAATTATCTAACTGTTTTGCTTTGCTACGGATTAGTATGATTTGGAAATAAAACATTTGTGAGAAACTCGTAAAAGAAGTGAAATGACTTATGCTACTGATTTGGCATGGTAATAAACTCGAAAGAAGCGCTAAAAACTCAGTGAAATGATTCATCGTTGATTTGGCTGTGCACTTGTTTACTAAACAACAAAAATTGAGTGTGAGATTGAAAAACCAAATCACGCACATCTCTTCTGAAATCAACCTAACGCTTGCAGTTTAGGTTAACAAGTCTCAGGTCCTTACAAAATTATGTTGCGTCTCCCACCTCAATCCTTCACAAATATTGATTTCCAAGCATTACTAAATTATTTGATCGCTTCCGATTGACTATCAATTAATGAAAGTGGAAATAACATCACGTAGTGTGTTTATGTTTTAACCAGAACTGCTGTCACACACGAATACATAAATGCTCAGTAAGAAGTGCGTGATTTGGTTTTTCAATGTCACACTCAATTTTTGTTGTTTAGTAAACAAGTGCACAGCCAAATCAACGATGAATCATTTCACTGAGTTTTTAGCGCTTCTTTCGAGTTTATTCCCATGCCAAATCAGTAGCATAAGACATTTCACTTCTTTTCTGAGTTTCTCACAAATGTTTCATTTCCAAATCATACTAATCCGTAGCAAAGCAAAACAGTTAGATAATTTCACTTTATTTTAGCAAAGTTTCCTTTTAAAGGCTCATTACACCCTCAGATATGACTTTCATATGTCCATGCAGTTGTGTAGTAGACCCCTCTTGCATAACACTTGCCCACCTTCTAGCGCCACCACAGTTCACACCCCTTTTCTTGGTTTCAAACCCAATGACGACTAAATGAAACAGTTTTATAATTTGCCACGGGCACATGTGAATGAAAACACACCGCTCTCAATTTCTTTTAAACCCTACCCTTTATCAACTGGCTATCATAAATTTTGTTTACCGTGAGAATTTTGTGCCGGTGGCAATTTATAATCGTCTCTAGATGAACGGATGAATCGCAACCGCGTTTTCGATTTTCACTCCTTTGCCGGTCCTCCCTCTTGGGTCAAACACACGATTCGTAACGCTTGGCGTACTCCCAGTTGGGTCCCGCCCTCTTTCCCCGGTGCTGGCGCTTTTTCAGTCGAGTCCACACACTTTCCCCGGCGGCGCGCTCCCAGTTGGGTCCCTCCGCTTTCCTCGGCGCTTGGCGCACCCGAAGTTGGGTCCCGCACACGTTCCCCGGCGCTTGGCGCGTTCAGTTGGGTCCCGCACAATTTCCCCGGCATGGCGCACTCCCAGTTGGGTCCCGCACACGCTCTCCGGCGCTTGGCGTGCTCCCAGTTAGATCCCGCCCACTTTCCCCGGCCCTTGGCGCGCTCCCAGTTGGGCCACGCACATTTTCTCCAGCGCTCGGCACTTTCATTCAGGTCCACGTTCTGTGGGGTTTGGCTCACTTCCAGTTGGGCACCGCGCACATTCCTTTGCGCATGGCACACTTCCAGTCGGACCCGCACAATAAACAGTGTACATACGGTTCCTGATGGACGTAAAGGAGACCTACTCTAACGCTTGCAATCAATTCACTCTTATCACAATACCACTCCATTTCTCTCGATTGCCCAACCATGTTTCTTATCATTCAAAGTTTCACCGGACTGACACACACACACACACACACACACACACACACACACACACACACACACACACACACACACACACACACACACACACACACACACACACACACACACACACACACACACACACACACACACACACACACACACACACACACACACACACACACACACACACACACACACACACACACACACACACACACACACACACACACACACACACACACACACACACACACACACACACACACACACACACACACACACACACACACACACACACACACACACACACACACACACACACACACACACACACACACACACACACACACACACACACACACACACACACACACACACACACACACACACACACACACACACACACTTTAAAACTCACAAATTTTTCAATATCTCGACAACCACGAAACAGATTTTTCTGAAACTCGGGCAGTGTTAAGAACCTTTACTGCTCTACATTTTGTGAAAATGCCAAGTTTGCAACTATCTTCCAAACCGAGATTCTGTAACGGGGGGGTGTGCGCAGAAGCAATCCTTTTCCAAATCAGGTGCGCGCTTCGCGCGCACCACAATATTTGATCGCGTAGTGGGTGAACAAAACATATTTGGAATAAGAGCTCACCTGAAGGTTAGTAATTTCAATTCCGGAAAACGTCTTTGAGGCTCCTACTTGGTCTGGCCAATATGGAGAACATTTAAACTTGCCCTAAAATCAGTATGTGCTCTTATTCATTTCCTCAAAATAAGCATCTTCATCTCGCTGGGAAATTTATTGAGTTTTCCTCTACAGCATGCGTGGTAGTATGTTTCTAGATGCGGCTTCTATATTCCGCACATTCGGATGTAGGATAAGAGGTTGGGATCCGGGGAGATTGGGCCACTACCTTGGTAGAGCAATTTCATGGTGGGGAGGGAAAGATCCGGTATTCAGCCATAAGAAGTTCAACGTCAATAAATGAAGCATTCAGTGCTGATCAAGAATGTATACGCTAACTACGCAATATCCCATGATTTGATTGGAATCATCGGAATGCTCCCTTTTTGACCCGAAGAAGCAATTATTGCCTTTTAAAGGCCTTTAAGGGCAGTGTTCACGATAAATTTCACTTCCGATATCTCCACGGCTTACAGAAGGGCTGGTGCCCTTTATAGCAAGGCATGCTCAAAAAGGACACGAAAGACGTGTTTTTGAGCGGGAATAGGCCCTCTCTTGTTTACGTTGATTTTTGAGCGTGGAGGAATTGACCGCTAGAAGGATGATACCTATCAGTGCAATGAAGCAAACAGCTCACTTATCAGCACTTCCTTCACTTGATCATTCCTGTAATCTGTCTTCATTTGTTCTTAAGAGGGGAAACTGGAGCACGGGGCTTGTCTGGGGCACCAAAATGCTTGCTCGCAGCCGTTATTTTGCCGCTCTTGGCTCGTTTTCTACGATTCTTTCGACACTGGGAGCGTGGGGTCCTTCTCGCCTATCATTTCACTGTGGAAATTCAACGAGGATGATCATCGTGAGCGCTGCCTTTAAAGGCGCAGTCCAACCTCTTTTTCTGTTTTTCTGCCTATCTTTAAAACGGTCTCACGCAGATTTCAATGATGTCTCTGGAATCGAACGAGACCCCCTGGGAACGTAGTTATGGCCCCTCAAAATTTGAGCTGCGAAAGCATGGTGGACGAGTTGTCCGAGGCTTGTGTAACTTCCGCGATTTGCAACCGATAAGCTCGAGAGCCGACCTAGATAGGGAGAGAGGCTGAGAATGAAGGGAGGAACAGGGCTACTGATAGGAAACCGTCGCTTATATCGCCAATGTTGAGCTCGGAATTTCGTAAAAGAGGCGTGCCAAAGTGGCTTCCTATGTAGGAGTCCCAGGGTGGCTTCCCAATATATCTCGCTTAATCGGAGGAACTGAGAGCTCGCACTTGGCAGGTGTTATATGGAGTGGGTCTGCTCCACAATTATCTGGAAATCTCAGATATTGTCCTTGAGCTTGCACTGTCTCTTCAAAGGCACTGTTCACGATAAACTCCACCTTTGAGTTTTCTTCGAAATACAACGGTGGCAGCCCTCAGAAGCGGAACAGTGTTCAAGAAACTTATTCGAAGTTTTGAAGAATACCACAGTGGACAAGGCTCGCCTTCTTGGGTCTAGTTGTTGTCGTCAAGGCCGACACGTCTCTATCACTGCCGAACGTTGACCTGCGATCATCGGCTGTGGTTTTTCATTGAAAGAGAGATTAGGTTCGAGAATAAGTTGTCGCAAATTTCCGGAGATCTTCAGGCCAAAATCCAATTCATAGCCAAATTCGATAAGAACCACCCCTGATAATCGCAGGTCAAAGCGTGGCAGTGATGGAGCCGTGTCGGTGTCGATGCCAACAACCAGACCCAAAGAGGCCGGCCTTGCGCACTGTTATAATCTTCAAAACCGTTTATTGCCTCTGGGAACGCGTTGAGCTCCGTTTTTGCAATGCAGTTATCCTTCTGAGGGCTACCACAATTGTTTTTCATTGAAGGCTAAAATACGAAGTTTATCGTGAGCAGAATCTTTAAGAAGAGTTTGTGTATGTACATAGTTAGACGACGTATCGAATTTGTGGATGATTTCTGTTACTTGGACTGTTTGCTAAAAAAACGATGGTAGTTATGCAGCGGATATTCAACAACGATGTGCGAAAGCTACATCTGAATTCAATTCTTTGACCAAGTGTCTGTGGTCTACCATCGTTGCAAAAGAAGTCAAGTGGCGTGTATCCCTATCCGCTAATCGCCCTATCATAATGGACGGATCGAAGAAGTGAGCAGCACCGAGTTCTCAGATGGGAAGCCTTTGGAGAGCAAGCTGATTAGACGTTTGCTTAGATATTTTTGGCCGCGATTATGTAATAACGAAAACCTCTACTAGCAGATCGACGCAGTAAATCAACGCTTGAGACGAGGAAGGTGCTAGCAACTTCCCAGCGCCTTCTCGAGTGTCTCTCCCTTCCTCCGTTGTGGCTGGACTGACTCTGAGAAAATTTGCCGCTTCAGTGCCGGGAAAGTACCGCGACCCTCGACTGTGCCGCGATAGTTCCGCGATAGTACCGCAGCGGCTCCCTGATCAGACGATTTTGTTGCCGCGCCTTGAGCCTCGAAATGGCCGCGGTAGTACCGCGTCGGCTCCGCGAGTATGCAGCCGTGAAACATCGCGGAGTACGATGCACTATCCTGTGTGGTAAAACGAAATTGTCGCCGGTTTAATTATCCAAGTTTGAGGTACATTCCATATTCCCTTGGGCCCAAAAGCGGCGGTAACCTCTGTCCCTATTAGACAGAGGACGTAGCGACCGCAGGTGCGTTATTTTGTTCTTACGCCCATTAGTTGTATTATCATTCTTAAATAAATTTATATCACATACTCTCCAGGAGCCGCTGCTGCACTATCGCGGGGTCGAAGCGGCCTTGCCGCATCGCCGCTACGCTTCCGCGATAGTGCCGCTTGGGTGCCTGTAGGCTCCGAAGCGGCACTATCGCGGAGCCGCAGCGGCAATTTCTCTCAGAGGAGCCGGCCGCAGTGTGATCGGGTACGCCTGCATAATCGATTGACATGCAGTCGACACACTAAGGATGGCGTAGGACGGCACAGGATCACCAGAGACGGAAGAGGACGGCTCAGTCCGGCCATCAGCAGTCTATGATGGGGGCATTACAGACAGGCGTTCGAGGTAGCACTTGTGACTCGGAGACAGGCTACTCGTTTCAACCGCAGACATGTAGGCCAGAGTTACACAATTTCAGGAAATCCGTGTAATCATGCTCTTTGTCGTACCGTCTCTATACAGTTGCAAAGCATAACAATAGTCTCCGACTCCTCCTGCAGGGTCATCATCCAAAACTCGGTGACAGTGTTGTCGAGTGGTCCCTAAAAGTGCATCTGCGAGTCAGAAACTTTGCTCCTAATGACACTGCTTCCATTCTAGACTCAAATATGGTCAGCTGCAGACCTGGGTGCAGATGAACCGCTTATCGGACACTGGCGTGCCAACATAATTGGCATGGATGTAGTCGGTTGGAGCGCCAGGCCACTTGAGAACCACTCTGTGCTGATCCTGACATGGAACGTCTTGGTACCTGGAATAATATTTTGGTATAGAAAGTGCGATGGAAAATAAGAGCAGTTTACACCTGTTCCGGCCGGCTTCGTGATTTGTTTTAAATGCTTCGTAGGTCATTTCAGGAAGTGTGTACTTGGCCAGGGCTCGGTACTCATTTCTTAGCGCATCGACTCCCATGTCCAAGGCACGTTGAACCCATTTTGCCACCTAGACGATTGATGTTAGAATTCTGTTGATTCCAATACGCGAAGTAAAAGTTTTTAGTCCGTAGCCCACCACTTGTTGTCCTGTTTTTGCACACTGAGCAACTTGAGGGACTTGTGGTTGTTGAACTGCCACATCCTGAAACAAGACCACTGGCCATTATCAATATTCCGAAAGTCCCCAAATTTTGTGAAGAAAGTACTTCCGATATTGATAGGGAAGGTACAAACTGGGAATGTCGGATAGGGCTCAGTCCTGGACATGGGGAGGGGAGCCACTCATTCCTAGAAATGATTAAAAACCTTAGTTTTTGGTACGTTAGACCCGGCCATTATTGGTAGAAAAAACGCCTAGGCCGGCTGTGGTCGTCCCAGTTGATACGTATGAAAAACATAGACGAGGGAGGTTGACAAAAACAACCGAACTTTTTAGGGCCAGGTGCTCTTTCGGAATAGACGACCCACTAAAGAATACAATGAAATTAGCAAATGTTTGGACCTAACTGACCGCTCCGTTGGTCACATCAAACAGTTCAGTATGTTTGAAAAAACTGCATAATTGGAAGACGGCTCTAGTGGGAAGAACATTCCTCATGAAATTTCTCTAGTGGGTCGTCTATTCCGAAAGAGTACCTAGGGCCACTATTGTACAGGAATCACGTTTTGAGCTTGAAACTATTTGGGGGGGGCACTCGAGAAAATGAAAAGATTCATCCATGAAAATGAAAATTTGGGCATATATCATATGCCTGCTAGCGTTATCAGTCATTGTGGAAACTCAGGGCTTCAAGAGCGCCGCGCGCGGCGGGCCATCAGCGCCCCTACGCAGTTGCTCGGGACCATCAACATGTTTAGACAAAGATATTCACAATGTTGCTGGTCTAAAAGGCTCCTCATCTCACAGTGTGCCTCAGTCGGCTCTTCAGAGCCGGACCTGGAAGGTGGCCTCGAGTCACTTTCCAGAAGATCCACCGGATTACTGGAGGAAAATTTTTGTCGCCGAGGGGAACTCCCCATGGCTAGGAGGGGGGGGGTGGCACTGGCCATCTCCCCACGGTCCATGGTGAGTGCACCACACTGTGGACCGCGGCGGTGGGGTCACCCCCCCCCCCGTGGGGATCCCAACAGGGATGATCCTTGTAGGATGTCCCCGGGTCCCCTGTGTGAATGCGAAACCCGAAAATGGATATGGAGTTTTTGAGCCGCTTATGGAAAAATTTTGGACCGCTCGGGGGACGCGCACCGACAGATTTCATCGGAGGACGCCGATCGGCGCACCTTTCGACACCGATGCGCTGATCGGAGGCGCGGCTCGGCAGCCAAAGGTGCGGCTACCGTTGGTAACGCTATCAATCAAAGTATTTCTATAGAGTTTTCATAACAACAATGATTGATAGCAGTATCAACCATATTTTAACATAGTTTTTCCTACTCGCAGCAAACAGTGGCTGCGGGGTGTAACTCGTCCAAGTGCACGGGGTACTCCTACATTTCCAGGAGGTATTAAAGGCACTGTTCGCGATAAACTTCGTCCTCGAATTTTCCACAAAAAACGCTTCTCGTGGCTCTCAGAAGCATAACAGCGTCGAAAAAACGGGACGAAAAGCTACCCAGGAGCCGCAAAACGGCTTAGAAAAGTGGGCAAACCCCGCCGCTGTGGGCAAGTCCCGCCCCTTTCCGCAACTCGACGTGAATAAAGGAACACTCGAAATCGTGAGTTGAGCGATGGTTTCCGATCAAAAGCCCCGTTCTTCCCTTCATTCTCAACTTCTCTCTTTACTCAGGTCAGCTCGCATACATTGGCTGCAAAAGACGGAAGTTGGAAGCCTCGGACAACTCGTCCACCATTTTCCCTAGCTCAATTTTTGAGGGACCATAACTCCATTCCCAGAAGGTCTTGTACGATTCCAGAAGCATCATTGGAATCAGAATGGGACCGGTTTCAAGATAGGCAAAAAATAGAGAAGCGAATTTTATCGCGAACAGTGCCTTTAAAACTTCTGGTAGCGTGAAACTCTTATATGCGATTGGGAGCCTTCACTGCTCCGAAAGAAGAGCACATCGCAATTAAGGTTGCTTAGCAGCGCTGTAAAGTGTGTGCGGTGGACGAGTTTTCCGTCAAACAACCAACTCGCCTTTAAAACGTAACTTAACCGCTTTCTTTCAGTCACGACCCAAGCGAGGTTTCCGTTTTCCAAGAGATGAGGCCAATCAAAATGTATATCTGCGCATTCTGAGAGAGTTAGGTCTATACGAATGACGAAAATATGGCCTACTCCCTCCGCAGCCGCCGTGACGGTTAGCTTCGAGTGTTTTTATTCATGTCTATGAGTGAATCTTGGGTGCCCCCCCCCTCCGTCTAGGATAGAGCTCGCGTTCGACACGTTTCACTATTTTTCTGTCGCTCCATTGAACATTTTGTCGTCTAACCCGAAAGAGTACAAACAAACCTTCGTGGATTATGGTCGTGGAATGAAAACCGATTCGATCATCAAAATAAAAAAAGAAACTGCCTTTGCCTTAGATCTCGTTTCCCTTTTCGTGTCTTGTGCATCAGTAGGTGCGTTCCCATTTTTCTTGTTTTTGATTTTCTTCGAGTCACTAAATATCAGTTTGTGAAATTCGAATAATGCTATACAGTCCATCCCCCCTATTCGGCTCTCGTAAACAGAATTGATGATAACCAATTGATAAAGGGTAGGGTATAAAAGAAGTAGTGAGCGGTCTGTCTTCATTCACACGCCGTTCTTCTCCGGAGGTCAGCAGTTGAGGATCTGCCCGGACTAAAACGTAGGAAAACAGCACCACCGCCGGTCAAGATATAACAAAATCGGAAGAAAAACTTAGAAAATTTTAGAGCCAATACGAGTGAGCCGATTGGGGGGTGGGCTGGATAAGAGCACCCGTGAAATTCCGGAAGAATTTATGGTGTCCATACAAAGTAGGCAAAGCTACTCAAAATTCCGTGATTACTACCTCGAGACTGAAATGCCTCGTTGTTATGACAAGCATGCCCTCTCTAGAAGGTGACCTAGAGCCACCTTCTACTTAATCCTTCAGATTTGGAGGATGATTTCTACCACAGGGTGAATCTACCCCACAATTCGCATTGTTGCTTGTCCTTCATTAACAACTATGTGGTTGCTCATTTATCTCACAATAAGCGACAACTGTCGTGCACGACGGGCTTCTCTTTTGTTGCTAGCCATAGACACTAGACTAGAAATGCCGATTGCCACAAGGGTTCCCCATGTGCCATACTCGAAAAGATTTAGCTCAGGTTGAACAGGATCCACATCTTCTTCAACAACCAGACCGCTTGCTGAAAGAACGTGTCGAAAACATACCCTCCAGGTTTCTTGGGACCCATCGAGAGTCTTGTAGTACAGCAGGGCTTGAAATGAAACACACCGTTCTGTGCTGGTGCTATTCCGGATGAGGAACAACGATGTTGGCTGGTGTTCTTTCTGATAGTTCAGTCTATTCCCACAATTATCACGTATCGCATGATGCAACAGCCGTAGTCCGCAATTGCGGACCGGAATTCGGCTCGGAGAATCATCAGCATCGATCACCAGGTGCCCGGGCTGGGGCCGCAACACCACACGGCCACTCGTTCACCTCTTAGACCTAGTGCATACTTCGTCGCGGGTGCGACGGCGTCGCCGCGACGGAGAGTGCTCAACGACGTGATTGGTGATCGGTCGGTCGCCTACAAATGGTGATGACGCAATATTGCGTCCACGACCAAATACACACTATTTTCATGACAGAGTATTTTTTCATCTCCTTTCAATAATAGGGTCTAATCTTTTATGATCCAATGCAGGCTCATTTGTAGGTGCTTGACACGGAGCTGTAATTCATTTTCGTCCTCTCCCTTTTGAACTGATTAATCTATGTGTGAGGTAATTTTGTTCAATTTCAGATTTGACTAAAACTCCACCTTTGGAGACTTTTAAGGCAGTGATCATTCATGAGATACTTCTTTCGAAATTCCAAAATCATTTAAAGGCAGTGGTCGCGATCAGATATGCTTGTCTTCTTTTCCTCTCTAAACCCTTTTCTGGGTTTAGAGTAGTAGGACCTACAAGAAAAAATCGCGAAAAAACACTGTTTTGGGTCAAATTTGAGGCCTGACCTTTCTTGTCTTTTGATGGTGGACGAGCCCATCCACCTCATCGGCATCGATGACCTCTTATATCAAGAACATCAGCTGGCTTGAAATTGAATTTCAATCAATGAAGCTTCGGATTTATGTACACATCTAGTCAAAAACATTGACTGAAGTGATGCTTTAATTGTGCAACTGTTTTTATTCGTTAAATTCGCATTTATTTATTCCTCTGGTTGCCGATGATTTTTGACTGCTCGGCATGAGACTGCGATCTTTTTCGTCATCGCTGTGCACGTGTGCACGAACTAGCATCTTTGGGCCCCAGAAGCTCTAATTCTAGCCCGGTTTTCACTGCTCTACCTTCATAGATTTTTAGCTGTCTTTGATCTAAGCTGATTTTTGTGGTTTTTTCTATAACGTTTTCCATCGTGACCACTGCCTTTAACGTGGCTGAGTGACGTTTTATACACCGTACAGATCGCGATTCATAAAAATCATAAGCCGACGATGAATCGCATAGTTATCAGCACCCATAAAGACCCATTTTAGGCGGAGTCGAGCGAAAAAATTTCAAACAAATTTCAAAAAGCGGAATAGCGCCAGTCTCTGTGAATTTCGATGTTATTTTCCATTTTCGTGATATTTGTTCTCAAAATAGTGTCTCTTTCTATGATTATCAATGTGATCATAATTCGGACAAGGAATAGTGAGTGCATTGCAATAAAAAATCATGAAAAAAGAAGATGTGAAATGATAGAAATAATGGAGAAATCCACTTCATGATCGTTTTCATGATCTTTTCATGATTTCATGAATTGCCGTTATATAATCTACGCGATCTGTCGATTAGAACACATAACAAACGAGTTCGAGGCCATTTACCAACCAAAAATAGTTGAAACGAACGCATTATCTCCTTCCAGGACGTATGCCTGGCGTTTACGTCGCGGTGTCGTAGTGCAGTGCACGACGACACGACACACCATCAGATGGCGCTAAACAGCGCGCACATTGTGGAAAAGTGTAGATTGGCCGCGACGCAGGCACGACACCGTCGCGTATAGCAGCTCCCACTAGATTGGGCGCGCGCGACGACTGCCAGTGCTAGGCGCGATCGAACACTGCGCTGGGCGCGGCGGGTTGTACCAGTTCTCACACCGCGACCCCGTCGCCGCTACGCAAGTATGCACTGGGCCTTAGGCCTAGTGCATACTGCGTCGCAAGACGATCGTGTAAACTGATACAACCCGCCGCGCCGAGCGCAGTGATCGATCGTGCCTACTCTGAAGATTTCAGAAATGTTGCGAACACTAATTTCAACAACTTACCGAAGTCTTCCGTAAGTTGTTGAAATCGTGATCGTAAGTTGCGCAGCCTCATGCCCTAATGTGTTCGCAACATTTTCGGAACTGTTCTGTAACTCTCTAAAATGTTGATTCCAACTGTTAGGGTCGCGCAAGGATCGCCTGATCGCGACGCGAACCCCCCGCCGCGGCCATTAGGTCGCGGCGCCGCGGAGTTCGCATTGCGACGACGGGCGATCGGGGCGCGGGGCTACGCCCGCGTGTTGGTTACTTGCATGTGCCTCTATGTATTGGGAGCGGTTGAAACCGCTCATAGGAGAATAAAAGTGTTGTAACCTGACTGAACCACCATCTAAGGTGAGAACAGTGAGCACTCAATGCAGAAATAACTGCGGTTTAAAAAAAAAGTTTTTTTCTTCTCTGTTCAGGCCTTCATGAGAGCAACTTTAGCAATTTTTTTTTCAAAAACTTTAATTCACAAAATTTCTTCTTTGTGCGATAAATTTGAGACGCCAATTTCGCTAGTTGAAAAGTTCAACCAAACCACTAATCAGCAATATTTATTTTGCAAAGTATTGATTTTGTTTTCAAAAACTGAAATAAACTTAGAATCGGTTGTTTGATAAAGTAATAAATAATTAGTGATATAAACAGATTTGAATAGGGAGTTTCTGAAAATTTAGCTTCCTGACAAAAGTAACGATTTGGTAATGGTCAAAAAAAGTTTCAAAAATGTCTTGAAATATCTCAAAAAAATAATTTGGCTTGAAGGCAGTGTTCACGATGATTTTCGTCCCCGAGTTTTCCACATAAAACAATACGTTGGCCTCCAAAGGCTACCGAAATCACGAAGGTTCGGCGAGAAACGCATTAAAACGGCGTATTTCAGTGACATTATTCTATAATATGGACTAGTTGTCCGGTTGAATGAACATGTTCATGGTGATTTTCACCGGTGGAAAATTGGATCAATCGAAAATAGAAGAATATTTTATGCGAAGCAGTATTAGTTATGACCCTAAAGATTGAACGGAGCAATAGAGAGCCGAGAATTGCAAAGGACGGGTAAACAAAAGATTTCACTGTCACAACAAACTTTTCCTGTGATACTTAAGAGGCGGGCTGATACTTAAGGATTTCGTGTACTTCTGGTGCGTTTTTCTCAGTTTCTACGTCATTTAAGTTCTACCCGGGGGCCACTTAATCAATATAGCGAATAATATCAGATTTGAAGATTATCGTGAACACTGCCTTTAAATTAGGCTGGAGTAATAAAAAAGCTAGGAAATTAAATGAAATAACCTAAAAAGCGATTTGGTGGTCGATCATTTCACAAGCGTCTCCGCTAAACTCATCGAAATGAAATCAAGCACGATATGGCACGAGCACTCGTTTTGAAATTAATGTAAACAAGAACAGGTTTCAACAGAACATCCGATTGGTAAACGAAGAAAAAAGATTTTAGAAAGGACGTGTAACGCACGAGCCAATGAAGGGTGAAAAACGATTAAATTGATCAATAAACGAAGAGGTTGCAAAAACCCTTCAGTTAGTTGTTCCTGCAAATATTTGTCACGCTTCCGACGTCTACTAGGTTGCCTGCCGATATGTTGCATGTAACAATGACCTGAGATAAGTCACGGAAGTAACTTACATCGGCTCAGATATATTACAAGTAACATTTAACCTTTATGTTCTAAGTAACCTGTTTTCATTTTTTCTGAGTTGCCAGAATTTCACCCAGATGCGCAGGCTTGAAGTACGGTAATTTCAGAGCAGCCGCGACGCGCCTTTTGCACTCCTTTCTGCTTTTCAGCTTTTTTCTTGTTTCTGTTAGTTTCTTTAGTCCCTCTTTTACTATACAAACGATGGCCCGCTCTCATCACCAATACAGGCTGGAGAGATTCCTTGCTCGCCACAAGTGCAGAAACTACTGTGCTTATCTGGGCCAAATTCTGGTCGCAATTGCGTCTCGACACGCTTTGCGGCCGCTCGCGCGCTTGAGTCAGTCGGGTTTCCAGCGCCAAAGCCGGCTCGATGTGGCACATACAATTTCTCCAAATTTCCTTAGTTTCCAGTTCCAAAACCCACCCCTAGAGTCAGCAGATCGGCGGCTGCGGCGCTGGAAGCTCTTCTGACTCGGGAGCGTGCGGCCGCAAAGCGTGTCGAGACACAATTGCGGATCGGAATTTGACCCAGATAAGCACAGTACCATACCTCTTGTCCTGTCTTCGAATTCTCAGAAATTTCAGTTTCTGTTCTCAATTCATTTTATGTTGAACGCTCCATGTTGTGCATTTCGCTATAACTTTTCGGCAACAACGAGAGCGGATTCTGCGTAAATATTGCGGTTCTGCAGAACCAACTCTTCCAAATATAAAAGTTAGAGTTTCGCGCAAACGAAAAAAAATCGCGTTTTTAGGACGTCAGGGCATAAACATAGGAAAAGAAAATAGAAGAGCAGAAGAACTTACAATTAGCATTATTTTGTTGACCACATGTCCAGGGATCCAGTGAACATCCACTGATGTATAGTTCTAATCGCTGCACTTTCCGCGTGTCCCCGGTCGTTGAACGCACGGTGGATGAAATATGCATTGAGATGCGCAGAAGTAGTAGTGCAGTTCTCGTAAATTATGATTCTACTTCCTTGTTCACAGACTTACATAACTCTCCCAATCTGGTGTTTGCTTTCTGAATATCCTAAATGAAGTTCACCAAACGCTAATGACGTCACCTGGATATGGGGCCATAAGGGTGTATTTGCTTGATTAGAGGAGGTCATAAAGAGAGCGCTGCGAGGCACTAAAATTGGTTGGAAAATAAACCTGGCTGCAGTTTTGTTACTGCTGCATGGAGCACGTCTATAATGTGAATGTGAGGAAATTGGATGATGGGATGGGAGTAATTCAGGTGGGTTGAGTTGATTGACAGCGGCGTCATTGCGCGCGCCGCAACTGAATGAATTAGCCCAATGAATCATCTGCCATTATTTGGATACTGCCGCCAAATTCGTTGAATGCGGATGTGAGAGCAAGTGAAAAAACACCTAAGGTTGGGACCCCGATTGTACATATTTACACCATGGGTAGTTGAGGACTCCAATTTCAGGGTTGCACTTTTGGAACGATTAGAATGTCTAGAAACATTACTGGTCACATGAAGTGGTTAATAGATCTCTGGGTAAGCTGAGCAGCGAAATTGCTATGCTGTTTCATAGGGACATGATCAGGGCAGCACGAAAACTGCTCCAGCAATGTATTAAGTGGATGCAAAAGTTTCCGGGCTTTTCATGACTTTGGATATGAACCATTTATTCCAAAAAACAAGCAAGGTACACCCAACAAAATAATTTCCATCACATTCAAGGATCTTTCGTCACCGATTGAACAGATCTTGAATTGTTTACAAGGTGTTAGGTTGATCCCGCAAAACGCTTGGCTCGGGCGAGATTGAACAGCATATTCCCTTTCCGGGGCGCTATCGCACTGCACCACCGGTTTGCGATCAACTCAACCCTGCTGTGCTCAAGCTACACCATAACGTGCACTGCGACGTTAAACTGCAGTTACGGCAAAAAACTTCCAAAAATCGTTCTGGCGGTATACCTGTTTCATCCCGTTATGCGGCTGAAAGGATTATTGCTTCGGTGAAGATTTATCGAGCAGTTGAGTGAGAGCAGCGCTGGTGCTTCGATGGTTCAGTGCGATACGGCGCTCTCCCGGAAAGGGAATATGTGGGTTCAATCTCGCCCGGAGCCAAACGTTTTGCGATCAACTCAACACCTTGTGTAAACATACCATAACGTGCACTGCGACCTTAAACTGCAGTTACGGGAAAAAAACATCCGAAAATCGTGTAAGATCTTGAATTCCCGAAGCGTAGAATTCTGGCTGTTTCGAGTCGAAGTATTAATCTGAGGCCATTTTGACTTCGTCATTGTTAGGGAACTGCTTTCCATTCAAGAAGTGCTGCATCGATCGGAACAGATGATAGTCGTAAGGGGTAAGGTCTGAGCTATATGGAAGGTGAGGAAGAACTTCCCAGCCCAGGTCCAGCAGTTTCTGCTCGCCTTCTTCACGACAATGCTCGGCCACACGTATCTCGGGTACCCGGACAGAAACTGCTGGACCTGGGCTGGGAAGATCTTTCACACCCTCCAGATAGCCCAGATCTTGCCTCTCGACTACCGTCTATTTCCACCCGATGCAGCACTTCCAATTGATTTGATTTATTACGACATTCAAGGCAGCAGACACGCTCAAGTTGTTGAGATAACTACATTAGTGGGATCTTGGGGCCCTAGAAGAGCCCTCACGAAGTTGGAAAAAGTTGAAAACGAGTTAAAATGACCAATATTTGAGCCGTGTTGAGTCACAAATTATCCTTTCTCCGCCCACCGATACGGGCTCCGCCCTTCAATACAAATGTTCAAGGCTCGATTACGGTCATTTCGACATTTTTTACGCTTCTAAGGTCGTAAGAGTTCCAGAAAAGGCCGTAGAGTACATTAACGTCGTTATCCCAACAAAGTTGTCGCTAGCTCCGCTATTTCAGCCAATGCGTTAAAACTCACGTCTACATCTGATAATATCGAACGAACCGTTATATCTTCATTTCAGTCGATTTTCTTTCGGTTTTTCGTTATCTCCTGAATATTAACAGCTTCAGACTGATTCATTCCATAAATTGATGATCATTTTTGAGCGTGTATGCTGCCTTTAGGTAAATCGTACAAAACAGCAACTTATCCTTATACTTAAAGCAGTTATGTCCCGATGTGTGTGTGTGTGTGTGTGTGTGTGTGTGTGTGTGTGTGTGTGTGTGTGTGTGTGTGTATGTGTGTGCATGTGTACATATCTCAGGAATGGCTGATCAAAACTTGTATGAAATGGTACCAACTTTTAGGTGGGTGCGACATTTATCGATTACCGAAAAAATCAGCCCGAGTCACCTGTTACGTGCCTCAGGGCAGCCAAGTTTGTCAGTGGAGCGCACTTGCACGGCTGTGGGTCATGATAACTTTTGCGAGTCGTCTAGCTTGATGCAAAAAATGCAGAGGCGTCATAAAGGTGCGCTGGACTGCAGTGATGGTGTGCAAGACGTCATAGAAAGTGTGCGGGACCCCGGTGGGGTGTGCGAGACGTCATAGCCAGTGTGCAGGACCCCAGTGGGAGGTGTGCAGTGCGTCACTGAAAGTGTGCAGGACCTAAATGGTAGGGTGCAGGACATTATAGAAAGTGTGCAGGACCCCAGTGGGAGGTGTGCAGAGCGTCATAGAAAGTGTGCAGGACCCCATTGGGAGTATGAAAGGACGTCATAGAAGGTGTGCAGGACCCCCAGTGGGAGTGTACAGGGCGTCATAGAGAGTGTGCAGGATGCGGTGAGGGTGTGCAGGACGTCATAGAAAGTGTGCAGGACCTCAAAGTGCGCAGGTCGGTAAAGAATGTGTGCAGGACCCCAGTGAGAGTGTTGAGGGCGTCATAGAGGGTGTGCAGGTCCTAAGTAGGAATGTGCAGAACCCCAGTGGGAGTGTGCGGGACTGATTATTGAAAGTGTGCAGGACCCCAATGGGGGGTGTGCAGGAAGAAGCGTCATAGAAAGTGGCTGCAGGACCCAAATGGTGAGGGTGCGGGACGTCATAGGGTGTGCAGGACCCCAGTGAGGGGTGTGCAGGGCGTCATAGAATGTGTGCGGGACCCCAGCGGGAAGTGTGCGGGACGTCATGGAAAGTGTGCAGGACCCCAGTGGGAGTGTACAGGGCGACCATAGTGGTGTGCAGGATCACAGGTAGGAATGTGCAGAACCCCAGTGGGAGTGTGCGGGACGTCATTGAATGTGTGCAGGACCCCAACGCGAGTGTGCAGCACGTCACAGAAAGTGTGCAGGACTCAAATGGTAGGGTGCAGGGCGTCATAGAAAGCGTGAAGGGCCTCATCGCGATTGCGCGGGACGTCATAGAAATTCCGCGGGTTCTAAGTAGTAATGTGCAGGACCCTGGTGGGAGTGTGCAGGACGTCGTGGAATGTGAGCAGAACCCCAACGGGAGTGTGCAGCACGTCACAGAAAGGGTGCAGGACCCAAATGGTAGGGTGCAGGGCGTCGTAGAAAGTGCTAAAGAACCTAACGGGAGTGTACAGGACGTCATAGAGTGCGCAAGTCCCCGGTTGGAGTGTGCGGGGCGTCATAGGAAATGCTGGGTCCCGAGGAGTGGGAGTGTGCCGATCATCAAAAGTTAGGAGGACCGCAGTGGGAGTGCGCAGGACGTCACCAAAAGTGTAGAATTTGAAAAAAGGTTTTTTTAAATTTTTTAATGCTTAATCTTAACCTTTTGTGGAGAAGAAAACAGATAGGAAAACATGAATCTTGAGAAGCCTGCGACGCTTTTTGAGATTGACGCAGAACTCCTGAGACATTTTCTGGCCAGTTTAAGGAAACAAGCAGCAGTTTTTTTTTCATTTTGAATCCCTAACTTCCAAAAACCAGTTTTATATATGTTGCACGTCTGAGCTTATCAAAACCTGCACCACAAAAACATAAACAACCACCTACCTATTTCATTCATGGAGAACAAGGGCATGATGTTGGTCAACTAGGGAAACATCATATTATATTATGTGTTTTTTTGTTATATGTTTTTTGTTTTTTTTTTTGTTTTTTTTTTTTTTTTTTTTTTTTTATTATGTTATTCCTTATCATGATAGAGACGGTAAAGCAGAGAATAATCGCTTGTGAACTTTACAAATTGGAAAGAAAGGGCAGTCTGGGTAGCGACGTAAGGGAAGGGAAGTACAGAAGGGGTTGTGAATTTTGTGCCGGTAGCAACCGACGATTTACCACTGGCTTCTTATATTTTGCTTTATGATCCCACATTCTGATACCCACGGCCTGCTGTAAATATACGGCACCCTGCTCTGCTCAGGAGAATCCATACGTACAGCAAGTTTTCGGGTAGACGGTGATCCAGTCACCACCGTTCTAACAAACTAATCCAGTCCTCAGGTAGTTGGCTCAACACAAAAGTTTCTGTAGGCAGAAAAACTTCACTTCAAGAGTCTCGCTAGTGTGATAAATAAGAGAGTTAGGGCAAATAATTACTTTATCATTTGATAGAAAATTTCACTGTGAACACGTCTACGTTTTCAGAATTGGAAAATGTTTTCGTACAGGAAAAATCTTTTTGCAGGCATCAGATCGTTTTTGGTGTTAAATAAAGGCTTTTCCAGAAAGTTCAACTTGCACACAAGTGTAAAAGACTGTCCCCCCGGCAATTGTTTGGTTGATGAATTATAGAAATTACTCTTCTACTACCCTTAAAACTACTACTTAAACTTTCGTCGCATGCTCGCCGCTCGTCCGTCGCGCGCGACGTTTTTAGCGACGCAGAGCAAACAATATTTTCAATCAAAAACATGGTAAATAAGAGAGTTAGGGCAAATAGTGCACATCATTTGATAGAAAATTTCACTGTGAACACGTCTACGTTTTCAGAATTGGAAAATGTTTTCGTACAGGAAAAATGCAGCCATCGGACGTTTTTTGATGTTAAATAAAGTATTTTAGAAAGTTCAACTCACACAAGTGTAAAAACGGGCCCACCGGCAATTGTTTGGTTGATGAATTATAGAAATTACTCTTCTACTACTCTTAAAACTACTACTTAAACTTTCGTCGCATGCTCGCCGCTCCTCCGTCGCGCGCAAATGACGTTTCTGTTAGCGACGCAGAGCAAATTAATATTTTCAATCAAAAGAAGACATATTAAAATAAAGAGAGTTAGAGACAAAATAGTGCACATCATGGGATAGAAAATTTCACTGTGAACACGTCTACGTTTTCAGAATTGGAAAATGTTTTCGTACAGGAAAAATGCAGCCATCGGACGTTTTTTGGTGTTAAATAAAGTATTTTAGAAAGTTCAACTCACACAAGTGTAAAAACTGTCCCCCCGGCAATTGTTTTGTTGATGAATTATAGAAATTACTCTTCTACTACTCTTAAAACTACTACTTAAACTTTCGTCGCATGCTCGCCGCTCGTCCGTCGCGCGCGACGTTTTTAGCGACGCAGAGCAAACAATATTTTCAATCAAAAACATGGTAAATAAGAGAGTTAGGGCAAATAGTGCACATCATTTGATAGAAAATTTCACTGTGAACACGTCTACGTTTTCAGAATTGGAAAATGTTTTCGTACAGGAAAATGTAATGTCGGGCATCAGACGCTTTTGCAGTTAAATAAAGTATTTTAGAAAGTTCAACTCACACAAGTGTAAAAACGGGCCCACCGGCAATTGTTTGGTTGATGAATTATAGAAATTACTCTTCTACTACTCTTAAAACTACTACTTAAACTTTCGTCGCATGCTCGCCGCTCGTCCGTCGCGCGCGACGTTTTTAGCGACGCAGAGCAAACAATATTTTCAATCAAAAACATGGTAAATAAGAGAGTTAGGGCAAATAGTGCACATCATGGGATAAAAAAATTTCACTGTGAACGCGTCTACGTTTTCAGAATTGGAAAATGTTTTCGTACAGGAAAAATGCAGGCATCAGACGTTTTTTGATGTTAAATAAAGGCTTTTCGAAACTTCAACTTGCACAAGTGTAAAAACGGGCCCACCGGCAATTGTTTGGTTGATGAATTATAGAATTTACTCTTCTACTACTCTTAAAACTACTACTTAAACTTTCGTCGCATGCTCGCCGCTCGTCCGTCGCGGCGCAAAGACGTTTTTAGCGACGCGCATGAGCAAAAAATATTTACCTTCAAAAACCATGCCAAAGTAAGAGAGTTAAGGAAAATAGTGCACATCATGGGATAGAAAAATTTTCATCGTGGAATACGCCCATGCCAGAATTAAAAATGTTTTCGTACAGAAAAATGCAAAGCACTGACGCTTTTGATGTTAAAATAAAGGCTTGAAACTCAACTGCACGCGTAAAACGGCCCACCACAGTTGTTTGTTTATTAATTATAAATCGCATTTTCTACTATTCTTAAACTACAGCTTAAATCTTTCGTCGCATGCCCGCCGCTCGTCCGTCGCGCGCGACATTTTTAGCGACGCAAAGGAAAAAATTTTTTCCTTCAAAAACATGCCAAAGTAAGAGAGTTAAGGAAAATGGTGCACACCATCAGGTAGCAGATTACGCTGTAAACACGACTACGTTCTCAGAATTTGAAAATGTCTCCGTTCACGTAAATTACAGCCAACGGACGCTTTTTTGCCAAGTTTGGCCAATGCTCCCCGTTTTTACAAAAGATAGCGCGGGTATTGTATGTGTTCTAATCGACAGTTCGCGTAGATTATATAACGAAGATCGGCCAATCGGAGGTTCTAATTTTCCCGAATACTGTCATGAAATGAATTTCTTCATTATTTCTTTCATTTCACATTTTCTTTTTTCATGATTTTTTTATTGCATTGCACTCACTATTTCTTGTCCGAAATTATGTTCGCATTGATAATCATAGAGAGGGACACTATTTTGAGAACAAATATCACGAAAATGGAAAAATGACATCGAAGTTCACAGAGACTGGCGCTATTCCACTATTTAAAGTTCCATTGAAATTCTTCCGCTCGGGACTTTTGCCACGGTTGATCTGGGCGGTCAATCCAAGTCTCAGATTTGTTGAGCGGTTCCAAAAGGTTGTGATAGGATCACGCCGATATTTATATCTAAGTCGGTGGGTAAATGTTCTAGATTTAGGGGTGCAACCTTGCCTAGAATGAGTCTTTTTGGGTGCTGATCACTATGCAATTCACCATCGGCTTATGATTTTTTATAAATCGCGATCTTTACGGTGTGTAAAACGTCACTCAGTTTCGAAAGAAGCATCTTATCAATGATCACTGCCTCAAAAGTCTTCAAAGGTGAAGTTTTAGTCAAATCTGAAATTGAACAAAATCACCTCACATATTGAGTAATCAGTTCGAGAGGGAGAGGACGAAAATGAATCACAGCTACGTGTCAATCACTTACAAATGAGCCTGTATTGTATTATAAAAGATTAGACCCTATTATTGAAAGGAGATGCAAAAACACACTGTCAAGAAAGTAGTGTATATTTGGTCGTGGACGCAATATTGCGTCATCTCCATTTGCAGGCGACCGGCCGATCTCCAATCACGTCGTTGAGCACTCTCTGTGGCGGCGACGCCGTCGCACCCACGACGAAGTATGCACTAGGCCTTATCGAAACGAGCCGCAACGCAGCCCAAGCTCCTCCGTGCGAGCTGCATCAAGGGTATTCTCTGGATCCAAGCCAGATTTACTCTGTCCCCCCGCGCGCTTGTGCGGAGCGAGGGTAGAGACAGCGAGAAAGTTTGGGGAGAAGCAGACGCAGCGTACGCGCAACAGAGAATGTGGGACATCTTTCATACTCCTCACCGCGAGCGCGAACAAGTGTGACGCTCGGGGAGAGCGGTGAAGTATGAAACTTTTTTACCGCGGGGTTAGTGCGTGACGAGCGGAAAGCAACTATGGAATCTCCGGATGTGACGTCATGGCGGCACGGCTTGAATTCGGGCCTCAACTGTGACATGCACAGAAAATTCTGGCTTGCATTTGCGTATAGGGTAGCGTAGGATAGTTTCAGAATTGCTTACATTGGAGTGCACTCAAACTGAGGACCGAGTCTTGATTGAAACGGTAAAACCGCAATGGCGGTTTGGGCTGTGCCGTATTGCGGTGCTGGATGGACGGCACGAGCGTCTCTAGCTCTAGCAGCGCGGTAAGAACTTTCATAGTCCACCGCGCTTCCCTCGCGTGCCGCGCTTGCGGTGAGGACTATGAAAGATGCCTAAGAGAGACCTCGTTTCGATTTTTTCGAGCTCTACAACGCGCGTAATTACTATAGGCCCAACCTCGATTCCGGAATTATCCAGATTATTTGGGAGCTTTTCCACTCTGAAATCCAGTATTGATCATGTCGAAGATTTTCGCCGAGCCCAGTTCCGATATAAATATTATTCTGTAGTAACCATAATTTTTCATACATGCCAGCGTCACAGACAACATGGTTTCAGACGGAGAATACAGGGGGGATTGGGATTTTCCAATTATTTAGGTCAACTAAAGGCATCATGCGCGATGGAAATTATTTCCAATTGTTTGTGTACAATCAACCCGTTCGGACTAGCTGACATCACCCACGAAACTTGGGGCTCTGAAAATGCTCACCTTAAAAGTTATGGCCACCCTAGAACTGCTGTGGGGTCGATCATCTACCTTTCCGGGTCGACTTTCTAGTACATTTCCATTAAAAGGCAGCAGACACGCATAAAAAAAGATGTTGAGATAACTACGCTACGTGGGTCGTATGGCCCCTAGTAGAACGCTCACGCCGATAGAAGCGTCAAAACGAGTGAAAACTACTAAATGTAAGTCGAAAATTTTCGTCAGCCACGCCTATGAGCTTTCAATCCCGCCCCCCTCAATATACGAATACGGTCTTTTCGGCTGGTTTTTGAAACTTTCAACGAGGTGGGCGTTCTAGTACAGGCTTCGCTATCCCAACTGTTTTATCGTTAATATTAGCTATTTTAACCGATCGGGCAAAACTCGTCCAATTTCACCTCATAACAAAAACAGCTCCTGTGTTTTTCCTGTGTTTGCGTGCAGTTTTCGTCGGTTTTCTCGTTAGTTTTCAATACTATTAGCTTCAAACCTTCGATTTATGACATAAAATCGAAACCACTTTGAGAGGGTCTGCTGCCTTTACGTAACATTGGTGAGTCCGTCAAACACCATGGAAAACAATTATGACACAAAGTCCACATCTCTGAGAAAACTTGCCGGGAATCTCCCGCAAACCTGCCGAGTCGTGGCCTATCAGGCGCCGACTCGGCAGGTTCCAGGCGCCGACTCGGCAGGTTTAAGGCGCCGACTGAATATTGCTTATACTTGAAGCATGCATTTCATGCTTTCCCGCTGGCAAGCTTGTCAGCTGCAAAAATTTGGGAAGGGGGATAAAGCACCTCTATCGTTTCTCCCTGACCTCACATAAAGGAGGCAATCCGGCTCCAAGGCACGTGAATCAATGACATGGGCGCCTGTGTGAACTTGGTCTCACCAATCGTCTGTCCACCCAGCACAGAGGCGTATCGTAGGCCGCGCGGGTTCGATCCGTCGTTCAACGTGCGCGTTCCCGGTACACTACCGGGGGTGGAATTCACGAACGCTAACCATAGCCATGGTTACGTTCTCGGTCAGCCAACCACGTGGTTAGCCTAGCCACTAGCCAGCGTAACCACCGATTCTCAAGCCGAGCTGTGGCGTGGTTGGCTGGCTACGACGTCTAATGGGTGCAATTGCAGAAGCGGTCGCGCCACCGTAACTCCTAATTGAAAAATTCTTTTCGAAAGTCCCAAATTCCAAAATCTCTCTCTATCCTTTAGGTCTCTGGTGTGGTTTTGCGTTATCTCGTGGTAGCTTGCGAGTATCCTTGCGCTTTTCTCTACAAAACAGAATATATCATATATAGTTTGAACGCCGAGATTTTACCCATCTTAGAGTGGTTCTTTTTCTGTAAACAAATTTTCTAGAAAATGCTGTGAATGTCTTACTTGAATACTCCCCGAGCCGAATACGTCAAGAAAAACTGATAGTTTTTCCTTGGCGTCAAGTGCCCACGAACGAGTCGTTCTCGACGTAAGGTCATCGTGAAGAAGGTTTAGCACGTAAGCGAATCCTCTTTTTGTGAGACGGTATTGTTGACAGAACTTTTCGTCGCTCACAGTGCTCATGGGATCTTTCCTTGGCTGGAAGAATCGATGACCCGCCAAGGCTATGAACACCTCTCTCTCGTCTCGTTCCTCATCTTCGATGAAAACTGTAAAATAATCTCTTCTAACCTGCGGGTGCTATTTTGTGGATAAAGACTAACATCAAAAAAGATTTTTCCCGTTCTATTTGTGTGAAATCGTCCAAAATCGATTTCTCGCTAGTAAAACATTCATGAGAAACTGGTATTTGTCTAAGATTACGAATGGAATGCATAATTATGTAACTCACGTGATCTGTCGTCCATTTTAGCAGAAAAAGCCGATTAGAATATATTTCAAACTTTCGGCGTAACTTTAAAAAACCTTGTCTGTTCTTACGGACTAGGCTTTTGCGCGACGTCTGCTACTCTAGCCATGGTTTGGCGCTACTAACCACGCCCGCTTACGTGGTTAGGCTGGCTGTGGCTATCGCAGCCATGGTTTGTGGTAGCTACGTTCGTGAATCACGTTAGCTGCGGTAACCATGGCTATCTCAGCCAGAAACGCTGGTTAGCCGTGGTTAGCGTTTCGTGAATTCCACCCCGGAACAGTTTTGTGGTGTAGGTGACCCAATGGAAGGAGATTGCGCTTCGCCGCATTGCTGTGATAAAAATCTATCGGAAAACTATGTTCTATCAGGTTGTTCAATAAGTTTTGTCGTTCAACAAGAAAAACACAATTTTATGGTTCAAAATACACTTAATTATCCAGTATGATCTCCCTGAACATTAATATACTTGAAAAAAACAAACAAAAAAATCCAAGTCTCATCCATAGTGATGAATCGATCCACAAAATCCACTTTATCCTTTCTAAAACGCTTCAAATGTTGCTGAGAAAGTCGCATTCGAATGTGTTTTTGTTCCATTGTTAGCGAATGCGGCACCCATTGTGCACACAGCTTTCTAAAACCCGAAATTTCACTCAAAATATGGCTCACACTGCCTAATAAGATGTGTAAAGTCTCAATCAAATCTCTCTCAGCCAATCGACTATCTTCCAAAACCATATCCTGTATTTTGGCTATGATTTCTGGTGTTGATGCGCTTTTTGGATGTCCTCCACGTGGATCGTCTTCAACGCTTGTACGACCACGTTTAAATTCAGCAACCCATCTTTCTACTATTCTAATTGTAGGTAGGTGAACAAACATTACGCATTTTTAACATTCGAATTTCTTTCGGACTACACCTTCCAAAAATAAGAATTTTATCACTGCACGATGTTCAATTTTTTCATTGCTGTGGCCACTAAATGGCTTGTAAGGGGTATGGTATACTTTGTCGTTGTCTTGAGCGACAGGCATGTAATCTAACACAAATCGAGGCGGGACCCGCATCGGAGCAACGGCAACGGTCGCCGTAGGAACAGATGTCACGTATGGGTCGCAGTGAGGTGTCGCGGAGGGCTGACATACTGCAAATGTGCCATAGCCTGTCGCTACCACTGTCGCTGTCGCTGTGCAGTGCACTGCGACAGCAACAGATTTAAAGGACGGGAGGCGGTTGCTGTCGCTGTGCAGAGCGACGCGGCCGTGTGTCGCAAAGGTATACCATACCCCTAAACAAGGAATGAATTGTGGTGCGCGCGAAGCGCGCACCTGATTTGGAAAAGGATTGCTTCTGCGCGCACCCCTCATTCCAGAATCTTGGTTCGGGAGAAATCCCGAAACAAGGGAATTTCACAAAAGATAGAGCAGTAAGGGTTCTCAACACTGCCCAAATTTGAGAAAAATTCCCGCAGTGGGTCTCGAGATATCAAAAAAATTGCGAATTTTAAAATGTGTGTGTGTGTCTGAAGGAATTTAGTGATAAGAAGTTTGGTCAGTCTTTCAAGAGAAGTGGAGTGATACCGTGATAAGACTTAATGAAGCTCGAGAGACGTCGTGCCTCAGGTTCATCAGGGACGTGCGCGGAACACGAATTGAAGTGCGCCAAGCGCTGTATAAAGTGTGCGGTTCCCAACTGGGAGTGCGCAGGGCGCCGAAAGAAGTGGCCGGAATTCAACTAGGAGTGCAGAGAGTTCTGGAAATGTGGACGGGACCCAAGTAGGAGTGCACAGCGCGCCGGTAGAAGTGGGCGGGACCCAACTGGGAGTTCACAGAGCGCCGGCAACTGTGGACGGGACCCAAGTTGGAGTGCACAAAGCGCCGGTAGATGTGGGCGGGACTCAACTGGGAGTCCACAGAGCGCCGGGAACTGTGGACGGGACCCAAGTGGGAGTGCACAACGCGCCGGTAGAAGTGGGCGGGACCCAACTGGGAGTCCACAGAGCGCCGGGAACTGTGGACGGGACCCAAGTGGGAATGCACAACTCGCCGGTAAAAGTTGGCGGGACCCAATTGGGAGTCCACAGAGCGCCGGGAACTGTGGACGGGACCCAAGTGGGAGTTCGCAGGGCGCAGAGAAAAAATGACGGGCCCAACTGGGAGAGCGCAGGACGTCGGGGAAAGTAACTTGTGTCCTACAGTACCGAGCAGGTGCGATGGGCAGAAAGGCCATGAACGGCCGGCTTTCGGGTCTATCCTAGACGGGGGAGGGGCACCACAGACTTATTGATAGAAATGAAGAAAAACTCTGATAAAAGATGCACGATAGTGCTATCAATCATTGTTTTTTATAAAAGCTCTACAGAAATACTTCGTTTGGTAGCCTTACCAGTAGGTGGTTCATTTAGTTTGTCTTGAATCGTGGGTGTCCCCGTCTAGGATAGTGCCCTGTTTTCTTCTTCCTATCTCTGAAGAAAACCTTCGCTAAAATTAAATGAAATTATCTAACTGTTTTGCTTTGCTACCAGAGGTTCATGATTTGGTATAATAATATTTGTGAGAAACTCGTTAAAAAAGTGTAATACTTGGTGCATTTGATTTGTCATGGGATTTAACACAGAAGAAACACTAAAAGTTGGATGAAATGATGTACCATTGATTTGGATGTGCGCTTTCTTACGAAAAATCGGAAAGTTGAGTGTGGTTTTGAGAGGCCAAATCACGCGCGTTTTACAGAGCCCTGACATACATAGATTCGTTAAAAATGAAATATAGGATGGGAGCCACAAAATAATATTTCAAGGAGCTCAGACTTGAAAACTTTAACTGTGAGCAGTAATTGTTCTCAGAGAGCGCCAGATTAGCCCTTTCAAAACCACACTCAATTTTCCGATTTTTCGTAAGAAAGCGCACATCCAAATCAATGGTACATCATTTCATCGGGCTTTTAGTGTTTCTTCTGTGTTAAATTTGAATTCTACGACAAATCAAATGCACCAAGTATTTCACTTCTTTTAACGAGTTTCTCACAAATATTATTATACCAAATCATGAACCTCTGGTAGCAAAGCAAAACAGTTAGATATTGACAGATTGAAATGAAACTTCACATACTTTCATATGAAGAGTGTACCAACAAAACAAAAAAAATGGGCTAGTAGCAACGCCCTCTCTTATCGAACGACAAAACTTATTGAACAACCTGGTACGTTGAGGTATGTTCTTTAGAAGGTGCAAAAACTACGAAAGCAGAATTTTTTCATCGTCACTCATCATCATCATCAGCAGAACATCATCTTCCCACAACATTTGTACCTTCATATATTTCACCCTATAATTTCTGATTTCATCGTTTTTACACCTTCTAAGGAACATACGTCAACGTAAAAAATAGCTTTCCGATAGATTTCACCACAACAAGGCCATTGTTGTACTCTGCCACAGCCCTGTCGCGGTCGCAGACCTGAGCGACGTCGCAGTCTCTGAAGGCCAGTTGTGCTGTGCCATACATCAATCCTGCGACGCGACCGGCGCATGCAGTGTTTCTGCGACAGCTCTTTTCATGGCGAAAGTGTGGGTCCCGACACGATTCGTAGATGAGCGAGCCTGTCTGTCGTGCTCGCAGACTGAAGTATAACAATGGCCCAATGCGGCAAAGCACTATTTTGAAGGTTGCCGTCATTTATGATGTGTCGTCTGCAGTGGCGCAAACAAAACACCATAATTGATGCCGGATGTCAGGCGAAGATTTAGCCGCTTGTCGAGACGTTAAAGTGAGAAAACTACATAACCGAACACAGAGAAAGATAAAGGAGAAAACAAGCACCTTTGCAAGAAAAAAATGGTGAAGTGAGGCACATATTGTAGGATTTCAACTGGTGAAGTGAAGCGGTTATCATCAATGTTATCAGGATTTCACGAAACATGTAAAACCACTATTGACGATTTGGCCTCATTAAGATCTTGAATAATAACTCAGCTCAGATGGGGTCGCGGCAGATACGCGGCAGGTTTGCGGCAGGTTCGCGGCAGAGAGTAGCATCGCGGTAGGTTGGCGGCAGATACCCGGCAGGCTCGCACCATCTCCAGAGTTAATACTAAAAGAACATCGCGGTGCCGAGGTGTTCGCGGCAGGCACGAGGTTCGCGGTAGGTTCACGGCTCGTTTGCGGCGAGTTTTCTCAGAGATGTAGGAGCTTTTCAAGTCTGACAATGACCAGGCCTCCAAATTCAGAAAAATTTCAAAAACCATTTTGGTGCGAAATTCAACTCTATTTAAAAGATTTGTTCAAACTGGATTCTCTTAACAAATGTAGGTTTTCCAGAGGCTTTTACGCAATTTTCGTTTATCAAAGAGGCCAGTCTATACGAAAACATGAAAAAAAAACAGACGGGACGATGCCTTTAAGCGTGCTGGCTGGGGACTGGAGGGGACTTTACCTCACGCGTAACCCACCACGGATCAAAGTTCATGAACGGTTTCACCTAAATCAGTTAGATCCGTGGCTTGTTCCCACAAGAAAGACATTTAAATCTCACCCTCGCCTGGAGCACGCTATATTGTTTTTCCATTTCTACAATTGTAGTTTCTCAGAAACGACCCCTCTGCTTTCATGATGAAGCTATCATACCCGCCATCCAATGCTCGACGATATATCTTCTGTAAAAAGTCGTAATTCTCACGTCCCATGGCGCAAGCGGCGCGAGCGATGCTGCTCCCTCCCTCTGGTGTGCGCTCTCTCTCTTTCTCTAACCTCTGCTCCGCACCAGCACGCGTAGAAACCATGCGAATTTCGCGGTTTTTCAGCTTGTGTGTATGTATGTCGCGCCATGGGACTTGAGAATTACGACTTTTTCGAACACAATGGGAGAATATGGTATCACGTCTGCTGGATCACGGCGCACATCGAAATTCTTCACAGTTCGCATGTGAAAAGAAAACTAATCTTGCAGCTGGAGGGCTATCTTCTTTTATTACTATATCGCAAATCATTATCACTCATTAAGGAGATCAATTTTGACAAAACGCGGCCGTCCATGATGTCTGATGTTGTACACTTCTCGAGTCATGTGACTTCCAGTAATCTGTTCAGGGCCAATATACGGTCGGAAAGCTGGCAAGGAGGTTGTGGCTGAAAACAAACAGGAGTATGGGCTCTCGCAATAACTCAGCAGATTCGAAGCCTTTGTCCCTATCAAATAAATTTTACTCTCGAAAAGTGCAAAATATAACTTACCAGTTTCCTCGAGCAGATTCACTGAGGGAGAAATTGTGGATTTCGTCGTCCTTGGCTGTAGAACTGAAATAGTCCTTTTATACACCTGTGGTAGAGAAAGGTGAGCCACAAGTCTTACAACTATTTTTTCAAAACAATCATAGCAAATGAGTATAAGGATTCGTAATTTCGCACTCGAAATTATTGTTGTGGTTTCGCGCTTTGCCTCTGGTGTTGTGTAGTGCGGTTCCTCCTTGTCAAATCGTCCCATTGACCACGAACCAAGTCTATCCGTCTCCAACAGATCGCTTCCTAGAGAAGATTTCAAGAATTTGCCACAGTATAGTTCTTGAGAAACTTTTATACCTATAGTCTGTTTTGGTATAGGAGACAGAGTTTTCGGATTTGGTGGGAAATTCTCAATCGAGTAGGTGCCACGACTTGGCGACTTCACAGTAGCGGCTTGCATCGTCCCTGAACACGTGGATGCTTCTGCGAGTACACGAAAAGGATTAAATTTAGACCCAATCATTGGGTTGGCAACTAAGGTGTTGCGGATTTTTTTAAAAGTAAAAGGCATTTTTTCATGGAACGAAATAACTTTGCTCTGTAATGTATTGTCCTATTTGGGCAATGACTTCTTGCCATCATTCAGACAGCATCATACTCCCACCTTCATAAAACTTCTGGAGCCGGATGCATCAACGCGCCGGGTTAGGGCAGGGACAGGGCAGTCGGCATTTGTGAAGATCGCAGTGCGAGGACAGTAGATCATCTAATCAATCGTGCCCCATCGGTGTTTTTCGCTGCTCTAGCAGCCCCAGCCTCCTAGCTGGGGCGGCAGGGGCACGAATGATTTTGTGAATTACGGAGATCTTCAAAGGCGCAGACTGCCCTGCTCCTGCCCCAACCCAACCTATTGATGCATTCGGCCCCTGGTTTTTATCAGCAGAAAACTAGGCCAAGCACGATTTTCATTATTGAAATTTTTTCCACTCAAGGAGTTTTTCAAGATCGAAATAAAAAAGTAATCAGATGGTGCAAGGTCAGGACTAAATTGTGGAAGTGGCAAAACATCCCAACCAAGCGACGAATTGACAAACGAAAAGGTGTTGTATTTCATCATGACAGTACAAGGCCACATAACATCGGCGTGGATCCGGAGGAGACCTTGCGTTCCCCATTGAAGGTTGGCGCAAACTCGGTGCACCTATGTTATAGCATATGGCACCGAGTTTGCGCCAACCTTCAACAGTGAACGCAGTCTCTTTCGGATCCATGCCGACTTTACATCTTTAGTCATTCGGCAAAAATTATTGGAGCTTGGCTGGGATGTTTTGCCACATCCACCATACAGCACTGACCTTGCACCATGTGATTACTTTTATTTCGATCCTTGCCAAACTCCTTGAGTTGTAAAAATTTCACTAATGATAGTGATGTCAGGCTGATTTTCCTCTGTGCTTTTCAAGGTTTATCAGATGGTGAAACTTTATTAGGGCGACGTTTCGAACAATTCGTCGTCTTCTAGGCCTGAAATGGCTCGAAACACCTATACATACGACATACCCGATCAAACGCCTGTTTACCCTTCACCAGTTGCGAAATATCCCACGAGTCCCGAGGAACGCCCATAACAACAATATAACCAGCCCGCAAAAGTTCCTCCGACGCCGAGCTCCACTCGATAGCTAGAATGACCAGGAGTAAGTGGGAAACCCTGGCAGACTAGCGCCGAGAGTCTCACAGACCGCAAAGGGGTATAAGTGGTAGGAATTCATTAGTTATGTCAAATCGCTCCAGCCGCGAAGCGGCTGGAGAGGTTTGGTTTTGCCTAGGCCTTGTGATCACTTCTAATTTTATAAAGTAGTTTATAAAACCATTAAAACAAATTTTCTGCAGATTTCCTTCTGGATATAGGTGGAGGTCCAAAAGACACCAGCTATCAAAATTTGGGGCCGAATCGGTTCACAAATAACAAAGTTAGAGCCCGAAAGCTTAGGAAGAGTGCATGGTGTGCGCCGTAGGCCGTAGGCCGTAGGCCGTAGGCCGTCACGCTTTTCATTCCTCACTGCTAGTATCCACTGCCAATGGTCACAGGCGGTCAATTTCAGGCAGGCAAGTTGGTAGGGGGGACGCAGGCTGGTGAAAGTACATCTGGCTTCTGATGACGTCATCGGGACGTCGTGAAAAGTGCTTCTGGCTTCTGATGACGTCATCGGGACGTCGTGAAAAGTGCTTCTGGCTTCTGATGACGTCATCGGGACGTCGTGAAAAGTGCTTCTGGCTTCTGATGACGTCATCGGGACGTCGTGAAAAGTGCTTCTGGCTTCTGATGACGTCATCGGGACGTCGTGAAAAGTGCTTCTGGCTTCTGATGAGGTCATCGGGACGTCGTGAAAAGTGCTTCTGGCTTCTGATGACGTCATCGGGACGTCGTGAAAAGTGCTTCTGGCTTCTGATGACGTCATCGGGACGTCGTGAAAAGTGCTTCTGGCTTCTGATGACGTCATCGGGACGTCGTGAAAGTGCTCCTGGCTTCTGATGACGTCATCGGAACGTCGTGAAGAAGTGCGCTTCTGGCTTCTGATGACGTCATCGGGACGTCGTGAAAAGTGCTTCTGGCTTCTGATGACGTCATCGGGACGTCGTGAAAAGTGCTTCTGGCTTCTGATGACGTCATCGGGACGTCGTGAAAAGTGCTTCTGGCTTCTGATGACGTCATCGGGACGTCGTGAAAGTGCTTCTGGTGATGACGTCATCGGGACGTCGTGAAAAGTGCTTAGTGCTTCTGGCTTCTGATGACGTCATCGGGACGTCGTGAAAAGTGCGTCTGGCTTCTGATGACGTCATCGGGACGTCGTGAAAAGCGCTTCAGGCTTCTGATGACGTCATCGGGACGTCGTGAAAAGTGCTTCTGGCTTCTGATGACGTCATCGGGACGTCGTGAAAAGTGCTTGTGGCTTCTGATGACGTCATCGGGACGTCGTGAAAAGTGCTTCTGGCTTCTGATGACGTCATCGGGACGTCGTAAAAAGTGCTTCTGGCTTCTGATGACGTCATCGGGACGTCGAAAGTGCTTACGACGTCATCGGGACGTCGTGAAAAAGTGCTTCTGGTTTCTGATGACGTCATCGGGACGTCGTGAAAAGTGCTTCTGGCTTCTGAGACGTCGTGAAAGTGCTTCTGGCTTCTGATGACGTCATCGGGACGTCGTGAAAAGTGCTTGGTTCTGATGACGTCATCGGGACGTCGTGAAAAGTGCTTCTGGCTTCTGATGACGTCATCGGGACGTCGTGAAAAGTGCTTCTGGCTTCTGATGACGTCATCGTCATCGGGACGTCGTGAAAAGTGCTTCTGGCTTCTGATGACGTCATCGGGACGTCGTGAAAAGTGCTTCTGGCTTCTGATGACGTCATCGGGACGTCGTGAAAAGTGCTTCTGGCTTCTGATGACGTCATCGGGACGTCGTGAAAAGTGCTTCTGGCTTCTGATGACGTCATCGGGACGTCGTGAAAAGTGCTTCTGGCTTCTGATGACGTCATCGGGACGTCGTGAAAAGTGCTTCTGGCTTGCCATGACGTCATCGGGACGTCGTGAAAAGTGCTTCTGGTTTCTGATGACGTCATCGGGACGTCGTGAAAAGTGCTTCTGGCTTCTGATGACGTCATCGGGACGTCGTGAAAAGTGCTTCTGGCTTCTGATGACGTCATCGGGACGTCGTGAAAAGTGCTTCTGGCTTCTGATGACGTCATCGGGACGTCGTGAAAAGTGCTTCTGGCTTCTGATGACGTCATCGGGACGTCGTGAAAAGTGCTTCTGGCTTCTGATGACGTCATCGGGACGTCGTGAGAAGTGCTTCTGGCTTCTGATGACGTCATCGGGACGTCGTGAAAAGTGCTTCTGGCTTCTGATGACGGCATCGGGGCGTCGTGAAAAGTGCTTCTGATGACGTCATCGGGGCGTCGTGAAAAGTGCTTCTGGCTTCTGATGACGTCATCGGGACGTCGTGAAAAGTGCTTCTGGCTTCTGATGACGTCATCGGGACGTCGTGAAAAGTGCTTCTGGCTGATGACGTCATCGGGACGTCGTGAAAAGTGCTTCTGGCTTCTGATGACGTCATCGGGACGTCGTGAAAAGTGCTTCTGATGACGTCATCGGGGCGTCGTGAAAGTGCTTCTGGCTTCTGATGACGTCATCGGGACGTCGTGAAAAGTGCTTCTGGCTTCTGACGACGTCATCGGGACGTCGTGAAGTGCTTCTGGCTTCTGATGACGTCATCGGGACGTCGTGAAAAGTGCTTCTGGCTTCTGATGACGGCATCGGGACGTCGTGAAAAGTGCTTCTGGCTTCTGATGACGTCATCGGGGCGTCGTGACGTCGTGAAAAGTGCTTCTGGCTTCTGATGACGTCATCGGGGCGTCGTGAAAAGTGCTTCTGGCTTCTGATGACGTCATCGGGACGTCGTGAAAAGTGCTTCTGGCTTCTGATGACGTCATCGGGACGTCGTGAAAAGTGCTTCTGGCTTCTGATGACGTCATCGGGACGTCGTGAAAAGTGCTTCTGGCTTCTGATGACGTCATCGGGGCGTCGTGAAAAGTGCTTCTGGCTTCTGATGACGTCATCGGGGCGTCGTGAAAAGTGCTTCTGGCTTCTGATGACGTCATCGGGACGTCGTGAAAAGTGCTTCTGGCTTCTGATGACGTCATCGGGACGTCGTGAGAAGTGCTTCTGGCTTCTGATGACGTCATCGGGGCGTCGTGAAAAGTGCTTCTGGCTTCTGATGACGTCATCGGGACGTCGTGAAAAGTGCTTCTGGCTTCTGATGACGTCATCGGGACGTCGTGAAAAGTGCTTCTGGCTTCTGATGACGTCATCGGGACGTCGTGAAAAGTGCTTCTGGCTTCTGATGACGTCATCGGGACGTCGTGAAAAGTGCTTCTGGCTTCTGATGACGTCATCGGGACGTCGTGAAAAGTGCTTCTGGCTTCTGATGACGTCATCGGGACGTCGTGAAAAGTGCTTCTGGCTTCTGATGACGTCATCGGGACGTCGTGAAAAGTGCTTCTGGCTTCTGATGACGTCATCGGGACGTCGTGAAAAGTGCTTCTGGCTTCTGATGACGTCATCGGGACGTCGTGAAAAGTGCTTCTGGCTTCTGATGACGTCATCGGGACGTCGTGAAAAGTGCTTCTGGCACTGATGACGTCATCGGGACGTCGTGAAAAGTGCTTCTGGCTTCTGATGACGTCATCGGGACGTCGTGAAAAGTGCTTCTGGCTTCTGATGACGTCATCGGGACGTCGTGAGAAGTGCTTCTGGCTTCTGATGACGTCATCGGGACGTCGTGAAAAGTGCTTCTGGCTTCTGATGACGTCATCGGGACGTCGTGAAAAGTGCTTCTGCTGATGACGTCATCGGGACGTCGTGAAAAGTGCTTCTGGCTTCTGAGGACGTCATCGGGACGTCGTGAAAAGTGCATCTGGCTTCTGATGACGTCATCGGGACGTCGGGAAAAGACGTCATTTCGTGATGACGTCATCGGGACGTCTGGCTTCTGATGACGTCATCGGGGCGTCGTGAAAAGTGCTTCTGGCTTCTGATGACGTCATCGGGACGTCGTGAAAAGTGCTTCTGGCTTCTGATGACGTCATCGGGGCGTCGTGAAAAGTGCTTCTGGCTTCTGATGACGTCATCGGGGCGTCGTGAAAAGTGCTTCTTGATGACGTCATCGGGACGTCGTGAAAGTGCTTCTGGCTTCTGATGACGTCATCGGGACGTCGAAAGTGCTTCTGGCTTCTGATGACGTCATCGGGACGTCGTGAAAAGTGCTTCTGGCTTCTGATGACGTCATCGGGACGTCGAAGTGCTTCTGGCTTCTGATGACGTCATCGGGACGTCGTGAAAAGTGCTTCTGGCTTCTGATGACGTCATCGGGACGTCGTGAAAAGTGCTTCTGGCTTCTGATGACGTCATCGGGACGTCGTGAAAAGTGCTTCTGGCTTCTGATGACGTCATCGGGACGTCGTGAAAAGTGCTTCTGGCTTCTGATGACGTCATCGGGACGTCGTGAAAGTGCTTCTGGCTTCTGATGACGTCATCGGGACGTCGTGAAAGTGCTTCTGGCTGATGACGTCATCGGGACGTCGTGAAAAGTGCTTCTGGCTTCTGATGACGTCATCGGGACGTCGTGAAAAGTGCTTCTGGCTGATGACGTCATCGGCGTGAAAAGTGCTTCTGGCTTCTGATGACGTCATCGGGACGTCGTGAAAAGTGCTTCTGGCTTCTGATGACGTCATCGGGACGTCGTGAAAAAGTGCTTCTGGCTTCTGATGACGTCATCGGGACGTCGAAAGTGCTTCTGATGACGTCATCGGGACGTCGTGAAAGTGCTTCTCTGATGACGTCATCGGGACGTCGTGAAAAGTGCTTCTGGCTTCTGATGACGTCATCGGGACGTCGTGAAAAGTGCTTCTTCTGATGACGTCATCGGGACGTCGTGAAAAAGTGCTTCTGGCTTCTGATGACGTCATCGGGACGTCGTGAAAAAGTGCTTCTTCGATGACGTCATCGGGACGTCGTGAAAAGTGCATCTGGCTCTGATGACGTCATCGGGACGTCGTGCTTCTGGCTTCTGATGACGTCATCTGATGACGTCATCGGGACGTCGTGAAAAGTGCTTCTGGCTTCTGATGACGTCATCGGGACGTCGTGAAAAGTGCTTCTGGCTTGATGACGTCATCGGGGCGTCGTGAAAAGTGCTGCCTTCTGATGACGTCATCGGAATCGTATTTGGTCCAGTTTTTTTGCTGATAAAAATCAGAAGTTTTATGAACGTGGACGTATGATGCTGCCTGAAGAATGGCAAAAGGTCATTGCTCAAAATGGGCAATGCATTACAGAATAAAGTTATTTTGTTCCATGAAAAAAATTGCCTTTTATTTTCTGAAAAAAAAAATCCGCAATTACTTAGTTGCCCACCCGATAGATATCAGCTTCTTCTCAACAGCCAAATTATGCAGAAATTAAGCCGGGCGAAAGAATCGGGGGCGGCATGCATGAACACAGCGAAGGAGGTCGGGGAGCCACTCCGCCTGCTATGCGCGCAGAGTCGAGCCACGGGACGGCCCGAAGTTCATGGCGTGTATTGATGTGCCGCGGACCTAAATGCACTACCCACAGCAAAGCCTACGCGCGCACTTTGTGTCACCACAGTCGATTTTATCATTCCGACCGTGTATTGGACCCTTTCGCTCCTCATCTTCGGATGTTTCGGGTTTTCATGATTCTCACGAATCCTCCAAATAGAATTTGTGATGACAAAAAGTGCGCGCGTAGGATTTGCTGTGGGTAGTGCATTTACGTCCGTTGCACATCAATACACGCCATGAACTTCGGGGCCGTCCCGTGGCTCGACGCTGCTCGCATAGCACGCGGAGCGGCTCCCTGAACTCCTTCGCTGCGTTCATGCATACCGCCCTTGGAATCTGATAGATAAACACGGTAGATCGTCTTTTCCAACACTCCCCTCCCCGTTTATGCGAGTATGGATCCTGGGTGCACTCACCGAGGCACATCGAAGATCTTATGGAATACATATATATGTGCATAGCTCCTTACCTACGCGACTGTTCTGGTTCATCCTTTCGAAAGGTGATGCCACCTGCGAGTTGTCTGACCCAGGAGGCTGGCGTCTTGCCTGGTTGGCAGTTTCAGGGAAGAGACCTTCTCTGAAGTTACTTGATGGTTTCGCCTCGTGATCGCTTTTTCTCAGGCGCTTACCTGTGATCAGGATAGGTTTGATACAAAGGGATTCTTTGGGCTGGTACTGGATTCGGTAGCAAATTGTCGTGATTGGATATTGTGTTGGTCTCCATTTCCTTTACTGGCACCAATGATAGCGAAGGTAAAACCAAACTGAAAACAGTTCTGTACCTCACGTATCTTAAGTGTGCAGCTTCCGAAGTGACAAACCTGTTGGCCACGCCTGCCGCAAATCGACCTAGATTCGTGTCGTAACCAGCGAGGTCCATAGTATGTGTTCCTTTATTGACCGGAGTGATAGGGGGACCATTTATGGGGTCATCCCGAGATGGTAATAGAAGTCGACGCTCCATGGTTGGAGCCGGTTTGCTTAGCTCTCAAAGAAAGACAAGCTAGTTGGAAGCTGCCCTTACGATAACTTTGATATCTTCATATTAAAATCAGCATACACGCTCGTAAACGTGTTCGAGATAACTACGGAAGTAGAAAGGCATAACGCAGAACACAGCGCCTACGCATTTTGAAGCGACCAAAACGACCCACAATGCCTCTACACGAGTAAGAAGTTGACCCCGCCCTTGTATCTGCCCGCCCCTGTATTTTCGTCCTCCTCCAAAACAGGGGTGCTGGGCCATTCCCACCGTTGTCGATGCATGTGGATGGTAGAATAGGTTGAATAGGTAAACCACATACATCGACGGCGGTGAGAATGGCCGAGCACCCCTGTTTCGGAGAACATCAAATACAGGGAGCAGGCAGATACAGGGGCGGGGCCAACTTGTTACTCTTGTAGCGGCTTTGTGGGTCGTTTTTGACGCTTCAAAGTGCGTAGGCGTTGTGCTCTGAGACATACGATTCTATTTCCGTGGTTATCTCAATACGTTTACGAGTGTGTATGCTGCCTTTAAAAATGACTTCTTGCCCCCAAGAACTTTAGTTTTCAGCAAGTTTGCTGGTATGAAATAGATTTTTCACGCTTTCTACAAATACCCTTCATGGATGAACTTACTTCAGTGACATTATTCTCTGGTCTGGACTAGTTGTCCGATTGGATGAACATGTTCACGGTGGTTGTCACTGGTGGAAAATGAGGCTAATCGACAATGGAAGAATCATTTCAACAAAACAGTATTATTTAGGGTCCGAAGGAAAGAACAGAGCAACAGGAAGTACAGAATTGCAAAAGACGGGTCCACAAAAGATTTCAATGTCACAAAGAACAGTTCCTGGGAGAGTAAAGAGGCGGGGAGAGTCTAACAGATTTCGTGCCCCTCTGGTGCGTTTTTCTCGATTTCTTTGGCATTTCAGTTCTGCCCGGGGATCAAGCAATTGATTTAGCGATGAATATCAAAATATAAGATTATCGTGAACACTGCCTTTAAGGGATTCCTGCGCAGAAACATGAAAAACTTCAAAGGCAGTGTTCACGATAATTCTCGTTTCCAAGTTTTCCACTCAAAACAATGCGTTGGCAACCAAGTGTTACCAAAATCACGAAGAAACGGCGAGAAATGCACTAATTCGTCTTATTTCAGTGTCATTATTTTATGGCCTCGACTAGTTGTCCGGCTGGAGAAACATGTTCACGGTGGTTGTCACTGGTAAAAAATGGGACTAATCGAAAATGGAAGAATACTTTGGGCAAAATAGTATTAGTTAGGGCCCGAAGGAAAGAACGGAGCAACACAGAATGGAGAATTGCAAAAGACGGGTCCACAAAAGATTTCATTGTTGCAACGAACAGTTCCATTGATACTTAGGGGGGAACCTTACTTGGAGAGATGTTATCGCAGTCAGAAGGGTGATGTAGCACTGGTCGCCGCGCGCGACGAAGGAATCGAGAAGTCGCGGTTAGGTCAGCCGTCGCACGCGGCGTTTGCGTGGCAGCTGCTACGCGCGACGGCATCGCGCTCACATCGCGTCTAAACCATAGTTTTTTGCGCGATGCCTGCTGTTTAGCGCGCGTTCGCGATTCGATCACATCGCAGCGCCCAGCACTGCGATGTGGGGACATCGCGGGAGCTTTTTTTTGACATTTAGTGGTTTCCTCTTGTTTCGATCTTTCCCTCTTCTTTCTCTTATTCCCTCTTAATTCTGTGTCTCCTTGAGCGCGGTTATACCCATTCACGACCGCACGCGCCGCCTAACACTTCGAACCGCACGCTTTTAAGAAATCGAAATTTCTGCCAGAAGGACGAATTTTGAAGCTTTCTCGTGTTCAATGTATTACCCTATCCTAAACTCGACTGCGGAAGTCGTGGTCCGTCGGCAGCTCCGCTATAGCACTATGCTCAAATTTTTGTGAAAATAGCTGAGGCTCAATCGGATAAAATTGTTGCAACATTTTTTTGAGCACATTATTAGTTATTTTTCCTGTCACTGGCGTTTCTCACCCCTCTCAGGAGGAAACTTCAATTCAAATCACGTTCTGTTTATCTGGAAACGTGCCACGACCATGACTAAACCTACCATGACCCTGAAACATCGTGTTTCTTCAAATTGAAGTTTTTATTTACATATTATTCAACAGAAGACTTCAACGTCTCATTCATTTTTCCTTTTTATGCGCAGAAACATTGCGAAACCGAAACGACAGCGAAAATAAGCTTGAAAACTTTCAAAACCCTGCTCTTTCATATTTGTGCATGTTTGGATGAGGACGCAAAACGGCGTCGAAGTATGGTTTCTCTTTAGCGCGATGCTACGTGTTGGCGCGATGTACATCGCAGAGCGAACCACATCGCGCGCGATTTTCGTGGCGCGATGTAAGTAAGGTTCCCCCCTTAAAGGCAGCAGACACGCTCGAAAAATTTGTTGAGATAACTACATTAGTGGGGTCGTGCAGGCCCTAGAAGAGCCCTAACGAAGTTGCAAGCGTTAAAAACGAGTCCAAATGACCGTATTTGAGCCGTAGTCAGTCACGAAATCATCCTTGCTCCGCCCATCGATACGGGCTCCGCCCCTCCATACAGGTATTCAATGCTCGATTGCGGCCACTTTAGATTACTTTTTAGGCTTCTAACGGCGTAAGCGTTCCAGAAAGGACCGTACGAGTACATTAGCGTCGTTTTCCCAACAAATTTATTGCTAGCTCCGCTATTTCAGCCAGTGCCGTACAACTCGTCCATTTCTGAGCCAATATAGAACGTACCGTTATATCTTAATTTCCGTCGATTTTTTTTCGTCTTTTTTGTTATTTCTGACTACTAACAGCTTCAGACCTTCGGTTTAATCCACAAAATTGGTATCATTTTTGAGCGTGTCTGCTGCCTTCAAGAGGCGGGCTGATACTTGAGAATTTCGTGTCCTTCTGGTGCGTTTTTCTCGGTTTCTTCGTCATTTCAGTTCTACTTGGGGGCCAAACAATCGATTTAGTTATTATTCTCAAAATCGAAGATTATCGTGAACACTGCCTTTAAGTCTTTTGCGCGTACGATTCCTTTACGAACGTACATACATACTTCGGCAAAAAATACGCTGTGGGGGTGATTCCAGGTGTATTTCTCGTCATCGGTGCATCCCAGGAGGCGCCGAAGATCTATGGATTACACGTCATGATATGCTTGCTAGTGGAACGCTAAAATCGTTCAAAGGCAGTGTTCACAATGGAAACCGTTTTCGAGTTTTTATCGAAAATGGAAACGTGCGGGGCTCATGGCAGCAGCCATGTCGAAAAAACGGCAAAAAAAAGAGCCTCAAATAGCCCTACACGGGCCTGAACTCCTGTGTAGAGAGCAATCCCCGCCCACTCCCCTCAACGGCCACTGATCGAAACAAGCCACTCAAAAATCGACTCCATGGGAAAAAAACGATTTTTAAATGGAATGAGCTTGTTCAATCCGTGGGCTCTTTTTTGCCGTTTTCTCGACATTGCTGTTGTAATATGCCCCGAACCTTTTAAATTCCTGTGGAAACTTGGAAACGGTTTTTATCGTGGGCAATGCACTTGAAACTCGCATTCTACGTCAACAATTGGTCCAGGAAACGTAAATTTCATTTGAAGTAGCATTTTTGTGTAAATCTTCTCGTAATCTCCTTGTTTGTTTCATGCTTCTGAAAGTTGCACAACACAAGCCATGAAAATGGACATAACAAACCGATTATAGAAGCCTTGTAAGCTTGCTCAGGAAGTGGAAATGTGTATGGCGGTGCGTACCTAAATGCACAGGGAGTAAGATGTTTTTTGCATTCAAAACGTAAGTACCAGGTTGTCCAATAATTCCTGTCCGAAGATCATACTCTGCTGCTGGTGGGACACCAGGGGCATGCTGTACTTTGAGCTGCTACCGCAAGGCAGGACGGTCACCGCCTCCATCCACACCGATCAGCTCGAGAAACTAGCCGCCGCCATCCAAGAAAAGCGTCCTCGACGGGCCTCCGGTCCCACCGTTGCTGCAACAGACACAACGTGCGCGCCCCCCACACGTGGTGCAGCGAGACCCAGCAGAAGTTGGCGACGCTCTCGGCTGGGAGACGGTTGCCCATCCCTCCGTATTCTCCCCCGGACCTCGCCCCCTCCGGACTTACCACTTTGTTCCGCCCGCTGAAGCACCATTTGGCCGGAAGAAATTTCACCAACTACGACAACCTCAAATCCGACATCGCGGACTTCGAGTCGCAGCCCCCGGAGTTCTGGGCGAAGGGCATCGGTGACCTGCCCAATCGATGGGCCACTGTTGTGGATAACTGTGGTGATTATATTGTTGATAAAACTGGTTTTTCAATAAAGTTGAAAAAATTAAAAATGGTGAAATTTTCGGACAATAATTATTGGACAACCTGGTACATTTCAAATCATCATCCATGATGTAGGAAATGAAGCATTTCAGGATACAGCCTTGGTCAGTTGGTAAATGAAACAATCACACGCACTTCGGGTTGCTCGGCGCCGTGAATCGTTGAGGTGGTGGTTTGATGAGAGGAGGAATAACTTTGTCAAGAAATCGAGCAGCATCAGCCAGAATCGACGTGCGCGAATTCAAAAGGTCGGCGTCCTCCATTTCGGAGGCTACTGGTTTCGAGGTCTACAAGTATGAAATAGTAAGCGGCAGCTGCCCCAGTTAGCTTGAAAGTCAACACTTTCTTTCACTCACGGTAAATTTCGAAACCATTCCCACAGATTGTGGTCGTCCGCCATTTGAGATCACAGGTCTTATCGGAGTATTGAAAGTTCCCATGTAGGAGGTTGAGTCAGAAGGTGCTCGCCGGTTCTAAAGTACGGGCGTTTCATGGTTTAACCCAACTACAAAAAGATTTACTGAAATTACTGGTCTCTACCTAGCAGGTGGGCTAGGTGGAGAATGTTCTGTTTCCGAATTGCAGAATGACTCATTCGCTTTTTTCAAAGTCGTTTCAACCGCGGAGCGGCAGGAGAGGTTTGGTTTTAATTTTTTTTTATTTCGAGATAAGACAGCAAAGCTAACCTTTGTCATGACATCGATAAGCCTTCCACTGTTGAAACCACTAATCGCTGGCGGAATGCCGAACCGGGTCTGTTCTCCAGGGTTCTTAACCATCAAGGGTAACTGGTCATGTGAATCGCCCAGTGGCGGGTTGTCGCTCCTACGAATGACAGAACTCGGCGGAATTTCTAAAAATCTGCAGTTGATCATAAGAAACAGCCATAGTGTATAGTCGAGGTGCCTACTCAGAAGTCTTGAATCAAGTTAAGTGTTGGATTTGGATATGTCACGTGAAGTCTTCAACCAATTTACTTCTACATATGTCACAAGTAACTTACATATGTGATGTCGCAAACAACATATATACTTTTGCAGCGAGTAACTTGCTTTTAGAATGCCCTCATTTTTTTCTACTATACAAGAAACTCATTCATATGGTGGATGTAACTTACCCATATCACAGAAATGCTTTACAGTTATATGACAAGTGGTTTACCTACCTGAAGTCGAAATCTAGCTTACTCTCAGGTTACTTCGAATTGATTCTGTATACAGGGTGTGGCGGAAGTTCTTGCACTCAGAAAATGTTCCGTAAAAACGGTAGAAACTAACTATCTTCACAAAATTTTATTGGGCTCTATAGAAACCGTAAGTATCCATTAGAATTCAGATATCCTCCTCTCTCTCTCGAGTGCAGGCTGACAGTCTCTTCGGGAACGCGTCTACGGCGACACGCAGAAAGTCGACGTCATTAGCGTCCCATGCTTCCTTTAAAGGCAGTATACACGCTCAAAAATGATATCAATTTTATGGAATGAATCGAAGGTCTGAAGCTGTTAATATTCAGAGATAACGAAAAAACCGGTAAAAAATCAATTGAAATGAAGATATAACGGTTCGTTCTATATTGGCCTGTGAAGTGACGAGTTTTACCGCATTGGCTGAAATAAAGTGAGCTAGCGACAAATTCAAGCGGGATAGCGACGCCACGTACCTGTAAGGCCCTTTCGAACTCTAACAACCTTAGAAGGTAAAAATGAGAAATGACCGTAATCGAGCATTGAACATCTGTATTGAGTGGGCGGAGCCCGTATCGATGGCGGGGAAAGGATGATTTTGACTCAATACGGCTCAAATACGGGCACGTTACCTCGTTTTCAACTCTCTTCCAACTTCGTGAGGGTTTCAAAGCCCATACGACCCCACTAATGTAGTTATCTCAACAACTTTTGCGAGCGTGTATGCTGCCTTTAAATGTTCAGTCCAGACTCATGAACGAAATCTCTTTTCACATAAATGTGAAGTAAACCCATCCTATATAGCACCTGCCAAGTGCGAGCTCTCATTTCTTCCGAATAAGCGAGACATAGAAGGAAGCCACTCTAAGGCGCCCACAGCAGGGGTACGTTCCAAGAACATTCCCTTGGCAGAAGGCTTCCGAAACGTAGCCACGGCCGCGTGGAAGCAAGTGACAGTTATAATCAGTAGCCACGTGGAGCGAAATGTCCATGGAAAGGCGATTTGTCCTCCAACAGCGTCCTGGGAACATTCTTGAAAGGCATCCCAGGAAGCACCTTTGGCACGCCCCTTTTACGATCCTTTGAGCTCAACTGTGGCAAGATGAGCGATGGTTTCCAATAAATAGCCCCGTTCTTCCCTTCACTCTCAACTTCTCTGTTTGTTTAGATTGGCTCGCATATATCGGTTGCAAATGACGGCAGGTACGACTCTTCTCCACGAAAATCGATGGCATTTTGCCCTCAGCGGTGATCGCACGAAAAACCATCAGTGATAGTAGGTGCCCAATTCTACGAGCAATGCGTCCTCGTTCACTGGCCTCTCTGAGTCTTCGTGCGATTACCCTATCGTTTTGGTGGGTCACGCATTGGTCTGTTGAGAACAAGCACTCGTCAGAGAAAAGGATGTCGCGATTCCATGTCTTGGAGAAGCGTTTTAGCAAGGTTTTGCATCTCGGCAGTCTGATAATCTCCATTATTTCAGCAAAATCGTGTGCTTATGCCATTTGGTAGGAACGATGGTGCAGCTCATCAATCACAACTCTGGGGGCAGAACGAACAGAGATTCCTACATTAGCAGCCATCTTTGTCACTGACCTACATGGGTCACGGCGTATCCTTTTCTATAAGTTGAATATCAGTGGTGCTGTGGCGCACTGATGTTGAGAGCCGTATTGATAGATCAAAAGATCTATCACGGCTCTCCATCATCAACGCGCGCCGTTGCGGTGGCCCTCTGCTCAGCCCCTAACCGCAAATAGGGCATTTTTATACCAAGTTCAGAACGACACCCACCCCAAAGTTTCCTCCTATTCAAAAAACTTGAGGTTCTACCGAAGAGCTGGTCCCATTCTAAAATCAAGAGGGTTGACACAAAAAGGAAGAAGATATTCCCGCCGAAGGCTAGAATTCGAATCTAGCAAAGATGAAGAAGAGGGAAAAAAGTCTCAAGTTCTCTCACGAAGGGGAGTCGGATGACAAGTCAGTGATCTCAGTAACGCCATGAGTCCTCAACATGACTGCGTATTTAACGCAGAGCATGACATCCAATACACAGCCAAAACCGCGGTTCAAAGTTTGAAGGATTGATAGGACAATTCAGAATGCTTCACTTTGCAACTTCTTCCACCAAGAGTCGCTTAGAAGTAAATTTGACTAATCCCCATCTACAAGCTACTAGTACGTCTTAGACTTCCATGAAACTTAAAGGCAGTGTCCACGATAAATCTCGTGCTCAGGGTTTCAGTGTGAAATAATAAGTTGGCAGATGCTGGAGAGGATAGGGTCGGCGAAAGCAACGAAAACGGGCCACCAATCTATAAAAACAAAAAAAAAAATCTATGAAAAAATCTATATTCCGGTCCGCCCCACATTTGGATCGAGGCTTGGTGGCGGCACACACATTCCTCGATGGCAAATTGCCAAGCAACTCTGCCGCGTCCAACTCCTGATAGATTCGCGCAGATTTCGCGCGATTAGCGCCGTATGCGGAAATTGAGCAGGGCCCATGATTCTCGTCCACGCCCTGAAAGTTAGAAACGGTTATTTGTAGCCTATTCTGGAGATAGTAGTGTTTCCTCGCGCTGTTTTTTTAACTTATTAGTTACCCTCACGACCGAACAATCCCATTTTTGTGTCGAACTCGAGTGCGATATTCATCGTGAACACAGCCTTTAAATATTTCAGGCACACACAAGTTACTTGATTTGCTCGTGATAACGGGCAGCTATGTGACTTGACTCAAAACTTTGAAGTAGTTCCCCAGAATCGAGGCATTTTTCGTAAGACTAGCATAGAAGTTTCAAGAGCAATGACAAAACCTACTTTCAGAACCGTGCTCAACGCGATGCATGGGTTCTTGGTCCTTCTCAATCGCAAATGACCTCGGTAGCTCTCTCTTGCTGTCTACTTGAGTGCTGGGAGGTTCGAGCTTGATGGGAGTGCCATTAAGAGGGTGCACAATAGGACCATTCCTAGTTTGGAACTCCTGTGGGTCCACCTGGGAGGAAGTAGCTCCCCCGTTGAAGTGCTTCTCAAGCGACTGCCTATGTTGTCTCGGTAGACCGCCTATCACGCTTGACAGTGATAACACTTTCTCATTCCCACTCAAAGAGTTGTTAAGCAGAATGCTGCTGGCCTCATCGATGGTCTGAAATGAAGGTATCAAAGTTTCACTTTGATAAACGCAACAAAGAAAATTTCAGGGCCGCTTGAAGTTGACATCAGTCGCCAGCACTGCTCACCGTAAGCGACCGTCGGCGTTGAAGTTTGCAATTTGGGCTGGCAGAAGGTTGCCACGGAGCACCTCAAGCGGACCTGACATTACCTTCTCGAGAATGGGCGGCATTGCTTTGCGTAACTCCAGTAGCCTGGCATTCTTTTCGTTCCTGAAAGTCTCAGTAAGACGTCGAATGTCCTCCATCAGTTTGGATGGTAACGTGTCCTTGTCGAGAAGAAAAACAGAAATCTCGGCCATCTTTTGCATCCGCGACTTGTTGCTGAACGTTGACTTCAATTGGTTCGATACGAAACAGAGTTTTACAATGAGTTGGAGACTACCATGATGAAAGAATGGCTTCGATCTGGCTCAACCTTGCAGGATCATTTACTCGTGATTGCAGCAAAGCAACAGCATGTGTAGCGAATTCCAAGTCACAGTCAGGAAGGATCTGCAAGTTATGACTGAGTTCATACATAAGGTTTGAGACATGATCGCGCTCTTGTTTAGAACGTGAAACACCCATTTTCTAGGAGCTGGAGCAAACTTGAACAAATCGAATCAAAAATACACTTTTGTTTTAAATTTGCCAGTATAACTCTTTTTTCTTGAGTTCGCAGACTATAACGAACCTGAAAGCCAGAAAACGAGATTCTAAGCTTACCTGACTATCAACGATGGGATATCCGAGAAGAAGGAAGAACGTAATAAATTTTGTTGACATCGTTACCGTGTCAAGGTCATCACTGAATGGCACTATAATCGGAAATTTTTTGAATGATGTGGTACAGCGGAAGCAGTGGTACAGACAGAAAATCGTGAAACAGAAAAGAAACAAAAACACAGCCCGTAGAATACTCATTGCGATGCGGTTTTAGAGCGAGACTTGATTTCTGAGTTCATCCAAATGTTGCGGGCAAAAACTGCCAAAATTTACCGTTATTTCCAATTCGTGAAGGGAAGAACGCAACAGAAGCACACGAAATCCTATACTCTCACTCTGTTTCCGTACTCTCAGTAGAGCTGTTTGTTGTGGCAATGAAACCAAGTGTGAACCCGCCCTTAGAAATTCTCTACTCTCTGTTGATCCGTTTTTACCTTTTGGACCCCAACTTATACTGCTCTGCTTAAATTACATATTCTCCGTTCCCGATTGACTCCATTTTTCACCGGTTACAACCACCGAGAACATGCTCACATAACCAAACAACTAGGCCCGGCCAGAGAACAAGTTCACTGAAACAAAGCGTTTTAGTGAATTTGTCGCCGTTTCTTCGTGACTTTACTAACACTTGGTGGCTAATGTATTTTTTAAAGGCAGTTTTTACGACGAATATCATTTTCGAGTTCGACTAAAAAATGGGGTTGCTCGGGCGTGAGCTATCGAATGGTGAAAAAACGGCGAAGAAAAGCGCTCAGCATAAGCTAAAATAGCGGTTTCTAAAGTACTTACGGTTCAGGGAGCGGACGGGTTCGAAAACCCTGCTAATTTCCGCAAGTGCGCGCTAATGGTGAAGTGTGAGCAGAACGATCAAACTGGACGTGGCAGAGCTTCTTGGATATTCGCCATCGAAAACGTCCGATTCGACACAAGCTTGTCAGAGTGGGGCGGGGCGGGCTAAGGGCAGGCGTACTGGGCTAACGGAATCTTCATTTCGCCGTCGTTCTTATCGATTTCTGACCCGTCTTCGATGCTTTCTTCGACCCTATACCATCCAGCATCTGCTAGCGTTGTGTTTCACCGTGAAAATTCAAAAACGAGAATCATCGTGAACACTGCCTTTAAAAACGAAGTTCGGTCAAATTTTGACATTACCGAAACTCGGGTTAGATATATTGGGCTGGCCTAGCTTACCACCGTCTGGACTTTTCACAAACCACAACTCTGAGATCTTTTGCATGGCTATTGCATCACAATGGCACTGAATAGCAGCTTTTGCGCGATATAGATAGCATCGCTATGGGATCGCAATCTTGAACTTGTTGAGAATTGAGTTCCTTTTGGGTATCAGTATCATGCTCTGAGTAAACAAACCGAACGGTATAAAAGGTGCTCCATCTCACCGAATGCTCACTCGGTATTTCAGAAATGCCGAGTGAGCATTCGGTGGACTTGAAGTCCTGGAAAGTGACTTCAAGTCACCAAGTCACCTTTGAAGGATCACTCAGAAGCCGAAGAATAACTTTTGTCAGCTGATGGGAATGTCCCCACGGCTAAAGGGGGTGGTCCCGCACACGGAGACCGTGGTGGGAACCATCGGAATAACCCACATGTGGCATCGACATAACCCACATGTGACATTGAAATGACTAACATGTGGCATCGTAATAGCCCACATGTGGCCGGCCCGGCCACAGGTGGGTTACTACGATGCCATAGCAATGAAAATGCTCTCAAAGAAGTGCTTACATTCGGAGAGAACAGCTCTGAAGCCAGCAATCACGGTATTCACGGCCAGAATGACCGATATTTACACTGCAGTTTTGAAGTGTGCTTGGACAATGGCTAGAACATGGACCATGAACACACGTTTCTGACACGGTTGTTGACGGAAATGGCTGGAATAGCATTGAGGAGGTGTGTTTTATGCAGCTTTCACGTGTTCCTTGGAACTACTACCTGTAGCATACGCTCCGATGCAGCGGTAAATCTCAAAATCGAAATTCTGGCCGGACCCTGCCTTCGAAGGGAGTGTTCACGATGATTTTCGTTCCCGAGTTCTCCACTGAGAGCAATGCGTTGGCTACCAAGTGTTACCAAAATTACGAAGAAAGGGCGGAAAACGCACTAAATCGTCTTGTTCCAGAGATATTATTCTCTGGCCTGGACTAGTTGTCCGGTTGGATGAACATGTTCACGGTGATTGTCACCGGCCAAAAATGGGGCTAGTCAAAAATGGAAGAATACTTTAGGCCAAACAGTATCAGTTAGGGTCTGAGAGAAAGCACGAAGCAACAGAGAATGAAGAATCGCAAAGGACGGGTCCGCAAAAGATTTCATTGTCAGAACGAACAGTTCCTATGAGAGTAAAGAAGCTAGGTGAGAGTAAAGGATTTCGTGCCCTCGTGGTGCGTTTTTCTCGGTTTTTTCTTCATTTGAGTTCTTTTTACCCGGGGGCCAAACAATAGATTTAACGATTAATCTCAAAATCGAAGATTATCGTGAAGACTGCCTTTAAGGGCAGTGTCCACGATAAAATCAGTCTCCGAGTTTTCACCGGAAATGAAGAGGTCCGAGTCCAACTTCACCAGTAATGTTGAAAAAACGGCAACGAACAAGCACGGAAGAGTGTTCCACTCACGCAACGCCCACTCCTTTCGACCGCCTCTGATCCGTAAATAACTGGAAAACCCATCCTAAGGTAACAGCCCACATTCAGGGAGATATAGTCCACTCCGCTTAACTGAACTTACCCCATTTGATGATCGTTTACCTTCTCAACCTAAAATTTTGTGTTGGACAACTTCATCGGTAGCCGTTGAGGGAGTGGGCTTGGCGTGAGCGGAACACTCAAATTATGGCCGTATAGGGCTCGTTCGTGCTCGTTCTTAGCCGCTTTTTAACGTTTCTGGTTAAATAGGGCTCGAACCTCTCGCTTTCCGGTGGAAACCCGGAGAATGATTTTATCGTGGACACTGCCTTTGAAGGCACCGTCCAACCTCAGAATTGTTTCCCTGTTTTTCTGCCTATCTTGAAATTGGTTACATTCTGATTCCAATGATAACTTTGGAATCGTACAATACCTCCTTGGAACGGAGTTATGGCCCCTCAAAAATTGAGCTTTGGAAGCATGGTGGACGAGTTGTCCGAGGCTTGTAACTTCCCTCATTTGCAACCGATGTATGCGAGCCGACTTGAATAAAGAGAAAGGCTGCGAACGAAGGGAAGAAAGGGACTACTTCTCGGGAACCATCGCTCATCTCGCCACTGTTGAGTTCGAAAGGTCGTGAAAGGGGCGTGCCAAAGTGGCTTCCTGACGTGGGCGCCCCAGGGTAGCTTCTTCCTATATCTGGCTTATTCGGAGGAATCGAGAGCTCGCGCTTGGAAGTTGCTATACAGGATGGGTCTACTTCAAATTTATGTGGGAATCTCAAATTTCGTCCCTAAGCTTGGATCTTTAAGTATTCAAAAATGAGTTCTAGTTGCAGTAGGTCCAGAAAAGAAGGTCCATTTTCAATGTCAGGGGATCACTACAGCTCGGTGGTGAGTTATCGTTTCTCGTGAACATAGCCACAGCACGAGCCAAGGAATCCGAGAAGTAACGACGCACGAAGCTCATTTCATGATGCAGCGAAACAACCCGAATCATGGATCGAAGCCATGAAGCTTCTCAGAGCTTGGCTCCTCGAAGCTCTCCGCAAGCGGTAGGCCTACCCATCGAAGAGCATACGTAACTGCGACTGTTTTTTTCTTTGAAAGCGAAGAGTTTCACTGCTCTTTTTGCCATTTTCCTTCATCAGGCTAATCTAGCACTACTTTCGTACTCGGATCAATATCCCGGTCCGCACTTGTATATAAGCGCTGCTGCATCACGTAACACGATGATAATCGTGCTAGGACCACGTGGTCCCGACGCGAATAATCTTTGTCTCCGAAGATTATCATCGTGTTGCGTGATGCGACAGCGCTTGTCCGCAAGTGCGGACCGGAATTTCACTCCGAAAACGACAGTAGACGCGAAATACCGTGCGGTACCGATTGCCGCAAACGAGTGGGTCGGTTTGATGTACAAATGCACATTTTATGCACTTGTGGCAATCGGCACCGCTCGCTAATTGAAGTTTACTGAATCTAGCTACACTTTTTGAATATGGTGGCAAGATTTTCAAATCTTGCCGCGCCTATATACGCTCGTCGCTAATCACCTTGTATAAGCTGTTCTTTTCATTGAACCTCTTTCTCAAAAAAAAACAGAGTTTCGGAGAGCGAAATGTTCTTTGAAGCAAATGGCGGGTCAAGGTTTGTATGGCCCTGATTCTTCACAGTAGAACTCATCATTGGGTCGGCTTCGGTAATTATTGCTCCTTTACCCATGTGACCGTGAAGAAATGCTGCAATGGGGTCGTATTGAAGCAGAAAGTGTCTGATTTAGAACTTATCATAGCTGAAGTCCTTGGACCCCTATTGAAAGAATGCGAGTGCAAACTTCCGAAATCCGATTTCGGGCCAGCTCAGTGCTCAAAAGACAGCCTCTACTCCAAAAAGTAAGCCGGGTGGGTGACCGCACGGCCCGGTTAAAGGGGCAGTGGAATACGATGATAACACATTAAAACTACAAAAATCAGCTTAGATCAAAACAGCTGGAAAAACTATGGAAGGTAGCGCGGCGAAAAAACGGTCTAGAATTAGAGTTTCAGGCCCAAAGAAGCTTGGGTTCGCGCACACGCACAGCGATGACGAAACAGATCGGAAGTCTCACACAGCAGTCAAAAATCATCGACATTCAGAGGACGAAATAAATGCAAATTTAAATGAATAAAACAGTTGAATAAATGAAAGCACTACTTAGTCAATGTTTTTGACTAGATGTGTGCATACCCCAAGGTTCATTGATTGACATTCACTCTCTGGGTTAGCTGATGTTCTTGATATAAGATCATCGATGCCGATGATGTGGAGGGCTCGTCCACCATCGAAAACAAGAAAGTTCAGGTTTCACTTGGCCCAAAACAGTGTGGTTTTTTCGCGATTTTTTTTCATAGGTCCTACTACTCGAGACCCAGGAAAGGATTTGGAGAGAAAAAGACGACAAGCATATTTGATCGCGACCACTGCCTTTAAGAGGATGGTAAGTGAGTTTTCCTAGTGCCGCCGACGACTTTTCCTTCAGTATTTAGAATTCTTCGTCCAGTATACACTCCAATCCGTTATACAATATCAAAAGCATAGCTAAACAACTACAAGAATTCGCTTGTGATCCACTTGAAACGCGCGACGCGGTCGCCCACCCGGCTTAATTTTTCCAAGTTAGACTATAACTGCATTCGTGCCACTTCTTTCCGTTTCCCAGACTGTCTTCAAGGGTCAGACTTAGAGTATGTGTGCTCCTGAATGTTTCTATAGATCTGTAGACGTATAACCAACTCTTCTCAAAAATCGATGAAGTCTAACGATTATCGAATTTTTTGAAAATCAATGAGAGGTCCAAATTATCTTGAAGAAACCGCAACAGCACTCCACCAAAAAGTTGGTCAAGTGCGGTTGAGGTTTCTTCAAGATAATTTGTAGATAATCTCGTCTTCAGGGAATACAAAAAAACCAAAATGTGGGTGCGCTGAAATAAACAGAGCCCACATATGAAATTCACTCGCGTTCTTTTAGTGAAAGGTCGGAGGACTACGGCTATGATACGTTTCCGAGCACCTTCTGCTTGAAAGTGAACTCAATGGAGCAGGTCTCCACGTCCACCTGCGGGAAGTAGAAACCATCACCGAAGACGACTACGTGACGCTTTATTTCGCTCAAATTATGGACTCACAGGCTTCTGCCCATCATTTATTTCAGAAACGATTTCTTTCTCAGTAATTTGTTACGTTCCGAGGAAGGAGTTCATGGAAAAAATTAGACCAAAGAAGGCGATTTGCCACGCACCTATGTATGTTGACGGGATGAGATTGGTGACCTTGTCATCACATTTATAAACCACCCCTGCACAAGGCAATGGGAAATAACAAATATGTATAATTATCGGTATCTACTATGACATAGGCCACAAAAATGGAGAATATTCTTGAGCAATGTGTATTTACATGAAATGCCCCAAATACTACAAAGGAACATGGCTGTAAGTTGATGAAGATTGGACGACCTGTATAATAAGTAGAGGCACGATTCGAAAAAAAATTAGGAATTCTCGGGTAGCAACGAAACAGCTGATGGTTGCGCTCAGACGAATGAAAACAAAAGTGTACAGCGGATATTGTAAGTCCGATTCGAGCTAGAAAAAAAAAAAAAAGCGGGCTAATCGGGGATGATAGCTAACGGACGGACTAGTTCCACAGAATAGGTAAAACTCCGTGGTTGGGTGCGCTGTTCCAATTATGTATCCCTGCGTAGTATTACCCAACTCCATCTAGTTGGTCGGGTTCAACCGGTACTTTTCAATGGAGCAAGTAAACCTGAGTGGTTAAAGGAGAAACCATGCTACGTTTATACTTATAAGTGATGCTTTTCAGCACATCTAAGTGTTAAGGAAGATCTCTTAACAAAATCTCAAAATAATACCCATGCGGGAAGAACCAATGACTGACATGTGTATAGAAGATTCGTGCTATCAAGGACTTTCCTTAGTTGAGGGAGAGAAACGGTAGACAAAAAACTGATTTGAAGGTAATCTAGCCTTCTCTAGAATTTTTAGTGCTCTCAAAACCAGATAATTGCGTGGAAAACTCGAATTTTGACTCGGGATTTCTATTGGAGAGGCTAGTCTGAAGGTTGCAGTTCAATGGACAGAGCGCCCAATCCGTTCAAATCATGTAGGGGTGAGGGTCATCCGGTTCTGAGAGACCGGTGGAGATTATGTTTGTTGTGCACTTGTGTGCAGTTTGTTTATGCATCCATAACGTATCCATTGAAGGCAAACAGAGATTGGTGTTAGTCATGATTTCGTAGTAAACCTTTCATTTGACCAACTGTAAAAGCAACATATGATCTAGTTCTGCAATCGCGTTCAGTCAGCAAAGTCTCATTATCACAATCGTAGAAGCGAAGCGGTTGTTTTGAGAATGATTCTAGTTGAATTTTTCAAAAACAACCGCTTCGCTTCTATGATTGTCATAATGGGGATCAGGGCTGTGCGGAAATCTTTTTCGAGATTTTCGGAAACGGAAACGGAAGAAAACTAGCCGAAAAACGCCGGAAACGGAAATACGGAAACGGAAACGGAACAGATCAAAGAATCATGGGTTGCCCGTTCTCACATTTCGTCGCTGACTCGAAGCTAATCATCACGGTGGCTGCGGGAGGGGTAACTCACATTTTTCTCATTTGTGTACACTTAAATTCGTCCAAATGCGCGAACGTGCATTGAGACTAGCCAAATCTTTTTGAAAACAGAGGCCCTATTTGGACCTTTTCTTATTAAAATCGGTTAAGTTCTGTTTTTAAAGGGTTGACGAACAACTCATCCACCACCTCCAATTCAAAGCACTGATAAGCAGTCAAAATCGGGATTCGCTATTCCTTTAAAGGCAGCATACGCGCTCGTAAACGTAATTGAGATAACTAAAGAATTAGAATGTTACGGCACAGAACACAACTCCCACGCTATTTGAAGCGTCAAAAACGGACCCACAATGGCGCGTTGAAGACATCTGTGAGTAGTTGGGTCATCTGCTCTCTGTATCTGTTATCCCAAAGCCCCCTGTATTTGCGTCCTCCTCCAGAACAGGGTGTGCTGGGCCATTCCCACCGTCGGCTTGAGGTGTTGTGGGTGGTGGAATAGGTACAATAGGGCAAATCCACGAATGTACTCCTGACGGCGAAAATGGTCCCGGAACCCCTGTTTTTTTGGAATTAAGAGGACGCAAATACAGGGGGCGGGCAGATACAGGGCAGGGCCAACTTCTCACTGGTGTTAGTGTCATTGTGGGTTGTTTTTGACGCTTCAAAATGCAAGGGCGTTCTGTTCGGTGCCATACCATTCTAATTCTGTAGTTATCTCAATTACGTTTACGAGCGTGTATGCTGCCTTTAAAGCAATGAAGGCTCCCAAACGCACATTGATTCAAACCCTCCTGGTGGTTTCAATCTCCTACCCCAAGACCAGGAAGCACCCTACGAACATGGACGAGTTACACCCCGCAGCCGCCGTGACGGTTACCTGCGATTTCGTCGCTGCTCATTCCCTACAGGTCTCATTCGATAACCTATGATTTCAGTCAATAACCTAATGATTATTCAAACTACATAAATTCTCTATAAGGTATTCCACGATTTCGAATTCAGGCTCCTGAATAATCGAAAAAGCAGTTTCAAAAATTACTCAGTATATTTAGCTGTCCCTTTCGAAGCAGTGTACAGCCTGTCCCCCAGAAAGGAGTCGAGGCTGTACCAGCTGCAGATGAAGCGGGGTACGCGTTGCGTGTTCAACGCTGATTAGAGGTCAATCTTCACATTCTCACCGACCGACTTCTTTATTTTATTTCGAACGCTGATTGCCTACCGGGGCGAATACCGCACGATAAAAATTAAAAAAATGAAAATCCTCTGCAAAAATAGGAAAATTCGATAGTTATGTGCCTCAAACGCGCAGTGCCGCCGCCTGTGGCCACCTCCGCCTGTCTTCTCCCAGACTTCTTCCTGGAGGACAGGCTGTACGTGCAAAAAAACGTGTCTCAAAGCTGATTGCTGTTGTGGAGGTAGAAAAACGAATAACAGAAGTTTAGCGGAAAGCTACACGAAACCAATCATTTTCGGAGAAAAAGCTGTTTAAAAAAAAACAGAAAAAGCGGTTAGATTCCTGCCACGCCTAATTTGCGTCAATTCAATTCAATAGCTTTATCTTGCAAGCATTCTAAGGGGCGCAATTTTAGACTCCCGACCTTTGTCGAGGATCTCAGCCAGGCTAAGACATTCGATTGAAGACAAGAGGTCAAAAGTGTTTTTCAGCCCTCTCATGACACCTTCAAACACCCTTGCCTAGACCCACTACCATGACCCATGTAACATCGGTATGGATCGTGAAGAGACTTCGCGTTCACTGTTGAACTCTGAGAGTTTTGGCCGGGATATAGCCGCGAAATAGCCCACCAGGCTCCGCAGCGGCTCCTGGTGGGCTATTTCTCGGCTATTTCGCGGCTATTTCTCGGACATTTCTCGGCTATTGCGCGGCTAATGCTCAGCCGCGACCACGTTATCCGCGAAATAGCCGCGGAATAACCGAGAAATAGCCCACCAGGAGCCGCTGCGGAGCCTGGTGGGCTATTCCTCGGCTATTTCTCAGCTATTTCCCGGCAACTTCACGCAGCCACCAATCTGGAAATGAGGCGGCGAGCTTCTATTGCCGGTCTTACCCTTAGTCACAGTTACAGACAACGGTACCGCCAATTATAACTGTTGTCATGTGTTCCGTGAGAAGACGTCAAAAGACAATATTGAGGTCTTTTTGCGTCTGTTTCCCAAACTCATGAATAAAGCCAGATATCAGAAGACATTTCTGGTTGAACCGCAACACAGGACTTATATCCATAAAAGCTAGGAGTGCGAAAATCTTTCCCATAATTTTCGGAAACGGAAGAAAAAAGGTCAAAAAACGCAGGAAACTGGAAAAAGACCAAAAGATTCTGGAACGCACTTCTCATCTACACGTTTCATAGCTGCTCATGGCTTGCAGATCTCATTCGACAGCCTACGGTTTTAATCAGATGTGAACATGATAAAATGTAGGAAGTAAGGTGCAAAACTAGTTGGGGGGGGGCACTCAGGGTTCCATTAAAAAATGAATGATACCACTTTCAGAAATCGAAGTAGTCCGTGAAAACTTTTCATGGGAGTTTTCATGAAAACAATTACTTATAACGCTATCAGGCATCTGATATCAGCAGAAACCTTCATTTTCATGCACCATTCATTTAATTTTTTCGAGTGCCCCTCTTCCCTTAACTAGTTTTGCACAGGAAGTAATCGTAGGGAACAAGTCATTCCATACATTGTCTGGGAACTGAATGTGAAGCCATCAATATTGACAATGGCTTGAATCCTCACTATATGCAGGACAAATTGGACAGATAACTCCATGTTCCACTGAGAAGAGACATTCTGGTAGTTAGAGGACAGAATAAGAGGAATATTAGGCGTGCATACTATAAAATACGCCGATATCCTGCTATCATCCGAGCTTATGAGCATCCCATTGTGAATAGATCCATGATTCTTCAAAACCACATCAAATTGTGTATCGAAGAGTTATTTCGGCTGACTCAATACGTCGTATGTGGCTATGAAGCACCGTTCTGCAATGGTTGATCTTCGCCCGGTATGCCTACAAGGATACGCCCATGTAAGGGTATGCAGCAGGGCTGTGCGTTGATAACGTTAACGTTTTAACGCACTAACGGGTTAACGCGGTTTTTTTTTTCAAAAATTAACGATTAACGGTGAACGAAAAAAAAATTTCATTAACGCACACCCCTGGTATGCATACTATGCAGTAATAATGAGTGATCAAGAAACTCGCTTTGACCCGTATCATTCCGGAGTAGGGCACGGCTAGGAAGTTCGCCATCGCATAGACCGCACATAAATCAACTAAGCTCAATTAAGCTCCAAGCAGACCACATATTTGGCGGCTATTTCGCGGTGATTTCGAGGTGAGAATTACTTGGCGGCTATTTTGCGGCCAGCATTATTTAGCGGCTACTTGGCGGCTATTTCGCGGTTATATCGCGGCCAGCGTTATTTAGCGGCTATTTCCCGGCTATTACGCGGCCAGCCGGCATTTCGCGGCAATTTCGCGGCTATTCCTCGGCCAAAACTCTCAGAGAAGGTTGGCGCAAACTCGGTGCATCTATGTTATAGCATATGGCACCGAGTTTGTGCCAACCTTCAACAGTGAACGCAAAGTCTCTTCACGATCCATGCCGACGTTATGCAGCACTGTTTTCTTCCGTTTCCGGGCCCAAAAAGTCGGAAAGGAAGCGGAACGGAACAGCCCGAAAACACCGGAAATACGGAAACGGAAGAGTTCCGCACAGCCCTGATGGGGACTGAACGCGATTGCGGAACTGAACTGTACATACAGTCGGCATGGATCATAGTGATACTTTGCGTTCCCTAATGAAGGTTGCCGCAAATTCGGTGCCGCATGCTGTAACATACATATTATAGTTGAACAATTTCGAAAAAAATGTCGAACGAAGAAAAATTGAAAAATTTCCTTTCGAAAAAATTTCGAACAAACGAAAAATGAAAAAAAAATTGGTTAGAAGAACAAAAAATGAAATAATTTTGTTTGAAAGAATTTCGAACAAACGAATCTCGAAAAACTTTCGAAACTTCGGAGGTGGAACGAACGAATTTCGAAACTGATCAAAATTTCGATTTTTTTCAAAATTCTTTGGAAATTTCGATTTTTTTTCGAATTTCGATCAATATTCTTTCGAAAAGTTTTCGAAAATTTCGTTTGTGTACAAATATAATACATATGTAGGTGCTCCGAGTTTGCGACCACCTTCAATGGGGAACTCATCGCGTCGCATGGCGGTCGATCTCTAAAAGATGCCTAAGAAAAGCGTGAGATAAATATCTAACAAGAATTGTCTGACACTAACTCATTTGAAAATTTGTAGAAAGTCAATATGTAGCTTCGTACCAGCTATACGTTTGACTGAGCCGTATGTAAATAAGTTCGGTGAGAACATAGCTCACTCTGGATTACCGGATAACAATGGAGAAACGGCGAGAAACACACGAGTACACCTCATTTAAATGGAAAATTCACTAACTCCAATAGTTGCTCGGACAGAAAATAGGGCTGACCGCTCGCAATAACAATAGGACCGACCGCGGGATCGGCGACGTTCCGACCGCATCATTGCGAGCGTTCCGACCGGTATTCAGCCGCGGTCAGTACTAAAGTGAGCGCGTTCCGAACGCAAATCTGCATCACGGCGCTTTGCGTTCGGACCGCGGGCAAGTATGATATCACGGCGCCCTTCCGATGGGAGGGGCTCAGAACAGCGCAATACGCCACCAGGAAGCACTACAATCGCGTTGCCCACTACTGGCTATTACATTATAAAACAGCCAGCACTGGATGTCACGATTGGGGGACTCCAGGCTAGCGTATCGCATACTACCATAATACAAGAATGATAATATACAAATTTATTTCCAAATCAATTAGTAATGATACAATAATTGTGACACAAATTGTGTTTGTTCACAATAATGGCTAACAGTTATACACAAAATATGCAACGAAATACATTACATGATCGAGTTCACAAGTTTCCAAAAATGACTTCAAATACTTGGAGACAAAAACGAATTGGAAGTATGGGCAATTTGGATGTCAGAATCCGAAAATAGTGCACGTTGGTGTGATTATAAATGTCAAATATTCTGAAACAAGTGAAAATAAATTTTAGTAACTGAAAACATATACAATCGAACTGCGAATTCCTTTTTGTGTCACATCCAGTCAAGTGATTCATATTTTGAATGTTATTACTGTAAAACTTCAATCCGCATTCATTTGTTCTGCTTTCACGCTGTTACACGAAGATTATGTTATAAACAACACTGTTTCCAATTATTTCAAACCATCTTTCAAAAATAGTGAACCCGAAAATTAAAACTTTTACAGCGCACAAAAGTGAAGCTTCGTCAAACTGAGAACACAAGTGGTAACTGATCATTGTTCTCCAAGAACACAGATACCCAGACCGCGTTTAAAGTCAGTGTTCACGATGAATTTCACTTCCTTAATCTCCACGGTTTACGAGAGGTCTGGTGCCTTATATAGCAAGGCATGCTTAAAAAGGACACTAAAGACGCGTTTATGAGTCTAAATAGGCCCTCTCTTTTTTACGTTGATTTTTGAGCGTGGAGGAATTGACCGCTAGAAGGATGATACCTATCAGTTCAATGAAGCGATCAGCTCACTTATCAGCACTTCCTTGACCTGATCATTCCTATAATCCGAGTCTTCATTTGTTCCTTTCGAGGGGCCGATCTGGGGCCCAGGGCGTGTCTGGGGCACCAAAACGCCTGTTTGCAGCCATTATTTTGCCACTCCTGGCTCGTTTTCTACCGTTCTTTCGACACTGGGAGCCTAGGATCCTTCTCCCTATCATTTTACTGTGGAAAGCCAACAATGATGATCATCGTGAACACTGCCTTTAAAAATATAGCTAACAATAAGACGACAGCACATTCGAGATTCCCTACAGCAAAGAAGCGAAATCGATATCATTAAACGAGATAATGGTAGTAGGGCATGTTATAAGGCTAGTAGAACTTACAAATATCTCCCCATGTTAAAACTAAGTGGGCATCTACAGTACCCGCCCTAAGTTTTGTAAAAACTAGAACATCTGGAAAACTTGGTAAAAAAGTCTGATGCACGTAACTTCTTTTTAATAATGATTTTTCGATTTCTGAAAACGCTATCATATTCGCAGATAAAAGCTAGTAACTATGCGACTTTTGGGCCAAAGATCCCTAAATTCGCTTTGTTTTTGAAGGAAATAGTTTTTTCAACCGTTTTTCAAAAGCGTCGCGCGCGGCCAAACTTTGAGCTGTATTCGTAGAAGTAATGGAAGAGGCGCTGCGAAGTGCGGCGAAATTTTTAGCATTATTCGCACGATTGATGGAAGAGCGATCTGTATGCTTTCTTCATAAATTAGGTGTAAATGAGAGTATCTCAAGGCTTGTTTGGGTTGAATTTTAGAAAACTTTCAATTAAGAGTCCGGGGTTCTCATAACAAAACTCCGACTTTTCATGTAGTTCTCAAGTGTGTTTAATGAAGGACTTCAAGAATTCAACCAACACAAACCTCGAGATTCTCACCTGCACCTAATTCATGAAGAAAACATACAGATCGCTCTTCCATCACTCGTATAAATACTGCTGAAATTTCGCCGCACTTCGCAACGACGTTTTTATAAACGATCGCAAAATTAACTTCCTTTAAAAACAAAGCGATTTTAGGGATAGTCGGCCCCACAAGTCACATAATTATGTAGGTATTGGATAGCAGCGGTATTGTAGTTCTGAAAAGAATGGTCTTCAATAGGCAGTTACAAAAAAGTGTTCTTTTAGATATTCGGCCCATACGAAAAATTGAACTAATCAACTACATGAACCTTTGACGGAATGCAGGTGACGACGCTCGAATATGAAATCAGAAAAAACTTATTTGTTCTAGAGTAAATCGAGTGATTTTAGGAAAAGTTCAATGAGCTCATTGTTAAAATAAACACCTGCATTCTGATTTGGATCAAAAAGAGGGGTTTATGAACTCTGGAAATTTGATTAATATGTTATTATGATCCGTTGAACGGCTGTAATCAGATTACTGATCGATTCGAAAAAAAGGGACTAATGCACAAGTACTAGCGGCAAAATTGAACGAATAAGCACTATTAAACAGCATTTCATCACACTTATTCAGAGGAAGGAACAAATTCTTCAGTTAAGATTAGTTCTAACCGGAATAATTGTACCTCTGTATGTTCTTCATTGCATAACAGACAGAACAACATGAGCTTGCTTCTCTATCCAAAACAATGAAAACGGAACTTATACCAAAGTTTGGCATAAACTTTGAATGCTGAATATTTTAGTCCCGCCTAATACCTACAACTGTCACAACAAAGTTCTGAAAAAAATCTAGTCGGGGAGAATCTAAAGTTAGTCCCAAAAGTGTTACAGACCTAGCTCTGCTACGACGGCCTCTCCAAATGTAGTGCGCAGAAACTTAACGGGATCATCGTACTGTGGTTCAGCATTTCCTAGAACAATAATCTCACTGGATTCAACTGTTAAACCGTAACACAAAACGCATACCTCGCTTTGTAGCCTTCGATCTGTTCCATCTAATTTTCCCCGTCGCCGCTTCGAGCCTTCCCATGCGAAACCTCTCAGAAATTTCTGAAAAATAGAACCAATTTAAGTCGCAAACGTCGTGAGCCTATGTTGCAAAAGCAGATTTATCAGTTGGCTGTGTTTAAACTGTGCAACAAGTATGAGAGTAGCTTATTATTGAAAAAGCTGTTTTGTTAATACCAGGTCAAGTGTACACGCTATGCACATTTTGTACATACATTAAGATGCAAAAGCTTCTTCTCAACCTAAAGGCAGCAGAAACGCTCAAAAACTTCGTTGGGATAACCACTGGAGTCGTATGGCCCCTAGTAGAACGCTCGCGCTGTTGGAAGCGTCAAAAACTAGTCTAAACTACTAAATTTGAACAATGCAAGTCAAAAATTTTCGTTAACCCCGCCCACGAGCTTCGACAACCCCGCCTCCAAATACGAACTCGTCCAGATTGATTCTTCGAATACAGTCGCTGTGGCTGGTTTTGATGCGTACAATTAGATTGGCGTTCTAGTACAGGCTGCAAGAGTCCATCGGCTCCGCAATCTCAGTTCTATCGGCTTTTGCACACCTGCAACGTCGCTCCAATTTTTTTCTCAAATCCCAAAGCACTCTTTTTGCTGTTGTTCGTACTCCTGGATAAGCTCCTCCCACTTTTCGAAACACTCCTTAGGAGCCCTTGCACACATTCAACGACAATGCACACCTTATTTCAAACTTCTAGGCACTTTTTGCCCTTGTGCGCAATCCCCAGAAGCCCTGCCCACATTTCAGGGACATTGAAGACATGCCCTCAAGCCCTCACAGACTTCCAGCCTAATTACCCACACTTTTTCGAATTTCAAAGCACTTTTTCGCCGCTGTACTCCTGTCGAAGCCCCGCCCACATTTCGGAACACATTGAAAACTTGCTCTCAGAAGCCCTCAAAGACTTCCAGCCTGATTACCCACACCTTTTTCGAATTTCAAAGCACTTTTTCGCCGATGTGCGCACTCCTGTCGAAGCCCCGCCCACATTTCGGAAAATTGAAAACTTTGCCCCGAAGCCCTCACAGACTTCCAGCCTAATTACCCACACTTTTTCGAATTTCAAAGCACTTTTTCGCCGCTGTGCGCACTCCTGTCGAAGCCCCGCCCACATTTCGGAACATTGAAACTTGCTCTCGAAGCCCTCAAAGACTTCCAGCCTGATTACCCACACTTTTTCGAGTTTCACAGCACTTTTTGCCGCTGAGCGCACTCCTGTCAAGCCCGCCCACTTCCGATCACTTTCCTTTCACGCCTTTAGAGCTTCCTACTTGTTTCCCTCAAAGCTACCCACCCAACTGAATCCTACACACCTTCCACAACATTCTGCACATGTCTTCATCAACCGACTGTCAACACCCGTTTTCAATAAGTATTATTGTTATTCTTGCTAATAACCAGTGTAAACAACGCAGGTTATGATAAAAAGGGTGTACATACAGGAAGACATAAGGGGAACCCAGAACGATACAGTGGAAAGAAAGAAAAATAAAGAAAAACATAAAAAAGCGAGATGACACGGAAACTGCAGCAGAAATAATCGAGATTCAGGCGTGAAATTGAATGTGTCCTCGCCGCTACATACCATGCAATCTCCTCTCACGTCTGCGCGCGGGTTGGTCCTAAAGTTGCGCGGTTTCTGCCCGCTTTGGCAAAGTTGCGCGCGGTCCGAACGGTAAGAGGTGGGAGCCGTGAAAAGGACAAGAGCGGTCGGAACGCTCGCAACATTTCAAGATCGTACTGACCGCGTGCTTTGCGCGCGGTCAGCCCTATTCGGTTTTTTGCGAGCGGTCGAAACGGTTCTTGCGCGCGGTCGGTACTAAGGGCGAAAACTTGCGCGCGGTCAAGCCTATTTTCTGTCCGAGTATGAAACTGGCTCCTCATTATTGTGATTGTCTACTCCACATCAGTGAAAGATGTTCATCATCACTAATTCGCACTTAAGGCCAGATTACTACCGCCCCAGGCATATAGCATCAGTCGCTGCTGTCGTTCCTATTACCCAAGTATGGGGTACTTGACCCCACACCAACGGCGAAGGCCGTCGTCTTCCGCTTAGAGTGTGATCTAGGACGCGTGGGGACCAGGGATGTGAGGCAAACGATTTTGAGATTTCGGCAAACGGCAATCGGCAAGAAAATCCCAAAAACGGCCGGCAAACGGCAATCGGCAAACGGCAAAAAACCTCATCCCTTAGATTGGCCCAAAAGTTATTAACATGTGCCGCCCCACTTTTTTTCTTTTTTTTCCAATATTTACGTCAACATTCTAATATTTCTAATTCAAGGGAATATTTTCATTTCAAGACATCAGATGGACTAAAACAAGATACAGAGGGACCTGATGGAAATCAAAAATTGCCACTGCGGCTTCGACTCCGACAGGCACCAAAGAGGCACTATCCCGGAGTAGCAGCGGCAATGTCATTGGGGCCCAGCGATAGTGCCGCTGCGGCTCCGCAGTTGTGCCGCTGCGGCTCCGCAGTTGTGCCGCTGCGGCTCGGCGGTAGTGCCTCTGCGGCTCCGCGATCGGTAGCCGCGCTCTGACAAAACTAGAACCGACTGCGAGTAACCCATATGACATGAGTCATAATACAACTGGGTGGTGATTTCGTGTTAGGTTCGCGCAAAATTGCAACATAACGGGAGCTGACAGAGAAAATGGAAATAGATTATTAACGAAGAAAAAGATGGATAGCTTTAGAAAAAGTTCTCCTCAGGACTTTTTCAAAAACTATCCATCTTTTAAACGCGCTGTCTTAGAAGGGTTAGCATCCCAAAGGCGCGCGTGAACTTCAAAATTGCTCAAACACGTACAAGGAGGGTCCGGAGCGGCACAGAAGGAAGTACGAGCTCTACGTGCACTGGAGCAAACGGCAACCGAACCGGAAGGGACCTGCAGAACAAAACTGCCGCAGGAAATGGAGTGCACAGGACAATGATCAGCGAACGAGGCATCAACACTGTCTACGGATTTGCACCTACAATTGCAGAACCGTCAACTCTGAAGCTGATCTGGCAATGCTCATGGAGGCCAGCCAGAGAATCCGCTACGATGTGCTGGCTCTCCAAGAAACCAAAGTCAAAGCGGAAAGTACCAGAAGGACAACTGACGGGAGCCTGATCATACTTGGAGCCAAGGTTGACAATAAAAACATCGGAGTAGTGGGATTCATTGTCCACCGCAACCTCAGAACCCAAGATTGACTCCCACGAAATCATAAGCCCCAGGCTAGCTGTTCTGCGGATCAAGGTCAATGCGGTGACAACCATGGCGATCATAAACGGATACGCTCCGACTTCAGCTGCATCTGAAAACAACAAAGATGAGTTCTATGTCGACCTCGAGAAGATCATCAAGCAAGAGAAGGCCTACTATGTACAAGATCGTCTGTGGTGACTTCAACGCCATCATCAACGAACCTCAGCCGTCTACTGCTAGAGTGGGATCGTACGGACTTGGAACGACCAACGAAAGCGGAGAGCGTCTGATGGACCTACTAGAAGCCTGTAATCTGTTTCACGGTAACAGCTTCTTCCAGAAAAATCCCGCCACACGATGGACATGGTCAAGCCCGAACGGAGTGACTCACTCTGAATTGGATCACATCCTGGTTAATCGACGCTGGTGTCTCTTCGATGTAGGTGTAAAGAAACCCTTCAATACCGGAAGCGACCATCGTCTTGTCCGAGCGAAGATCTGCCTCCGCGAGAAGGTTAAGCGAAAGGATGGTCATCGCCCAGCATCGACACGACTGCCCAATTATGATGCCGATCTGCTACAAGCCGCTGCTGCTGGATACCAGTGGAGCGAGAGCAACGATCTTACGGAAGACTACCAGCTCCTCGTGGAGGGCCTTAACCATTGTGCTTCGGCATCAATGATCCCGCCCGTCCCCAGCTCTTCAGGACGCATAAGCGACCATGCCCGAAGGCTTCTGAAGCAGCGTGCTGAAATTCACCAGGATCCGTCCTCCAGCATTCTTGACAGGGCAATCATAAACAAATCCTGCAGAGTTGCTGTTAAGGCATCAATTCGCGCATACAAGGACAGCAAACTGAAGGAGGCTGCAGAGAAAAGGGCCAGTTTAAGAAGATGCCGGAAGACCCTCGTTGACTCTCAAGCTGTAACCACTGTCATGAAGGACGCCAGCGGAACACAGCACACGTCTCGTCAAAAGATTGAAGAGATCATCGTGGACTTTTACACAGACCTGTACCGATCATCAACACCTGTTCCTAGAATTCCCACACCGAGTCAAGGCCAGGCTCCGGAGATACTTCTTTCTGAAGTTCAACATGCTATTAGACAGATGAAGCCCAAGACAGCCTCAGGACCTGATCAAATTTCCGGAGACTTTCTGAAGACCGACAACGAAATCATCGTTCAAAAGCTAACCGCTCGCTTCAATCGCTATCTGGCAGATCAAAGGATCCCGGAACAGTGGAAATCGTCAAGAACGGTGTTGATCTTCAAGAAAGGTGAACGAGACGAGGTCAAGAACTACAGGCCGATCGCTCTTCTGTCCCAGCCGTACAAGCTATTCACAAAGATTTTGCTGAACAGATTGGAAAGCACGTTGGATGAGTTCCAGCCCGTGGAACAGGCCGGTTTTCGTCGCGGATACTGCTGTATGGATCATATCCACACGGTGACTCAACTAATTGAGAAGACACGAGAGTAAAGCAACCGCTCCTAATGTGCTTCATCGATTATGTCAAAGCATTTGACAGTTTCGAACTGAACGCAGTTTGGAACGCTCTGCTCCGTGCCGGCGTGGACCCAATCTACATCAACATGCTAGAGGAGTGCAACATGGGCACATCTACGAAGATCAAGATGTTCCACAAGGAGCTGACGGTGCCGATTGGGAAAGGAGTCCGCCAAGGTGACACCATCTCACCGAAGCTGTTCACTGCTGCTCTCCATCACGTCATGATTGATCTGAATGGAACAACAGGGGAATTCCCATAGACGGCAGGAAACTCTCAAACCTCCGCTTCGCCGATGACATCGTTTTGGTTAGCAGCAGTCAAACCGAATTTCAGCAGATGGTGGATGAACTGGACGCAGCTGGCCGCAGAATCGGATGGACCATGACTCGCAACAGGACAAAAGTCATGAGGAACAGATGGGCAGACCCAGCACCGATTACAGTGGACGGAGTTCCCCTTCCTGATACGGAGGAGTACGTCTACCTCGGGCGCCTCGTGACCATGGACAACGATTTGAGGGCCGAAGTCAGTCGAATAAGAAGCGCTGCATGGGCTGCGATGTCGAACATAAGGGAAGCAGCTCACCTTGTCTCCGACAAAAAAATCCGCGCGCATCTGCTTGACTCCACCGTCCTCCACGCCATGTGCTACGGAGCTGAAACCTGGGCTTCCAACAAGTCCTCTGCAACTCTGATGACACGAACGCAACGAGCCCTCGAACGGACGCTGTTGGGGACGAGCCGCCGAGAGCAAAGAAACCAGCACATCCGCAGCACCGACCTCCGCCAACAGTCAGGGATTCGGGACGCTGTCACTTACATGGCAGCCGCAAAACATCGATGGGCCGGTCATGTTATAAGAAGAACCGATGACCGCTGGACAAATCGTGTAACCCTCTGGTACCCGCGGGACATCAAGCGAACACTTGGTCGTCCCCCAACAAGATGGAGCGATGCCTTCAAACATCTGAACACACCTAACACGAACTGGTTGCAGATCGCGCAAAATCGAACGAGATGGAAGATGGCAGCTCCACAAAACAACCAAAACGAACGTGTGCCTCGAAACAATCAGAGACGTGTGCTCGCCGCTGAGGCGATCGCCGGCTGACAACGGGCAATCAAGTAAGTAAGTAAGTAAGTATCCATCTTTCTCCTTATTCACACACTAGTTCCAATTTCTCTGTCAGCTCGCGTGAAAGGCAGGGTTCGCAAAAAAACGTTTTTTGAGCTCTTTTTCATGATTATGTAGATTTGGTCATCACAAACGTAAAAATACGTGGAAAACCCGGAAATTCGAGGGTAAAACGCTCAAAAACAAAGTTAAACGGCTAATTACTGGTGTGGGCCGGCCCCCTGATTAACGAGATTTTTGTTAATGCTTGTCTATCCGCCTTTGATTTTGCTGCTAACATAGTCAGTAGTCTCCAGAAGTACTCAGAAATCACTTAAGAAGCCAAATAGAAGTTAACAAAATAGGCTTTCATAGAAATCTTGATAACTGGGGGCGGGAGGACACCAGGCAAGAACTTGCTCCGTAGCGTTTTTTCTCCAATTTTTACGTATTTTCACTTTCGTGATGGCCAGATCTACCTTTCCATGAGAATAGCACAACAACCGATTTTAACGAGATCCCTGACTTTAATCTTCGGAAAATTTCTTCTAAATCAATATTTTTCCAGAGAAGACAGAATGGACTATTTTTTGGAGACTTTTTTACACTATGCGTATCTAGTGTCTCATATGGTGGCATGCGAGTGCGTAGTTTCAGCAATGTCTGGAAATCTTCAAATAAAAAGCTCAGGTTTGGGTGCAGTTTACTGTGATTTTACCGCGAATTTAACGCGAGTTAACTCACGTTTTCAAACAGATTTACTACCACCCCAGATAACTCGAAACCCCGAATAACGTTTGAACGAACAACGGATAATCGGACTACCCCTAGTGCCCACACAGCCGCGAGCATAGGCGGCGTTTCCTTCCCATGTTTTGCCGAGTTTTGCCGGAAAAATAACAAAAATTTCGGCAAACGACAAACGGCAAAAAAGTTCAAAAAATGGCCGGCAAACGACAAACGGCAATTGCCGCACATCCCTGGTGGGGACACGTTCTCTGCCTCGCGTGTCGTCTGCGTCGCATGATGGCCACCCATATATAAATGTAAGTTGCATATAGCATAAGTGTAACTTACATGCAATATAAATTCAAGTTACATGTAATATAAATGTATGTTACATATAACATAAATGTAAGTTACTTGAGACATCCAAGTTACTTGAGACATACTTGAGACATTATATTTACGTAACAGGTAAGTTGTTTTCATTTTTCTGAGATATGGCGTCCGAGGAGCGTCCTATAGCCGCCAAAGTTTCCCTTCGCAGACTGCGAGCGCGCAGTACTGACCGTGACCGATATGAATGAATAAGCACATGTCGAATTTACTCCACGAGGTCGCATGATGAGTCAGCTAGAATAGCTAGGCTCAGAAGGGGTTATTTTAACGCACTACGCACACATTCATGCAAAGGTATTGAGTTCAAGTTGTTAAATTGGTTAAAAAGTTTCAGCTCAAGATGTCATTTCTAGAGCTAAACCTCTGGGACAGTTTGAGAGAGTTAATTGAACCAGTGAGTCTAGAGCATTCAAAGTCGTTTTTTTATTTGTTTCAATTATTGGCCACAAAAAATATTCCTTTATCTGGCATATCTGCGCAATGAAAAGAGAACAACTTCTCACCGGCATATGTTTAGTAGAGGCATGTTCTTCAACTGTGCATCAAGTCGGTCGTAACCTGGGAGATAGTTGGGCCCCGAATGAATCCCGTATTTTTCCAGATATGTCACATAACAGTCGTGAACAGTCTGCAAAGAGTAATATGAATAAACCAAACATTGCAGTTGCAGTAGAACAGGGGTAACCTGTGGAGTAGTGCAATAGCCATAATCGGAATATCGTTTCCGAGGACCTGGTCCGACAGGAGGAGGCACGTCCACCTGAGCACCAGCGATGCCCACTATTAAACCTGAAAAAGTCTTGACAGTGTTCCACGAAAAACAAACAGTTCTGATTCTTATGACAAAATAAAACTCTAACTGTGCTGAAGGGTGTTCGGAGGCATAGCTGTGCAGAATGCAAGAAAAACCGTACATACTCTGTTTGCAAATGAGTGCACGAACACATGGTCCGCCACTGGCTCTCTACTGGCCTTCTACTACGGTAATCGGCGCGTTCTCGGTTGAGCCCAGTGTGCCTCGGCGTCTCTGTGAGCGATCAATACGTCAATCAACCACCTACCAGCGGCGGAAACAACGAATCGATGGCATACCGGGCCCGCCCGATGCGTACCGGGATCGGCCGAGAACGTGTCGATAACCGTTGTAGAGGGCCAGTGGCGGCCCACCAGTTCGTGCACTCCCTTATAAACAGATTATACTTGTATTAGGGGCCTGCAACAGTTACATTCGTCACGGAGTACACCCAAAAAATAGGAGTGTCTCGCTACACTCCTGATTTCTGGATAGACTCCCCGCCCCCTCCCAAAAAAAATGCTTTAGAAGTCTGAGAGTTTTAGATTCAAGCTCGATGCAGAACAGGTCCTTTCGCATGCAGAAACACTTGCTGTCTACCAAAATGGTTGATATAAGGTTACATTACTTATGCATGAAGGATTAGGAAGTAGTTGAAATCGTAGCAGTTTGAGTAAAAGCAAGGGCGATAAAGAAAATCATGTAGGGCAGGTGTATGAACTGCAGTCTGCACGATTCACACTGACACTTTGCGTGCCATATTGTACGTTGGCACAAACTTGGTGCCCGTACGATATAAGGCTCCGTCCATACGTGGCGAGAGCGTGCGATTACGCAAAATCGATGGTCATCGTGGGCACACGATTCGCTAGCCGCTCACAGGCGCTCCTTCTCGCGCGCCCTCGCCCGCTCGCTCTCGCTCGCTTACGCCAGCACCACGAAGCAAGCAGCACGTTTCAAGCTTACTGCTTCCTCACTAAAGCAGGTGGCATTAAACCTGTATCAAAACTACTGCTCTTGTTTTTCATAATTCCACCACGGAAGTCGAAACCATCTGCCGTCGCGCCGACTCGAGCGGTTGATCACCCGATCAAACGTTTTCAATCGAATCAACACGAGGTAGAGGGTGTTTGCCTGTGTTCATTTGCGTGCACGGTCTGCTCCAGCGTTGAGGAGCGTAGAGAGGCGAACAACAGCAGGAGCGCCCGCTCTCGCCCCGTATGGACGCTGCCTAAGATATGCGCACCGAGTTAGCGTCCATGCACGTTAAAACGCAAAGTACCAGTGTGACCTGTACCGACTATACTCTGACATTTCACAGCTGAATGAATAAAATTTTTCGTCTAGTCATTTGAATCTATTTGTTGGTTTCAGGCAGCGTGCACACGTGGCGAGAGCGGGAGTTCCCGCTACTGTGCGCCTCTCGACGCTCCTCAACGTTGGAGCAGCCCGTGCCCGCAAATTGACTCAGGCGAACACCCCCTACCTCGTGTTGATTCGATTGAAAACGTTTGATAGGGTGATTAATCGCTCGAGTCGTCGCAACGGATGATGATTTCCCACGGTTTCCGACTTCCGTGGTGGGATTATGAAAAACAAGGGCAGTAGTTTTGATACAGGTTTAGGGCCACCTGCTTTAGTGAGGAAGTAGTAAGCTTGAAACGTGCTGCTTGCTTCGTGGTGCTGGCGTAAAGGGGTCTGCAGAGCTGCACCGACCGGCGACTGGTCGCCGAGCGTCAGCCTTGACGCGGCGAGAGGAATGTTTACGAACATTATCATCGCGGCGTCGGTTGCTGCTTGCTGGCAGTGACGCAGGGCCGTCGCGGCGTCGAAAAACTCTGCGCAACCCCCTCGTCGCCATTTGCGCTGCGTCGGTCGCCCTCGTCGCTGAATGTAATCAATACTGCATCACCCGTCGTTATTCGTTGCTGCGAGCAACGCCGCAACTTGAACTCTGCAGACCCCTTAAACGCGCGAGAGCGAGCGGGCGAGAGCGTGCGAGAAGGAGCGCCTGTGAGCGGCTAGCGAAACGTGTGCCCACGATTACCATCGATTTCGCGTAATCGCACGCTCTCGTCACGTATGGACGGAGCCTCAAGGTGGGTTAGGATTACAATGTGATGATCACAGATCATTTGACAGCAGGGTTGGGAGTGGGTGAGCCAAAACTCAAAAATAACCAGGAAAGAACAGTTTAAAAGGTGTGAAACATAGAATAAGAAAAAAATAGAATAAGATTATATGAAAAAATTGTTTTTAAACTAGCTTGAAAAAAATTCGCTTATTCACCGAATTGTGCCAACTTCTTACCTTTAGGTCGCACTCACGACGCACATGGGGGACACAGTTCTTCAAGTTGGAGAAGCGGGGCAGCAAAAAGTTCCGAGCCGTGTGGAGAGGGCTACAACTTCCACGTTCGCTTGAATATTTACCCAACTTTGTTCATTTATCCTCTGTTTCCGAGTGGAAATTATTCCCGTTCATAGCATGCGTTTGCGCGCGGACGCTGCGTCTCCTTCTCCCCAAAATTTCTCGCTGTCTCTACCCTCGCTCCGCACAAGCGCGTAAGGGAACAGAGTAAATTTGGATCGGAACCAGAGGATACATTAAATTTCTACAATGTGTACATTGAAAGTATGCTACCTCTGCCTTCTTCCATTTCCTCCAGTTTCATTTATTTTCTCCTCCCCATTCTCTAAAAAAATAATTTTTCTATTATTATTGTCAGCGCGTCCATCCCAGTGTGCTGCGGAAAAGCCCTCTGTCCCACGGCAACTTAAGTTCGAACGGATAGTGGCTTTCCGAGTGGGAAAAACTCGATTACAATCGGAAAGTCGAAATCAAGGCTGCTGTGCCCAACTTCTAGAAAAACAACCGTGTCTGATTCCCCATAGAGGGGGGGGGGGTGCCTAAAAAGGTACCGAGCTGAGGGGGTGAATATTCATAATCGCCATTCCTGGACGTGTGTCCAGTCCTGAATGACATATTGAAAATTCCACAACAAACTTCTTTGTTTGACTTGAAACCTTAGCAAGTACCATACTCTTGGATAGTCATTGTGATCAGGACCTTAATTTTTAGACATGGAAAAAAATTAATTTGAAGGGAGTTATTAATCAAACAAAGACGCAAAAGCGGCCCCTTGTGCGCCGTCTGATCAAATCCTACGAGCGGTATTTTAGAGGACAAACCCCAAAACTTGCAATTATTGAGGAAATGCGCAATGAGTCGAGTTCAATGGTAAGCGACAGAGTTTTCACAAGCTTACATGCACTCTTTAAACTACCCACAGTTAGAGACAAAGAAACGGAAGGAAAAACGCTAAGAAATTTCCGGCGATTGGGTCAAAAAGACAATCTGAAGACCGTAAAACTTTTCTTCCTTGAACGAATGCCGGAAAGAAAAAGACGACGAAGAAACTTTGTTGCAAAAAAATCAATAAAGCATGGCATTCTTCAACTGTACATCGGCACAAAATCTGTCGGCAATCAAGTTCCCGTGTCGAAATCCTGTTTTGAGCATTCCTCAACGCCAGCGCGTCACGCGCTTGACGCGCGGGCGGCGCGTTGAAGGGTGAACTCAAAATTTTTCATAGAAATGAATAGAAACTCATATCAATTGCACTTTATAAACTGAACTCGGCTGGAAGAGTGGGACCGTATTTTCTGTACCTGAAAACTCTAGTCGAGGCAAAATTTTATGTGGATTCCGAAAACAACCTTCACCAAAGGGCTATCTTCAACGATAAAAAACGAAAAACTAGTAGTTTTTCGAAAATAGCTTGGAAAAGTTTTCCGGAAAGAAATTTGACCTCAAGGCAGCTCAAAGGGAATTTTTCATGACCTCGGCAGATCAATTCATTGATAATATGTAGTGAATTTCGAAAGGCGGTCACCTAACGAAAACGATGTTTGAAAATTAATAATTAAAAATAAAAAATATTGAATGCAAAAAAGAAGGATTAAGAAAACGTTAAATTTAGAAGTTGCAGGTCTATAGGGAACTTTCATCATTTTTCACTAAGGTATCCTTAACAATCTTCACTTCTCGAACCGCTGTCTCCACCCCAACGAACTTCTGGTCTTGAGTGGCGCCAGTGTCCTTTCGATCTCTTACGGAGTCGCCAATGCACACCAAGGTCGCTCGAGAATGCGTCGGTGACGATCGCTCGAGGGTGCGTCGGTGACGATCGCTCGAGAATGCGCCGGTGTAGAAGAGGGCCAGTAGAGGACCAGTAGAGGACCAGAGGCGGATCACTGGTTTCCGCACTCTATCATAAACAGAGCATATAAAACTCTTTCTAAAAAATAGGAGACGCTGCTTTGGGTCAAAAGAACTCTAAATTTCATTACTTCATTGAAGCCGGGGGTCGCGCTTGAAACTGCTGGTGAGTTATGTTAGTTTTGAATAACCTAGTAAAAAAATAGATCTGACTTTAATAAAACCCAGAATCAGCCAAAAGGGACAGGGAAAACGTTAGAGGGCAAGGTGAAAGGAGATGTCGGTGGAGGCCGCATGGTATGCTCCCGCCCCAGTTCACGAGATTTCTACAGCGGGACGTTTTGTCTACGGAAGTTCTTTTATTCTGACTTATAACCGCACTTTACTCATCTCCTCTACTCAGAAGTTTTGAATCAAGTTAAATGTTACTTTTGTGTAAGTTACGTGGTCTTCATGTAACTTACTTCTTTGTCACTAGTAACTTACTCAATGTCGCAGGTAACTTACTTTCATGTCACAAGTAAGTTACTTCTAGTATACAAGTAACTTACCCTGTGGTGGGCGTAGGTGGCAGATTAAATTAGGCAATCTTGTCACTCAACCTGCCACGGGCGCACGCGACTGTAGGAGCTGTAGGTGGTGGTCGGTGGGAGGCGATCAGGCTATACTTTCGGTGCAAGCACGTGGGCGTGATGTCACACCGAGTGGTCGTTGAGAGGTGATTAGGCAGAGCCCTCGATGTAAAAGGGTCAACTATGACGTGTCATTGTAGGGTTGGTGGGAGGGTAATACGCGGAGTTTTCGGCATGAATGGGGGAGTTTTCGGGCCTCGCCCGCCCCTTTTTTTCGTTTCGAGCGGCAGCACGCTCCCTTTTCAACTCCTGTCAACCGACCACCGACCCCCGCGAGTGTGTGAGTTGGTTGCCAACCCAATAGGATCTTCATGAATACTTAATGTCCCGACTTCAAAAAGATTTTGGTACGAAGGGGCTTCATCGCAAGAGACTTCAAGAATTGGATTGCAAAGTAATGCAATAATCAGTGGTCAATAGGCCATGCCTGGTAGTCTGGGCCGCCTCTCATGTCCCAGCAGCTCAACTTTGACGGGTTTCTCGGAGATCTTTCTTTCCATTTTCTGGCATTTTCTTCCTTGTGTATCCTTTTACGGCCTTATAAACTTAAATTTTCCTTAGAAAAGTCTGTAAAATCTTTATTTTGACTGCCATTAATTTAGCGATTACGGAAAAATTTCGAAGCATTGCACAAGGCTGATAGTGCCGAATATTTCTGGAGAGATAAGAGCGCATGACGCCTCGTTTTTCTTCACTCCAGGTAATTCTAATTGGACATCTGGGGAAGTGTTGGCGAAAAAAAGAACAACAAATCAACTCTTTCGAAAAAAGATTCAAGATTATAGAAGTAGGTATTAGCTTACCAATAAAAATTATAGTCCGTGACATGGTGAACGATGACGGCTATTCGGGAACCGTTTGGCTGAGTATTATGAATACCGTCACTGAAATGAGGTAAACCCCCGATTGATGACTAATAGACGAAACTTGTTTGGAAACCATCCGCACAAATCGTATAAAAAGTACTATTCTGACATTCTGCGAAAGGTCAAGCCGGTTTATGGTTTAAATGGGCTGTAGAGGATTCTGATTGATGTTACAGATGAAAATGAATCGATATTCGTTGGGACCATTGGACCGAAACGAGTGAAGGTCCCAGCTGCTGGACGATGGCGTACTCATCGACTCGTGAGGTAGTCTTCGAGCTGTTTGCCCAACCTGACGCATATACACGCCCTTCACATTCGTAGCACAATACCGTATCATCGTCCAAACACGCTAAGAGGACCATGACTCAAGCGCTCGCGTGCCCGTGTTACCCCTCATCGATTGTTGCAAAAAATGGATTTATTCAAATGCTCCAACAATTCAGTGAATCACATCTGTTTGCAGATGATCCGGGTATTCAGGTGACGTGCGGTCGAACAACTGGTTGCAGCTGGATCTTTCGGTTCGGGAAAATCATCTAAAACGTTGTTCCATCTCCAAATCTATTCATAAGGCGGTCTTCGTTTACACTGAAACAGATTTCTCTACGAACCTTTAGCGCTTCTTCCCTTCTCCTTCGAGCGGCAACAGCTTGCTTCCGCAAATATGAGCACAATAGGAGCCACAAGAAGAGAACAACTACTGTTCCCATGCAGCCGTAAAAGATCTTAAGTTAGCTCATTCCCGTTCAAGATGTCATCGAAGCAAACTCATCAACCTACCTGCTGACGAATACGGTAGTATTCAGCGGAAAAAGCTTCATCGGACGGTTTCTGAATCACAAGGTATATTAAATGTCATTAGGTTGTCCCGCGAAATTTCAGATTTTTTGAGAACGGGGAGGGGGGCCTCAATGTTGCACGCTAGCCGAAGCTGGGCCGCAAAATGGCTTTAGATACGAACTGGAGAAAAAGGGCACGAAATACCTTGGAGAATGAGCGGGCTTCGGGTCAACGCTAAAAGGCCATCAAAGGTAAGCGGAGCCCCAGAGTCAGTGCGTAAATTAGTGGGGTGCTTTAGAACCAGTGCGCGGAACACCGTGGTTGGGCTTTGCGATTAATGCGAATAACGCGTATGGAGCTCGGGAACTAGTGCGCGAAATCGAATGACCGACCAAGGTACGCCGCATAGCCGAGCGTCAAAAGATGCGACGCCGCAATGAAGGATAGAGAGACCTACGCAGTAGAGTATATCAAACGAATAAAAATTTTCGAATAAACGAATAATTCGGAAAATTGACTCGTTCGAATATTCGAATAAACGAATTATTCGAAAAATTGACTTGTGCGAATATTCGAATAAACGAATTATTCGAAAAATTGACTTCTCCGAATATTCGAATAAACGAATTATTCGAAAAACGACTTCTCCGAATATTCGAATAAACGAATTATTCGAAAAATAGACTTCTCCGAATATTCGAATAAACGAATTATTCGAAAGTTTGACTCTTCCGAACAATCGAATTATTCGAATGATTCGAATACGAATAATTCGAATATTCGGCCGAAATCGCGAGTATTCGAATAAGAAGGACCGAGTACGCATAATCAAACCACCGTTCGCGGCACTTCCAACTTTCTTGACCTTTTTTTGTATAGTATTATATAGATCAAAGCTATGCCAATGTACTTCCACGAAAAAGACGTTCCACATTATATCATAGGAGTATTCAAACTAACATTTACCACTGTCTATGAGTAGTTGTTAAACGATACGATCAAATTCTCTGGATTTTCTAAACAATATCTACCAACAATATCCGAACTTCCTATCAGTTTAGGGTGCTATCTGAGCGGGGGTGGGGCATTGTTGTATCGCACATGACCACGCCCATTTTTCCATACCGCAATCACTCCTGATTTGTGCGGGGGAGGGAAAACCCGGGTAGGTGCTCAAATTTAGTGCGGCACGATAAAATGGGCGGGGCCAAGTGCACCCAGACATAGTGGCCCCCCACCGCTAAGATAGCACCCAGTTTGGTTGGAGACATTCCACCTCTGCAAAAATATAAGGTGAATGTTTAATAAGAACTGGCTCAAAGCTGCAGCGATTGACCTAAATTCATGGCAATTAAAGGCAGTGTTCATGATGATTTTCGTCCCCGAGTTTTTGACATACAACAATGCGTTGGCCTCCAGGTGTTTCCAAAATTACGAAGAAATGGAGAGAAACGCACTAAAACGTCTTATTTCAGTGACATTATTCTCTGGCCTGGACTAGTTGTCCGATTGGATGAACATGTTCACGGTGGTTGTCGCCGGTAAAAAATGGGGCTAATAAGAAATTTAAGAATATTTCAAGCAAAACTGTATTAGTTAGGGTGTGAAGGAAAGAGAGGATCAACAAAAAGTGGAGAATCTCAAAGGACGGGTCCACAATAGATTTCGTTGTCACAACAGTCAGTTCCTGTGAGAGTAAAGAGTTGGGGTGAGAGTAAAGGATTTCGTGCCCTTCTGGTGCGTTTTTCTCGATTTCTTCGTCATTTCAGTTCTAACCGGGGACCAAACAAACGATTTACCTATTAATCTCAGAATCGAAGATTTCTGAAAATTTAGCTTGCTGGCAAAAGTAACGATTTGGTAATGTCAAAAAAAGTTTCAAAAATGTCTTGAAATGTCTTAAAAAATGATTTGGCGTAAAATAGCCTGAAGTAGTAAAGCTAGGAAATGAAGTGAAATAACTAAAAATACGATTTGGCGGTCAGTAATAAACTAACTAGCGATAAGTAAAGACAGATGGATAAGATTTTACAAGCTTCTCCGTTGAACTTATCAAAGCAGAATGGAGCGCGATATGGAATGGAGAATTGCGTTCACCTAGCTTGACCTGTGCTGATTCCCTTATTACAGATTTCAAAAATGGCTTATTGTTTCCGTTGCGTGCTTGAATTTGCTTTGATAAGTTCAACGGAGAAGCTTGTAAAATCTTATCCATCTGTCTTTACTTATCGCTAGTTAGTTTATTATTGACCGCCAAATCGTATTTTTAGTTATTTCACTTCATTTCCTAAGCTTTACTACTTCAGGCTATTTTACGCCAAATCATTTTTAAGATATTTCAAGACATTATTTGAAACTTTGACATTACCAAATCGTTACTTTTGCCAGTAAGCTAAATTTCAGAAATTTCCCATTTTTTTCTCAAAGGTTCCCTTTCTGACATGAATTTCGCTCAACGATTTCCAGTTCGGAAAGATGAAACATCTAACAGACGATTTTGTCGTATGAGTGCAACTTCTGAAACTTGTGACGCAAAACCATAAAAAAAACACAACTCATCGCCAGGGTTGGGCAGGCTTGCGACCGGTCGCGAGGGGTGTCGTAAAGATTTGGTAAATTTTTTCGGGAAATAGGGATTTTTCGGGGGGGGGGTCGTAAAATTTTCGGAAAAAATCGGGGTTTATCTCCAAACAACTCGGAAAGGTCTCGGAAATATGACATTCTTGGACCAAAGTTTGATGTATAGCGCCGTGTATTGCATCGCGGCCTTTACGCCATCCCAGGGGGGTTTCGTGAAAACCGTGGTTATAATTTTTTCTTCATCCCAGGGGGTTCGTGAGCATTTGGTCATCACGGGGGGTCGTTAAGTTTCGGTCAAACGTCGCAACGGCCTGCTCAACCCTGCTCATCGCCGCATTTTGCGCAGCAGGTGAAAAATCGATATTATTGATATATAAATATTCGATTTTGCATGAAGAGAACAATTTCCAAGTAGGATACTTCACTAGGGAACCTCGCATGGTCATCCCCACCATTTTAAATGATGATTAATGTTTTCTGGTCAATTCTGCTCCGCCGTCTCTCAATCTGACATAGTATTTTGCTACGGACACCTCTGAACAGAAGTTATAAGCGTTTTGAAGCTTCGTGAAAGATAAGGGCACTCCCCATCAGCCAATTTTTAGGGTGTTTGAAAAAAATTCTGATTCTGCTCAAAACTTTCAACTGGGGTTACTCAGGCCCCGGTCAGAGTTGGTGCTATTTGCATCCTGTAACCCACCGACTCCCCCATTACACCCCCAGCACCCCCAACACCCCCAGCACCCACCCGGTCGATACGTATGTTTAAAATGATGGAGTGAGGTTGAGAAAATCACTCAGTGTATCCAACTATATATGACGATGATTACGTGGCCAACAGGATTGCACCTGTTCAGAGAAATAGTGAAGGAGAGTATGGTGAAGTAACAGAGGTAGCAGTAAGGTTAGCTTTTTAGTGATACGCAATGTTTTATCATTGGCCCGCCCACCCGGTGATTTTCTCATCCACGTAAAGAATGGATATCGACCGCGTCGAGTGATTTTCTCAACCTCACTCCATCATTTTAAACATACGTATCGACCGGGTGGGTGTTGGGGGTGCGGGGGTGTTTTGGGAGTCAGTGGGTTACAGATGCAAATAGCACAAACTCTGACCGGGGCCTTTGAGCCATATAGTCTACAGCAATGGAAGTAGGACCCTGTGAGGTTGCGGCCTCCTAACATACTGTAGTCTGATTGTGTTATCACAGCATTTTCGACTTAAATGAGATTTGTCGGTGAGTTTTTGTTTCCACTCTCACATTTTCACCAGTTTTAATTTAGCTTCCACAGATGTAGTCATATCGGTGAAAACGCAGGCTCACCAATCTATCACAGCTGTTTCGGAATAATGAGTGATACCACTAACAAACTACCGTAGGTTAGGACGAGTCCGCAACCTCACCAGGTCCTACTTCCATTAGCACTCCGGAAATCGGCAAACGTCGCGATTTGCCATCAAAATTTCCCCCGACGATAAGCTTCAAACGAATGAAGTCGAAAAGCTCGGAAAATAGACAAATAGACCCCAGATTCAAGATCAGCGCCCCAAATAACCCACCTGTAAGGATTTTGAGTAAAATCTGCAACATTTTTTTAACGCTTTCACAGGTATAGATAAGCGCCCAACCGAAAATCCGCACATGTCCAAAACACTATCAGCCTGTGCAAAGTTTGGAAAATGTGCCTTCACACAAAATTTGCTCAGTGGGGTAGTTTTGGGCGCTGAACACAAGCATGAGGTCCGTTTCCGAATTTCGCAAACCTTAATGCGCGTTTTTCACAGAAAAAAGGCGGGAAATACGAACTTTGACAGGCTATAACTTCTTTCGCAGACTTCCGTCGTAAAATCCGAATTCAGATTCAAAGAGGGCGTGCCAGAGTTGACTAGAAAACATTCATCAGCTTTCTGGTCCGGGGGTACACCATGCGAGGTTCCCTAGCTAGACCCTCAACAATCAACTCTCATTGCGGCAGTTTGTGCAACAGGCGAAAAATCGATATTGTTGGTTGGTAGTAATCGATAATGTCTGATGAGTAAAATTCCCAAACCGAGAGATCCATACCAGGGGTGTGCGTAAATGAGATTTCAAATTTCGTAAATCGTAAAACGTAATTACGGTGGAACCACCGTAAATCGTAAACCGTAAGTCGTAAACAGCAAATACAACAAATTATCATTAGCATTATGGTGAAATAGGAATATGAACACTTTCTGTCAATAAGTGATAAAGGCTATTTCGGGAGTTTTTTTTGCTTTCTGAGCTGCAGATTTAGCTAGAAATATAGGAGGGAAAAGCAGTTTGCAGATTTGAGTGTCCAGCGCAGACTCAATACAAATACGACTCACGCAGTGCTATGTTCACGAAGGGCATCATAATGATAGTACAAGGGGCTGCCCCTCGGCGAACTCGGTTAGCCACCCATAGGTCGATAGAATGCCATCCCTAAAACCGTTCCATGTTGACAACAAAGCTGGGCATGCTTACCACGGTAGACCTGCCTGTCATCCCCAAAAATGTGTCTTCTACCCTAAGGCCCCGTCATAGTCGGCCGATCGGCTGTAGCCAGCCCGGTCGATAAGCATCTACATCACGCAAATCGGATGTAAAAAATGTGGCCGCACTGTGCTCGCCTGGGCTGTCATGAACGAGCTGTGGCCGTTTCGGTCGATAGGTATGCGTTGCACTCTTCATTGAGGTGGAAAATCTCCCCGCCCATTTTGGCCGGACTGAGCTGGCCGTAGTGGGCTCGATTAAACCGTCACAATCGATTGACATGCGTCCGACACATTAGAGACGGCGCAGGATCACTGGGGATGGGAGCGGACGACTCAGGGTTACTTAGCGAACTTAGAGGACGGTCTCACTCCGGCCTTTGGCCAACTGTGGCGGGGCCTAAAACTAATGTATTGGGCCACAGGAGACACTTCTATCCGTGATACATCTCCTCGAACTTTCACGCCGCTGTATGAGTTGAAAACGAGCCAAAACGACCTATTAGAGCGACGAGCCAAAATTACCGTATTTGAGCAGCTCTGAATAGCCGAATTTAATGGTTCCGCCCGTTTGCTACTCAGGCGATTCTCATTTCCCGGACAGCAACGGAAGAGGCTCGGAGATTGGGGAACTAGCCGAACTGTCAGGTAGCTCCGACTCTTTTTCGGTGCAGCTGGGGGCCGAGAGTCGTTTGAGTATGTTCCACTTGTTGATCTTTGTGACCTCTGCGTAGACGCAACCTTCTCCAATGACAAGCCAGAAACAGTTTGAAGCCATTTCGGCTTCTTTTTTGTCGACAATCAAGTTTTAGGAATCAGGACAATTACCCATCATGAAAGCCTCAAAAATGAAGTTAGTCGTGAATAGTGTTTGACTGCAATGCGCCATAGACGGCAGCTAACGAGACGCACGCAGCGCGAAACGCGGACCCAGCGCCTCCAACTCCGATCGTGTGTCCCGCGTTATTCTTACATGTATGAATAATATTAATATAATCACGTCAAAAACTTATAACCAAGTCGTGCTAGAGCCAGACGCCGGAGTTGGTCCCATCTCCTGACCAAAAACCTTAGCATACACAAAGTGGTAATAGAGCAGCTCTACTGGAGCTGCCTTGCATTTTACTTCCATTGCATGTATTTTTATTTACGAAAATTTACGATTTACGGTCCAAAATGTCGTAAATCGTAAACCGTGATTACGACGCCAAAGAAGACCGTAAATCGTAAAATCGTAAACCATAAACCGTAATTACGCACACCCCTGATCCATACCCATCAAAAATTCGACTTCTCGTCGCATTTCGTGCAATAAGAGCGAAAATCGATAATATTGATTATCGATCGATGACGTGTCACGAGTACGAAATCTGACAAGTTTAGTACTTACCCCTAATGACCTATGCTAATTTACTGCAGATCCACCCACATACCCTGTTCTCCAAAGCCGTAACATGCCCCAGCAGTTTTCGCGCTCCACGGCTAATTTAGTGTGTAAACCCACGATTTTGAGGTACCCTTCAAAGTTAATGCATCAAGTTCAAATTGGAATAGGAGCGACCTGCTTCCATTTGCAGCCTCCTATCCAAAAATGAGCTTCCTAGCTCTATTTTAAGTGTACCCACAAGTTGATGAACGCCAACTGAAAAAAAATGGAGATTAACACCAAAATTGAGCGGTTTTTTAAAATTTTCTCGAAAATCAGCGAACCATTCCAAACCATTTTCGGGGAATATTACCAGCTTCTTGCGTTGTTTCCAATGCAATTTGGAGCTAATTTCTAGGTTCACTCTGAACTTAGATTTCGAAAAAACGGTTCCGCGCGTGGCCAGTTCAAAACCAAATCTGGTGCGCGCTTCGCGCGCACCACAATTTTCGTGAACACCGCCTTTAGGTATTACGTAATACTCAAGCAGTGTAAAGTAGCCGTTTCTGGAACATCGCTCGAATCTGTTTGGGACATACTTCACCAGATGAGGAACAGTATCTGTTACGTCTGCCCACAAATTCGGTGGTGAGCGAGGTACTCCACCATTAGGTTTCTGACTATCTCATGTTTTATATTGGAGTATTCCGATTATATTCGGACTTTCTACCAGTTTGATCGGGGACATTTCACCTCTGGACCGCAAAAATGGACATGTCCCGGAGACTGCTTCTTATTTTTCTGAAATTATTCGTTTATTCGGCCGAATATTCGAATATTGGGCCGTTCGAATATTCGAATTAACGAATTATTCGAAAAATTGACTATTTCGAATATTCGAATAAACGAATTATTCGAAAAATTGACTTTTCCGGATACTCGAATAAACGAATTATTCGAAAAATTGACTTTTCCGAATATTCGAATAAACGAATTATTCGAAAACTTGACTTTTCCGAATAATCGAATTATTCGAATATTCGATTATTCGTTTATTCGGCCGAATATTCGTTTTCCGATTATTCGTTGACATAGTCTACTACGCAGCTCCGTGCCTGCCATCTATTCCCCATTACAATACCGGCCACAACTTCTGTCCCAAAGCGCGTCGGCGACGCGGAATCGCGTCGAAAACGCCGTTTTCGTTCGGAGTGGACTTTTTGAGAACCTGAAAAAATCATTCGATTCCTCTCGACGAGGAGATTCCGATTGTATGTTCAGACTTTAGAAAAACTCAAGCCTCCACCTAGTTATGGCCTATTTTCCCTAAAAGGAGTCAAAATCTCTGTGAATGGTTACTTTTTGAATCTGAGAACACTAACCGCTTCCTCTCATCGTCCTGATTCCAAAAATCTTTTCAAATTTGGGAAATTGTTACTTCTTGACATAGTTATGGCATATTTCGCCCACCCAAAGAGTAGGAATGCTTCATCAACGGCGAAACTTGAATGTGAGCATCACCAGTATATTTGTGTAGTAATTCTGACTTCAAAGCTGCCTCTGTCCCTCGAATAGTGTGAGATTTGACTCTCAATCTTTCTTAGTTCTATAAGAATTCCGTTTTGGCGATGGTTTCCCTTCACTTTCTCGGTTCTCCGCGCTCTCCACGCTATTGCTCTCCTCTCTCTGACGCACTCCTCGCTGTCTGTACTGCCTCGCTCGAAGGCTGTCCCCCAAACCGAATAGAATTCGGTGAGCGGAGACGGACTGGAGAGTCAGCGTTATGAAAGCCCGGTATCTAAAAGATCTAAGGTCGAAATGGGAAAGGAGTAAAGATCAAGGGTGTCCTCTGAGATATTTATATAACGAGACGAACGTTGGTCGACTCAGAAAAGAAAGCAGTTATCTGAACAGGTGGTCCGTACTGAATCAACATCAAGAAACAATCGGAACAGGAGTTACCGTTATGGGTGGTTTGCTCCTGGTTTACTAAATCCTCTCTAACACTACGCCATCGGTGAGTGATCCTGCGGATGCGGACCACCCAGTCTGCGCGCGCGGTCGCGGCGCGCACAGCATTTATTCGTTTCCCTGCGACGAGTGTAACTCATCATTGAGCCATCTTCCGGGAATGCATACAAGGAAAGAATCAACTCCTCGTGTTAAGAGACAAATGCATTTTCACCTAGTTGAGAAAAATCCTCCGTATTAGCTCAATTTAAAAAGAAATATCCAACAGAACCATTCTGGAAATTATCTGCTGTCGGTGAGTGATTCTGCAGATGCAGACCACAGACAATGATGAGTTACACTCGTCGCAGGGAAACGAATAAATGCTGTGCGCGCCGCGACCGCGCGCGCTGACTGGGTGGTCTGCATCTGCAGAATCACTCACCGATGGCGTAGTGTTAGAGAGGATTTAGTAAGCCAGGAACAAACCACCCATAACGGTAACTTCTGTTCCGATTGTCTCTTGATGTTGATTCAATACGGATCACCTGTTCAGATAACTGCTTTCTTTTCTGAGTCGACCAACGTTCGTCTCGCTACATAAATATCTCAGAGAACACCCATGCTCTTTACTCCTCTCCCATTTCGACCTTAGATCTTTCAGATACCGGGCTCTCAGAACGCTGACTCTCCAGTCCGTCTCCGCTCATCGAATTCTATTCGGTTTGGGGACAGTCTTCGAGCGAGGCAGTACAGGCAGCGAGGGGTGCGCTAGAGAGAGGAGAGCAATAGCGTGGAAAGCGCGGAGAACCGAGAAAGTGAAGGGAGACCATCGCCAAAACGGAATTCCTATAGAACTAAGAAAGATTGAGAGTCAAATCTCACACTTTTCCAGGGACAGAGACAGCTTTGAAGTCAGAATTACTACACAAATATACTGGTGATGCTCACATTCAAGTTTCGCCATTGATAGAGCATTCCTACTCTTTGGGTGGGCGAAATATGCCATAACTACGTCAAGAAGTAACGATTTTCTCAACCTGAAAAGATTTTTGGAATCAGGACGATGAGAGGAAGCGGTAAGTGTTCTCAGATTCAAAAAGTAACAATTCACAAAGATTTTGACTCCTTTTAGGGAAAATAGGCCATAACTAGGTGAAGACTTGAGTTTTTCTAAAGTCTGAACATACAATCGGAATCTGCTCGTCGAGAGGAATCGAATGATTTTTTCAGGTTCTCGAAAGGTCCACTGCGAACGAAAACGGCGTTTTCGACGCGATTTCGCGTCGGCGACGCGCTTTGGGACAGAAGTTGTGGCCGGTATTGTACATACGTCGCGACTTCTGCCGCCAGACTATGCATAGGCCTTAACGGCGTGGGTGTACACGCTTGTTTGGGGATAATTGGCGATGTCGTTTTCGGAGCGTTTTTTCCAAATATAGAGACTCGATTTTAAGAAGACTGGAACGGCAGTTCGGGATGATAACCATCAAAAAACAGTAGGAACCCTCAAGCCATTATTCTTCAACCGAGTTTTTCATTGCGCTGAATAATTTTGAGCAACTTTGAGCATCGTCGCGATAAAATCGCATTGTTCTGCATTTCACAACGGTGCCATACTACGTATCGTAGCAATGAGAAGGCTTGCACACATTGTATACCAGATATACAACACAGCCATAAGTTGTTTCCTCATGCGCGTCGGGAACGAAATCATCGTTCTAGAAACCATGGTGATGCGAATCTATTTGCGGTTTATAATTTTGAGATTGTCTACTTTCAAGGATTTCAACTTCTTTCCATGAAAATAGATCTTTACTAGATCAGGACTTGGCTTTCTCTCAAACCTGTATACATTTTGTGATTCGGCATGGTCAGGCGAATCCAACAGTACCTTTAGATCTTGATATAATTCTATCCGAACAAAAACTAGGTTTCCGAAGCGCTTCCGTGTCACCGATGCTTTGCTACGATCGACCAATTGTGCTAGCTATACTCTTTCCCAAACGAGTCGGCAATCAGAAATTCCAAGGAAGCAGCGCACTCTCTGCGTCTCTGACGGGCGCGCAGCGTACGCAAATCACGTATGCGACGCAGCATCTGTCTTACCCCGAATGTTAAACAGAATTCATCGATTACCCGCGACTACCTGCCACGTAAAGAAGAGTATCTGCATCAAGAGTGAGTTTGCATTTTGAACGAAAATAACGCAAAAGAATAGTGAAGTATGCGGAAAAAAGAAAAGAGTGCATGGGAAAATTCGATGAATTTCGTTTTCAGTAAAGCAGATGCGGCGTCACGTACGTTACGCGCCTGTCAGAGTCACAGAGAGAGAGAGAGCGCTGCTTCTTTTGATTCTGCGATTGCGGAGTCAAAAGATTGGAACAGAGTATATCTCCCCTCATGCATCGCGACAGGTGCGGCTCCTGAGTAACTTAAGGTGCATACCCAGTTATAGTAGCCGAAGTCTCCCCATGAGTACGCTTTGTAATACTTCTGAATATTCTCTATGAGCACGTCGTTGTAGTTCTTTTGCACCTCTTTTTCGCCATATTGTGATCTTTCTGCTAAAATAATGGGATCAGCTCCAATCATTATGAATCATACATCTATTCAGCGTGGAAGCTGAGTGGGGAATTTCTCTCCAATATAAATGCAATTAGTTTTTTAGTACGAACACGAACTCTACGAATTTCTAAAACGATTTTGGCTGAGGTTTCAGTGATGCTGACCCCGATTTTGATGGTCTAACGTAACGCAACCTGCAGGGGCAGTATCCCCGACTCTAAGCTTGTTGTACACTCTGTAGTAGCTTCTTGTATTTGTGTGGAGTAAATGAGTAAAGGACCTCATATGCAACAACCCTTTCGACATTCGTGACGAGAAAGTCTACTCGTATTTGGCCCTAAATGGACGAACGGTTGCTGCACCTATGTACAGGCCATAAAACGGCCAATGTCTCACCGTCGCCTGCGTACCACGCGCTGCGCGACCGCACGTGCGTCGGAAGCAGACGAGTTTTGGCCACCGCGCGGCGGAAGAAACGTCGCGCGGCAGCCAAAACTCGGCGCGCGGCGGGCAAAACCCGGCTGCTTGCGACGCGGGTGCGGTCGCGCAGCGCGTGGTACGCAGTCGACGGTGAGACATTGGCCGTTTTATAACCTGTACCTACATTCATTCGCTTAACTCGAATTAATTTTGCACAATACAAAAAGCCTTGCTCAGTATCCTGTTAAGATTGAGTTTGCAATAATACGCAAATCACACCTCATTCTTGAAGTCCCGAAAAGTACCTGACCTGACTGTGATTTTTCCTCTTGTGGTGAGCCTTTGCAAATCGGGAAACACGGCTCACCCGATACCTGACCCTAAATCAAGGACTATCACAGCTGGTCCAAAAATCCTTTACCTGTTTGTTTCTCAATCCTCACCTTCTTGCCAGTAACATAACACCAAGGGCCGGATGTAGGACTTGCTCCCACCGGATGACTAGGGGGCGACTTCCACTGACGGCACTTGTCATGGAGCATCATCTCCTCAGGTCTCAGCATCCTGTTATGAAACATTTTTCAAGTACAATGTCCATAGTACTATGTCCTAGTGGCAGAAAAGACCCTCCTATTTCTAATCGCTAGCTCTGGACACCCTCCGTTCAAACATCATACCACTTCTACTGCAGCTTGCTGTGAGGTCTTCTTCGTAGGCCCGAGTAATTGTTCATTGATTCGACCCAAAATGAGAGCTTTGACGATAGAGTTTTCCGTGCACTCTAACTAGTGACGCTAAACCCAAATTCACAAGGGAAGTGTTCTCAGTGGTAGACGCATCTGCGAAAACGGCTAGTAATGTTGGTATCTCGCGGGGCTCAATAGTAAAACTAAAACCGGTATCCTGCCCCGAGCTGTAGGTTCCAAGAAGTTATATGCGTTTTTCAAGCTTCGCGAAAAGGCAAGGGTACCCAGGTAATTTCTTGGTGTCAAAAAAAATCCCGGATTCACCTCAAAACTTGTGGGGGGTAATCTAGGGTGGTGAACAAGGATCTGGAGGGCGTTGGTACAAATTTTGAAGCTGTGTGTGGAGGTAATCTAGGGTGGTGAACATGGATCTGGGGTCCGTTTGTCGAAATTTTGAAATTTACTGCAAGTTACGGTCGGTACCATGTCATTTAGGGGGCAAAACCTACCTTAGTGTTTTGAAAATCGACAAGCGGACTCAAAATTCGTATTTACCACCCCAAACAACCCTTGTATACAAATTCTGAGTCAAATCTGAGGCATTTACCAAACTACCGTATACCCACCGTAATCTACCGTAATATGTCAAAAATTGGTAAACGGTATCCGGACTCGTGTTTAGCGCTTCAAATATGTAACCCATAGAGCAACATTTTGAGCCATTTCTATCGTAGCGTTCCTGGAATCGTCAAAAGCCACATTTGCCTTCAAATTGTCCCACGATTGGAGGCTTTGAAAGAATTTAGTCGACAACTTTGGAAAATCGACAGATGAACTCTAGATTCGTGATCAGCGCCCTAAATAGGAAAGCTGGGAGGATTATAAGCCAAATTTGGAACATTTCTCTAAAACGCTTCGACAGCCCTCTAATTGATATAAATAAGAGCTCAACTGAAATTCCGTACAAGTGCAAAACGGTATAAGTCTGTGCGAAGTCTGGAAAATGTGCCTTCACACAAACTTTGCTCAGGGGGGGAGAGTTTTAGGCGCTGAACACAATTGTGAAGTCTGTTTTCGGATTTTCCGAAGACTAGTAGACTAGTGCGCGTTTCGTAAGGTACAAGAAGTACAAAAATCAACCGTTCTAAGCTTGTAACTTCTTGGAAATTGCAGCTCGGGGCGGGACACTGCGCAGTTTTACTATGGAGGCCCAAGAGGTACTAAAAATGGGAGGCGGACATTGCTCACCCGTGCGTGCTGCGTCGAGGTCGGTGAGCGTCGCGCGCGACGAGATGGGCGGAGACGCGACATCTCCACTTTTAGGTGAAATCAGATAAATTGGCATGTCCTGGTCCGTTATAAGCTTCCCTGCGTTTATTTCTTGTCATAATCAATAGCCATTCATTCGTGTGGAGCGCTGAAGACTTTTTTAAACGGTTGTGTGTTTTCAGCGTTCGCCGCGCGCGCGACACACCAGACCGCGACGCGTACGTACGCGGGTGAGCAATGTCATGGAGCCACTAAAAATACAAGTCGTTTTTGCAGGCGCGTTTACCGCCATAAGCACTTCACTCGTCAGAGGTTACGCGGTCTACGGAGGAGTTCATCACTAAGAAAGACTTTATTCACGATATCGCCTTTGAATTAGAATTACATGCCGTAAAGTTAGTTTTTCTCGTCTGAACAACTCACATTCCTTGATACATTCTCAGCTTCTGTGGGTCTGATGACAGCTTTTCAACTGTATTATCGTAAACCTTTCTCCAAACAAGACATTTGGCACCACTAGCAGTGTGACTCCGATCGCCTAAATAGATGCTCTGAGATGAGACACAATCATTACAGCCTTGAGACGGACTCACCCAGATAAGTGTAAGTTTCCAAAGCCATTTTGGGTATGCATTCCGCCTCTGTAAATGGAGTTTTCCAGAATCTTCATATGATATGCAACAGACTCACTCAGTTCGTCATCACTGTCGAAGTAAAGGCCATCATATAAGGCTGCATGACAGAAAACGGCGAAATTGAAGCCGAAGAGGAGCCGTACTTCCATGTAGTGGCGCGAGGAGAATGAGTGCAACGTGGGCACATCAGCCTGCGAGACGATTTCGTGTAAGAACAGGGAAAATCTCTCTGATCAAATAGTTTTTGCTTTTCTGGCGCTTTTTCCAAATTTATCTCTTTGTCTGATTGTAAGGGCCGGAAAATTTATTGTGCTTTCAGAGCATTTTCCATCAACATAGGCATTCGTTTCCAAAGAGTTCACAGGAATCATGTAATCCCAAACGCTCTTGACCGAAATGATGATTTCTGTAGAACCGGAATTTTTTAATTTCGTTCCAAGTCTGAGGAATTCGATGAGTAAGTCTCCTTCGCCTCGATTAATCAACAATTTAATTTCCTCTAATATTAATTTTTTGATTAAATCAGCAGCATAAAAGGCGGATATTCTCTCATTCCAGCATACTTTCTTTTTTTCCTTTCTAGCAATTCCACCTTAAATGCGTTTTTTTTTCAGAATGTTGCGTCTCGCAGTGTTATCAGTCCTTTTCTTTATGAGTCTTGCCTACATGCAGCAACAGGCTCCACCATCCTACCAGCAACCGGCTCCGGTCTACCGACCCGCCCCAATTGTACGCCGAAATTTGAGAAATCGTTAGGACTCCCTAATAAAGACACTTTCAGATCTGGCCTTCTCCGTGGAGACGCTGGTGGCGCTCGTCAAGTTCTCATCACTCTCACTCTCACTCACATGAGCACCATCATCATAGCAGAGGTTGTACGACATCACACCTGGCTCTTCTCTAGCCGTTCCATAGAAACAGTTATGTTTAAATATTTCAGAGCAAGACAGGTGCCCCGATCTTCAGGTTTCCTGCGTTGGCGTTCCCATGGCGCAGAAGAACTGTTTAATCCCGAGCATAACGTAAGATGTAAAAAATAATCTGAGGGTACCTCTGGACATATTCCAAATTTATTAAATTGCTCGCTTCCTTCTCACATGCATAAAAAACCAATTTTAGCCTCTAGGGAGCGTCCATAGCAGCCCAAGGGACAATCGTTGTTAGGGGAAGTCCAGTTAAAGGCAGGGTTTGCGATAAAAACAACTTCTGAGCTCTATTCATAAGAATGTAGATTTGGCCATCACAAAAGTAAAAAAAAGTGAAATAAACCAGAATATCGCGGGAAAACTGCTCAAAAACAAAGTATAACGGCTAATTACCGGTGTCGGCCGGCCCCCTAATTAACGCGATTTTCATTAATGCTTGCTTATACGACATTTATTTTGCTTTTGAAGTAATCAGTATTCTCCAGAAATGTTCAGAAATTACTTTAAAAGCAAAATAAAAGTTGACAAAACAGGTTTTTACACAAATCTCGATAATTGGGGGCGGGAGGACACCAAGTCATAACTTTCTTCTAAGCGTTTTTTCTCCAATTTTTTACTTATTTTCACTTTTGTGATGGCCAGATCTTCCATTCTACGGTGATAGCACAACAACCGATTTTATCGAGAACCCTGCCTTTAAAGGCAGCATACACGCTCACAAACATGGTTGAGATAAGAGCATAAATAGGACCGCACGGCCCCTACCATGTCGTCAACGGCGTTTGAAGCGCTGCAAACCATTCAGGTTGACAGAATTCGAGCATTCCCGTCTAGAAAGCCTGTGGAACCCCGCCTCTACGAATAACAAAATGAAGAGTGAGGCATGTGGAAGCATTTGATAATTTAGAGTGATAGCACTATCAAATGAGAGTATACGAGAGAAACGGCTTGATTTACCTGAACATAACCTGTCTGCTTAGTGATGAAATGCTCCATTTTGTAAGCCACCCGCAATACAGCGGCATTCTTGAAAGTGGATGGGTATTAATCGGTATTTAAGCAAGTTATAATCAGGTAAATCAAGCTACAATACCGCTCATAGGATTTGGTCAGAAGGCGCGCGAGGTCGGGTTTTAGCGTCTTTTTCGTCTTTTTTGTATAACTCGCTTCAAAGTCAACTTTGAGGAAAACTGTGGTGATATTCGTGATCCTGGTGTCAAGGGCTACCAAATGGTATAGCCCTTGTTGGGGTTTCGTTTGGAACTCACGAAGTTTGACAGGCAGTGTATACTGTATATTACCATTTGGTGGAGGTGGGGGGCTCGGCGTCCGGTCTCTGCGTCCTCCTGGCTCCCACCCCAGCCTCTGCAACGCGCCCCCCGTCTGTGGCCTCACTGACTCGCGTGCTGCCTCTCCTCACCACACCTTCGACGAGCAGCGCTGATTTTCGCCGGTCCCTCAACCGGCAATCCATTCGGTGTGGGTGCGTCCATTAACCGATGCCCCAGGAGTTGTGCCTATCACACCCCAAATCGAGGACACTTAAATATTGAAATGGGTAAATAGAAGATATACGAATAGAAGATATAGAAGACGGGAAACTCTCGGGTTTCAGAATGCCGCAAACATCATGGTTCAAACTATGCTTTTACATATTCAAATTTTTTACGAATACTCGACTTTTCGAATAATTCGAGATTTTGAAGTTTTTGAATATTTGTTTTTTCGATTATTTCGAGATTTTGAACTTCCCGTATATTCGGTTTTTTTCAAATAATTCGGGAATAGGCTTCTTTGGAACAATCGATTTTGCGATGAACTCGGGAATCGGCCTTTCTCGAATATTCGACTTTCCGAATAATTCGAAGTCGACTTTTTCGGTCGAATGATTTTTCGAATCATTCAATTCGTTCAAATAAAGTTCAAGTTGAACATAGATTTCAGATGTGGTGTTTTGAGTAACCTCGCAGGAGCAGAGTTGAGCAGGGCTGCGATTTCACCGAAGTTCACCACAACGTTCATCCTCCATCTTTATCACTCTCAAAAAGATTTTTTCATCCTGGAGGGGGGATCCTAAAAATTTCGGAAATGTCAGAAATATATGGTCAACACGGAAGGGGGGTCGTTGCTCCGTCGAAAATGGCGCAACGGGCTGCTCAACCCTGCGCAGGAGCCAGAATACTAGCTAAGCTCAACAAAAGGTGGATTTCTGAACGAATGCCGAATAATATTCGAAAGCTTGTTTTTGGAATATTAAACTTTCGAATATTATTCTATGCCGCTTCTTACGAGGTATTCTAATTTCGAATATGTCTCAAGAAAGAAAATTTTTGAATTTTGATTGATTCGTAATTTATTTATTTATTTATGTATATATGTATCACTCGAATATTTTGTAAATAATACAATTTGGTCCGAAGTGGTCACGATGAAATATGGCTTTTGGGATTATTCCACGGCAATGTTGCTCAACTGTTTCTTCGCCTTTTGCTTGATTTTTCAAAAGTATTTTGTTTCTCTTTTTCCACACACGTCTTTGAAGTGTTGTAGGATGCGTGTTTTGTTTACATTCATTTAACGCAATGGTCATAAGAACGGTCGACAAAAATATCTCGTTTTTTCACAAGACCTTATGTACATTCAATGAGATGTATCTGAGATCACATCTGAGATCAGTGTCCAGTCTGAACTATACTTTGACCGAATCGAGTGATTCGAAAAATCATTCGACTGGAAAAGTCGCCTTCGAATTATTTGGGAGAGGCAATTTTCCGAATTATTCGAAAAAACGAATATTCGAAATTTTCAAAATCTCGAATTATTCGAAAAGTCGAGTATTCGTAAAAAATCTGAATATGTAAAAGCATAGTTTGAACCATGATGTTTGCGGCATTCTGAAACCCGAGAGTTTCCCGTCTTCTATATCTTCTATTCGTATATCTTCTATTTACCCAATTCAATATTTAAGTGTCCTCGATTTGGGGTGTGATAGGCACAACTCCTGGGGCATCGGTTAATGGACGCACCCACACCGAATGGATTGCCGGTTGAGGGACCGGCGAAAATCAGCGCTGCTCGTCGAAGGTGCTGGTGGAGGGAGGAGGCAGCACGCGAGTCCAGTGAGGGCCACAGACGGGGGGCGCGTTGCAGGCAGAGAGCTGGGGTGGGAGCCAGGAGGACGCAGAGACCGGACGCGCCGAGCCCCCAATTCTCCAACCAGAAATGGTAATATACAGTATACACTGTCTGTCAAACTTCGTGAGTTCAAAACGAAACCTCAACAAGGGCTATACCATGTGGTAGCCCTTGACACCAGGATCACGAATATCACCACAGCTTCCCTCAAAGTTGACTTTGAAGCGAGTTATACAAAAAGACTGAAAAAACGCTGCCAAACCCGACCTCATTGCGCGCCTGAGTCTGACCAAATCCTATGAGCGGTATTGTCATTTCTCTCGTAGCCAAGCTCTCATTTGATAGTACTATCACTCTAAATTATCAAATATCCACATGCCTCACTCTTCATTCTGTTATTCAATAGTCTGTTGTGGGATTCCACAGGCTTTCGAGATCAGGAATGCTCGAATTACTGCTGCCAGAACATGGATGGTTTTCAGCGCTCCAAACGCCGTTGACGACATGGTGGGGGCCGTGCGGTCCTATTCATGCCCTTATCTCCACCATGTTTGTGAGCGTGTATGCTGCCTTTAAAAACGAAATATCGATGATATCATGAGCGATTATAGTTAGAGCCACATTCGCAGAAAACCAATCAATTCTGCATTTTAAACTCTCCTTCCCTAGCGGCGGTGAGTTAAGGCTAAGGTAGCTGGGACTACCTGTGCCAGCATGTATGCTCTACAAATAAGCATCAGCCAAAGCAGAAATTAAGGTGACAAAACTACAATGTAGCAATATTTCTTCAAAGGAACGTACGTGTCCTTACAGTTCCGGTCCGCAGTTGCGGGAAACCGTTGTTGCAGCACGCAGAGCGATGATATTGGTGATGCGGGGACAAATGCCGATCGTACCGAGATCAAGTGGTCCCAGCACGATTGTGGAAAGTAAGTCGCCTGGTTACAAACCGTGGATCGGAATTTCATTCCTATAAGGACAGTAATCTCCGAATCTTTAAATACTGGAAAACACTGTTCTGTCCAAAATCAGTTGGAAATATAAAAAACTTGTGTGGGATTAGGCTCCAAAGAATTTCCTGGCTGGTATTAGAGATTCTGAACACAAATCTGTGGTCTGTTTATCTATTTTTTTTGGAGACCAACAATTAACCTCCACAGAAAAGGAGCTTTGCTTGCTTAGCTGGAACTGAGGCATCGACCAATTTACCTTATACCCACTGTTACCTACCGCTGTCTATCAATAGTCGGCAAACAAAGCTCAGGTTCGTGATGAACGCTCCAAATAACCTCTGCAGGAACGTTTTTAGGCAAGTTAGGTTCATCGTTTTTTAAAATCATCAAAATTCGCATTTTCCTCTGAAATATCGCCCTGGTGGGAGAACCTTCTCAGACCAAGACTGTCGATGTTCTCCGGGAAAATCTACAGATTGACTCCTCATTTTTGGTGAGCAGGATAAACGAGAATAGTCTCCCCAGGGACCAATAAAAGTTTCCAGCCAAACCCGTAGCTTTTACATTTTCTCTCTGAACGTCCTTAGTAAATTTCCTGACTCGACTGCGAGAACTCTTCCGTAACCTTTTCTCTCTTTGCAGCTGCCAAGCATAGACTTATAAACACTCTTACTGTAGAAGTTAGAAGTACATCCAGTGAAACCGTGCATCTCAGTGAAAACGTTACGTTGCGGTCATCCAATACTACTTATTTAGCATTGGATGACCCGGGCTGCTTTACCGGAATATCTTTTCTACATGTTCTCTACATGCGTATACGTGAGCCCAGGTCGCTCATTTTGAGACCGGTCGAAGCATAGCGCTTATCGGGCTTATCATGTCTAAATCTCCTTATCACTGTTATATTTTGCTTGAACATCACCGACCGCTAGGCTGCTTTACCTCCGCCCGGACTCACATCCTGCTCTGCTCAGTGGACTCACCCAGAAGTATCGAAAACTATAATTAGGTTTTTTGTCGTTAACACTGCCTTTAAAGCTGCCAAAACAGATATCGACGACGATTCGTTCATGCAGATTGGCCTTTTTTTTCTTGCAAATACAGAGTCTGTGCGAATCGTAGAAAATACAATCATAAGAGCAGGCTGCTCGGGTGAACATCGATCCTACGAACGATTCCACGTATATGTACCATGTGTCTGTCTTTGTTAACAGAAATTACATATGTTGCTGATCATACCGAACCTCATCTGACCTCCCATAGGTACGTGACGAGCAAGGGCTCCAAGGAGGCTGCTATCAAATGCGGTCTTCCTGGCCAACTCATGGGTATTACCACGATTGATGGAACCACCCTGAGCTATGGATTTGGTGCCGCAAAAGTAGCGAAGTGCAGGAATGGAAGGTAGGTGACAGCGTAGTGGCACTTCTTCGCATTTGTAACGATAAGACAGTAAGAGCTTACACAGAATGTCCAATCTTAGGTGGTTTTCGGAAGACGTAAATGGCAATCCTGTGGCCATTAGTGTTGAGCCTGTTCGTTGCCAACCTCACAGAGCGAGGTCGGAGACTGGAGGCGTCACACCGTGAAAATCGTACTGTGTTTAATAAATATCTGCAACTGCGTCCAACACGGTCATTTCAAATAAAAAAACCTAGCTAGTTCCCTAGGTTGATAAGGTCTTATGGAAATTTCATCTCCCTCAATGTCTGTGATAGGAAAACTCCGTAGCTTGCGAACGCCTCCTGTTCGGTGTACAAATAGGGTCTATTTATCAACATTTCGAGTTTAACTGCAAGTTATGGTTGGGTAAAATCATTAAGGTGGTGTAGGGTAATGATTTCCTGTACTGCTTTTGATGTCGCGCAAAGTATAGCCTAGCTCCCTCATTTCGAGATGAGGCTTATCGGGCTTAACATGTCAAAATCTCCTTATCACTGTTATATTTTTCCATGGTCGACCGCTCCGCAGCTTGATCCTCCCGGACTCATCCGAGCCAGCTATGCTCTAGGCTTTAGGTTTGAAACATTCCGTTCCTGATTAGGATAGAAATCTCGGCCGCTGTAATCCATCAAGCCGAGAATATCGATTTTATTCTGGACATAGGCGACGTCCCGACAGTTCTCAACTTTTATAGCCTTCTTTTATTCTTAAACTGAACATATTGTTTGCCTGTTTCAATACACTACGATGCTTCCAACAAATTCAGAAGATGTCACTTCAGAAGTCTAAACACCGGTATTGTTATGTCTGTCCAAGAATGCCTTTTTCTATCACATATTCGTTACCCAACTTCCTTAGGACACCCGACTTCATAGTTAAGCATTGTGAACACTTTCTTATCCAATGATAATAACTTTGTCCTTCCAAATCTTTTTTATTCGAAAACAAAAAAAAATGTAGAGATCGAATTCTTGAAAAAATGAGCGGTATTTCGCAGAATAAATAACGTCGATTGTGTTGTCATTCATTTTTTCGAAAGAACTGAGGTTGCTCGGTGATGTTCTGTTTCCACTCTCGAATTTTCACCTGTTTTCACTGCTTCCACAAATGTAGTTATATAGTTGTGTCGGTGAACACACAGACTCACCAATTTATCGCAGCTGCTTCGGAATAAAAAAAAAATGAGTGATACCATAAACAGAGTACCGCATGCTAGGACGAGTCCGCAACCGCACCATGTCCTTTTAACATTGCGGTGAACTATATGATAGAAAATCTAATTTTTCAGAAAATACGAAAGCCACGCCACTGAAAAAAATCATTTACCAGTTCGGGCCCTATGATCTGGCAAATGTCCCACACAGTCCAGCAGTTTTGATAGGTAGGAAGAGAACAACAAAGGGCTTTCAAAATCTCCGAGCTCAGAACAATCTCTACTGTTAGGGTAGCCAATAGCGCTGCTTAGTCCTTCCTCTGATAAGCCTAATCTTATCACTGTTTGGCGCCACAAGACGACCACCCTCCCTCAAGAAAAAACATTTAAATCTCAATCAACGCTGGCGCGAGCGGTTTAAATCCCATCGGCGGCTGGCTGATCAGCTTCTCTCGCTCCGAATCGATTAGCGGGCCGGCACACGCGAACGCTGCCGCAGCTGCTGGTGAGATTTCAATGTTATTTTTTTCTTGTGGACCTAACTATACATTCTGCGAATTTAGGAGATAAAAGTTTTTTTGGCAGCAATAAACGCCATTGAAAGAGGAAGATTCCAGTTTTTTCAGCTATACCACAATTGATTGAAATATCTCACAATCAGACACACAAGGCGGAACTTGCTAAACCCTATCTGGTGAAGAAGTTTTGGGCCAACTTTATACAAAATGTCTCCTACACAAACCCCTTTCACTGTAGTTGCTGCTAGACTGCTGAGAAATAAGGCGATACTCTAGAGAAATGTTATTTTTATTTCAGAGAGAGGATAGAATTTCAACCACCACTCATTGTTCTTGACGCGCCTTGCCCTTTCCATTTCAAATTCCAGTTGATTGAAGAGCTTCTATTTCCGAACGAGCAAGCTTCTCTTCTGACAAGCCTCCTTTGAATCCTGTAACAAATCTTTTCAGTTTTACGCGACCTGCGGAAAACTAACCAGATTTCTTACCTTTCAAGTGTCAGAACCCTGGTTGCAGGAATTATTCCGGCGAACTAGTAGTGAAATCCTCACGTCGGAGAATAACTTCTATAGTGATGCGTCGACAGCGGAATGGAAAAAGAAACGCGAAAATATGAAGGCAGAGATTCCATTGGACAGTAGTTCATCAACGAGTTTTGGCCGGTCTTTTATATTCGACAGTGAATGACATGTGTCAAGGTACTGTTTGCCGGCACTCCCATACCCACGGAATGGGGTTGCTGACGGGTTTGTTTGCTAGTCGTAGGTGATATCCGCACTTGCAACACATAAAGCTGGACACTCTGCTTAGCAACTGACATCCTTACAGACCAAGATGTACTCTTCGATCTACCAAGTTTTCATCTCTCTCATGTGAAGACGAAATTTGAATAATTAGACTTCATAGTTCTTCCCTCGATGTCGCAAGAAGTGGACAGGAGGAGTCGCGACGTGTGTTTGTTTGGGTAGCTGAGGAAGTGTCAACTGCTAGTCATCAAAGGCATAAATACCTCTGCGCACCGGAAGAACCTCAATGATGAAGTACGAAAAGTAGATTAAAGCTAACTAGTAAGCTATTTCTAAGGCGAGATTTTCACCATTGATCGTTTGGAAATAAACTAATTAAAGGGAAAGAACTTTGTTCCCTGATTTTCTCAAATTCTAGACAGCTTTGTGTACTTTGCACCGATTTGGAGAGGTTTTAGGAAAATTCAGTAACTCCTCTAATACAGATAGCATTTTGACGAATCAGCATCCTCGAATAGTTCAACTTCAAAGCATTACTTCATTCGCAGTGGTCAATTTCGATGGAATTTCACTTCATGAGGATCGTTTTCAGATCAGCACCTCTGCGATAAATTTTCATCGAATAATGCATCCGAATTGAACAATATTTTCTTCGAAAATCATTATAGGCCAATGGAGTAGAACTTTTAAGAACTCCTTCATGTTGATTCGGTAGGCTGAAATCCTCTTGTAGCGAGACATGCTCTCCTTTAGCGTTAAGTGTATGTCTGAAAGGCAGGAGTGTTTTGCGTTGAGATAATACCGCGCTCTAATCACATCATTTAAATGGCGGCAGTCTAAACAGTTCAAATCACTCTCAGCTGTTCCATATGTGTCCGTCGGTTCTTGCTTGTCTTCGTGCTTCACTGTTTGTTTTTCATCGAATTTCCAGTTTTTTCTTCTGTGGATTGATATTTTGAATCGATTTCTACATATCTTACAAGAAATATGCCTTTGAAGTCGCTGTCTTAGGCCAACATTTTGTACACAAATTTTCGGCTTCGAGTTTTCTATTGGAAACCTCACGAGTGTCTTTAAATAGAAGTGGGATTGAAACTAGTTGTGGGGGGAATTCAAGATTTATCCAGAGAAGTGGAGATTTTCCCCACGGCAACACGTATTAGAAATGCATTAATCGTGTTAGAAACGTGTTAAACGTGTCGTATCACGTGTTTAAAACATGTTAAGATGGTTTCAATGAATAATTTCATTATAAACCTTAAGTGCACTCCCCCCCCCAACCAGTTTCGTACCTAGAAGTTTACGGCAGTGTTTCCGTTCTTCCACATAGCGAGTATACAAATCATGCGTTCGTACCATTTGGCACCCGATGGCTCATCACTGATCCCTGATTCGAGTGCTTAACAGTGAAACTATAACATGGGGTGCAGCCGTAGGCTGCACCCCATGTTGTAGTTCTCATAGGGAGGAAAACCCCGGGCTGGGGGCCGTCCTACCTGGGTATGAGATTCTTTACAAAGCCATCCAAATGACCGCCCCCCGCAAATCATTTAAAGCGCAGAATGCCCTTCCAGCGAATTAACATGAAGGCCAGCCCTCAAAGGCGCAGTCCAAGCTCAGGGGTAATTTTTGATATTATACTCCGGTCGTCGTGAATAGCAACTCTGCCAAGCGCGAAATCTCAATTCGCTCAAATCAGCGAGAAAAGGCAAGGAAAATGTCGACTCCGCCCCTACGGAAGGAAAAATGGGTAACGCCCACCGACAAGCTTCCGGCCTCAATACTGAAGAGAAGCGCGTTAGATTTTGTTCAAAATCAATGTTCTTCCATTTATTTTCGGTCTGGCTTTATTTTGGGACCTTCTTCAAAACGATAGCTTCGAGTAACGAGTAATAACAAGCTCGAGACAACTCGTCCGCGAACTTCTCGCAGTTCAATTTCAGAGTCTTTCAGGGCCCATAACTTCGTTCGTAGTGAGTTCTGAGCGATTCTGGAGACAATTTTGTGTTCAGCGTAAAACTTTCTCCAAGACACGCAGGAAAACGAAAATTCGATGCTGAGGTTGGACTGTGCATTTAAAGGCACACTCCACCCTCCGATATGAATTTTGTGATTTTCGTGTAATTATGGAGTAGACCACTCCTGTATAAGTTCGAGGTCTCAATTCCTCGAGATAAGCGAGATACCATAAGCGACCACCAAGGGCCCAACCCCCCTCCAGCCACCACCACAGGCCCGGCCCCCTTCCTGATTTTCGATCTCAATTGCGGCTTGATGGACGAATAATTCTCAACCGAGTTCTCGTTCTTCACTTCCTTTCCGATCTATCTCCTCATCTTATTTTGCTCTCGAGCCGCGACTGCGAATCAAGAGAAATACAGGTCTGGGACAACTCGTCCATCAAGTTTGCGCCCTCAAAATATAGGCATTTTTCGAGGAGTTATAACTTCGCTTGTAGGGAGCCTTGAGCGATTTCAGGTATACCGTTGGGATCAGCGAGTGATTTTCTCTGAGATGAGCTAAAACCTGAAAAATAATTTCCTGTTTGTCCTGTGCCTTTAAAGGCACAGTCCAAGGTTAGGGACAGAAATCTGAGATTTCCACATAATTGTGAAATAGACCCACTCCGTATACCACTTGCCAAATGCGAGCTCTCGATTCCTCCGAATAAGCGAGTTATAGGAGGAAGCCACCCTGTGGCGCCCACCTCGGGAAGCCACTTTGGCACGCCCCTTTTACGATCTTTCGAGCTCAACAGTGGCGGGATAAGCGATGCTCTTCGAAGAATAGCCCCGTCCTTCCCTTCATTCCCAGCCTCTCTCTTCATTTAAGTCAGCTCGAATACAGCGGTGGCAAATGACGGAAGTTACAAGCCTCGGGCAACTCGTCCACCATGCTTGCGTAGTTCAATTTTTGAGGGTCCATAACTCCGTTCGTAGTGGTTTCTGAGCGATTCTGGAGACAATTTTGTGATCAGCGTAAAATTTTCTCCAAGATGAGCAGGGAAACGAAAATTCGATTCTGAGGTTGGACTGTGGCTTCAACCCCCACTCAAAACTGATTACGTCAGAACTGGTCCGCGCCGTAATTTTCTTGGGGTCGATACTAAGCGTTAAACCCAAATTCAGAAATCGAGTTTTTGTGGGAGATTCATTCCTCAGATCCCTATCGTGGGATACAGGCTCTGCTGCCGTTGGCGTTCTCAGATCCTGCAGTTCCGAATGGCCGTATAGCTTTTCTTTCAGTGAAAACTCGTTAAAATGGAGGCTAAGGAAAATAAACCAGTAAATGCGGTGAAAGCTGATTTCGATCCTGAGGATCCATCAACGTATACGCCAAAGAAAGGAGGGTGAGTATACTAATTCCTAGTACATTGAACCTCTATAGCATCGTATCAACTTAGACGCTTTTCCTTGGATGACTTTGAGATTGGCAAGCCGCTTGGTAAAGGCAAATTCGGATCCGTTTATCTTGCCCGCGTGAAGGAGAATCATTTTCTCGTCGCTCTAAAGGTGAGTCCACATATGAAAAGTTCGAGGCACTTCTCTGTTCAGACAATGGAGATGGGAATAAGTTGGTGGTGAGCCAGTCTTATCGTGAGTTCACAAGGTTTTGCTTAGAGGGGGTGGCGTGGTTTGAGTCGGGAAGCCTAGGAACGCTACCAGAAGACTGCTCGATTTTGTTGACCCCGGTGTATGTGAATTCACCTTAGACTCAAACCGTATACGTTTCTATTTGATGGCGCCGAGTTCTCTGAGTTTGCAGTGGAATGACTCCCTCTTTGTCTCGACGGTTAGTGTGAATGAAATTTCAAGCCAGCCCACCCCTCCCCCCCTTGTAGTGTGGTGCTCGACTTTTTGACCTAGAGCACGAAAAACGAGGAGCCACGGATGAGTCTGCCTGCGTCCACGTCGCCGCTAGAGCCCGTTCACCCTGGGCGGTCGTCGGAATGTTTTCCAATCGCAGGAGAGGCGGGGAAACGGGGGTGAGCGGCGCGCGTGGTTGGACGAAGGGGGAGGAGCGACGTGCCAAAATGGACGGAACACGGAGTTCATCCCGCCTCTCTTGCGGTTGGAAACATTACGACTATCACCCATCCACCCTAATTCCCTTGAAAACAGTAAAGAAAAGGAAACAGCGGGCTTCTGCCCTCCATTTCGCGTTTGGCTAACTAGATTTGTCGGCGGCTCCTTCTTTTCCGTGTTCTAGGTTCAAAATATACGATGCACCACAATCTCGTTGAGGCAGCACCCCAGCGACGTTCCTGATGTGGTAGACATTTTGAATATTGTCTCGGACTCGTAGGAAACCTGTCTTCCTGTGTCTTTCTTGTGACTCCCTCGGGTCCCATTTTCAGGCACATAAATCGGTTATATATTCCGTGAGCTAACCAAAAACAAAGTGCTATTCTGTAAAAAAGGGGTCTCCCAAGCAGAAGTGGTTTGGTTAGTGTTACAAATGCTTCAACAAAAAGGGAACAATAGGAAAGCGGAATGAGGAAAGTCTACAAAAAATGAACAATATCCTCCAAGAACTCTTTTCTTTTCCGAAACTTCCAAACAACGGAAACAAACCGTTGTGGTTCTCTATGAGGAAGCGCTTTTGGCTCCATAAAGGACTTTGATTATGTGAGTGCCGATAAAATATGTATATATGCATGTGAACCTAATAGGCTGCCGAGATGTCGTACGTTCACGCCGTGGCAGTGTGGAGGAAAGAAGATCACCTCTATGCAAACCGACGTCACCCCCTCCGCGAAGAGGGTTTTTGTCATGGGAGAGGTGCTGGCCGGCCGCAGCTCTCCTTCGGATTCTCCTACAAAGGGCCGGCGTGGAGAGGAATCCTGGACCCGCTCAGAAGTATCTATGCGCCACGTGCGGCAATGATGTTAACTGGAGACATACCAGCGTCCAGTGCTCCGGATGCCAAAGGTGGGTGCATCTCTCCTGTTCGGGTCTCAGTTCTGTGAGGCATTATAACTCTGCTTTTCGCTGTGTTTTATGCTCTTCACCTACCAACTCTGATTCCTCTTCCTCAAATCGCCCCCTTTCCATTGTACATATCAATCTCAACGGCCTTCGTACTAAACTTTCTGAGCTCTCTCTCTTCGCACGTACTTACCATCCAGACGTGATCATGGTTCAAGAAACCAAGCTCTCTCCATCCCCTACCTATCCTCATCCTAATATCCCGGGCTACACTGCCTTCCATGCTCCAAGGTCAGCTCTTGGCGGAGGAGTTTCAACCTTTGTTTTATCCTCTCTCCTCCACCTCATACCAAACACCCCCACGGATGGTACTCTCACTACCTTCCAATCCATCTCCCTCTTAAAACACCCCTTTCTCTTTTCAACATATATATTCCCCCTACCACCTCATGCCCCTCCTCCTACAATCCCATTCCTCTTCTCAAACAACTCAATGATTATTCCCTCTCATCATCAGTTGTTTTCGCGGGCGACTTTAATGCCCACACCTTCTGCTCGTCCCTTGGTTCTGATGCTAGAGGAGAAGAAGTCGAAGAATGGGCTGAGGAGTGCGACCTGGTCATCTTAAACGATGATCAGCCCACTCGTCTCCCTGCCAACGGCCGATCTTCTAGCCCAGACATAACTCTTATCTCGTCCAACCTTTCCAACGCTTGCTCATGGTCTACCTCAACAACATTGTCTAGTGATCATGTTCCCGTCTTTGTGCACATCGATCTCTCAAATTCTCTTGCTCCTTATTCTGGTGTTCGTCAACGTTCTTATCTCAATTTAGGCCAAGCAGACTGGTGCCTGTTCAGTGAGGTTGCGCTACGCCTAGCGGCTGATTACCCGTGGAATGGCAATGTGCACCAGAAGGAGCATCACTTATCTGATGCAATTCGCAGGGCCATGAAGGCGGCTATCCCTGTTGGCCGAGTTAAGACGTTCTATCCAAACGTAACCAGAGAAATATTTGAGAAAATCAGGACTAGAGATGCCAGAAGAGCAGTTGACCATCTAGACCCCATCGTCGCTCAGCTGGATGGTGAGATCAGAAAAGATCTCGACCAGCACAAGAAAGAACAGTGGGAAAAATTCACAGAACAGTTGAATTTCAAGACGGACAGTGGAGCTACTTGGAAGGTTCTTCCCAAGCTATCGGGAAAGAGCCCCCCAGCCACCCTCTCCACTATTGAGTTCGGTAATAACGTTTTCAAGTCAGGAAAGGAAGCCGCCTACCCTCTCGGTAAAAGTTTCTTTGTCATGAGTACAAGGCGAGGTCCGCAAAATAGAGTGACAGTAAGAGAGCTGTGCCGCCTCCCGCTCATGAGCACGGCCGATGCGTTCACTGTGGCGCAAGTAGAGAAGATTATAAAGGACATGCGGAACTCCAAAGCTGTCGGTCCGGACGGCATTTGTCCTGCTGTACTGAAGAAACTCCCGACTGAGATCCTTCCGCTCATCGTTGATATGATTAACACTTCGTTTAGCTCTTGCACTATTCCGCAAAACTGGAAGACAGCCAACGTCATCCCGTTGCCCAAGCCTGGGAAACCTCAGTCATCAGTAAAGGGATATCGTCCCATTAGCTTGATGTCTCCTTTCGCCAAGGTGGCCGAAAAGCTCATTGTCAAGGATCTAGCGGAGCACAACGAGAAGCAGTTGTTTCAACATGGGTTCAGGAGGCTACATTCCACAACTACGGCGTTGCTAGAAATTACCAGCTATGCTATCGACGGGTTCAACTTTAACAAGCCATTGAGAACTGTAGCTGTTGCGTTGGATCTCACCAAGGCATTTGATACGGTTAACCTTGGAGTCCTGTCAAGCAACATTCTGGAGTCGTCAATACCATCTTGGCAGAAGCGCTGGATATCGGCCTTTATTAAAGGTCGGCGGGCAAGAGTCATGTTTCAGAACCATGTCTCCAACAGTATTCCTATGGCAGCTGGAGTCCCTCAGGGCGGAGTTCTATCGCCAGCCCTCTTCAATCTGTACCTCGGAGATATGCCTGAGCCTCCACAGGACATCAAGGTCGTCGCGTATGCCGATGACATAACAATCATGTGTCGAGATCGGGATTTACAGGTGGCCGCCAATAAGATCAACGAGTACCTGATCACACTAAAGGGCTTTTCGACCGCAAGATGCTAAGTATCTCTGCAGCCAAGTCGTCAGTGTCCGTTCTCGACGGACCCATCCGAGCACAGCGCTCATCCGGATGTCGTGTGGGATGGAGACCGTTTGCCTGCTGCTCGCTTTCCAAAGCTGCTCGGTCTTGTGCTCGATCCGTCACTCAAGTTTCATAAGAATACCGAGCAGAAGCAGGCAGTCGTTAGAGCTAAGCTCCAACGTTCTCAGGGCCCTGGGCGGCACTTCGTGGGGTAGCAGCAAGGAGACTATACTCCACAACGTATAAGGCAATTCTGCACCCCGCCCTGGAGTACGCCGCACCGGTTTGGCAGCATCTCGTCTCAGAATCCTCCTGGACAAAGATGCAACGAGTACAAAATGCTGCTCTCCGTATCGCCACCGGATGCGCAAGGAGTTCCCCAATCGAGCACCTGCATGCTGAGACCCGTCTATTACCAGTGAAGGAGCACTGTCAGCTCCAGGCACAGCAATTCCGCATTAACATTATAAAACAACCAAATCACCCGTCGTGGAGAGTGCTAAACCCCGTGAGAGAAAGTATAAGAAAGCCATTCGCCGATGCTCCAAACAAAGTCAATTTGCAAAGATGGCACGACTCACAGCAAGAACGACTCCGTCTTTTGCGCGAGGAGCACACCAAGTTCGTACGGTGTCATTCTTGTGAAGGTGGCCATAAATCCTATACTAGGAGATATACCGCCCCCGTCTGCACCTCAGAGTCTCAACTCGGAAGAAGGGCGAGATGCACGCTCGCATCATTACGCTGTGGTCACTCTACAATACTAATGTCTTATGTCAGCAAGATTGACAGCAGCAAATCTGATGTGTGCCCGGACTGCGGTATCGTCGGCCATGATACCGCACATTTATTCAACTGTCCGGAGAGACCTACCACGCTGACACCAATGGACCTATGGACGAATCCACTACTGGTCGCCCAGTTCCTCCGCCTATGACAAAACCCTCTATGTGGCTGCAAAGAAGAAGAAGAAGATCGTTCTGTATTAAGCCTGGGTGAAGTTTTTGAATTTTTTTTTTGGTTGGAGAATCACAGAATTGGAAGTCTATTATGTTCCTTGAGACTAGTTGTGATGCCTCGAAATCTGTTGCGATTCAATCGAAATAGTGCCTGCGGGTTGATGTTGGTGTTACGTCCGGAAGGGCACTGTTGTATCGCACTTGGCCACGCCCATTTTCCGTGCCGCAATGACTCTCCTGATTTTGGCAGGGAGAGAAACCAGGTAGTGCTGAAATTTATTGCGGCACAGTAAAATGGGCGTGGCCAGGTCCATCGCGCCATAGTGCCCCTCCCCTCCCCACATAGCACCGGTATCCTCTTTTTTTGACCTTAAAAAATCACAAAATCTCACATAATGAATGATTTTCAAAGACACCATATCCGCCTTCGTTTTAAGGCGTCGGCAGAGTCGGAAAATCTGCGAGCGAGCGATTTGCGAGAAATGATGAAGGGTGGGGAGCACTACGCAGTTCGACCGCGCACGCGACCGCACCGCATAGGCTGCGACGGAGGGCGCAGAGTGTCTTGCCCGTCGCGGAAATCGCAATTTCGCGGCGAAGCTCGTTGCGAAATTGCGAGACGATTGTGATTTTCAAGCGATTTTGCGAGTTGCTGCCAAGTTTCGCGCTCCATTGCTAATACTTGTGCTCCATTACCATCCTCTATTTGAATGTCCACGATTTCGACCCCTTTCTCTCTTCCTTGTTCTCATTCCTTCTTTCTGCTATATTTTCAGAGTGCTAAACTATTTTGCGGGTTGGCACTCAGGATTAAAGGAGAAATGAATGATACTGATCTCAGAAATCGATCTAATTTCATGAATTTTCTTAGGAAATTACCAATAACAACGCTATCAAATATCTAATAACGGAAGAATCTTTCATTTTCATGAATTAATCTTTTCATTTTTGTGGGTAAATCCTGAGTGCCCCACCTCCAACTTGTTTTGCACCTAGTTTCAGCTTCAGTTTCTTTTCTGGGGTGCGTTCCAAGATTTTATACCAACCATAGTAATTAATGTTGGTATATGAGGCCTCATGAAATGGATATGGATAAATTTCGGTCTATCATTTGTTAAATATCCGTTTGCAGGCATCTCAGTGGAGCAATTCTTAATCAGATCTCATTTCACTGTCTTGCGTTTGATTTTCACACAAATTTTCCGCCCATGGAAACCTTCTTGAAACACAACCCTAGTATTGTAGTAGACTAATCGGCTGCAAAACTAGCTGAATGTAGCACTCAGGATTCATCCATGAAATATGAAATTTATGTTGATAGCGGATGTCAGACAGTGTTATCACTTATTGTTTTCAGAGAATTTCTGTTGAAATAGCTCGATTTCCGATAGCGGTATCGTTCATTCCATTTTTGAAAACCTGAGTGATCTTCACAACTATTTCCGCACAGTAATTTGGGAAATGAGCACAGAAAGCAGGAAATATGGAACATTTGAAATCATTCAGTGAAATTATTTCAGACAGCTGCGGCCCATCCTGCGGAATAACGAGACGAAAATAGAAGATTGACTTCCGCGCTCCAATCGATCAACATTCGCGCTCTAATCCAAATCACACTCTGCGGGATGCCTGCGACTGCGCCGCAGAATTTTCAAGGCCACGCCCACATTCGCTCGCTCGCTCGCTCGCTCGCAGACTTTCCACTATGCCGACGCCTTTACCCATCCACAATCTTGCTGAAGCATGCTGGGGAGCGAATCGCCCATTATTATTGGGAATTCATGGCCTCCACATTATGGCTCCATGACATTGCTCACCTGCGTACGTACGCGTCACGGTCCAGTGAATTTCACGAGCGCGGCGAACGCGGAAAAGCCGCCATCGTGTGAAAGAGTTATCTGTACCATATACGGCGAAACCGCTCCCCACATTATACTCGATTTTAAGTCCAAACCTTGTATACTTTTTGCCTACGTCAAAAAATACTAGTGTTTCAACGCGTGTGCACCAGATTTCTTGTTTTGACACGTTGTAACAACATTTCACAGCAATTACTCAGACAAAAAATGGTCACTCAACCGGTCACTTTTTGAGAGCATTTCAGTGCAATTCATAGTGAGCAGTTGGGCCTTCCAGTGTCGCAGGGCTCGGACAGTGGCAGCGATCTCCTACGGGGATTCCTGAAGTGCGTTCCAAGAACATTCCTATGGGAAAATGCTTCCATGGAAACGTAGCCACGGCCGCGTGGAAGCAATTCACAGTTATAATTCGTGGCCATGAGGAAACACTTGTGCTCTTTTGGAATAGAAGACCCATCTGAATAAGTTGGATTCTCGTGGTGTTTTATACATACTCTTTGAGTAAATTTCAAATGTGGATCAATGCTTCTACATGTTTAGTAGCAATAGCATGAGAAAATGGTTCTGTAGCTGCACGCGAACACCTTTTTACCTGAGAGGTCGTCTATTCCGAAAAACACCGAAACAGGTTTGTCCGTGGAAAGGCTATTTGCCCTTCCATGGCGTTGTGGGAACATTCTTGGAACGTCCAGTGTCAATACTTGAAAACCACTGGTTTTCGCAATGCTAAGTCATGAAGCCCCAAAGTAGCATGTAGATCTAAGTCGACAGACCTGTCTGCTGCAGAATTTGGCTTGGGGAATAACATATGCATTGAGTTTGCGCCAACATCCAACAACTCAGATACTGGGGAGGTCGATTCGGCCACCATAGGCTTTCTAATCGGATACCTTTTCAAGTTATAAAGGAACTTTCGCAGCGGCACGTGCTGCTCCAAGGAGCACGTGACCTGTTCGATAGGACAACGTGGCGCACAGATGCAAAACCCTTGCCGCACCCCGTTTCCCATGCGGCTCCACGTCGTCTATTATAGAACACGTGGCGCAGCAAGGCAAAACTTTTGCCGCACCCCGGTTTCCCACGGGGAACCGGGGCGGGGTCCCTCCTTTTCGAGGGGCTGGTCTCCCTCAACAAGGATACGGTCCAGGATAACGGCCTGCAGCAGGGGTCACCCCTACAGCAGTCCGCGACAAGGACATCACCCTCGACACGGTCGACATCGAGAGAGCTCTTCTTGCTGAGGACCGTGGGGAGACCCCTCAGCGGTCAAAATCGTCCGGAAAGTGACTCGTAGTCACCCGCCAGGAGCGGCCCCGAAAGGCCGACTGCGCTTTCTATGTGATGAGCTCCTTAAATACGTGCTGTGCAGCTGATAAGGGCCTGATTAATTGTGAAACGGACGATCAATGTGTCCGATCGAGAGCATCGTGGCTCATTCGTCGTCCAAGCTGCATCGTTATCGAATCGAAAGCGTATCGTGGCCGAATGGAACGCCTAACATCGGCAAGGATCCTGAAGAGATTTTGCGTTCCTCATTGGAGGTTGGTGTGAACTCGGTGCACCTATGTTATAGCATATGGCACGGAGTTTGCGCCAACCTTCAACAATGAACGCGAAGTCCCTTCAGGATCCATGCCGACGTTATGTGTTGCAGCAAGTGCTCACTTCGACGATTAGGCCATGTGACCCTCGAAGATACGCGGCCGTATCGTCGTCCACAACGCTGTGTATTCGATTCGGATGCTTATCGTGGTCTAGTCGGACCCCCAGTTGTCTGACAAAGGAACACAAATATCACTCCGATCCGTGTACGCTGCATGTTCTTGACAGAGGACAACCACGAAGTTGCGTAGCCGCTACGGTATAGGTACTGCCGTTTGCGCATCATAATACTGCCATATCCTCTCAGGAATCGGCATAGCGGATGTTTCAGGTAGTTCCACAGATAACCCCTTTGCAAAATTTCACTAAAATCCGAGACTTTCACAGTTCACCGTATTGCTGCCATGATTCTCCGAAAACACAAGCAAACCTCCGATTAAGCGTAGTCAGGGGTGAAGTTTGGGCGAATTTGTTCTGACATCGCGTCCATTAAGTAGTTTAGTATTGATTTTTGTATGATACGAACGTTAGGTTCTGTTCCGTTGTCTTCATCCAATCGTTGGTTACGATTTTAATACACTAGAATCACCCTGAAAGGAGCCTTTAATGCGATTCTCCATTTGTTTTCGTTCTTTTTCTTGCTATCGTTGCCACGGTCGAGCGGGGCGTTGCGTAATTTTTCGTCACCATCAAAATCTGTTTGCAAAATCCAATTTTTGCGACCCCCCTCCCCCGCTGAGGCGTGATTTCGGTGCAGTTCATATTTGATTACTAGAACAGCAATTTGTTTAAAATTTGGGCTCGAACGTCTTAAACCTGATCGTAGATCCTTCCCTTTGGTGATGAAAAATATTGAGAATTTTGGGATACCTTCACCAAATTTTGATTTTCAACCTAAATTTTAGCGACCACCCTAACCTCCATTTTCGGGCCAAAATTTTTGCGATCCCCACCCAGAGTACGATGCAAGGTGTGGATAACCACGGGGGTCTGAGCTTCGCCAGGACGCCAAGCTTACTATAACTTTTATTACATTTTTAAAAATATGGTTAGGTTCGTGGCTTGCTTTCTCAAGAAAAAACATTTTAATTCAGGCCGCGGCTGGCGCGATGGTTTAAAACGCACCAGCGGGTGGCTGATATTCACCAGCCAGCCGCCGCTCAATTTAAACCACCGCGCTTGAAAAAGCCACGGACGTAACTATAAATTATTCCTCCTTGAATTCCACAACAAAAGCAGACCAAATGACGTTCCTGGGAGTGGGTCCGAAAAAATCGCCAAATGTTTGATCAAGTAGCGCTTCCGGGGTCCGAAAATATCGTCTAAAATTGCTCCTGGGCGGGGTCTGAGTAAAATGGGCCTGGTCCACACCTCGTGCAGTACCCTGCCCCCACCCCGTTGCGGAATTTCGCAGCCAGGGTCAAGCGAGGTCGCGAAAGTTTTGACCCGAAAATGAAAGTTGGGGTGGTATCGCAAAAATTTTGGACTAAAAATTGAAGTTTGCTAAAGATATCCCAAAATTTTCGATATTCCTTGGCCACGAAACGAAAGGATCGTAGCATTGCTCAGGTTTTAGACGTTCGAGTGCGACTACTAACGGAATTTTCGGCGTCTGACAGTTTCAGAAGTCAAATATAAACTACCCAGAAATCGCTCCTTGGGGGGGGGTCGCAAAAAATATAGATTTTGGAAAAAAATTGATGGTGGGGATATCGCTCCGATTTCGAAAAATTGCTTAATGTCCCGCCTGACCCTGATCATTGCCCCTCTTATCATAGCTTTCGAGAAGTGTTCGCTATTCCCATGCGAACGATTTCAGGTATGTTCGATGTTGGCGACGAGAATGTTTTGCGGATGCGATGGGCACTGGTGTGCTCCGTACCAGACGCTAAAATGGTCGACATGTTGAGGTTTCGGAAAATTTATCTGATTTCCGTCTTTCTCTGTTGTGTAACGCTGCTATAGGGAATCCTTCTTTTCCAGTGATTTCTCTTCATGGTTTCTGGCTGAGGTTACAAAAATTGCTCTGCGGATGAACATCGATATTTTATTCGAGGAGCGACCGAAGGTTGTTCAGTATGCTCCCATCGGCGACTACACAGCTTGTGCTACAGCGTACGAAAATATAAAAAAGGTAAAAGTTTCTGATTAAACTAAGAAGATCGTCATTTCGTTCTACTTTTGTATGCTTCTTTTCTCCCATACAAGTGCTTTTTTTGTGTTTAAGCTAGTTTCGTGAGGGTTATGAGCAGGGCTGCGGCCCGGCGCTATGGGGGGGGGACCAGTAATGTTGAAAAAAAACGGCTCGGAACAATCACAGAAGAGCCCTATGCGGCCCTAAACTTGAGTGTTCCGCTCACGCAACACCCACTCCTTTCAACCGCCTCTGATCCGTGAATAACTGCAAAAACACATTTCAAGGAAACAGCATGATTTAAAGGGCTATAATCCACTCCACTCAACTAAACTTACCCCATTAGATGATCGATTGCACTTCTCAAACTGAAATCTTGAGTTGAACGGTAGCCGTTGAGGAGTGGGCGTGGCGCGAGCGCAACACTTAAATTAGGGCCGTATAGGGCTCGTTCTTAGCAGATTTTTCAACGTTTCTGGTTAGATAGGGCCCAAATCTCTCGATTTCCGAGGAAAACTTGGAGACCGATTCTATCGTGTACACTGACTTTGAGCAATTTTTCATCTCCGGGAGGGGGTCGTAAAAATTTTGAAAGTATTTCCAGAAGTTTGGTCAAGAGGCGGAGGGTAGTAGCCCTGCCGAAAATTGGCGCAGCGTTCTGCTCAACCCTGGTTATGAGGGTGTATTGGGTAAACGTTCTCAGAGGAACAGTCCTCATAGATTGGATTAAGCAGGATGAGCCCTGCTATCGTGTGTTCTTCGCGTCGACAATACCTTGCGTTTAAAACTAGAATTCTCTGCCTAAAAGGATTCCCTACCCCAAAGAGTAAAGCACGCTTGATGAACTTCACCTTTCACCACCAAAAAAAAGTTCCTGAAAGAATAACTGTAAAATATTAGCGGTCGACGGTTTACTTTCAATTCTTTCACGTTTTAATCAGTAATTTGTTTCGTAGAATGAACAAATCTCCCTGAAATTGTTTATCCATATGAGGGTTACCCACACGACCCAAGGAAACGAGCTGCCGAAACGTCGTACGTTCGTGCCGTGGCAGTATCTCTTCTCTTCTTGTCAGCCATGAACAGAGCATCGCATCAGATGCGTAGGAAGCTAGCCACCTCACACGGCTTGTACCATAGATCTCGAGCAGACAAGGATGTAGGCCTGGCCGGACATGAAAATAGAAGCAATGAATCATGTCCAGCACACTCACAATCGGGGCATTTATCTGGGACTGACTGATCTATCCGATGAGTGTAGGCCTTTAGATATCTGGAGTGACCGCATCGCAGACCAGCGAGGATTGTTCGGGTACGTCACAGTAGTCCAGATTCGCTGTCGTCGACTCGCGGGGGCACGCCGCCATAGATTAACGGGCTGAGCATCAGACAGGTACTCTGCCACGAATCGCGTATGCTCAGCCATCTGGAGTCTTCTTCGCGATAGCTCGGATGTAGCCAGCGTTGTTCATCGACTGCAGACAGAGAAGCACTGAGCGGCGTGCGTATGCTTCTTGGGTGGGGGCCAGACGACAGAAAATGGTAATTTGGATGGCCGTGGCAGTATGCAGGAAAGAAGGCCACCTCCATGCGAACCGACGTCAACCCTTCCGCGGAGAGGGTTTGTCATAGGAGAGGTGCTGGCCTGCCGCAGCTCTCCTGAGGATTCTATTACAAAGGGCCAGCGTCGTGAGAAATCCAGGACCCGCTCGGGGGGGGGGGGACGCAATAATTTCCAAGCCGACTGGTCCAAGGGAGCCGCACCCCCACAGACGCTACACCGGCGCCCGTCTTACCCTGCTACCCCTATCCCCAGGCAAGCTCATATCTGTAATCAATCGATCGTTGTATCTATAAACATTTGCCAGGGTCAAGCGGGCGTTGCGTAAATCTTTACAAACGGAGCGGGCCCTCACCACCAACATTTTTTTTCCAAAATTTTGCGATCCCTCCCTCGAGGCGCAGTTTCTTGGCGGTTTATTTTTTTGATCTCTTTTTTTCGTGTTGAAATTGCTGATTAGGGCCCAAAGCTCGAATATACATTTTTCACGAATATTCGATTCATTCACGAATTCGGAGTATTCGTTTTTCGGATATTTGGGTCGTTCGGAAAACCAAAAACAATACATTCGATCACTGAAACCCTCAGACGCCGAAAATTCATTCAGTAGTCGGGCTCAAGCAATCTGAATCTGAGAAATGCTACGATCCTTACATTTGGGGACCTAAATATCGAGAATTTCTGGGACATATTCACCAAATGTTCCTTTTTTACCGAAATTTTTGTAATCCCCCTCCAACCTCGATTTTCGGGTACAAATTTCTGCGACCCCCACTCCCTGTTGCGAAATTTCTCACCCCGCTTGACCCTGAAATTTAACTTTATCGCTGCGTCATATTTGTCCTTACTGCCACTCATTATGATTTCTCAGCCATTACTTGAAGTAGTAACACGAAACGATCGACTAATTGTAATTTATGGGGCACTATTAAGAGCTACCGATCATTACCAACAGTGTGGCGTCGGGCCTGATGATTATCAACTAGTGATAAGGATGGTCAGACAACAAAGCACCGCTCGCTTCTGATGATTTTCGGAATCAGAGCTATTCAAAGATCGCCCCAGGCCTTATAGGCTCGGCTCTAATCGAGTCGACCGATGTAGAGCCCTGAGACAGAAAGTTCCCAATAAACCTCCACGCGCGCAGTGTTGTATGGCTATGCGCGGTGTATAAGCAAAAAGGAAAGTGTGGTCAATTTTTAAATTGTCACCTTGTTACTTGGAACGTCTATTTTCACGACGCTATCAATTGATTTGCCTAGTTCCATAAGATCTAGCGTCATGACGATCTTCACACACGTCTGCTCCGACTCTTACTTCTATAACTCAATGGACTGGGTCGGTCGTCGCGTTTCCACCTGCCTGAAATACAAGTCGGATTTGATCTCCTGCGATGACTTCTACTTTTTGGACGTCGTTTTCTGCGTGTTATATAGTTGGGTTTGCTCTCAATATGGTTAGGTTTGCTCTTATTTTTCGATCTTGATTTTTCTCCAGCGACGACTTACTGAACAATTTCTCATTTTCGGAGATTTTCTCCTACTTCTCAAACTTCGTCTCGTGGAACTGTGGGATCATCGTCGTTTTGATCGCCTTGAACGATGGCGTCCATCTCTCAAGCGACCCCCATCTGCAACAGTGTCGTTCATTTCCGCTTTTCATCTGCGAAATTGATTGGATAGAGTATATCTACTTAGGACCTTTCGTGGGTAACTCTTTTGTTTTTGGTGTCCTCTGGATTGCGGAGATTTTCTTATCCGTTGGTCGCAACTATGCACTGGCGCGTAATTGGACTGATATGGCCGGGTTTGGGGTTTTCAGTGGAAGCCTCTCAGGTCTGGTTCATTGGTGGTTGCCATCGTCGTATTTCCTCGCTGGCGGAATAGGGGCTCTACACACAGAGGGAGTTGTTCCGTTTCTGCAGTTTGACACGTCACGCTACTCCATTCAAGCGAAGCGGTGCTGAGTATAAAGCCGCAGTCAACTCCTCTCTTGGCGTGTAGAGAATCTCTATCTCGTCGCCAGGCTCAGGCGTACGGTGTGCTGATCACAGACGGGGGCCGCAGCCTTAGGCGCTGGGTAGGGGGGCCGCAGGCCCTCGGTCCGTCATCATGCTAAAAAATTTCCCTACTATCGTACCGAGAAATTGTTTTTTTTTTTTGCAAAAACGGCAATTTTGCGAGACAGCAACTCAGAACATGATTGTTGAAACTCCTCATAGTCTTTGCATGGATCCTGGAAAGCTCTTCGATTTCGTTCTTTCTCGAGGGCAGGCTTCCCTTCAGGGAGCCATTGCACCACTTCGTTATTTGTAGGAAACTAAAAAAGGTATGTTACGAAGAGACACGCCATTGAATCGAACACTGAAATGATCGCATGAATTACGTCTTTCCCGAGGCAGCGGGTCGAAAATTGTGAAATGGACGTCAGATTCGTCTTCAGCGCCCTGGACCTCTAGGCGAGATTTCAGCCAAATCCGATATACCGACCAGAGATCGGAAAACCGCTGCCTGGACTTCGATAGCTGGAGAGGTCGAGAAAATAAGGTTTCTGGATGGGGCTGCTGTAGTGTTTATTTTCAAGAAGACCATTAAAAAAAAGCTGATGGTCGAGTCCCAGGTCGATCCGACCATTTTGAGCCGATTACGGCCGGTGTGACTGCTGTAAATGTGACGGTGTGGCTTGAGCCCTAAAAACAGGCCTCATCACACCGTATGATTTTTGCGATAAAGGCCTCTAGATCAGTTTTTAAAGCTTTAAACGGAAGATAAGTGAGGAAACTTATTGATTAGCCCTACCAGTAGCCAGCAGTCGCCTATGAGTGTTATTCGGGGCGCTGGAAAATCGGAAAACCGCTGTCTGGACTCCGACGTCTGGAGAGGTCGAGAAAATAATTTCTCTGGATCGGACCGCTGTAGTGTTCATTTTGAAGAAGACCATTAAAAAAGTTATCGGCCGAGCCCAAGGTCTATCTGACCATTTTGAGCCGATTATAGCCGGTGTGACTTGGCCTATAACGTCCGTTTTTGCTGAAAAATTGTTTGGGAGCATTGTTCGGGAGAGAGCACTCAAATTGGTTCACACAAAGGGTTAAAGTGACAACCTTGATGGGAGGGGGGCCGCACCGGATTTAAAGCTGGAGGAGAGGGGCCGCAACTCTCATGGGTCGATCACACCGCTACGCCTTACCCTGCTCGTCGCTGGTACTATGTGGGCTGAGAACACCGCGTGACAAAATGTGAGCGTGAGCAGCATGTGATGGAGCTTCCACGCGCAATTTCGTTGCTGGTCGGCCGCTGACTTCTCATGTTTCTTGCTGTCGCGCTTGGCGTTTTGCGTTATGGTGGAGCAAGGTACTGTCGCCAATTGTACTTCCTGTCGCCGCGATCGAGTCTCGCAGGTTAGAAGTGCATGAAAAACGCGATTATGATGTTGCTGTCTCGTCGCTATGCAGGGGCCAAACAATAATGTGTTGCTTCTTAATGACGTTAAAGGGTGAGTAGAAAGTCGATAAGAATGGGGATCAGCTGCCGACCGGCTGCCTTGATTTCTTCGAGTACGCTGCGTTGCGCTTGCGCATACTAATTGCGCGCCACGTTGTCAGTACAGACGGTACCAGCAACGGGCTGGTGGGAAGGAAAGTTTGATCTCGATCTGATTCGAGAATGACGAGAGAATCGGACTCTTGGACGATCGTAGCTTATGCTGTGCAAGCACATCTTCTGGTGTGGAGATTACTGCTGAAGGACCAAGCTTTGCACTCTAAGAGTAAGCCTGTTGTAAAGTCACCCTGTGTTGATATCCTCATTACAGAATTTTCCTGTAGTCATGTTGGTTCTGCACATTCTGCCGGAGAAAAATGCGAAGGAATACGATTGAATGCGGATGTTCAGCTCTATGCACGGATTCATTCGTCAGGGTGTGTTGCTAGAGAATGCTCTGGACAGATTTGCAAGTTTGCAAGGAAATGACCCGCATGAGGTTTTCAAGTAGGTTGTGTTTGCTACTGTTGAAGTTTTGGTTACTTAATAAATATGATTGGGGCGGCGGCCGGGTGGTACGCCGCGCGCGGCCTGGAGCATGCGTTGCGTGTCGCGTCGCGGCGTACCACTAAGCGTTGATTCGGTCACTTATATATATATATATATATATATATATATATATATATATATATATATATATATATATATATATATATATATATATATATATATATATATATATATATATATATATATATATATATATATACATTTATTACACGATCGACGATCATCGACGACTGTGTTGGAAAACACCGTTTCTACAAAAAAGATACACATTTAGCAAATTGAAATACACCAGATTCAAACATATGAAATGCAGAAAAGAAACGAGTGGTGACCTAAGAGAGAAGAGACTTCCCTTCAACGAGATGTATGGAAACACTCGTATGTTAGGAACAGTCAGAAGGTGCCATATATGAAGTTCAGAGAAGCAAGCGTCTATCGGTAGCTTAGAATAACGTCTTTTGCGCCTAATTTCTGTGAATATGGCAAGTTCTAATAGAGATCACTATGAATTCCATATTTCTGGGCTATTAACAATGAGATGTGATGTCTCAGCATCCAAGAACGATTCTTAAACTGAAATGCAGTCATTTTGCTTGTTTTAACGCCACGGTGCATCGATGAATCGACGGTGGTACTCCGCGACGCAACACGCGTCGCTTGTCCTCGCCGCGCGCGGCATACCACCCTTCCGCACCCTTATGATTGACATGTCATCTTTTCAGAAATGTTGCACAATGGGTTGCTAGAGCCACCAGCAAGCTTATTTTTGACAATGATTCGTGAGTCATGTTTTGCTCATTAATTTGTTAGTAGTGCGCCAATAGAATTGTTTAGTACTAACAAGCCAAGTAATCTTCGTGTTGGATCAGGGCCTGGAATGCCTGTCAATATAAAAATGGATCAAGATGCTATGCAAACTGCTGTGAACACAGTTCTTTCGGGAGCTAGCGATATACCACCACGTGAGTTCCCATGACATTCAAGTTTTGGAGCAGGAAAACATCTGAGCGTCGCTCCAGAATAGTGAAGGAACTCTCGTATGTCACTTGGCTGGTGAGGCTCACCTCGACAAAAACGCGCTTTCAACCCAACTACCCAGTGGGTCTCTTTCTCAGCAACTTACGTGCTCCAAACTTCCTGAAGTTTTGTCGCTTACACATTCTCATCCCAGGGGCACGTCCTCATAAGACCGGCGCACCGATTTTGGGTACATATGGATGATAAACTTCGCGTCGCCATTCGTGGGAAGTGTGATTCTGGCCTAATAAAGCGCAAAACTTTGCCACACCCTCCGTTGGTGTAAAACCACTTCTTCCTGTTTCGAGAGGGTTCGCATCATACAGGTGAGGCGTCTGAGGTGGGTCTATGTTCCTGAGACAAGGCGTGGCCTTCAACATCAGTTATATCGGCCATGTCACGGTTTTCATCAAAGTCAACCCTGCCGGCAGGGTCAAGCGCGGTTATGTAATTTCTCAGCAAAAATGGAAATCAGCTGTCGGTATCCACTGCTACAGTAAGTAACCCCAACTTTCGCCGCGGAGCGAATTTCCGCATCGTGGAACGCTAATACCGCATCATGGTACAATCGTAAGAGACTAAGAGTGTAGGCTGGGACAGCTTCTCCTTCAGTATCGATTCTAGATTTCATATTCTTCTCGAAGCTCAAAATCAGCTCGATTTCTAGAGGTATGGTATTGAATGCGCATGAGTTTAGGTTTTCCAACCAACTTTGTTGTTGAATAAAGTTTACGTGTTAGGTTTCATGCGTGTCTCCTACCGGTACTTGGCTCGTAAGGTTCCATTCATAAATGGAGTGAATCTTATCTGTCACGACTATATATTAGCACCACCTTTTGCCAGAACCGAGTGGAGCTGCGCGTATGGCCGCGTTGAACGGTTGAAGCAGATCACAGGTGAGTTTGTCGAGTTTCACCAACGCAGGGTTGCGACGGCGCAACGAGGGTCGTAAAGTTTGGGACTTTTTAAAGAAAAATGAAAATTGGGAAGGGGTTGGCTCGTAAAATTTTTGGAGAAAAAGGAATTTACTTCAAACCACTGTGTAATCTAAAGTTTCAAACCATTTGGCAAGCTAAAGTGAGGTAGTTATAGTCGCCCACTAATAGTAGGATTGCAGCGCAAGAACTGCTGTGTCTGCAGAAGCCGTCGTTGGGTTCTACGTTACTGTGGCTATACGGTAGTTGGGGCAAAGTATTAGATTTCATTCAAAATTTCTATTCAGGGTTATTCGGTGTGTTGAAAACAAATTCGAGGTCTATTTTCGTGGGGGTCACAAGAAAATATTCCAAAATTTCGGTTAGCAGGGGGTCGCAGCTCCACCGGAAATTGCCGCAATGGTCTGTTCAGCCCTGCGCCGACGGCTTTCATTTTATTGCTCAGGATTCTTTGTCTAGTATTCAGTCCAATAGGCTATAAAATATCAAAGAAATTCGTCGGTGATACTAAGAAAGCATACATTTATCTGAATTTAGCGCGCGGCGCGGTCTTCGGCGCCACTCCACTCGGCTTACTTTCAGGAGGATAGGTTTTAAACAGAAAACATTTTGCTCAAACTCCAGGTCGACTTCTGTACTCTTTGAAAGGATGCGTCTGGCACACATGAGCCATTTCAGTCGGGTGTGTGGCCCACTAACTAAGACTTTGACATAAGCGCGATACTTTCTTCAGCTTCTTCAAAAGGTTGAAACTTCACATTGGGCGAAATTCTCACGTGGGTGCCCGATACTGCGCACAATAATCCTGCTTAAACAATAGTTCTGACTAACGAAGTGATGATACAAAAGCACTTAAAGGATGCTACACGTAATATACCCCTAAGCTCAAAATAAACGTATTTTACAAACTTGGCTTTTTGACAAAAACGGTTGTTACGTTAAATTCAAGCTACGAATTCGACATGAATGCGCGTTAGCGTTTTAGGCTACAGTAACGCGCTCTACTGTTAACACGGTAACGAAAGTAAATTCCAGCTATTGTTGTCCGTATGGTTCTGTCAACAGGTGGTGAGGGTCGTGAAAACTTTAGCCCAAAAACTGAAATTTTAGGTGGGGATCGTAAGATTTTTGAAAGCTAAAATCTGCATATTCCTGCGGTCGGGTTGCTAGAAGCTTTAATCGCTGTAGGTAAGGTTCTTTCAGCTAGCGAAAGTGCACAGAAAGCGACTCGAGGCAAGCTCCAGGACCAGTACGAAAAGGCCAACTACGCGCTATAAGATTAGTCCTTATATACCCGCGCTGCGCCTGATGAGTTTGTAATCATTTGGAGAAGAAGAGAATGGCGTGTCTAGTGAAGAGCATGTGGCTCTACTGATCTCCAAAACGTCATGTGGTCGAGTTGGTCTTCTCAAGTGCTACAACATTTGCGGTCCAACATGGTCACGTAATCCTTGAGGATAAGGTAGTCGTATCTCCTCCGAACCGCTTTGTATCTGAAAGCGTATTGTTGTCGATTTGGAACCCACCGGAGCGTCAGTACTAGTGTTCAGAAGAACAATCAAGAAGCTCTGGTAGATGAGGAACTTATTTCACTTCATCGGGAAGAGTCTGCTGGTACTGTTTCTGGTTGTCCACACTCGCTCAATGAGTTCGGTATAGCTCAGTTGGTCCATGGACTTAAAGTCACTGGTGTTGCACTGACATCCGCAGGAGCCATGGTGACGTTGCTACCAAGTTTTTGGCGTACCAGGTGAGTTGCTGATGAATTTCGGGCACTAATGTAGAAATGTTGGCGGCCGAGGGCGGTGTGTCGATATGGGCTGATTCATTATTGCTACCATGTAGCAAGCAGTGGCAGTACATGTGTTGAAAGCAGTGCCAGTACATTGCACTTACATGTGGCCGTCATTCCTGTACTAGTGTCGGAACTACGGTTATTCAAAACCAGATAAGTTTGGAAAGAGGAATCCTAAAAAAAACTACCTTCTCGCGGTTTAAGGGATGTTATCTGAATGGGAAGAAGATTGATCGCTGTCATACACTCCGGAGTTAAGCCTGTTTCACAGGAGGTCAAGGAGCAGCTCGAGATCGCTGACTGTGAAGCGTGATTGCGGTAGCAGACCCTGTCCCTCTTCGTGACCTGTTTTCTCATTTCAAGCATTTCAAAGCGTTATTTCTTCGTTTTCTCTCATTGCAATGTGTATTTGCTTTAACCGGTTTTGAGGTAGTGTTAAGGGCTCACTATGCCACATGCTCCTCTTCATATCAACATGACCGCGGTTCTACCTCTTATTTTGAGGACTTATCACTTGATCGTAAAGCTGTGGTGTGAGTCTTGTCTGGTTGTACCGCTTTGGTGTCCAAAAAGAAATCTCTTGGAAACATTCCATTCTAGATAAGGTTGTCGGAAAAAATTTCAAAAATTCTATCGTTGTTCTTTTGGCCAAATGTTGGGTGCCGTTCGAAAGCGCAAATTATTCTCTGCGAAACGCTTTGACCCATTCCGAACCAAACCATGTTGTTCTCGGATTGTATGCCGAATTTAAGTAGAAATCTTCAGCGCTGGGCGTCTTTGAGTGCTATTATTTAATTAATGCAAACCACCAAAGCTGCCAAAATTGATGGTAAGTTGGAATTTGCTTAGGTCAGGTGGTAGTGTAAGCGGAAAATCTCAATGAGGCGTAATTTTTCTGCAAATTTTGTGATTTTGCGACTTCGGTCACCTCTGCCTTATCAAACCCGTCTCGACCGCGAGACTTTCAAGTTAATAGAATGGGAGAATCCCTACTGAGCAGTATACTATTTCATCAATCTAATATCGATCATTGACAAAAAAGTGATATTGAATAATGGCTTGCCCTTAATACCTGAAATTTTACAAAATTTGCGAAAAATCTACAATTACCCACCATTGAACGCTTCCGCAAATGCTATTATCTTGGTCTCTGGTAACTGGAATTTGTGGCAGCTTGCGTATAGAAAGAATTCAAAAGGTGCTCATTACTGAATATTACTACTGAATCTTAGCATATACAGTTTAAGCAATGTTAAAAGAACATGGTGCGGTTGCGGTCACACACTAAAACTACGGTGGAAGACGCCAGATTTTATTATCGATCGGCAGCACAACTGATTTTCTGGGTGGTTGCGGTTTTTCTTTTTTTTCATGTTTTTTTTCGGCATTGTTTTTGCTTCTGACTCTTATAATGTTACGAATAGGGGCTTTTCTTAGTGTGCGAGGGAAATTAGCCGTTTGTTCGGGCTTCGAAGTGTTTTCTTTTTTTCGAAAGTCGGTTTTGATATCGAAAAGAAAGGCAAATTCCTCTTGCACACTAAGAAAAGCCCTACTCGTAGTATTATTGAAGTCAGAAACAAAAATAATGCCGAAGCAAACAAGAAAAAATGAAAACCCGTTACTCACCCAGAAAATCACCTATGCTGTCGATCGATTATGAAATCTGGCGTCTTCCTACGAGACTGAGTGTGTGACCACAACCCTCCATATCCTTCTAACATTGCGGAAAACTGTACATGTTTCGAAAATCAGCAGGCTGTGTCCGAAGTTGAAAGTTGGTTTGATTTCCGAAATAATTTGCGTCTTCAAGCGGTTTTCCGCGCATTTCCAATAGAGCGATGGTAATTTTTAAAATCGTCGAAGTCTCTGTATTCAAACTACAATTCCATCGCTCGTCTTTATGTGACTTGACATTTTCACGCTTGAAAGCTGGTTTTCATTATCTTCAGAAGTGAATGTCGTATTCTCCTGTGAATGTGCCGGCAGGTTAATATCGACTTTTTATCATTTTAGCTAAATTGAAACTCAACGTTTGGCTTTGTGTTTTTCATAAAACAGTAGCGTTAGTACTTACCTGGCTGGGAGGCTCTTTGCGATCATGAGGCGGGACCTCCATGGTGAGGCCTCCGCAGTGCACTTTAGCGGCAGCTGACCCGTGAGGCAGCTTCGAGTTGAAGTTAGTCTACAGCTAAAATTTTTGGCGAGTAGCGTTAGCTCTTTTGGCCATGTGTGATACACAATTCGAGCGTTAGTTATTTCATAGTGGCTGCTTCTTTCCAGTTCGAGGAAAACGTGGTTTCGATTCATGTGCTTAAATTTTAGGCGAATCTCATGTCCTGAGCATCTTTGATTCATTATATCTGCTTGAGGCAAGTCACTAAAGCTATCAATGTTGGTTGGACATTTAGCAATCTGAGGGCTAGACAAGAGCGTTAGCAGAATTCTTTGACAGAGCCTGGTTGGTTCTGCCTTACCGAACCTGTTTTGGCCACGAAACGCCAAAGTTAGGCATTTGGGGCAAGTCCTATTCTGTCGTAGATTATCGATCCATTTTTCCTAAAACTCGATGAAATGACAAAAAATCGAATTTTTGAAGAAAAAAAAAGCAGATACATATTCCACTAAAAGTATTATTGAGTAGGTATTTGCCCTTAATGATCAACTTCGACGTTCCATGGCCGAAACTGGTTGGGTAAGGCAGAAAAGACCGGAGCTGTCAACTCGAAGAATCCGCAGAAAAATCAGTAATCAGCCTTCTTTAGAAAATTCTGCGAACGCTACTATCTAGCCCTCGTGTGGCTTAATGTCATTTCAACATTGGCGGCTTTGGCAGCTCGACTCAGTGATTAGAAACACGAAAGATGTTCCGCACTTGAGATTTTCTCGAAATTTCAGCACATATAGAATTCTCATGGTTTCTACGCATGCTGATGCGGAGCGGAGGTTAGAGACTGTGAGAGAGCGCACGACAGACGGAGGGAGCAGAATCGCGCGCGCCGCACGCGCCATGAGTCGTGGGAACTACGACGTTTTACAGAAGAGATAATTCGAGAACCGCGAGGTTTCCCTCGTAGAAGCACCACATATGGAATATTTTATGATCTCCAATGGTACGTCGCGTTTTGCCAAAGACTAACATTGAAAGTCTTGAAATGAACAAAAGTGAAACATGTTTCAGTTTGGCCATCCTCATGTTATCACAGTTTTCTTCTCTGATTTTTGCATTTTCTACTGAATTTTTCGCACATCACATCTGTGGTTTTGTTTTTTGTCGAGTTGGATATATGTCTCATTGTGAAATTTTGTTGGATATTTTTGCAGAAAGTGGTTTATGCAATAAAATGTTGAAGTAAGGAAAAAATTCTTCCTATTTTTCTCCACATTGTTCAGTACGCCGCATCGACAACGATGTTTCTTTGTTTGTTGCACTGTTGATATCAGCGTGAAAAATTGGTCTACTACGTTCAAAATCGTTGATTCGTGTGCAGTGTGTCTCAACAAATGTTCTGGTGTTCCGAGGTCTTAGAGATCCGATGTCTGACGCCATTCAGTCCTCTGGCAGCTCAAAGGCTTTGTTCATGATAGATCTCATCTCCAAGTTCTTACACGCTATGCGGAGGGTCTGGTGCTCAATATAACCAGACACACCCAAAGAACGCAAAACCGTGTTTGTGGGCTAAAATAGGGCGGCCTTTGATTACGTTGACTTCTGAGAGTGGATCAATGGACGGCTATGAAGAAATCATATCCTTCAATACAGTCAAGGTAAAGCCTAGCTTGCTCGGATGAGTCCGGGCGGAGCAAGCAGCGAAGCGGTCGGTCATGGCAAAATATAACAACGGTAAGGAGATTTTGACATGATAAGCCCGATAATTCATACTCTAACCCATTCACGACCACGCCTAAGTTTGGGTGACTGCACGTTTGGACCGCGTGCAATATTGCGTCACCGTCAACGTGTCCCACCTATGGGACAGGCTGGCTTGAATAGCGATCTCGTGGGTAATTGCTTTTATTTTCTGTTTCTATATTGTAGTTAGCAACGATTATTGAACAGTGTCAGAGTTTGAGCTTCCGAGACGATTTCGTTATTGAGAAACAAAAACTCAAAACCAAAACGGGTTCAACTGAGCTGCAACGCTTCAGAAGAGTAAACGAGTTTCAAACGATAAGTTCCCACTAAGCAGCCTAAAGCTAGCAATAGAAGGAAAAAGAAATCATAAGGTTCTTTTAGAGTTGCTTTCCAGCCGTTTTCCTCTTCGCCAGCGTACCCGATTCTATAAAAGTCTGGATATGTTGTTGAACTTCACCTACTGATGGACCACGATATTTTTATTCAAGCCTTCGGTAGGTCAATACATTCGATCATATGTAGGTCCGAAAGTAGTTTCTTGTGGTGGAGAAATCGATTTTTAAAAAGGGTGTCCCACCGGTGGGACACGTGGTCCTGAATGGGTTAACCGGCTGAAAATGAGGAGCTAGGCTATTCTGTTCTTCTCCGAGCCAAACCCTGGTGCGCATTTGCGGACTACGGCTGTTTCATCATGCGACAAGTGGTAATCGTGCTGAGAGAAAGGAGCATCGTGACAGAACCGAGTGGTCCCAGCACGATTATCACGTGTCGCATGATGAAGCAGCCGTAGTCCACAAATGCGGACCGGAATTAGGTCCTGAGAACGAAAGTATATAGTCCACTAAACAGTTCCCCTGATTTATTTGCGGTTATCACTATTATAGACCGGCAACCGTGACAAGCTCAAATAACAAACTCCTTAAAATAAGAGAAAACCTAGCACCCATTCCCTCCGCCTCCGTATCTACATTCTTTCACTCTGTCTTTGGTCACGATAGGGGCGAGGCATGCGATGAATTTTCATGTAAATCTATGTGCTTCCATCTCTTATATGTAGCCCTAGCTAGCGTGGTGTACTCCAGTGCGGCGGCTAAGAATGACGAGGAAAAACAGGCTCGAGATAACTCGTCCACATATGTTCTTTCTTTTCATCCGATTTAACAATCTCTGAGGAGTTACTTCCGGTGCAATGGGCTGATGCACCAGTTGTGAAAAATTTTGCCTGTTTCGGCTCTCCGGGATTTTGAATCTCGTTCCCGAACTCCGACTTCCAAAATTCCAAACCAAGTTCTGACTATCGAAATTTTAAATCCTGATCCGGTTTCTGATTTTCAAAATTTTTGATTGTTGTTCCGTGTGGCTGAATGCCTGTGTGATTCATTGAAAAATCCAACTTGTATCAATTTCCGAAATTTTCATCTTGTTCCGATTTCCGGATTTCCAGACTTTTTCCGATTTCCGAATCCTGAGATCTCGAATGTTCCTCCGAACTCCGTTTTCCGGAGTTCACATCATTCAATATGGTTATCTGCGGTCCCAAATGGTTTACGATGTCAGAAATTTTGTGAGAATTCTTTCAGAAATATTACCAAGATGCTCTAGATTTTGGCAGTTTTCTGCACTCCTTATTTTATGTCTTCCTTCCAACAAGCAAAGAGAATTTCGTCGTAGGGACGGGGACTCCCATCCTCTTTCGCCGCCCTGGAGAGACAGATCCGTTCATCGATGTATATACCAGGTTGTTCAACAAGTTTTGTCGTTCGACAAGAGAGGGCGTTGCCACTAGCCAAATTTTTTGTTTAGCTCATTGCACTCTTCATGTGAACGTATGTGAAGTTTCATTTCAATCTGTCGATTCATTCTTTGTTTACCAGCCATTTAGTGTCCCCGTGTCACAGAAATGGAAAAAAATTGAATATCGTGCAGTGATAAAATTCTTATTTTTGGAAGGTGTAGCACCAAAAGAAATTCACGAGCGATCGTGAAAAGTGTATAATGATTGTTCACCTACAATTTGCTGAATTCAAACATGGTCGTACATCTCAACACCAGAAATCAGAGCCAAACTACAGAATATGGTTTGGAAGATCGTAAGGTTGACTGAGAGAGATTTAGTAGAGGCTCTACACATCTCATTAGGCAGTGTGAGCAATATTTTAGGTGAGCTTTTGGGTTTTAGAAAGCTGTGTGCACAATGGGTGCCGCATTCGCTAACAACGGAACAAAAACACATTCTAATGCGATTTTCTCAGCAACATTTGGAGCGTTTCAAAAAGGATAAAGTGGATTTTGTGCGTGGATTCTTCCCTATAAAAGGGACTTGGATTTTTTTGGTCTTTTTTCAAGTGTATTAATGCTAGGGGAGATTATACTGAATAATAAAGTGTATTTTTTACCTTAAAGGCAGTGTTCACGATGATTTTTGTCCCCGAGTTTTTCACATAAAGCAATGCGTTGGCTTCCAAGTGTTACCAAAATCACGAAGAAACGGCGATAAACGCATTGAAACGTCGTATTTCAGTGACATTATTCTATAACATGGATTAGTTTTCCGGTTGGATGTACATGTTCATGGTGGTTGTCACCGGTTGAAAAATGGGGCTAATCAAAAATGGAAGAATATTCCGGGCAAAGTGGGATTAGTTAGGGCTCTAATAACAGAACAGAGCATTAGAGAGTAGAGAATCGCAAGGGACGGGTCCACAAAAGATTTCATTGTTACTGCAAACAATTCCTGTGGGACTTAAGAGTAAGAGGCGGGGTGATACTTATGAATTTCATTGTACTTCTGGTGCGTTTTTCTCGAATTTCTACGTCATTTTGATTCCACCCAGGGGCCACCCAATCAATATAGCGAATCATCTCAAAATTGAAGATTATCGTGAACACTGCCTTTAAACCTGTGTTTTTGTTATTGAACGACAAATTTTATTGAACAACCTGGTACAACGCTGACTCTTTGGGCGCCGTGGTCCTTGACAATCAAGATCACGGAGCCAGATCGCTCGCAGCAGACACAAGATTCGCGGTGTATCCGCTGCAAGTTTCAGCAGGAGAAGCTACTTCTAGTGGTGATCAATGTTTATGTTTGAAAACGTCTTAAAGGCAGCATACACGCTCGTAAACGTGGTTGGGTTAACAATGTGAATCGAACCGTATGACTTACAACGTAATGCCTACGCATTTTGAAGGGTCAAAAATTACCCACAATGCCGCTACATAAGTTCGAAGTTAGCCCCGCCCTGTATTTTCACGCCCCCTCTATTTGCCATCTTCCTCCAACGCAGGGTTGCTGGGCGATCTTTGCCGTCAGTGACGTGTGTGTTTTACTTGTTAGGCAACCTGCCAGCAGTACCGACGGTGAATATGACCCAGCAACCTTGCGTTTGCAGGAAAATGGCAAATACAGGGGCGTGAAAATACAGGAGCGGGACCTTAACTCATGTAGCGTCATTGTGGTCGTTTGACACTTCAAATGCGTAGGCGTTCTAATCTGGGCCATACCATTCCTATACCCGTAGTTATCTCAATCACGTTTACGAGCGTGTATGCTGTCTTTAGTTTTTCTCGACCCATGCTGATTTTTTACGCCTTTGAATAACGTTTTTTTCTTGAAATCCCAACCTAATCCCGTGCCGTGTTGTAAGTATTGCGCCTGGTTTATCATTTCTGGATCAACAATTTCTTCTTTTCATGCCCCCCTTTTTTGTCCCGCCGGACGGTGACCGCTTGACCTTGCTTTTCCACAATATTCCGCTTTTTGTGCCAGGCTCCGCCGAAAGTAATCCTGACTCCTTAATTAGCTTGAAAACTGACCTTTTTGATTCTTGAACATTATGTACATGCTTGCCGGTAGATATGTTGTGGTTCCGTTTCCCCATTAGTAGGCAGACGCTTGAATGCACATCGGTCTTACGCGTTGCCCTTTTTTCCAATCGCAGCAGCCTTTCATTTACATCTATCTACCACATCGACCCCCTTTCTTGGTAGCTATTAAACAGATTTTCTTCAAAAAAGTAGGAAGTAAGATGAGCGCCTTTTTTGGTGGCTTTTCGTCGAAGACATAAATTCCCATCTACTCATTACATTTCTCAGTGGAAATTTTTGAGAAGGTTCCTGCGTTGGCTTCTTATAAATGATTTTTCCTGAACAGAGTGGAGAAAAAACAAACTGTCTACTTCTCCCAATGGCATTGTTTAATTTTTTTCTATTTTTCCATGTGAAAAAATATCGGAATGCTTTTTAACGACATTTTTTCATTCTACGAAATTGCCTTCAACATTCTAGGATCCACCCTAAACAAGTTGCTGACTTCTTTTTCTCCCCTGTAAAGATTGACCGATTCATTGCTTCTGTTCCTCAATGGATGCCCCTTCGAAGAAAACAGTGTATTTATTCTTTCAGATGTCTGTTTTTCGCCGGCAGCTACTCGAAAGTTTTCAGCAATTTTGTAGCAATATAGCTTTTTTGAAGTACAATACACCCGCGCTAAGTTTTATTGTTACAATTGGGAGCATCCTGGCAAGCTTGGCAGAAACAGACGTCCCATGCATGTAACATTTTGAATGAAGAGTTTTTTGAATTGTGAAAACGCTATCAAATTAACAGAATTCAAAACCGCTACCTACTACTATGTGACTTGTGTGCCGAAGTTCCCTAAAATCGCTTTGAATGGAAATAGTATTTGCGATCGTTTTTCAAGGAAACGTCGCGCGTGGCAAGTGCGGCGAAACTTTTGAGCTGTATTCGTACAGAAGTACGATGAAAGAGCTTAGTATGCTTCTCACACTCTAAATTGAGTTGCCGAGTGAGGAGAATCTAAAGGTTTATCTTGATTGAATTTTTCGTTATCATTCATTTAAGAGTCCGAGGTTCTCGCCACAAAACTCAGACTTTTAGGTATGGGTAGTTCTCTAGCGTTTTTAAAGAAGGATTTCGAAAATTTAACCAACACAAACTTTGAGATTCTCACCTCCAACTGCATCTGACTATTCACGGAGAAAGCATACAGATTGCTTTTCTATTACTTGTACAAATACTCCTCAGAGAATTTCGCCGCACTTCGCCGCGATGCGACGTTTACTGAAAAAACTATTGTGCAGGAAATAATATTTACCTCAAAAACTTTAATAGCAATTTTGATCTGTGTATATGATGGCGTTTTCCAGGAATTCAAAAGTCTTCATTCAAAAAAAGTTACATGCATCGCTATCTCGCTAAGTTTTGCCCAGATGCTCCCCCCGTTTTTACAATGTTAGCGCGGATATTAAATTTGTGATTGTTGTTTCGTTTGGGCGATTTAAGATCTAGAGGACGGATCAAGAAAGTTCTTAATATCACTAAGTGTACAGATGTTGTTTTACTACAGACCTTACAAAGGATTCCGGATTACCAAGAAGGGGAAAATTAATCTGAGTGTCCTATTTTTTGGCGGATTACGATACGTTTCCCATGGCTTCATTATTTTCGTGACTTGAAGCCAGCGCTTTTTCGGAGTGAGTATTTTGCCAGCGAATAGTCGAGTTTTTTCGACTAACTCGATTTTCAGAATTTTCGAATAATCAGAAATTTCTATTAGCTCGTTTTTCATATTTTTACGAAACAATAGTGTTTCTCGACTAGATTTTCTAAAGACTAACTGCGCGTATTGGAATTTACAAAAGCTCGAAAAACAACCACTTCAAGCCTACTAACTTCATGGAACCTGCGGCTCGAGGAAGGATACTGCGCAGTTTTACTATGGAGCCCAAGGAATATTAACAATATAAGTGGATTTTTGCACTTGTGTTTACCTTATAAACACTTGCCCAGTGCGCGTATTGGAATTTACAAAAGCTCGAAAAACGACCACTTCAAACCTATAACTTCGCATGGAACCTGCAGCTCGAGGAAGGATACTGCGCAGTTTTACTATGGAGGCCCAAGGAATGTTAACAATATAAGTAGTTTTTGCACTTGTGTTTACCGCCATAAACACTTCCCCATGTGCGTATTGGAATTTACAAAAGCTCGAAAACGACCACTTCAGGCCTATAACTTCATGGAACCTGCAGCTCGGGAAGAATGCTGCGCAGTTTTACTATGGAGACGAGGATGTTAACAATATAAGTAGTTTTGCACTTGTGTTTTGCATCATAAACACTTTGTACCTGCGCTTAACCTTATGCACGCGCGCGCCTTTGCATGTTGCTTGCGCGTATTTGTGCGAGACTGTACCTGCTAACGACTTGTAGATGCAGAACCATGGGAGCACAGCTGCACGACATCTGAAATGAGCGCTGGCTTGCCTTTTTGTTTCATAACCTTTTTCACTACTACTCAGGCATCTGGGATGGGATTTTCATGACTACTCGAGAGGTAGATGATCAGAAAAGCGTGACTGTATGGGTAGTTCAACTGGCAGCCCGATCCGGCCACTTTCTTGCTAGTGAGCTCATCTTGTTAGCGCTACGGTCTTGGGGACAGAGATGTCGACCTGCTTTTACCTTTCGGGCTGATGACGGGCTCTCTTTCCCACCTACCCAACCCATTTTTTATCTCCAACCACAGATTTGATCTGTGTCGACACCTGGCAGGAACCACATGTTCACGCCATGTCTGACTAAAGGACTGCTTTGAATTTTCCATGGAGATTCAAGGAAAACCATGTTGTCGTTAGCTGTAGGTCTCAGTGACAGTACTTGAAACTCAATCATTGCTTTGAAATTTCTGAATGGCTGTGGGGATTCCAAAAAATGGCATTTTCATCACATCCGAGAAAAAGAGTAGAGGGGGCATCAGGGATTATTGGGGCGTTGAGAAAATTTTTTTCCGGATTCGGCTTGAAACTTGCATCTTGGGAGGGTTGTTTAGGGCGCTAAACCCAAAACTGGGGTCCATTCCTCCGCCTGACTTAGGGTTACGGTAGGTTGCCACGGCATTGTTAGGCAAAATACCTTTTAAATAGCGTTACTTAGCTATCTTAAGAATTTCGAAAAAATCGAAAAATGGACCTCAAATTCGTGTTCAGCGTTCCAAACACCACCCACAGTGAATTTTGAGGTCAAATCTAAGACTTTTGACCGAGCTACCATATACCCACCGTAATCGACCGTTATCTGTCGAAAATCGAAATAAACGGGTTTGCAGATTCGTGTTAGGCTTAGGCCAGATATCTTCTATGTACAACTTTTGAGGCGATTTGATTGGTAACATTCTTAAAATCGTCGAAAGTGGCGTTTTCAGCAAAATTTCCCCATTTTAAAGCTTCGGACCAAATTAGTTTGGAATTTCAACGAATATTGACAAATGGGCCTCAGATTTTGTGATCAGCACCCAAAACGACTTCACAGAAACAGTTTTCAGCCCAATCCGAGACAACTTTTTGAAAATCTGGAAATTGCCATTCATTAATACCCCCTTTTATCTACGCAAAGCTATGGAAATTCACATTTTTGGAAATCTCCTGTAAATCTCTGAAGCATTTAGGGGATTTGGAAAACGGATTATCAATGCTGTATCCCATACCTACACCTATCAAAACGTGGTTTTACAAAAGCTTCCTGCAAATGTAAAGGCAAGCCCTAGTGAGAGGCAGAAACATCCGACCATCAAAAAGACGTGAATGATGCTAGTTGGGGTTTAATCCCAGCACGAACTGGAGTTCGAAAGTGGTCTATCGAGTGTTGTGGATAAGGTTAAAAGAAAACCATTTAAGGTTTGGTAAAATTGTATTCCTTAATGCCCAGGGAGTAGATCAAAGATGCAAAAAGAACATGCAATTTTTGATGTCAGAAATTTGTACAATAATTTTGGCCGCAACTTTGTCACAGGAGCTTGTATGGGGCGCTGAACACAGGAGAAGATATAGGGTTCAGAAAATTACCTGCAAGATTACCGTAGGAGAAGTATCATTGGTCCACAGTAACCTACACCATAAACTACTGAAAAACTGAAAAATGGATCTTATATTCGTGTTCGCAGCGACCCCGATCCACTACCCTGGACAAAGTTTGGAGCTGAAAGTGTTCAACGTTCCGAAATTACAAAAAAAAGAAAGTTTTTGTCGTTTTTGGTCTTCCCAAGGTGCATTAAGAGAGAAAGTTTAAAAAACTTACTTCAAATTGTTTCCTTTCACGTCCTTCACAATATGCAACGAATCGTTTTTTTTGAGACTCCAGTTTGCGCTTTGGAATCAGTCCCACGCCTTGTAAGAGAGACGATCAGAAGAACTGCAATTTTGAAGTGATATCAGCCTTCTTGACGGCAATCCGCACCATCTTCAGATCTCAACTTAAGGTAATTGGGTTTGCAACTAAGTAATTGCAGTTTTTGTAGAAGATAAAAATTTTTTTCATGGGAACAGAAATAACTTTATTCTGCTGATGTATGGTCCAATTTGAGCAATGACCTTTCGCCATCTTTCCAGGCAGCATTATAATTCCACGTTCATAAAACTTCTGGTTTTTATCAGCAAATAACTGAACCAGGTACGATTTGATATCATTATCATTATTGAAATTTTTACCATTCAAGGAGTTTGTAGCAAAGATCGAAATAAAAAGTAGTCCAGATGGTGCAAGGTTAGGGACTATATGGTGGATGTTGCCAAAGTATTCCAACCAGGGATGAGCGGAAAATGTCTTTCTCGATGTTTTCGAAAATCGGAAATCGGATCGACTATTTGTAATTTACCGGAAATCAGGAACGCCAAAAACCATCGGAAATCGGGTAATCGGAAATACGTTCCACCCCTGGAATAGATTTCATTCCTGACCATCCATGGTGGCTGTATGTGGCTACCCTACTGCTAATCTATTCTAGCCTTCAAAAATGTTTTCAAATCTCTAGCTGGGAGGAGATCTTTCCCAATTTTAAGACTTAAAGGCAGCAAGAATACGCTCGAAAAATGTGAGTGAGATAACTGCGCTACTTTGGCCCCGTATGGCTCCTAGTGAAACCACTCCACGTTCATGGAAGCTTCAAGAAACAGAGTGAAAACTACTAAATTTGAATTTTCGTCGGCCCACGCCCATGGGCTTGAAACATCAAGCCCGCCCTCAATATACGAATACGGTCACTCGGCTGGTTTTGGAAGGCTTCCAACGAGGTGAAGGCGTTCTAGTACAGGCAACTGTAGAGTCTACCGGCTTAGCTGGCATCCCAACCGTTTTTATCGTTAATATATTAGCTATTCTTCAACCGCTCGAGCATCACTCGTCCAATTTTACCCTTAACAAAAAAAGGCTCCGTGGCTTTCTGTCCCCCCGCGCTGGTCACGCAGCCTGGGCGAGCGCGCGAGAGTCGTTAACGAGGTGCTAACGATGCGCTGAGTCGTCGCTTGCTGGCTAATTGCTTCCTTTACACACCTTTTACTTACCCATCTGCCAGTGGGACACCAAATGCTATCCACTGAAGAACTTGAAAGAAATTAAAACACTGTGTTATGCTCAAATACAAACATTTACGATCCACCATTCTCGTAACATTCATGTGTTACAATGTGGTGGAAAATATAGTTTTTTCAAATTTTTCCGAGTGATTTATTAAACTCGAGGATAGTGTTCCAAATCTGTTTAAAAGGACTAACGAAGTTGTTTTCAAGCTGTACAATGCAACAACCGAAATCAGTAGCTCAACCAAATAGATCGTTTGTATTAAAATGCTGAATTTTAGGTAAGTTACAAAAAAGGCGCGTTGGTAAAAATGTGAAAATAAGAGAGAAGAGATTTATTATTCAGCAAAGCATGTGTTTGTTGTGTGCTATGAATGAATATGCTGAGGGAGATGGGACCGGATCAAATATGAATTCAAGATAATTTTATTATTGGCGTTCTTTTTTCAGACCGAAAGAACTATTCCGGGAAGTTGATTCATGAAGTCAAACATCAAATATTTTTCTATATAATATGCTTGATTCGTGAATTACTCGTTTTTGGTATATTCGATCCATACGGGATTATCATCATCATATTGTCATGTTTTTCTGAAATTTGATGAAAGTTTTTAAAGAAAGCTTCAAAAATAAAAATGGAACCACGCAGTGTACAGGATAGACTTTATAAATTCATTGTTTTTGAAAAAATGAGAGACCATTCGAATACATTCATGAATTCGAAAATCTAAAAAAATCTTGCTGGATGTTTTAATGGTTAATCAAGTGAGCTTTTTGTGTGCAGGAAATTTTGAGATTGACCACGAACAACACAGATGCTTGCACAAGATCGTGAACACTATGCACATATATAGCAAGAACGACATCACTTTGCCCATTAAGGAGATTGTTATTTATTTATTACACACAACAGATACATGCTTGCTATCCTCTTCTCCTCATTTTCACATTTTTACCAACGCCTTTTTGGTAACTTGCCGAAAATTCAGCATTTCAATACAAACGATCTATTTGGTTGGAGCTACTGATTTCGGCTGTCGTGCTGTACAACTTGAAAATAACACTGTTAGTCCTTTTGAACAGATTTGAAACAGTACCCTCGAGAATCATTCAAAATTTGAAAAAAAAACAAACCTTCATTTTCCACCATTGTAACACGATATAGAGTGTTACAGAATGGTGATGCATAAATGTTCGTGTTTGACATATCACAGTGTTGTAATTTCTTCGATTTCTTTAGTGGATAGCATTTGTTGTTGTCTCACCTGGCAGATCATTGCGGTGAGTAAAGGAGAGAGAGACAATGATGGCCAGCGCGACGACTCATGCCATCGTTAGCACCTCGTTACCTCGCCCGGGCTGCACGACCAGCCGGGACAGAACGCGCAGCCGCTACCCCTAACAAAAGAGCAGCCCCGCTATTCCATGCGCCACTTTGCATGCAGTTTTCCGTCGGTTTTTGCTTTAGTTTTCCCGCATCACCTACTAACTTCAAACCTCCAGATTTAAGACATAAAATCAATCGATACCATTTTCCGAAGCGCGTCCTGCTCCGCCTTTAATGGAAAGCTAAAAATCTTGTTTCTCATTTTTTTCACGAAATTCAGAAATACGTGACAAAATCCGAGGAGTCCAGACTAATGCTGCTCAAAATTCGCTTCAGTTAAGTATTTTCCAGGTAGCTCAATATAGATATCATGACTTCAGAGACAACACTCCCACTAATTGACTGTAGCCCAGTAAGATATCATTTTATGTACTGTAGCTTGAATAGTGGAAGTGTAACCCTCCTATTGCAAGAAATATATAGACCATTACGAATCACTGCAACAAGTAGACCGAAGTACAGATGGGCAAAAATACTCTAGTAGGTAATGGCCCCTTGCTAAATATGGTCTAGCGGATGGACGAGGCTCGCTCATTGCGGCGGCAGAGGCATCCAAACTATGTTCCAGCCTTTGGTGTCGCACAAATTCCGCACGGCCCGCCGTGCGGAATTATGTTCCGTCTAACAAAAGCTGCTTAGACCCTAGTTTAGAATCGCCAGAGAAAGAGAGCGGGCCAGACACAGTGGGTTTTTCGTTAATTTTGAAAAAATACGGTTTCTGCCAATATGTAATCCTCTCATTTCCTTGCTCTTTTCTTACAGTGGTTTTTCGTTAATTTTGAAAATACAGTTTTCTGCTGTCAATATGTAAATCTCATCCCTTGCTCTTTTCCAAACATCAAAAGAAACCTCCGGTTCAGAGTTTAGCCTTCCAGGTTCAGGTTCACTTCCCAAATATCTGACAAAGAACAATGCCTAAGCTACAAAATTGTAATCTTCTAATCATTTCCCGATTTTTTCCGCATTCTGGGGCCATTTTTTCCGGAAAAATCGGAGTTCAGTGAATCAGGGCCAAGTAACCTGCACCATCGGAAATCGGAATTCCGCTCTTGTCTCTGATCCCAACCAAGCGACGAATTGCAACCAAATCGAAAAGATGTGATTCCATCATGACAATGCAAGACCACATATATGGTTAGGTCCGTGGCTAGCGTCCTCCAGAAGAAAAAACATTTGGATTTAAACTTTGCGGCATTGGCGCGGTGGTGTAAATCTCACCAGCGGCTGGCTGATAGTTACCAAGCCAGCCGCCGATCAGAATTTAAACCGCCGCGGTTTGAACTTAAATATATGTTTTTGAAGGAAAACAAGCCATGGACCTAACTATACATCTTAAAGGCAGTGGTCGCGATCAAATATGCTTGTCGTTTTTTCTCTCCAAATTCTTTCCTGGGTCTCGAGTAGTAGGACCTATAAGAAAAATCATCGCGCAGAAAAAACCACTGTTTTGGGCCGAATTTGAAACCTGAACTTTCTTGTCTTTTGATGGTGGACGCGAGCCCTCTCCACATCATCGGCATCGATGACATGCCTCTTATATCAAGAACATCAGCTAGCTTGAAATTGAATGTCAATCAAATGAACCTTCGAGATTTATGTGTGTATCTAGTCAAAAACATTGACTGAAGTGATGCTTTCATTATTCAACCGTTTTTATTCGTTAAATTTGCATTTTATTTCGTCCTCCCTGAATGTCGATGATTTTTGACTGCTCGGCATGAGACTTCACGATCTGTTTCGTCATCGCTGTGCACGTGTGTGCACGAACTAAGCTAAAACTCTTTAGGCCCCTAGAAACTCTATGTTGGTAGACCGTTTTTCACCGCGCTACCTTCATAGTTTTTCAGCTGTTTTTGATCTAAGTTGATTTTTGTAGTTTTTCGATAACGTTTTTCATCATCGTGACCACTGCCTTTAAGTCTACCCCGGCAAAATTATTGGAGCTTGGTTGGGATCCCGAAGAGGGATGAGCAGAATTCACCGTTTAGCGTTTCGAGGAAACCACAGAAGACGCTGCAGGAATGCGAAAATATCGGGTCATCTGAGAAGGAAGAAAGCATAAGATGAATTCTGAATTATTCCGCGTTTCGCACTCCAAGAAACCACCGCATTTCCGCGCATTTTCAGGCGTTTTGCGCCCGATTTCCGAAACTTCCTGAAAAACATTTCTGTTCCGAAACCCGAAAACCGATTCCCGAAATTTCATAATTTCATTCCCGCTCATCCCTGGTTTCAATAGCCAATGATATTGATGCCAAATCGTACCTGATTCAGTTTTTTCTAATATTAAAAACCAGAAGCATGGCGAACGCCGTTCAACTCCAAAATAAGAGCAATACATTCACAAGAATAAAAGTTATTGTCGTTCTGCATGAAAAAATATGTCTTTTATTTTCTAAAGAAAAATCCGCTTTTACTTGAGTTGCCAACCCAATATTTTAAGACAAATGAAGAAAATGAAAGAACCTCATGCGAGTTGAGAAACTTGTTGACACTTCCTGGAAGTTTACGAGCGTTGAGGGTACAGGACTCTTTAGTGACACGAAAAGCTGCTCTTAGGCTCTGAATAGAGGGAGATTCCGCTGTTAAGTGTGTCAGTAAATAGAGTTGAGCAACTATCGTATCAATCCCAAAGTGGAATGAAAACGTATCAAATTTTGGGAGTATTGTGCTATCCCTAGGCCTCATAGTTTTTTTTTACAATGTACATAACATCGGCATGGATCCCTGAAGAGACTGCGTTCCCCGTTGCAGGTTGGCGCCAATTCAGTGCACCTATGTTGCATAGCATATGGCACCGAGTTTTGCGCCAACCTTCAGCAATGAAGAGCAGAAGTCTCTTCCGAGATGCTGACGTTAGACATAGAAGGCTGCAAAAAGTTCATTAAGGTTCCCAAACGTCTCAGAGTCTTTCAAAACTTTCCTCAAAACTTGAAACCTTCCTGATAGGCTTTCGGCTCTCTTAGAGCCTTCCTTTCAGAACCTTCGTGATTAGCCCAAAAGATGGGCTAAGTAGCCACTAGATCTAGTGGCTCTAGCCCCTGCAGATCTCTGAAATTGGCTAGTAGCCCCTAACCAGGAAGGATTCAACTCTTGAAGAGAAGTTTGCAGAAAGACTTTTGAGGCTGTTGGAACCTATAATGAGCTTTCTTTCAAACCTCTCTGTCTATGTAGCATTGTATCCAAATTACTGTTTAGTAATTACAATCCTTGTGAGCATAACCTTTCCATTACCCAATTTACATACCGCTTTAAGAGCCAGATTCTCCCTCATATTCTACTTGCAAAGCATCGCTGGTCTACCACTTATTGTTAATGAATTCGTATCATTTCACGCTGTGTTTTGCCATTTCCACCGCCCTGAAAAAGACTAATCTCGTGATTGTAGCCTCGGCTCAAAGACAGGAGTTGGACTCAAATCCTCGTCTGTGTCTGACTCTATGCTGCCGCTGGCTAAGTCTTTCTCACTTCGGCCCCCGCCCACCTCGTATCTCTTGTCCTAATGTGGCCGCTGGCGGTTGTTGTTGTCCTGATACTACCGCTTTCATGCTTAACGGCCCTAACGGCCCGAGTCCTCGCTGCGCGGTTTTACATCTACAGACCATGCCAGAACCTCTGCACGGCACATCCACTTCATGCTGCCGAGAAGGATGCTGACGCTATGGGTGCCGCTCCTGATAACTTGCGAGGTGAGGGGAATACATTCATTTTGAAGTTTGAATTTTATTCATGTTCCAAGTGGAACAGGACTTTGTTTGATCCATTCCCAGTCTTTTTCTGTATTTCTTTCATTTCCCTTATTGGACATTTTTGGCGCAACTGAACTTTGCTAGAGTCATTTTTGTATGGCTGTTTTTGTGTCTGTTCAATCGTGCACGCCTTTCAGAACCAAATGAGACTGTTCCGCAGCTTAATTGAGCTTGTTCTTGAAGGTCGAGTTGGAAACTCTTCAAACCGAATCGGTACCTTTTCAATCATTTGGGTTTTTTGGAATGAAAAAAGAAAACAGCTCATGAACTGAGACAATTTTTTCCAGGACAAACTTCAAACTCGCTTTTAAATCAGATTAGGAAACTTACGGATTTCGTATTTGGACTCTGGTTGATGAGCTTTAACTTATACGCAAAAATTTGTTTTGTTCACGGAGTTACACTGATTTGATTTTGAAAATTATTGATCAACTAAACGTTTTAGAGGGTTGTGCTACATTTGCAGAAATGGGGATTTCATAAGCATCAAATGGGAAGATGCGATATTCAATAAATATTTGATGAAAGGGTGGTTAGAAAGTTGAGGTCAAGTTTAAGCTCGGTTTTTCAACGTTGCGGCTGGTCGTTGCGGCAGTGGGAGGACAGACAACTGCACCTTTTTCATCGCGCATGATTTGAAAAGCGCTCCGATTGTGGTGGTTTCGTGGCGAGATGTCCCACGTCATCGCTTGCGTCGCGGCGGCAGCGAAATTCGTTGTATTACTGCTCCACTGCTGGAGGAGCGATTAACAGTGTAGACATGTGAGAAAACTTCTAAAAAGTGGGAATTCAAGGGTAGACGCACGTCAATTCCGAAGCTGTAGCTTCAGCAGAAGCAAATCAGAATTTGATAATTAGTTATGAATCTAAAGACACTGTCAAATCAAAAAAAGATCTTTTATTCATTCATTTTATTTTTGTAATTTTTATGTTATTATTATATTTCATTTCATTTTTTTAATATGAATTGTTTTTAAATATGATTTGTCTTCAGGACAATCCGTATCCTGAATTGCCCCGGGATAACTACTTCTCTGAAAAGAAAGGAGCCACTCATCACTAAATTATTCTCAGAAATCCAATTAATGTTTCGTATTGAAGAATTAGAAAAAGTTTGTGGCGTTTTTTCTCTTTTTTTCTCTTTCTTCCCCCTTCCAACATTTTTTGGAGTCAAAGTTTCCAAAACTTTACAGGAGTATGCCCGAAAGATTGACTGTATCAATACATAAAAAAATTTTCTTGGGGTGAAGTCTCAAAATTGAAACAAAATGTGGCTCACGTCGAGATCAACGGAGAAGGGTCTGTCTGACCCTGAAGAAACCCACACTTTTCATTATTAAATTTTAAGCAGATTATAATTAAGAGCGAAATACATTTTGGGCCGGGATCATACATCCGCGATGCACCACAGCGATGAGTGCATACCCAGGCATATCGATTTTTGGTCGATATTGATGGTGAAACATGTGCGTCGCGTCGCTCGTCACCTAAGTATGCGATTCCACGGCCTTATTAAATTCCCCCAATCGTGTTGAAATTTTGGGATACCTAACTTTCCACCCGGAAACGTTTTCTTCAGAGCTAAACAATTTTAAAAAGACGGGTCATTCTTTATAAGGCAACATACTGTCGTTTCAGGGCCGATTTCCGGTCCGCATTTGCGGACTACAGCTATGTGCATCATGCGACAGGTGATAATCGTTCTGGGACCAATCGGTCCCACATGTCGCATGATACAACAGCCGTAGTTTACAATTGCGGGCCGGAATTCAACTCCCTCCGAGGCTGATACTAAACGCTCCGAAAAATGATATCGATTCTATGACTAAAATCGAAGGTTCGGAGCTGGAAGGTATTGGAATTCGAGAGGAAAAGAGTAATGTCAGAATATTTTTCCAGGTATATACTTGAAAATTGAAAATTACTTTGCGGAGAAAAAGAAGCGTCCAGCCCGTTTCTAATTCCGCTCGGCAGAAGCTCTTAGGAGCTATTCAAATTGTTGTGCATGCGATATTCCGGGCCACACCCCGTAATCAATACATCGTCGGCACTCAATTAGAGGGGTTGTGAGGGAGCTTAGATGAAAGAGTAGCGCTGAAAGATTGACACATCCCTCAAAAGTTCCCAGTCCGAAAAAAATAGAACCGGTCTCATCACGCGAGTTTTTGTGCTGGGCTTTGTAAAGGCCTTTCGCCACATTTAGTCGAGTGAATGGACGGGGCCGCGGCGGTGGGTCTTCGCCTGCGATCGAAAGCCCGTTACCCGGTGGTGTTGCGAACGTCACGCATCTCCACGCTACGCAAATGATCGCGTCTTGTCCATTCACTCGACTAGATTTGGCGAAGGGGCTCTACGTATTCCCGTTCCACGATCGGGCGCTTTTCAAACCACTTCATACACGCTATTTTGAAGGACAGATATTCCATTCGAAGCAGGCAAAAAGGATGTGCTTTGAATTCACATACTTTTCTCGGTATTTTTGAGTACCGAATCATCTTGAAAACTATCCACTAATGTTTTGGTCAATTCCTTAAATCAGAAGGAGGGTAACCTGTAGTTATGGGCACTCGCTCTGGCAGATATAGTCCCGACTGATCCGCGATTTCGCTTTACGATCTTAGACTGCCGCGACTCTTCAACAACTTCTCACGCAGTGTTTGCAGCTCTCCGCAACTCTGCTGCGATATTGACACGTGACGATCGGGCTCCTGACCAGTCTCTCTTTCATTTATCTGTTCTTGGGCGCCGAGCAAACTTTCGCTCACATGCTTCCCCTGCTCACGCGTCTCCTCACACAACTTTGCCCTGGACTGCAGGAACCGACCCGGAGGAGTCGCGGGGGCAGTCACGGCTAAAAATTTTCTGAGCACCGGCTAGTTTTTGCCAGTCAATTTGATATTTCCAGATAACATATTTCCAGAAATTTTCCCGAGCAACTAAAGCTTTTCCTAGAGTGTTTTTCAAATTTTGTTCAGTAAATGATTTTCGGACTCTCGAATAAACACATTCTCCATTTTTTGAGAATCTATGAATAAAAAAATTCTTATTAAAACTTCCAGCCCAGGTCTAAAATACTTTCTTGATTGATTAAAGTAGTATTTTTACGTCTTGTAAATTGAGAGACTAGATATTTTCTTTTATACTTTTTATTTAATTTTGCTGATTTATGTATTTATTTTTTGCTTTCCTTGGTTTCGTCACGTTTTTGATTCTCCTAAATAGATTACTCTCCCGATATGATTTGTTTTGCCCCCTTTGTTCCAAATTTCAAAGCCTTCCCTCTTTTTTGATTCAATTGGAGTGTTCCCATAAATAATGCGAATTTTCGAGAATGTATATCAATAATTTTTATAATAATATCATCACTATATTATATAATTTCCAAATAATATAAGAAGACAGTTCAACAACTTCCATGTTTGAAGTTGGCTAATAATTCTGAAAAATCTTTTTCAGTTCTCTAACAGAGGACGGCATGCACGTACGCGGCGCTGGGTTAGGAGTGGGGTTAGGCAGGGTCTGAAGCGTCGGCGCGTTTGATGATAGCGGCGCGAGAGGGCTGAAAGGGGGTTCGAAACCCGTTGAGACCCCAACCATTGATTATCTCCAGCACTCGCACAGCAATCATGAAACGCGCCGACACCCCCAAACCCTGCCTAACCCCCAACCCTAACTCGCCGCGTACGTGCATGCCTTGCCCCAGGAATATTAATATATTTGATCTTCTGTGTGGAGCGGCTGTTCGAAAGTTCGGATATGTACATTAGTTCCTCTATGAATGTGATATTCGAAAAACCGATTGATTCGATTTTGTGGATTTTCTACGAAGAAATCGGTAACCTGAGTTTTCCAGTGAAGTTATCCCTCTGCTTCAGGGAGTTCGAAAATTTGAAGGTGCGTGCCTTTGCGGACTCGCGCTGCGGGCACCGCGACGCATCAGTTCTGTACGAAGCTTCCCGCGCCCGCCCTCAGCTGATCATGTGATATGTTTTTCTTTATTCTTTTATAATGTTTATAAATTCTCACGTTTTTTCAACAGTTTCATGTCTTTTTAATGCTTTGAAGTATGTTATAATACGACCGTTTGCTAACGTTTTAATTTCAAGAAGTAGCGGGAATTGTCGGCAACTAATAGGAACCGCAGATTTTTGGTTTTTTTTGTTAGAATTGTTACCCAAATAGGAACTGTGTTTTAGTGTTCATTACTGCTTCAGCAAGTTTTTCATTATTCGTGAATCTTTTTAGAATTTTTCTGTTGTTTCAGGCCTGTGTTTTTTTTAAAGCTTTCTTCCTGGTCAGAAACTTTGCTTCACTATGTTGTTTTTTTTTCTGTTTTACTCTTCTTGAAAACTTTTTTTTCCTGGTGAATGCAGCGGGTCATGCCCGCGTGTCCTGTAGCGCCAGTCCGCAATTGCACACGCTCAATATTGACCCCGAACCAGAAGGATAGGTACTCAAACAAAAAGTTGGAAATCTTTTAAGTGAGTCGAATATTCGAGGCCGTTTTAGTGTCATTCAAGTACTTCACCGATTCGGACCCAAATACGCACATATTTACAGTCCACAGCGGAAATGGAAAGGAGCCTTTGGTTTATTATTTTGTCTCCAGTAAATGGTTACTGATTGGGAATTATGAATAGGTGGTGAACATTATTTCATTATATCGGTTCACCTTTTTTCTTACAAGAAGAGTTCCTTTGCTTCCTTAGAATTTCCTTCTTTCAGAATTTTTTTAGAAAGTGTCAATTTGGTAAAAATGTATTCGATTCGAGAAGAAAAGATTGTTCTATAGCAGTTTTCAGAGCACCGCCATCTATAATTCTAGTCAATTGTCTTCTTTTGCATTCAAATCTGAGAATAAGAATTATCCGGCATGGGGAAAACCGATAAAAGCAAGCTGACACCGGATGGCCAGCTGCCAGTGAACTTCCGGAACAGCAGTTAACGCCATCACGTGTAAAAGCCGAAAGCAGCTGTAGGGCCAAGTAAAAAGCTCGGTGTGAAGCGAGTATCAATCGATTCGGAAGAGAAGCAGAATCACAAGAATTGAACATCTTTTCTTTTTCATGCTCAACAGCAACTTCAGAGTGGAGTGTAGAAAGAAAAAGGAAAGAAAATGTTTTCAATCTCACGAAATTGTGAACGTCATGCACACACAATGGAAAACCGTTTCAATTTATCCCAAAAATCAATGTTTTCCGGCAGAAAAAATATCCGAGAAATGTAGGAGAATGTCCGAAAGATCGGTGACAGAATTGGCTGAGGAGGTAAGGTCACCTGGAGAGAAAGTAGTCATTCCTAGCCGAATGCAACTTTTTTAGGATGATTTTCCGAGCAAAAAATCTGAATTTAGATCTCTATAGCTCCACTCCATTTCTTTGAATAGAAATAAAATTATTTATTGGTGGGTCACCATGCTTAGTTTTTCATTATGCCCATCGTGAGGCTATCTCAGAACTTCCTTACAACCAAAAGTAGACTCCACCCAGTAGTTTTCAGCCGCCCTAATAACCACCCTGGACAAACCTCGGGCATAGAAAAATTCCGATTTGTGACGCCCTAGAAATTCGACAAGGGCTCCCTTTTTGAGAAATATTGCCGCGACTCCCCCGCGACTCCTCCGGCTCGGCGCCTTCCGGGGTCGGGGGAGATGAGGAGCAGAACCACGGACGATTCTTCATTGACGGTCGCGGAAGAGTCCCGAGGGAGGTCGCGGTAAGGAGTTGCAGGAGCTCGATTCACGGAGAAGTCGCGGAAAAATTCGCGACAGAGTCGCTAGCGGGAAGAGTCCAGGGTCGTGATAGGAGTCGCGAAACAAGTCCGGAGCTTGTGAGGTGGAGTCGCGGGGCAGTAGCGGAAGACTCGCGGCGGAGTTTCTCAGAGGCTCCTCTGTGGGACTTTACAAGGTCGGAAAAACATTTACGCTTGAGACATCGTTCAGAGGGGTTATTCAGGACGCTGAACAGGGATATAAGAGGTCTTTTTTAGTTTTCCTAGGCTAGATAGGTTGTTGGGTTACGGTACGGAAAGGCCATTTACCCACCGCAACCTTCCGATTACTAACTGTTCAGAGAAACGGGCGCAGCTAGAAAAGGCCAAATTTGAATTTTTCGTCGGAATTATCTCCTAAATTTTGCCTTCCGTTCAGAATGACCTCTTTTTTCTACAAAGTGACCTTCCCCTTAGTGAAAGGTTCCGGGACTGGAGTGATTGGAGAAAAATTGGTTTTTCCTGCATTGGACTTGTTGTGTTTGGCTGGTAATTTTTATAACCGTTTTTGTGCAGGGAGAGAAGTAATCCAGTTGATATCCGTGAGTTTCTCAAAGAGAAAATGAGTATTTTCGTACAGTATCGATGATAGCATAATATCATTTTCCTGCATTTTAGACTGCAGAGAGGACTGTGATCAGGAACCGCTCCAGCTTTTTTCCGGAACATTTCTATTGTCACGTTTTTGATAAAACAAGCTTAATTTGACATAATAACGCGAAAGCATAGAAAAGAATTCTGTACTCAAAAACGACGAAAGTGATGGAACTTTGCTTCAATTAAAAATTTTAGGCTTAGAAGAGTAAAAACTTTGAGTACCGGAATTCTTTCACAATTTCAGCGTTATTATGTCTAAATAAAAATTATTTCGTCAAAACTTCGCCATTAAAATTCCGGCTCGTACCACTTTTTGGCCATTAGAAGTCTTTCAAAATGTTGTATGAAGCTTCAGAGATATGTAATAAGTTTTTGTAGCACTTGGTTGACAGTCCCAAAATCAATCAAATTAGGAGCTTTTCCTGAACATGTTCATCAGTATAAAATTGTTCATCATAGAACCACATCCAAGATTTGAACATCCGTGGTTGAAGAGCTCCGACAATGTTCCCGAGATAATATGTAAACTCCGCTTTTTTACGTTGAAGGAAACACGTACATACCAGGTGCGAAATTTCATGAATTCATTTCGAATTGACTTCCAAGAAATTTTCCGACACTTATGCGAAAAACTCAATCAATATTTCCAGTTAATAATCGGATCAATTGCTCTTCGTATTTAATCTTCAATTCTAGTATTCTGGAGAAGACTATAATTATCTATTCGTTTTGCCAGATTTTCCTGAAAACTTGGAAAAGAGTCATACCTGGAAAATTCACAAGTGAATTGGATATTTTCAAAGTCCCATATCCTGATAAAATCCATTCTTCCCAGGTGTACTAAAAATAAGATATTTGAATTACTAATTTCAATACAGAAGCTAGCATCGTATGGCCATTTCCAGCGGGAACATCCAGTCCACATCCGTGACGCCAATTTTCTGACATCTTCCTGGGGGCTTCTGCAGAAGACGCTGAAAATGTACCAAAATTCGATGTGACTTCCGTTTTGTCACTGTCACTTTTTGTTGCTTGCTTGATGTTGGCGCTCGATAACTACTGCTGGAAGATGCAATTCCCAAAAGCTGTCAGAAACGCCTATATTTTTTGTTCAAGTTCAGAACAAAATGGTGGGACAGTATTTCAAACTAGGGGAATCTAGCAGAGTACGCTGTCATTTTTGGAATCGCTAGCCAAAACAGTTTCAACGGGCTTGCCGAATAAATGTGGTGTGGAACCGGGCGATCTTCATACTTCTGGCCCGCACTTCTGGTCAGTTTTAGCTTTTTCAGGTGTGTCTTGGTGGTTCCCTCTCCCGAATGAGTGAGTGATCAACAATTCCGCTAGATTTGAACCTGATCTATTTTAATATCAAAAAGAAACTCAATAACCCGTTGTTTCAATGCGGCACCTCCTATCAGAGACAATGTCCACAAGTAAAGCAATTTTTGATTTTTGTAAAGGATGAGGAAAGTCCGATTAAAAAAGTTTAAAAACGAGCCAGAAATAGCTCTATGCGTTTTCAAAGACTTGGATGTGGCCTTCCCGCCCGCCCACTGCCCCGGTGACCGTTGAGGGCGTATCACATTCAAGTTTACGGCTGCAGAATCGCCCTCTATTGCTCGTTTTGTAGCTTTTTTTGACGGATCTTTTCCATTTTTCCAGTTGCGAACGTGATGTATGTTCTCTTTCGTGAACACAACCTTTTCAGCTGTACAGGCTATAAAATGGCAGCGAAATTCACGCCATGGTTCCTACGCGTGCTGGTGCGCAGCGGAGGTTAAGAGACAGTGAGAGAGAGAGGAGGGTTAGACCCAGGAGGCCCAGAGCGTCAGGCGCGCGCCTCGAATGGTGTGAATTACGCCACTTTATCAAAGAGGTATATACGTTTTTAAACAGAATCTGGAATAGAGAATAATAACTTCAAATTTAAAATCACTCCATGGCTACGGCATCAGAACCGGAAACATCACAAAGTACTTTGCTATTATTATACTTTGAAAGAAGAAATCCAATATAACTCAAAACATTTTTGTTCTTTCAGTAGACATACGCCAACATCTATAGTAGTCCTCAGAAATTTAGCAAAGAAACGTAGTAAAAGTGCCTTATGTGGAAAAAATTGGGGAAATTGAATTAGGAAAACAACAGGAATAGAAAATCGTATACTGAAGTGAAAATTCGCAGCTCAAGACTCCCACGGAGAGTCTGAGCTCCGCCAGAAAGACCAAGTGAACCATTCTACAGATTGGGGCATATACTTTTTATGATCAGTTTTTTTACGAAAGGAATTCGATTATAGTTTTCCAAATTACATGCAAATATTTGTTTGAACTGAGATATAGTCCACTTATTTATCCATTTAATACACTCAAACGACCGCCCCGACACAAAAAGAAACATCGATCAATAATAATAAGAGGTTTTTAAATAGTAAAGTTCCTCCTAAAGATTTTTCTCTCCAAATAGATTATTCCTGTTTTTGAATTTTACAAAAAACAGGACCCGGATCTACACCTGGGCAGTCCTAGGAGATCGCAAAATTGACTAAATCACTTACTCCTGGAGGGTCTGGTGATAAAGTAAAATTGGCCCCTCCTCTACATCTCTTGCAAGTACCCTGTTCAGAACACCTTTGTTTCAGGAAATAGACTCAATGTTTCTGGTTCATTCTCTTTGTGTTGGAATCCAGTTCTTCTGGTATTGTTGCCCTTCAAGTAGCGAAAACTAAAGTGACCAGAAACTTGTTTTGTTGTTCTCTGTGCAGCACGCCAGCATTTATAGTACTTCTTAGGAAATTCTAGAAGAAGTCGTGAAGGTGGTCCTATATGAAAAAGCTGGGAAAATTGAATAAAAGAAAACATTAGGAATATAAAATCAGAATGCTTAAGTTAGTATAGAAAAATTTCGAAACCAAGATTAAGTGCTTCAGAACCAGGGTTCGGCGCTTTATAAGATTAGGGAGCTTCACGGAGGGGGTCCGAGCTCCGCAGGAGAAGACCAAAGTGAACCATTCTAGAATGGTTTATACATTTGTTCAGGAAACAGTCTTCTTGCGAAGAGTTTGATTATACATTTCAATTTACAGCTGAAGTATTGTTTGAACTGAGCTATATTTTTATATTTATTTATTACATTCAAGTGAACGCGCCGACACAAGAAACATCGAATAATAATAATAAGAGGTTCAAATCGTAGTAAAAAAGGTCTTCCCTAAGGTTTTTCAGATGAATTTCTATTCGTTTTTTAAATTTTTACAGAAAAAAAACGGATCAAATAACGCTTCTGGGGGGCTGACGATAAAGAGTTAAATTGTCCTTTCCACACCTCAAGCAGTACCCTGTTTAGAACACCTTTGACTTGGAGAATGAACTTCGCTTCTGGACGTTTTTTGTGTTAGGATCAGAATTACTTCTAGATATTGCTTACTTCTCTTCCTGAACAAATTCCAGCGCGAAGTTAATGGGACATGATTAAGAAAAAGTGTTCAGTTAAAGTTTGTTGTGTAGCAGGCGCAATTTTAATTCCAAGGTTGCGAGTCGCCCGGTGCTGGGCATTGATTAGCTGGCAATTATTTTATTAGTGCGGGGTCTAATCGCAAACTTCCTCGTAAATCATGGTGAACCCCTGCTGTTTGTCCAGCATCGTTCTCCACTAAAGAAGCACTTTAGTCGATCTGGCTGTTTTTCAACTGTCAGTAATATTCTAGTCAGGTGTACATACTTCCAGGGATGGCTGCAAGTCTGTGTTTGTAGTTGCTAGGGAGAGTCCCCAATCAGGTTGGCCTTCGTTAGGGCGAAACAATAAGTAATGTTGTGAAGCATCTTTCGAGATAATCCTCACCGCAAGCGTGGCACGCGCGGAGGAACTATGAAAGTTCTCACAGCGCTTGCGGCACGCGACCGCGACGAAGGACCCAACTTTAAGGGCGGGATCCACACTTCCAGCGACGAGCGACGCGCGACAAAAGTGATTACCAGCAATATCGACCGAAAATCAATATGCTCGATATGCACTGTCGCCGTCGCTAGTCGCGGGAAGTATGATCAGCCAGCTCTCACACCGCCTTGGCAGCGTCGCTGGAGATTTCGGTATTACTTGTTTCCCGCTCATCATACGTTATTGCCGCGCTTACGGTAGGGACTATGAAGAATGAGCCCAAGCCTCACTTTGAGTACCATTTCAGATCCACAGTTCGACGAAGCTTGGTTTTGTAAGAAAACGCGACAAGAAGCGTTACGATGGCCAATTGAGTGAGAATAAAAAGAATGCGACGTTCACACTCGTTCCAGCCAGCTGTATCGGAGACCGCTTTGGCGAAATATACCTGTGAACTGGACACACCAGCATGGTCGGCTGTATCACCAGATACATCTGTACAGTGAGTTCCCACTATTTTGATTAGCTTTAGCCGTTTTTGAACAATCTTCGAATTTCCCCGAACCACTCGATGATCTCAAATGAGGAAAGCGATTTTCTAGAAAAATTAGAGCAATTTTTCATGTCGTCTTGGTGGAGACCGTAAAAAACATTTTGAATTTCTTCCAAATTTTTTGGGTAACACTAGGAAGGGGTCAGTAACTCTCCGCTGCACGGTTGGGCGCAACGGCCTGCTCAATCCCTGAGCAGTAGTCCCGAATTTATGGCCTCTTGTCGAATCCAGGCGCGCCTGCTGCATCAGCTTCTCCAGATAAGCCGCACCTTTTACAATACCGGTCCAAAGTTTTCGTAAAATGGGTCCCAAACCGCGTAAATCGTTTCCATTTTTTCTTCTAAACATAACTCGCTTCAAAGTAGGTCGTTTTTCATCTTTGGAATCAGTATCGAAGTACTTTTTCCTTCTGAATCTACACATGGCTTTTTTTTTTTTTTTTTTTTCCAAACAAGGCATACAAGGTTGACACAATCAATCAAGTGGGTGAAAGTGCTACAGTATGAGATGTACTGAAATGTGTGGCTTCGTTTACTCTACATAGTTCAGTCAATTTTAACTTTTTAAAAAGGTTTTTTGAAAGAAATTTTACATACGTTTTTTCTTATTTTTAATTTCTTAATTAGCAGTTTCAACTTCACCTCTGGTGTAATAGTTTTAGCCCATTCATTTTACCGTTCACTGTCCACGCAGTCAGTGGGTTCTCGCATGATATCGCGCCATCGCAGCGCATATAATACGCCTATTCATTTAGTTACATATTTTTAGCAACGGTTCTTATTTAGGTTTTTAGTTGTTTTTCAACGAATTCTAATGCGGCCTAGTACTTCATCAATCAAGAAGCCGCACACAGTTAATCAAACGCAGAAATCATTCAATCAATAGCCATTATCACTTCGTTTTCCTGCGATGCAACTTTTTCCCGCCAAGCTTGAGCGTTGCGGTTTCATTATTAAACAACACGGACCATAAGTTTTACGATGTCTTAGTAGCTGATTTTCGCTTTCTGGCTATTAATTGTAGGGCGTACTCCATTTAACAACTTGAACATTCCACAGCATTTTCCTCGTCCTTCCACATTCCTTAGCGATGTTCTTTTGATGTATTAATTTACACATAACAAATGAGAAGAGCTGGATCGGACAAAGGCCGCATAATTATAGATTCCGTACGGCACTGCCGCGAATAGATTTAGCTGCCATTTATTGCTACGGTAGGAAGATAATCGGTACGCGGCAATTGAACGCCGTATCTGGTTCTGGACTGAACATTTTACACTAATATTCAGAAAAAAATCGGTTTTAAGTTGATCCCCACCGTTTTTAGTTTTGCTTTACAGTGAAGTGATTTTCGACTGCTTTTAGAGTTCTCAATAAGAACGATAGTATACGGTCAAGAGCTCTAAGAAAAGCAAAATTTTCGTGGCTCCTACGCGTGCGAGTGCGTATGTTAGATACGAGAGAGAGAAGAGAGTGAGAGAGAGAGCGCGAGAGGAGCATACGGAGACAGCAGCTGCAACACGGCGCGTACCCGCACGCCATGAGTGATGAGAATGTGTGAAGAGAATTTACCCCTGAGGGGGCTGTTGCCCGTTAAGATTCTCGATCAATCTGTACGCACATTATACCAACTTCTCTCGAAAATCGATAAAATCTATCGATTGTTATGCTGCAGGTGTAGGCTGTGATCAAAGCAAAACTCTCGTGGTTCCTACGCGTGTGCGGGTGCATAGGTTTAGAGAGAGAGAGAGAGAGAGAGAGAGATCGAGAGAGAGAGATCGAGAGAGAGAGATCGAGAGAGAGAGATCGAGAGAGAGAGAGAGCGAAAGGGCAGACGGAGGCAGCAGCTGCAACGCGCGTACCCGCACGCGCTTCATGAGTGATGGGAATTTTTAAAATTCACCGCTTGAGGAGACTATGCCGTAAGAAAATTGCTTCACCAATCTGCGCACATTATACCAACTTCTCTCAAAAATCAATAAAATCTATCCATTATCGATTTCCTCAGAAATCGATGAGAAGCGTACCTACACATCGACGATCTGAATCTTCAACTGCACTATCACGAATTTTTGCTGCCTGGAGAGTTGGCCTTAAACTGTGCTTAAACTCACCGAAAATACGAGTGCCCAAAATTTGAGAAAGACTGGTTTTGTCTCAATCTTCTAATAGAGGGCCTAAGGACTTTCCGCCAATACTAGGTTTTAAAGCTCCAAGAAATCTCTGCTCCAGAACGACCCTATCCGAGTTTGATCTCAAGAGTTCACATGCTTGGAAAGGAAGGGGACGAATAACAGGATTCCGATTGTTGTCGTTTTCAAGAACAATTTGGTAAGATTACAGCTTTCTGGGTTACACACCTATGCGTAACCTACACCAATCCTCAAAATGTCGACACAAAAACCCCAGATTCGTGCTTAGCGGATTCAGGTAACCTCCACATAAAAAGTTTTGAGTCAGAAACCAAAAACAGTTTTCTCCGAGATACCCTAGAAATTGCCTGACCCCTTTCCGCGAAGTTCCAAAAATGCGTGTAATACTTTGTTCCGGAAGTGTCGTCAGCCAAATCTGGTTCCAGATTCGGAGAAAGCAGTAATGTCAGAAAGTACTACCTTTCTGACCCGAGGACACCACCATTTTTTCCCTAGTAAGCATTGCGATGTGAAGGTGATTTCTGAAAGATGTGAAGTGTTTTGACTGTTTTTTTTTTTTTTTTCACGCAGGGAGATATCCAAGTGCTTTTGTGCATACATGGCCAGTAAAATGGCCATCAATTATGTTTAAAAAATTTTGTATTCTAAAGGTATCCTATTAACTCCAAATGGACTTTCTCTCGGACAGTTGCTATAAATCTTCAACTCGTTTGCAGAATGCTTCGGCGACAGGAATCGATGTCGAGTCGAGGGTTAATGCCCCGGCGTAGCAGAACAGGTCCATGCCTTACTTGACGACGCATCATGGCTTTCTTCGATTGGGAGCTCACTGGGGAGGGAGACAGAAGCGGGTACAAAATCATGGTAATTAGGCAAGCAGTGCGTGATTAGTTGCCATCTTTCTCGCGGTCTCTACCCATTAAAGTGCGCTCACCCTCCATCTGAATTTTCTGCCCTTTCTTGTGACTTCTTCAGCTCATTAGGGGCACTTTTGAGAGGAAGAAGTGCTTGAGTTCTGAGTGAAAAATACAAATAGTTACCCTTGTAACAAAGAAAATTCGGCAAAATCATCAAAATTATGTGTGAAGAATTTCAGATAATTGTAAAATGGGCTGCCGAAATCCACCCAGTAGTGGTAATTGTCCGGTTCAACAACTACTACATATAGTCCGCATGGGTCGCACTAATACTTTGCGGTCCTTATCGTGCTTTGGCTCAAATTCGGTGCAAGTACATTATAACATACTTGCACCGAATCTGTGCCAAGCATAATAAAGAACGCAAAGTATCAGTGCGATTCGTGCTGACTGTTGTTCTCATCCTGATGGATTGTTGAAATCTCAATCAATAGTGAGCTTTGGCTCAATTTTCCCTGGCAACCTTCAGATAAAATCCAGGCGGCCACAACAAGCGTGTGAGTTTCGTTAGAAAGCGCTATCGAGGGGCGTACTGCAGCTCCCTATATCAGAAAATACAAGTTTGAACACTGAAAATGAAGAAACCTGTTCACGATAAATAACCGTATTATTTTTTCCGATGTTTTTGGGTAGATAAGTCTATTAAGAAGAGGTTAGTAGGGAAAAGTCCCCACAGAACACTCAAATAGTGGAGCAGAACTATCTAGATAAATCTATGAAAGTATTAAATATGCCTGTTTGTGCGTTTCGGGAGACTGCGGACGATGCATCGAACCTGACGTCGTAAATGGTTTCGCGCATCAATATTCTTGGGTACGTAGCTTCGCTTTCTGTTTCCTGTACCAGAAAATTCTTTGAAAAATGAGATGGGTCAATGTACGTGCTGTGATGTTAGAACATTTCGTGATGAAGAATATTCAAAAATTCGGTGCCTATTCCTACGGTAAAACGAAGGCACGGGCGGGGTGGCCAATGGGTTGGCTGGCCCACGAGGTCTTCACCTTTCCCGACCGTTTTCTTCCCACTTCCGTTCTTACTCTTTTAAGGGGACCCAAAGCTTACGTTTTAGACAAGAAACGAGCATTTTTTCATCGTGAACACTGCCTTTAAAGGCATCGTACGCGCTGAAAACGGTTTCTGGAGTCTGAATCATTGGTTAGGCCCGCCTGAGAACGTAGGTAGAGTTTGTTGGGTTTCCAACGCGTTATTGTGAGGATAAAGGCTATTGAACCGCGGAATCCTCATGGTTTCTACGTGTACTGATGCGGAGCGGAGGTTGGAGACAGTGAGAGAGCGCATGACAAGAATCGCGCGCGTCGCTCGCGTCATGAGTCGTGAGCAGGGGTGTGCGGCAAAGAAGTTTGAAATTTCGGCAAACGGCAACGGCAACGGCAAACCCCAAAAATGGCCGGCAAACGGCAAACGGCAAAAGCTGTTCTGTGCTAAAATACACCCACACTTATTAGTGGTGTGGTGAACCATGCAATATCTGCCGGTCAGTATGTATCTGGCGTTTAACTAGCCTTTACAGGGAGGGAAAATCCCATATCTCGAAAGCTACTTGAAAGCCTCAGGTGATCAGATAATTACAGTAGAGTATAAGGCCTCTATCAAGTTCAATGAGGCCGTTCGATTGCGCGACCCAGCCTAGTCGATCCGAGCACGCTCAACAAAGCGTAAGCAAGCATGGTGCGGTGGGAGTGTGCTCCGACCCAAAGACTGCGGCCGATATCGTTACCACAATCAGATGCGAATACTTGGATGAATACGCGATGATTAGCCGACGTTTTCGGAGAAACACAGTCCATACCGCGATCAGCAGCGCGCGGTCTAGTTTATGACGAAGTCACTCACAACCTTTAGTGTTAGTAGCAAGTAGTAGGCTCAGGGTTCCTTACTTCGCTCATCTAAAATTACGCTCGAATTGTTTCCCTTTTGAAGCTACAGGAGTGGAGTGAGACTGCTTTAATTTAATGCAATGCACACGATAAAAGCAGCCTTCGAATTTTCAGCGGGAATCAAGAGCTTTGAGTAGCCTCTCGATCGAATACACAGAATGAGAGGAACCTAGTGACAATTCGACTGGTACATGCGACGCGCGCGATAGAAAGTCGGTGCGCCCACGTCGTCGCTGGAGCGCCGCGCAGGGTGCGTTTAGCCAACCGACTGCTCTTGGGCGTTTCCCATTCTGTGTATTAACCCAAAAGGCTGCACGAGGCCCAGTACAACAACAATGTCGGCTAAAAAACAAAGGATAAATCACTCTATACGGCCCCAAAACATAATTGCGGTGCGCTTGCCCACCCACTTCCCCTGTGGCTACCGAGGAAGTGGGTGGTGCGAGCACACCACATTCAAGTTTCTTGGCCTTATATTGCAATTGACTGCTCGTTTTGAGCCGGTTTACGACTACTATTGTTGCAATGGGCCTCGGGCATTTTATTTCAGGTGAAATTTTTGAAGGCGGTTTCAATCGTTGCCTCCGACGATTTTTGGTTTTTCAACTCTACACCATTTCATAACAAACTCAGCTCTGCCAAGAAGTCTACCGGTGCTATCGCAGCGAGGAGGGCAATTAGCCATTCCACTTGAACATGCCCATTTTTTCGCGCCGCCGCGCAATTTGAGAACCAATCCAGGTGCGGCATGCACGTACGCGGCGGGCTAGGTTGAGGTTAGAGCAGGGCTTGGGGCCTCGGCGCGTTTGATGATTGCTGTGCGAGTGCTGGAGATAATCAATAGTGGGTGTCTCGAGGGGTTTCGACTGCCCCAGCTTCCTAGTTAAGGTTTGCGAAGGAACGATATTTCAGTGCTAGCCTAATCCCCTTTCAGCCCTCGCGCTGCTATCATCAAACTCGCCGACGCCCCAAACCCTGCCTAACCCCAACCTAACCCGCCGCGTACGGGCATGCCGCCCCAGGGTTTTCCTCCCATTCGAAAATTAGTAGAGCAGTTGTAGCAGTAAAATTGGCGTGGCCAAGTGCCTCCCCCTCGCTGTGACAGCACCGTCGACCTTTCGTTTCAGATAATGATCTTGACATCGAAAATATTATTAAACATTGCATTTAATGACCGTTGTGAACATTTTTCAGTTTTTAAAAAGCCGGACAGAGTTATTGCGGAATTGATCATTTTCCTGTCCCATTTATTACCATCAGCCAACCAATCGACGATAAGCGGGCCTATTTACACGAGTTCTCAAGCGGTTCATTTGTCTAAATAAAGATGCTTTCACACCAAAACTTTTGTACCATTTGTTTCTGCCATTTCGGAACTTGCAGGAAATGGTATGCGTCTGGAAAAGCTTTTTTGCGATTTCGGCATTTCTAAGGGGTTAAAGGCAGTGGTCACGATGAAAAACGTTATCTATAAAACTACAAAAATCAGCTTAGATCAAAAACAGCTCAAAAACTTTGAAGGTAGCGCGGTGAGAAACGGGCTAGAATTAGAGTTATTAAGACCCTAAATTTCCAGTTCGTGCACACGTGCACAGAAAGATCACAGTCTCATGCCAAGCAGTCGAAAATCATCGACGCTCAGAGGAAGAAATAAATTCAAATTAACCTAATAAAACAGTTATACCAATGAAAGCAAGCACTTCAGTCGATGTGTTTGACTAGATGTGTACATAAAGTCGAAGGTTCATTGATTGAAATTCAATTTCAAGCCAGCTGATGTTCTTGATATTAGAGATCATCGATGCCGATGATGTGGGTGGGCTCGTCCACCATCAAAAGACAAGAAAGTTCAGGCTTCAAATTTGGCCCAGAACAGCGTTTTTTTTTTCGCGATTTTTTCTTATGGGTCCTACGACTCTATACCCAGAAAAGGGTTTAGAGAGGAAAAGAAGACGAGCATAATTGAGCGCGACCACTGCCTTTAAAAATTTTATGATAAAAAGAGACATTTGGAAGCTCCCATCTTAGAACCTAAACGAAATCCTCCGATAACCAAGTCAAAATATCTGCATTAGTTACAGAATCATTGGGTAAAATTACCCATTACATGAGTTGGAACTTCTGACACTAGCCAAAAATTATTTGCTGCAGCTTCGAATCGCTGACCAATACAGAAACTGAGGTGAGCGCGCACACCATGCTCTGTTGTTTTGACGCATTTTGCCGAAAATTTGCCGGTTTTGAGCGAAAATTTCGGCAAACGGCAACGGCAACGGCAAACCCCAAAAATGGCCGGCAAACGGCAATCGGCAAACGGCAATCGCCGCACACCCCTGGTCGTGAGAATCACGACGTTTACAGAGGAGATGGAAGATCGAATGCCTCGAATTCCGTCAAAAGAGACCGGCTGTCCGACATCCATTAGGCCTCGAATGATAAATGAAAGTATATAGCATACCAACAAACGATATAAGCTTGAATGAGTGGAAGTTGGTGTATCATTTTTTCATAAGCTGCTTTCTTTTCTCATTTGATCTATCGGAAAGCCAACCCCTTTCGGCAGAATCCGCGGCATACTTCTCAACCGGGCCCAATCAATGATTCAAACCCAAAACAGTGAGTGGTTTTCAGCGCGTCGGATGCCTTTGAATCGGTCGAGATTTGACAGAAGGAGTCAGTTAACCGGAAATTAAGAGCGAAAATGAGTCTCAAAGCAAGCGTGAACATGTACTTATTCGTTTAAAGGCAGTGTTCGCGATAAAAACGGCTTTTGAGCTCTATTCGTGAGAATGTAGATTTTGGCATCACTAAAGTAAAAATAGGTAAAAAACCTGGAAATTCGCGTGAAAAACGCTTCTGAAAACGAGGTATAAAGGGCTAATTACCGGTGTCGGCCAGCCCCTAATTAACCAGATTTTCATTAATGCTTGCTTATCCGACTTTGATTTTGCTGTTATGGTAGTCAGTAGCCTCCAGAGATGCTCAAAATTACTTAAAGGCAGGGTTCTCGATAAAATCGGTTGTTGTGCTATACCCATGGAATCGTAGATCTGACCATCACAAAAGTGAAAATAAGTAAAAAATTGGAGAAAAAAACGCTCAGGAGCAAGTTATGGCTTGGTGTCCTCCCGTCCCCAATTATCGAGATTTGAGTAAAAGCCTGCTTTGTCAACTTTTATTTTGCTTCTAAAGTAGTTTCTAAACATTTCTAGAGACTACTGATTACTTTAACAGCAAAATAAGTGTCGGATAAGCAAGCATTAACGAAAATCGCGTTAATTAGGGGGCCGGCCGACACCGGTAATTAGCCGTTATACCCTGTTTTTGAGCGTTTTTCCCGCGAGCTTTCTGATTTTTCCACTTCTTTTTAGTTTTTTGATGGCCAAATCTACACTCTGATGAAGAGAGCTCAGAAGTTGTTTTTAACGCGAACCCTGCCTTTAAGAAGCAAATTAGAAGTTTGCAAAACAGGCTTTTACGCAAATCTTGGTAATTGGGGGCGGGAGGACACCAATCTATAACTTGTTCCTGAGCGATTTTTCTCCAATTTTTTACTTATTTTCACTTTGGTAATGGCCAGATCTGCCATTCTATGGGGATAGCAGAGCAACCAATTTTATCGAGAACCCTGCCTTTAAAGGCAGCGTACGCGCAAAAAACCGTATTCAATTTGTAAACAGTTTTCGCAGGTTGGCCTACCAGGTTGTGATATATCGCAAACAGGCCACCAAAAACACTACAATTTTCGAGAAAAAATCTTTAGAAAATCCCGGAGAATTCAGTCTCCTTTTTCACGTCTGTCGGGTGTGTCTTGTGTAATACACGAATGTCGGGAAACTGAACGTCTGAAATGGCTTAGGCCCTCAAACTTCTTAAGTTCATCGTTTATTTTTGAATTTCCATTGTCAAAATTTCTCTAGTAACGAGAAGATTTTAATATTCGAGCATTTGAGCTCTAGGATCTTTCGAAATAAAGATTTTGGAATTATGGATTTCCCCGGCCTGCCGGAGCCTGTTATGGCGCTTCTGCTCCTCGTGCTAGATGATCGACGGGGAAAACGCCTTTTCAGATCACGGAGCGGTTTTCGAGTGGCTATAGTACTATTACTAGTACAAGTATTATGAATACGTAGCATTGAGGTCTCAAGTTTTCCCAATTATCTCCGCTCGGATCAAGCATTGGATTGTGAAGAAAAAACCAAATGTGGTTTTCTGCGCGAACGCTGCCTTTAAAGGCAGTGTTCACGATGAAAGAATTGCCTTTTTTGGCAAAAATGTGAGCTTTGGGCCCCTTCAAGAAGAGTAAGAACGGAAGTACGACGAAAAACGACCAGAACATGAGTGAAATTCTCGTGGGTCAGCCAGCTTAATAGAGCTAGCCGCCCACGTCATATAACACTTGCGCTGCGTTCGTTTCACCTGAGGATCAGTTGCCGAATTTTCGAATATTCTTCATCACGAAAGAGTTTGACATCCAAGCATGTGCATTGGCCAATCATATCTTCAAAGAGTTTTCGATACAAAAACAGAAAACAAAGTGATAAACCCAAGAATTTAGAAGCGCCAAACCATTTTCGACGTTAGGCTTGGCGCTTTGTCTGCAGTCTCACCAAAGCACACCAAACAGGCGTAACCATTTTTTAAGGTTTCTTTAGAAAGTTTCCTCCTTGTACTTGAGAGCTCAGTGAGGACTTTTCTTTGTTAACCTCTACGTTGTTGACTGACCTACTCAAAAATATCGGACACTATGTACTGTGCTTATCTGGGCCAAATTCCGGTCCGCATTTGCGTCTCGACACTTTGCTTCCGCGGCCGCACGCGCTCGAAGCATCAGTCGGGCTTCCAGCACGCCAAAGCCGACTCGGTGTGGCTTTTTCATACAATTTTCTTCAATTTTTCTTAGTTTCCAGCTTCCAAAACCCACCTAGAGTCAGCAGATCGGCGGCTGCGGCGCTGAAAGCTCTTCCGACTCGGGCGGGGCCCGCCGCAAAGCGTGTCGAGGCGCAATTGCGGACCAGAATTTGGCCCAGATAAGCACAGTAGAATCACGGCTTTTTCTGTCAGTGAACACTGTTTTAAGAACAATTATCCACATTATTGGAGTTGTCAACATATTACTTTACACTCCTCTCAGTTTTGGATATTCAGAAACTATAAAAAATTAACTTCAAAGCCTAGACTGTGTATCAACATTGCTTCAAGGTTCCTAATAGTTTCAAAGTGAAATGGCAGAACTAAAGCGGAGCAAAGCGGCCAGCTCTTGTTTCTGTATTCCTTATGATCAGAGTACATATTTCATTGTTTTGGACAACTCCACCTGTGCGTAGTATGGCGCGAACGTTTCCGGTTTTCCAGTGAATTCTCGTCACCGCGCAGACCATATCCATGGAAACCAGACAACATCAATACGGGACAGCTTTTTCTACTATGCACATGCTCGGAACAAGACGTTGAAATCAGCGAGGAGATCCTCCTCCCTCTCTTCACTTCTTTACACTTAGTGCCACGAATATATCGTGGGAACTTTGAAGTCTGATGATGAGCAATCAGGGATTGAATAGGCACAAGCTGCAAACGTTTGTATACGAGAAGCAGAGTGAGGCTGGGATTACAGTTGATGAAATGTTTGGTGATTAAGTAGGAAACCGTACTTAAAAAGTGGTAAGTCGGATTGAAGACAGGATTGTACTTATAGAGCTTAGTGGGAAAAACATCAGCTAGATTGAGATCTAAGGAACAACTGAGTTATTATTCGAGTAATCTCCAATAATCCCTGAACATTTGAAGAATTGAGAAGTTCAGGATTCCCAAATTCAGCTGACATTTGCGAATATTTGGTCTGCATACGGTACTTGGACCTCAGCTTCATCGCAGGTCAACCGAGGGTATCAGCTCGCTAAGAGTAACCATTTCTTAGACGAGTACACGGCGCACATTTGAATCTGGACTGCATTGTCCAGATCGCCAACGTGATCGATTTGGTCGTTGCAATGTAACCAAGTTTGAGGTACCCCGCTCAGCGCGCTGTAGGGCCCGAACACCGTCTTCGCCTAGCAGGCGATTGAGGAGTACGTGCTCCTGCAATAGCGCGCAGTGCCGAGAATTTGGATCAGTATGCAGCGTGTGCTACCGTAATAGGAGCACTTGCTGCTACGACAACGCTGGAACTCATTTTTGCAGCACGTGCTCCTGCGATGATGAAATTCTGCAGCACCGTGAAAGCCCAGACGCCGGCGATAGGGCGTGTGCTCCTGTGATGTAGCTTGTGCCTGAAGCTTAATCGTATATACCGTCTACTCCTGTGATAGGAGCACGCGCTGCTATCATGCGGCGCTGTAGTACCTTGCAGCACGCGCTCCTGCGATAAAATTTTTGCAGCACACGTTCTCCTGCGATAGAGCCAGTTCAATAGGAAGTAGTCCCTCGAGGTGGATGCATATTCGACACGAATTGAGTGCCGCGAAAGAATGAGTATTCGAAAAAGTGTAACTGCTCCGATTTTTTAAACAATCCGCATCCATTTTCGGTGGTGACATTCGGAATATTCCAACCACCAAAAATTATTCATCAATTTTCTAATTATTTCATGTATTTTCTAATTCACATTTTCCATTTTAATGTTCTGATATTGATTTTTAGACGAATACAGAATAGGTTTCCCGATCTTTCCACTCATTCCCAGAAAATTTATGAATTACCTTATCTTGAGAAATACCAGAAATACACATTCATTCCGTCTCGTCTCGGCCTGCTGAGGTGGTCAGTTCGTCTAGAGGCTCTGCCATCACTTGCCCATTCGTCGCGTCTCTGGTTACAGAACACTCTGTGCGTGACTATTTACCAACATAAGTTCGTCACCGCTGCACACCTGCGTGGCTCATAGTGGCAAGTGAGCAAATCGATCTTCTAGTTATTTGCCACTAGGAAAGGTACATTGCACCAATTGGCGGCATCAATTTGCTGAGTCATCTATCTTTCGTAACCAAGTAATCCGATTTTTTCACGCACCACATGGAGGCCAGACAAACCACCCCGAAACGAGCGACGATCAAAAAAGGAGTCAGAGGAACTGAGAGGCACGAAACGGATTCGCCACTGTCTATAGAGCTTCAAACGCGAGTCGAGGATATTATGAAATTCAAGTCGAGTAGCCGATTGTGTGAAGAAAGTCATAACTGCTATGACACAAGAGCTAAGTTCTTTGTAAAACAAAATGAGGAGCTTAGGGAAAGAACTTGAGAGTCTTCGTGAAAAAGATACCTTCTGCGCCGGTTGTTTTGACTGATTCTTGTATAGCTCCAACTAGTCCTGTCCTAGTACCTAATTCTGATACTGAGAAAAATCTTGTCGTTTCATGAAATTGAACGTCAGCGTTCAGTTGTTATCAGTGGTATTCCGGAGCCTCAAATCTCCAGAGCTAAAGACCGTGTTGCTTTATGATTTTGAAAAAGCTTGTGACATCCTAGATTTTCTCAATAATGTTGGAGTGCAATCCTGTTTCTACGTACAGATTAGGTATGCCTCAAGAAGAGTAAAGAAATAGAGGCTCCATGAAAGTTAGTGTTTGCCAGCTAGTGTCTTTAGGAAATTTGCAGTTAATAGGGCTCCTCGCCTCCGCTTCTTTTTCACGTGAGGGTATATTCCTCCGGGAATCCCTTCCTCCCGAGGAACTGAAGCGGAGACGTGAAACGCAGCGTAATCTTTGCCATATGTGCTCCTTGCAGAGGTGGCCTCGATCTGCACTCCTCCGGGAAACTGGCCCTGAGGTTGCTGCAGAGTGGAGCTGGCTCTGCGAATATTTGCACTCCTCCCAACAATATCCAGGAAAACTAGTAGCTGCTCCTCCGAGGTACTATTGCAGCGTTTTGGAAGTGTTTCTATGCTAATATAAGATCCGGTTTCGAAAAACTCAGACTATGTAAGCCCTAGTTTTGTCACACGGGGCAAGTATGATATTTACTCTTTTTCTGGAAACTTGGCTCAAATGACTCAAGTCCATACGATTTCCTCATTGTTAGGTGATATGGTTGGCGAATACGAAACTGTACGTTGTGACAGGCCTATAGAAAAAAAGAGGTGGCAGGGTAATGTTACTCAGTGCGCAACCAACTATCCGTGTCCGTAGTGGCTATCGGAATCATTAGAAAACGCGTATGAAATTTTATGCGCCGATGTATTCTATGACAAATCTAGTTTCAGAATCATTGTCGTTTATAGAGCAACCCGTCTTGCCCCCGCCATCTGAAACTGGAACAACTTGTTAAGGTTTTTTGAGGAGACTTGTGTAGCCTGCAGAAATCAACACAGTAGTGGTCGGCGACTTCAATATGCCAGAATTCAGTCAGCCAGTCTGAAGAATCCCCTACTTTTCCACCTCGTTGCAAGAACATAGTGTTTTGTTACGACTTTAACCCAACATGTCAAAAGAACCTACCAGAGGTAATAATATCCCTGACTTCGTCTTCTCTAGCAGTAAGACACTGGTTGGGGAATTTAAACATACTTCCTCCCGGTTGGTCAGAGTGACCACTGTAGTATCACTTTTGGAAATACAGTGCTCCGGAAATCTCACCAACCCCGGTTTATCGTAGAGAATGTATTCAAGCTCCCTAATTTCCCAGAAATCTGCTTACCCTAATTTAAGCCGTGTGCCATGGGTTAAGCTGCTAGAAGCCAAAGAAAATGTAGAGGAAAAATATGAAGCATTCCTATCGATTCTGCATGTTAAGCCATTGAGCAGTACGTTCCATGGAAATTGGTGCCATCCTTCAAAAATATCCAATTACCGCAATATCTACAAAATATGCTGGAGCACCGCGAATGTTTATTTCATGAAGCACGCCATTTGAATATTTGGACAACGTACAATGACTTTTCCAAAAAGTTCACTGCTGCTCTCAAGAAATACAATATGAAAATTGAGAAGAAAATCATTGAATCTCGAAATGCACGCAATTTTTCAAGTATTTGAATACCAGGCTTCATGATAGACATCAAATAGGTTGCTTGCGATGTAACGATTTTGTAGCAATTACAGAATATGATAAAGCCAATCTGCTAGCTGACCACTTCATCAAATCTTTCCAAGAAGATAACGGCACAATTCCTCAAACTACTGTAGGCGTAACTGAACAAATGGAGAGTTTTCCGTGGTTTCACTCTAGTCAGATCTATGATCTTATTATGCATTGGCCTAAATCGTCTTCTCTCACACCTGATTTCCTTCCTCTATTTTTCATTCAAAAGTGGCTCCTGCCATTTCCGGGCCTCTTTCTGTACATTTTCAATCAATCAATGATGTTTGGTGAGGTACCGTCTCGGTGGAAACACTCCTATGTAACTCCAATCTTGAAAAAGCAGCCAGCTTTTGATCCTAGTAATTATCGTCCTGTCAGTATAACTTCTCTTTTGCAGGATCTTTGAGAAAATTCTCAAAAACACATAACTGACCACCTCTGGGGTAATAATTTAATTCCATGAAATCAGCATGGTTTTGTTCCAGGACGCTCGGTTGAGACAAACCTAATAGAATCCTTGAATGACTGGACTGAAGCGTTGGACAATAAACATGAATGCGATGTAATCTACTTTGACTTCAAGCCAAAGCGTTTGATAGAGTTTCACACAGAAAACTCTTACATAAACTGCAAGTGTTCGGGCTCCATCCTATACTTCTCAATTGGATCGCTCAATATCTCAATGACAGGACATTTCAGGTCAGAGTAGGAAGCACCTATTCTGGACGTGAAACCCATCTTGAGCGGAGTTCCACAGGGCGGGGTGCTGTCTCCTGTGCTTTTCAATATTTACACAGCTGATATTCCACAGATATTTTCCAGTGTAGGGTACAATGCCAAATTTATGCAGACGATTTGAAAATTTATAAAACAATATCAAAACCAGAGGATGAATCAAGTCTCCAACAAGCTGAAGATATGGTTGAGGGATGGTCCAGAACATGGCAACTGCCTTTGGCTCCGCATAAAACCGTTTTCATGCGACTGAGTTCCTGTGCACCAAACGTGTTGCAGACACCTTCATATATGATTGCTCAGGCTCCCATTTCTTCTGTCAAGTCAGTAAAGGATCTTGGTTTCCATTACACCAATAGGCTGGATTTCTCCAGTCATATTAAGATCCGCTCCCATATGGCTATTACTAAAACCTACCACCTTCTCAAGTGTCTCTCAGTTAAGAATAAGGCTTTACTACTGCGAGCATACAAAACTTACATCCGACCGATTGTGGAATCAAACACAACAATTTTTTGCCCCACCATGAAAAAAGACACCTACATTGTAGAGAAAGTTCAAAATAATTTCACGCGCAAGCTGCTGGCAAGGGTCGGAGGTTTCTTATATTCGAAAATCCCAAGAGCATCGATTAGAAACCGGTACCTTGGGCTTTCGACCCTTGAATCTCGGCGCAGGGTATTTGACGCATGCATGGTTCACAAATTGCTACATAACTCCGTAGTTATCGGAATTAACAACGTTTTCAAGACCATTCTATCACGAACAAGGGGAAATCGTTGGAAAATTTCACTTGGACGGCTGAGAACAGGTTTGCGCGCGAGATGTTTCACTTATCGGGCTGGAAGTGCTTACCTCAAGCTCACAAAGAACATGTCAGTATCGATGACACAAGGCCAGTTCAAACGGCATGTTGAGAAATTATTACTCACTAGTGAAACGTCAAAGTAATTCGAAACCGATCCTATTTCCTCTCTCTTATATCTTGTCTTTTTTTTGTGTTTCATCAATTTGTAGAGTTCACAAAGTATTTCTGTATTAATCATCTCGGTTGTTGCGTTATCCTTATTCGACCACTGTTATCTAACGATTGCCTTAAGCGAACGTAATAAACATAAACATAAACATTTGGAAATTTCAAAAATGCCATATTTGAGAAAATCATTCATTTGAGTTTTCTGCAACACAGTCATTCGATTTAACTATTCCTTCGATTGCCATATTCGAGTCATATAGGATTACTTGATTCATTAGAGATTTCAATTTATTTGCGTTTCAAATATTTGATTCATTTAGAAATTTTACTTGCTCAGACTCAATCGAATAATATTGGAGCGATTTAAGAGATCAAAAATCCTAATTTCGAATATTTGACGAAATTAAGGCAACGATATTCGAATTCCCGATCCAAAAATTCTCAATTGTTCCCCATTACTATTCCAGAAACTCAGTAGTCGAAAATCCGAACAATTTTTCAAAATCCAAATTGAATTATTCAATTTTTGAACATTTTATCAAAATTACATAGCGAAAAATTTTGTGAAAATTTTTGTTCATGCGAAGAAAAAGTTGTTCGGACTGACTCTCCGGAAGGAATCGCCTGGAATTCACCGAGTAGGCGCCGCGAACCTGTATTTTATCGAGAATTTGGAAGCAAGAGTATCGCGAAAATGTCGAGAATCCACTGATCGCGAACTTGAGTACCACAAATTTCTTCGAAAACACCGGGAACTCACCTCAAATTGACGCTAATCTACCGAGAAGTTAGTCGCGAATTGACCGCGCAAGTACAGCGGTGCCACCGCCATCATTGCGATGAGAGCGCCCTAGTTGAGTGGATAACGCGGCGGACTATAAGGCGAAGGATTAGTAAGGGTTAATGGATTGAATCTTGGTATGCAATGCAAAAATCATGGTAGATTTGCGGCAGCTGGTCGAGGCAATGGGATCTCTAGAGTGGGACCACGAATCTACCGGGAATCTGCCGCTTTGGCTCCAGTCCAGCACCTAGACGGCAGGTTATTGACAGGTCCTCTGTAGAGTTCAGGAAATTGCTTTCAAAGTAGGCGCTAATCTTTCACGAGAAATTGATGAATTTTGCTTCCAGCCCGGCCTGTTTCTGTTGCCGACAATGAGCATTTTACCGTGAAGGACAACAACGAGTTTTACCTAGAAGGAGAGCGAGTGTACATTAGGGTGGGTTAAGTTTGTCTACACATTTCATCTATCCAAAGTTTCTTACATTCCTGATTTCTAGCGAGGAGATGCAGTGAATATTACATGTCCTGTGTTTGGATACCCAACTCCAGGCATCAAGTGGACTAAGGATGGGAAACCTCTCGGTGAGCGAATCTTGAAAGCCAATCTTGACAAATTCTAGCTTCTACAGTGTGGTGCAAAACTATAAAGGCATCTTAGTTTTGGCTGATATCAGCACCTTCTGGAATTTTGATTAAAGACACTGCTACCTTCGTGTTTAGGTCCACCGAAAACCTCTATAACCATGCCAAGTCAATGTAGGTTGTCAAATCAAAAGCAATGAAACGTTTCTAAGCGAAAATCGTTATTTCAGTGGTGCTAACCTCGGAGAATCACTGTAGTGAGATAGACGTGATTGCCTTAGGGAACTGCAAAAATGCGGGTAAGGTTCTCTAATCCTATGGGTTTACCGTTCATGAAACCGGCGCCTTTATTTCTGGAGTAAATTTGCAGCAAATCGCCGTTAACTTTTTTTTTCTGTTTGCTGCCAATTTTGGCCTATTTCCACAGAAAAACAAAAAAGTGGTCCAAAATGGGCAGGAAACAGAAAATTCTGCACACCCCTGGCTTAAGTGGTCTAGAAGGGGTTTAAAGGCAGTGTCCACGATAAATTTTGTCTTCATTTTCCTTCCTGTAATCGAATAATGGAGCTTCTATTGGTGAGAGAGGGCTGAAAAAACGAAGAAAAACGAGTTCTTATCGGCTCCAAAGTTAGCTCGCGCTAGTCCTTCTTTGCGGGTATCAGATACGTATCGCTTGATCAGAAAGGACTGACGCGAGCTGATTTCTGACTCGATGAGGGCTCCTTCGGGCGCGTTTTTCTCTCGTTCTTTCGACACTATCGCTGCAGCAAGACTCAGCCCTTCCGATTTCCTGCGAAAAAAAAGGAAGACAAAATTTATCGTGGACACTGCCTTTGAACCAGTTTCTGTTTCGAATTTCAAGGGTTTTGTGGGACACGGTTCTCCGCCTGTATGATCTCTTTAAAAACCCAAGTCAGAAAAAACGCAAGTTTCGGACGGATCCGGAATTCGACTCGCCAAATGGCGCCATTGAATTCATGCCTGATTTGGATTTCTTTTGAATAGCAAGCACACCAAATCTTAACTTTTCACAACATCGACTATGTATTTTCAGAGTTGAGCGATAAAGTCTCGCTGGAAGGCATCGCCGTGCAGATAGCCGAGGCTGGATATGAACATGGTGGTCTGTATGCATGTGAAGCAGTCAACGAATATACGGCCAGTGGCAAAACCAGTAAACCGCTGATTACAATTGAGAGAGTGCTGGACGTGAAAAGTGAGGCACTTAATTCCATTCAGTGTGCATATAAAGGCTTTTCATGAAATTCAGTCTAGCAAATGGATGAGGTTCGATCATAGCGGCGGACTGTGCAGTGTTCGCGACAACACTGGCCAGCGGGATTTCGATCGCCTGAAACTATATACCGCCGCAGAGCTGTCCATTCGCCTAGCTAAATTTAGTGGAGAGATCATACAGTCTGTGTCAAAACGATGTTCTTATAATTCTAGCGCATTCTTGATGAGTAATGGGAATTTCGTTCTGACACAGAGTGTAGATCATAACATTTAGCTGGATAGCAGAAAAACGGGCCGTAGGAGACATTAGCGCGGGCGGGCGCTTTGCGTAGACAAATAGGCAACACTTGCTAACACCTAGCCGATTCTTGACCTCGAAGAGCCAAACAGTTCGGCTCGTTCTCCCAATGTGCGGGTCCGCTTCCGTTTCTGTCGGAACCAGTGCTGTTGCTCTCCGAGCTACTGCTGTCGCTGTCCGGGCTTCTCCAGTTCGCCCGAACAGCAACAGTATTGGGCCGGAGATAGGGAGAACGAGGTGCACTGCCAGGCGGCTTCAATTGCTCTTCGGTGCGGCTCGGGGACGAGAAACACCTGCATAAAGATTCATGTATAAAGAAGAAAGGTGAAGGTTTCGGGTATGAGGAGTCGCAACGCATTCGCGCCGCATCAAGTCAATAGTCTGTGCAGTCTTCGTCAGATCCGCTTTGGTTCTGGGGTAAAATCATGTCATACGCTGGCTCGGCCTGATTCGTCAACAATCAACTCGAGAACCTCATGGTCTTTAAGGGTAGCCGTTCCATGCTCGGTCACGAGCTCCTTACTGCAGCACGTGCTGCAGCAAGGAGCTCGTGACCGAGCATGGAACGGCTATGTGCTGCGAATGTGCAAAAGTTCTGCCTCACCCACATCGTCGCGGTTGTGGGACGTCTTTCTGTGACAGGAGCACGCAGCGCACGTGCTGCAAATTTGTGAGTTTTTGTCACCCGCACCCCCTCGTAATCGTAGCAGCACCTCGTCTTGGAACAGGAGCATGTGGTCCGATTCCGCAAACTTTCGCCGCACCAGATTCAGACAATAGCTGGCCTGCCAGTCTTTGCGTGTGATACTGTTATATACTTTTCAGGCGAACTGGCATGGATATATCCTTTGGCTGTGATCATTATAATACTTCTTCTATTATTCCTCGTTATCGGATTATGCGAAGTTAGAAAACGTCGGCAGAACAAACAGTGAGTATTTTTCACTTTTTAAAAGATGTTCTACCAAAATTTCGAAACGAATGAATGAACCTTTGTGAGCTGAATCACGATATTCCCCAAAATGTCCTGGTAAACTCACCTCCTCATATCGGCCATGGAATCTCCTTCAGTGCCTTATAAATAAATACCTTTTCATAGGACTCTTCTTCAAATCTTTGGGAAGCCTTCGCCTTCTGGAGATCACTGAGACTGAGCCTTCAGCAGGAAAATTACGAAGTTTTGGGTTGTCGTGGAGGTTTTCCTCCATCTGAGAGTCAATTTACAGAAATCTTCCAGGGTTAGCCTTCTGACCTAGTGTGGTGCAACACTCGGAGAAGCAAAATATTTTCTGTGTGATGCTTTCGTCCATTTCAAGAAAAACCTGGTTCTTTTTCGACTTGCTATATTTTGAAGTTCAGTTGACGTATTCATCACTTAGCATCTTTGACTGTTTAGAGCTGCCAAATTTCTCACAAGATTCGAACTTTCTTACAAGGAAACCATTTCAGCGTAGTCTGGAGTGAGCAGAATAGAGCACTTTGCGAGGATGCCCACGCCACTAGTAGTAAAGACTGTTAGCCACTCGAGCCTCAACCTCTATCCTGAAAAGTTAGAAGCTGAAAACTGTGGATGAACCCAAAAATTGTTCCCTTTCCGGTTTTTTTCGGGCGACTACGCTGGGTTATAGTAGGCATAATGCTATTTTTCTACAGTAACATACCGTAGTCTTTCGAAAATCCGAAAACGAACCTCATATCAGTGTTCAGTACCCTCAAATAGCCGTACTAGGCAAAATTGGGGTGATGAAGAAAAAGTGAATTTTTTCGGGCCCACCTACCGTTTTGAGCTTGTAAATTTTTGGGGATGTAGTTTCAGGCTCGAGTCCTTAACAGTTTTTATCTTTATTAGCAAGGGCATCCTCCCAGGTACCCCATTTCGCTCACGTCGGACTGCGCTGAAATGGTTTCCCTTGTTAGTGCTAGATACCAACATAAACGGAAAGTTTAGACCGATCGTAAATAGTGGTTCTTTTTGCGATTTCTTATAATGTTCAACTCCTGCCTTCTAAAGCCACTTTGTTCTCAAATGTTGATCATTTTTTTAAAAATCTGTACAGTCGGCACGGATCCTAATGATACTTTGCGTTTACTATCGAAGGTTGGCGCAAACTCGGTGCCATAAGCTATAACACAGGTACACCGAGTCTGCGCCAACCGTCGATGGGGAACGTAACATATCACTAGGATCCATGCCGACGTTACGTGCCTTTCCCCAGAGGTCCAAATTTCCTATCAGTTAGCAGCTTTGTTGGCCTGCCTCAAAGTCAGTGGGAGCACCTAAAGGTGCTCGGTACTGAAGCGCTCCTACAAAATTTCAGCATGTAACTCGACACCACCCACATTTTTCTGTAACGGGGAAAGTATTTAGAGCGTTGAGCGTTTCTGAAATACGAATTGCATCGCTAGTATCTCTTGGGCTTTTGTCGAAACCTTTCTTATCACTAGCTACATTTCACCGAGGCCCATCGCTCTGCTGCTGGTGATAATCGAAATCCACAGGTCACTAGGGGTCCGACAGAGTCTATAATGCCATTTAGGAGGCAAAGTCTACCTCACTCATCCGAAAATCGGCAAACGGACATCGAATTCGTATTCTACACCCCAAATAACGCTCGCCTAGAGACTTTGAGTCAAATCTGAGACCTTGATCTAACTACCGTATTCCCACGTAATCTACGGTAAGCTGTCAAAAATTCATGAACGGACCTAATGTTCGTGTTAAGCGCTACAAAAAAACCCATAGAGAAACAGTTTGAGCCACACATGTCGTAGCATTCCGAAAATCGTCAGAAGTCGCCACTTGCCGTCAATTTTTCCTACCAATTTGCACGTTTTGGAAGGTACTGACGGTACAGAAAGCGACCGTCTTGAGCTTAGAGCTTCTTTGAACCAGCACCTCGGGGCGGGATACTAAGCAGTTTCACTATGGAGGCTTATGAGAAAGTAACAACAGGCTTGAGCAGGCCGTTGCGCTAATTTTCGGCAGAGCTACGACTCCCTCCTCGTTGACCATAATTTTTATTTTACGACCCCCCGCCGAGATAGAAATTCCTTATGCTTTTTGGGAGTGAACAAGTTTGAGAAGGCTCAAATTTTTGGCGAAATTCGGTCAAATGGTACGAGCCCCCCCCGGTTTTCGTTCTTTTCAAGCACTTTCCAATTATTTTACGACCCCCCGTTGCGCCGATTCGCAACCCTGCTCAACCCTGAGTAACAATGAAATTCGTTCTCGCAGGTGCGTTAGGCGGTCTGAACACTTCCCTTGTAAGCACACACAAGCAACTGATTGAAAATCACTTACGCTTCCGAGCATTATATCACACTAGGCCTGTATGACTGGGATTTCAAGTTGTTCATTTAAAAAAAAAAAGAAAAATTGGTCCTATCAAACTGAAGATTGTTAGGGTTTTTTTCTCTTTCCCTCAGGAAGTTCAAGTAAACTCCCTAAATCTCCTCGTCCTTGAACTCATTTTGAATTCTACGCTGAGTACAGTAGAGTGCTCAATGTCCTGATGTTCCACCTGCGTTCAGATTTTTTTCTTGAGTTTATTCATAAAAACTTTTTCTTAAAATTACATCCTTTAGGTCGCGGTACATTACTCAAGAATGATGTTCGTCGAGTTGAAGAGCGTTAACTCTACTGCCTCAGTATTCTCATGGCCTTTTGTTGTATTTGTTTTTTTTATTATTTTGTATGATAATTTTGTCGAATTTTTTCAATACTTGAAGCTTCGTTACCGCAAGCATTCTGACATCACGAATTGGCAAAAGTTGCTGCTTTTTCAAATATTTTATCTGCAAGGACGAGTGTATGCCTCATCGAACAGTATTTGTTCCGAGAGGATGACGCAGCGAAAAACTTTCTGTCTGATCCTTAAGGGTTGTTTATACCTCCGCCGTCGAGCGGCACGACGCAGTGTATTACTGTAGTATTGATCTTGCGACGCGGCAATAATCGATATTATAGGATCGCACTTCGTCGCCGGTGGAAGTTTACTTTTACGAGCCGCTGCGACGAGGTCTATCCTCGGTCAACGATGGAGGTTCCTCGCCCTGTGGGGCCTCTTGAGAATCAGCCTGAATAGTTCGTTTTTTTTTTCATAGAGTATCGAGTTTATTTGCTACTTCAGCTCATTTTCTCATGTTATAAGGTTGTCATATATTTAATATTATAGTCAGATCAAATCTCTGAATTATGGTGTTTTTGGCATAAATATTATACGTTTTGTAGATGCTGATACTGCTCTGACTGGCTCTACCTCCACACAAAGTTTTTTCACCGATTTCATACCATATATATCCTCTCGAAGTCTTTAGCATTTTCTGATAACTATCGAAAATGGAAAATTAACTTGTGTCATTATTTTGAAGAAAAGAATCTTCGCTAGAGATGCGGAAATTCGCTCTTTCTCGCGCACTTGAAATATGAGCGAGAAAAAATTTGAAGTTTTCAAAAATCATTTTTCTGTAAGAACCTATCGTGAGACTTCAGGAAGCAATAAATTGCCGTTATTTTTTATGAAAAAAGAAACTAATCAACGGCATCGTTGGGTTTTTCATGTCAGGTAAAGTCATCAAAAGTTGGGCTGAGTTCATGAAAAATGAATTCGATGTATTATACCGAGTAATGTATTTATGTAGTTTTCATTCTTCCTAGTATACAGTAAACCACGGATCAATCATAGAAGTTTGTTTTTTTACCGATTTTTTTCCGAAGAAAAGTGTGGCGAGTACAACAATTGTTGTCTAGAGTTTTATTCGGACATTACAAGTTTTTGTGAAATGTACATAGTTGAAGTTGGACTTGAGTTGAGAAAAACTGGATATCCTAATTGTTTCCAGTGGGAGCTGCCTGAATGTTCTTGCCATTTCCGGCGTAGTTCTCATGGTTCCTGTATTGCCGTATGCTTCGTCAAATTTTTGACTCGTGAGGTCATCTTAGAGAAACATGAAATTGATACATTGTGAAATTCTCATGAAGGTCGTTTAGTATAGTTTTTTTGGGAAAAAATGTTCAATATACATGGGCGAACGTAAATATATTTCGAAACCCTACTTAAAAGTTATGTGCTATAGAGCGTGCCCAATGCATAGATTAATTTGCTGACTTTAGTCAATGGACCGCCCACCTTTCTCCGATCGGCTCTGGTTCACCGAATTTCGAGTACTTCCGGTTTTACATTTTTCCTTTCTGGTCAACCTGACGTTCGCAATTTCAAGGTGTGTAGAATTCGGACTATTATCCGACCGGATACTGAAAAAGACTTAGTGTAATGGAATGTATTCAGGGCTTGCGATAATAACGAGTTTTGAGCTTTCCTCATGAAAATGTAGATTTGGTTATTAAAAAAGTAGAATTAATAGAAAATCTGCAGGAAAGCGCACAAAACAAGTTAGCAGAGCTAATTACAGGTGTCCCCCCTCGAATCAACGAGATTTTTATGAATGCTTGTTCATCCGTATTTATTTTGTTCTTAAAGTGGTCAGAAGGCTCTTAAAGTGCCAAGCATTTTTTTCGAAGCACAATAAAAGCCGGCAAAACAGGTATATATAGAAATCTAGATGATTGGGGGCAAGCTTAAACCAAGCAATAATTTGTTTCTGAGCGTTTTCTCTCCAATGATTCACTTAGTTTTACTTTTGTGATGGCCTTATCTATCATCTGGTTCGGAGCGAAATTTACTCTGTTTCTTCGCGCACTTGTGCGGAGCGAGGGAAGAGACAGCGAGAAAGTGTGGGAGAAAGGAGACGCAGCATACGCGCGCGGACGCACGCAAATAACGGAAATAATTTTCTCTCTGAAACAGAAAACCTTCTCGGAAACCCTGCCTTTAACTGAGGTATCCTTTGTTTCGGAAACAAATTTATTTTTGCTCGTCGCGTGCGTCTGCGCGTGTATGCTTCGTCTCCTCCCTCCCTACCAAAATTTCTCGCTCATTGTCTCTCCTTGCTCCGCACAAGCGCGCAAAGGAACAGAGTAAATTTGGCTCCAAAATAGAGGACAAGGCCTGCGCCCTCAAGAAAAAACATTTATACACTACCCGCGGCTAGCGGTTCAAATCTCACCGGCAGCTGTCGGTATGATGAGCTGATCAGCTGCCCTCTTCTCTCGGCTTGAATCGATTAGCGGGCCGGCGCACGCGACAACCGCGGGTGAGATTTAATTTTCTTTCTTGAGGACGCAAGCTACGAACGTAACTATAACTCCAGTCTACTTTGCAAACATCGATGGTAAAAATCGCCTAAGCTTCGCACAGGGGTTTATTTAGGGCGCTGAGCCAATATGTAGGTCTGTTTTCAGTTTTTCGGAAGATCACGGTAGATTACGGTACGAATACCGTTTGAAGGCCGATGTTTCAGATTTCGAAGTTACCTCAGTGGGTTCTTCTAAAAGCTGGCCACAAATCCCAGTCCTTTTTCCGAATTTTGAAAAATACTGCGCGAATTGCTAGGAGAAAAGTCAGCACCATTTTCTAGGTAAAACCCCACAGAAAATTTCAATTTCAGGTAGATTCACTTTTGATGCATACTATTAGAACAAATGACTACGTCTATTTTTCGCCACTTATTACTAAAAACAGATTTGCAAACTTCGAAACAAAAAATCGAAACACAGCGAAGGAACGCACGATTTTATTCAACCATCGCCAATCAATCAATCGTGCGTTATCTGTACAAATAACTACACAAGAAAGAATATCGACATGCCGACCACAACGGAAACAGATGTAATTTTTTGAATGGAAAGAAGAAGATACACGAGATAATCACTTATGGGGAATAACCATATGAAATAGACGACTTAGAAGATAATCTTGTCGAATAGACTATTATAAAAGATAGAAAATATGTTCTAAAAAATTAATTTGAAATTGGAAGCAAATATGGAGAGGTCTCTCGACGATGATTATGCGCGGTCAGCCTCTCATCCTTCTCTCAGTGATCTCCGCCTCTTCACGAATCACTCAACCGATGGCAGTTGAGGTGGCTGACCATCATGATGCTGAAATTAGCCCAGTGAAATGAAATCTAAATCTTAACTTCAAAACCAAGACCAAGACTTCTGAGACACCACGAAAAGCGTTAGGATAGAGTTCATATTATCCTACATTGTTCAAAAAAGTTAGAATTTGAAGTCCCATTTTGAAAACGGGATTTTTTGAAGCCATTCGCTGTTTTCAGACTCAGAATATCTTTTTTTGCTCGTAAAAGACCCGAAAATCCCGTTAAACCCAAAAATAGATTGGAGAGAAGATTGTTATAAGAAAACAACGTATTCTGGTTAGAAACGCCTAGTCAGCAGTACGGAAAGGGTTTCAAAAATGAAAATAAGATGGGATATTTCGGAAATTCTGGATATTTTCGAGTCAAGGCTAATAATCACTAAAATGGTTGAGATAATGAAGCTAACAGGCCAATTCGGTCCATATAGGAACGCTAACGCCATCGGCATATTCAGAGACAAGCCGAAAAAAGTATCTGATCAATCTTGGGACCTTGATACGGCAATCTCCGCCCATTTTGCCAAACCTCCCGCCCTCGACACAGACCCTTAGATTTATCGCTCTAAAACGGTCAAGGCTCGTTTTCGACTCTTCTAACGGCTTAAGCGTCTAGTACGGAACATACGAGTCTTTTTCTCGCCGCTACCTCAATCAGGGTCCACCGGGAGTTGTGACCGATCTTAAAGGGCTATGACCCCCATTGGTGGCCAGAAATTTCGAAAAGTCGCGAATTTTCACGAACCCCCTTCTTCGTAGGTGGCCAGAAATCTACGGCCTCCCACCCACCCCCAGTATGTCCGGTCACAACCTTTTTGGTATTTTTTCCCAATTTTCCTCTTCTTCACGGAGCTGTGGCAAGGTTGGATATCAAAAAAACTTCTTTTTATATTCGGATGTAAACCACGCACCTGAACATGTGGCATTGGGCTGAGTTTGCAGTGCACAGCTGGATTGATGATAGAAGCCTTTCGCTGAGGCACAGTATCGGGGCGAGGAATCTATAAAAGTACGTATGAAATCCGGTACTGGCACCGATAACATTAATACGCCAACAGTGAACCACCTGAAGGTTTGTTTCACCATCGGGAGAGATCGGTTCAGCCACAGAGATTGAGGCTGACTTTGCAACTGGGCATGCAGCAGTGACAACCGCCGGGGCAGCCATCGGGTGAGGTAGACGACCGGGCGGCGCCGCTTGTTTGCTCCGATCCTTGTCCATCGCGTAATCACCGGAGTCGAAGAATTTCTGAAGCAGGTAATCATCTGAATTTTGAAGAAACTTTTTGAGGTCAATTGAACATGTATAGAAAAAACAAAGACCGATAGCTTTTTTCGTCGAAGATACCCGCCATTTCAACAGATTCACTTGATAGAACTTCATTCGATAGACCAGTCTGCCCCGAGATGAATTTGCTTTTTTAACTGAACATGAAAATTAGATCCCAAAAAAAGTTGTTTTCAAATCTCGCTTTTCCTTATGCGAAATCTTACATAAAACTCTGAAATCTATTCAGATGAGTCAAATCGGGAATGATATAAGACATCACTTTAGAACCTACAGTATTGCTTTAAAGGCGTCCGGTCTGGTCATAGCAGCTGCCGATTCGGCTACAAAAAATACCAGATTTGACTCTAACCGTCAACCCTGGGTTAGCAGAGCATTCAATCTGATTGGGAAGTGCTCAATTGGAAGCGACAACTGTACGCATGAAAACAATGCGGCATTTTCATCTACTTCAGAAATTATGTCAAGTCATGCTGGATCACAAACCCTTTGCTGCAGCTTCTTTGCAGAAAAGACGAAGCAGGTCGAGCAGGAAGCCGACCCAGATGCTAATTTGTTCATTAACTGTTGCTCCTGCTGTTCTCTACAGAAAGACCTTCGGCCAAGTCTTCCGGCATCTCACCGCTCACTTCGCTCCGCATGACTACCTGAAAGAGTTGGGTGAAATCGTGGCACAGAAGAACTTCCAGAAAAATCACGTTCAAAACGGATTATAGTACTCATAAATCGGCTGATTCATTCTTGGAAGGAGAAGGCAGCAGAATTTTAAGTTGAAGTGGGAAAATTAGCGATAAATCTCGTCGTAATAACGATTCGAAAGGAACAGCAAAAGACGACGAGATAGGGAAGGAGTAAACAAAACGCGAGTGACACTCAAATGAGCGCGGCGGATAACCACTTCCCTGATGAACAGGGACAGAGAGAGAGAGAGAGAGAGAGAGAGAGAGAGGCAAATGAAGGTAAATCTGACTCACGCATGGGCAAATTCAACAGTAGACACTACTACAACACACAAACAAATTAGGTCATCAAATGGTTTATTACATCACTCATCGAAAATGAGCAACCTAGTTAGGTTTACTAAACTGCAGAGTATAAGAGGTCCGAAAAAATGTAATTTTAGATACTATTCAATCACTGTGTGTTGGCCTGAATTTCTTCAACTTCCTGGCGCAATCTCACCCATATTTCAAGTCAGATCTTGGGTTTTTTGTGCGGAATTCCTTTGTATTACGTGTAGTTCAAGAATTCTACCCTAAAATCACTTCCTTCTACGAATGACGGTTCTGCACAAGCAACTAGGGTGACGACTGCATACGCCAGCCACGTTAATTGGCCTGCAAGTTCAGCTGCCAGAGCTGAAGCAAGTGCAATGACACCAAAAGCAATGGTGAAGTTAGTAGGATTCAGGTGAAATGGCGATTTCAATTCACGTGAGCACAAATAGTCGAAAGTTTGTAGAATTTTTTCGATTTAATGTTAAATTTCTATGTCGACTTATAAATAACACTGACCATACGAGGCGAAATTTTATCAATACAAACCAGGGCCCAATGGGGTTGTGACCGGACACAACGAGGGGGGGGGTCGCAGAAATTTTACTTAAAAGGGAAGAAGAGTGCGTGTGGTGCAGTGGCAGGAAGCACTGCTTTCGCTGCAAACTTTTGGGTTTTATCCTCGCGCAAGGCCAACCAATCCTGTTCCCCTAATCTATAATTGAAACCAGAGTCGTTGTATAGGCCCAAAACACATTCAAGCCTCTACGACTACGAAGTCGAATGTGTGGCACATCACAAAAGGGATTGAATACGCCGAGCATTTATCTTCCATCTAGAAAGGAAAAATCGTGAATTGGTGAAAGATGTCTTGAAATTTTCAGGCGAAGTCCCACCTCGCAGCGGGTTATCGGGAAAATCCAGCAAATTTTTATTTTAGAAAGCTTTGGTAACCAGAGAGGGGGGTCGTAGCTCTGCAAAGTCCGGTCACATAACTGCTCGACCCTTTTGGATGAAAAAAGTCAGTCAAGGTCTCCTCGGCCACAGATTGAATTTCCTTGATCTCAGACAATCTGTAGTAAATTTTGGCTTAATTTCTTCCGAATGGAATTTCGTCGACATCATGTGAAATTTCAAGCTCAATTCACAATGTCAAGCTCAGGCGACAGGCAAAATTATTTCAAAACTCGAGGCGTATTCAACAGAACACTCCAGTCTCCCCAGAAAGAAGAATTCTGATTTCAACCACACTTTTATTCTTAAGCACATGAAGTGGTTGCTTAGATGACCATAAACATGGGGCAATCGTGATTGAAGTTTCCCCGATATAATTCTCTATCATCCGCTGTTGCTATAGTAACGGATACGTCAGCATCATGCGGAAACATATCTGTAAATTAGCCTTACCCATTATTGCAGTAAGATCATGAAAGAATTTATATTTAAAATCTAGGTCATTCGTTCTGTATCTCTAATCGTTTTGTAAACAAGCTCAAAACAAAGGAGCCGCCTGCTGCGGTATGAGACGTTTGACTGAGTGGTAAGTTGGGTTCTCTTTAGGCAATAAAACGCCATTTTGCTCTGGATTTACTATTAATAACCCAAAGTTCAACCCACCTGAAGTAAAATGCCTGCATGGGGATTAGCAGCATGAGCCATTTAATTTAATCCTAATCCGTTTTGATACGTTTTTTTCCAAATAACGGAGCTCGATGGTCAGATATCCACACTCACTATTGTCGCTAAATATATAAATAAAGCCCTTCCCCAAAAAAGTCCTATGTCTCAACCAGACTCCATCTGGAGCACGACCCCTCAACAATCGTCGGTCTGGAGATGGTCCCCGAAAGGCTTCCTGCATAATTTCATTTTGATATACGTAAGAAATGTTTCGCGCATTCGATTTCCAGACAAAACTTTTCCTAATTATCTTATCAAACTCCACGGATCTGTGAAACCTCTCTTACCGGAGTCCAAATTGTGGCCAGCCTCTCACCTACGCCAGGATAATACCAACTTCCTTCTGGTCAGCATAGATCTGGACCCGTATTCATCAACGATTTACCGGCGGGGTAAAGATAAATTTTACTAGGAATCTCTGCATTACCTGTGCTCTATGACTTCAGCATTACCTGTGCTCTATGACTCCACCTCGCTCCTCTGCAGAAAAGCGAGATGAAGTAATAGGAGTACAGGGTTCCCCACGCCCGTTCTTTCTCTTGCTCAACTCCCTCCTCCCTCCCCAAGCATCTAGTCATCAGACCCCTCCCCAACTGTGTAATTTTTTATCTCATGCTCTCCCTTAGACAGGATATATCTGAGTTTTAAGCCTAGTTTTGACTGCGTTGCTGCCGTTTTTCATCGCAGCGATTTTGCACCCGCTGCTGCAGCAATGTAGCAGAGGCAGCGATTCTGTTCATAGTGCATAGGCCCACGGATGATAGAGGAAATTCAATCAATCAGTGAAATTAGTGGCTGGTATTCATCAATAACGCGTTTCGACTCGAAAACACTGATCTTGTCATGTGAAAGGGTCAACGTTCACTAGACGAAACGTGTCATTCGCTGGCAATCGCTCCATCGCTGCCACTTTGGCCGCGATGGTCAGCGACCATTGAGAATCGCTCTTCAAGCAGCGTTGCAGTAAAACATAGGATTTCGTGGCCGCGACCCAGCGATGTAGGACGTTAACCACGAAGCGATCACAATTGGAGCGGCTTTCCATTACGCGCGATGAAAAAGGAACAGTTGTCCCTCGCATGGCCGCAGCGACCACCTGCAGTCAAAACTAGGCTTTAGGCGGACTCAACCTATGACCAGATCCGTCAATCCCGTTTATCCCACTAACCAATCAGAACCGGTGACTTTAGGTCTGGTTAGTTGAGACCATTTCGAAATTGCTAGCTCTCATCAAGTGAACAAGATGGTGAGAAGATAATCAACTCTCTACTGGCCAGTCCTCTTGCTTAGAGCCCTTGGATCTACTTGGAGCTCACATCCCTCTAAGATACGTCTCGCATCAAGCCATTAATTGGAGATAGGCACCCGGTGGATATATATCCTCTACCTGAACCTTCTTGAAGAATATTTCTGCATCGAAATTTGAGAGCTTCCCTCATAGAAAGTACAGATATTGTCCAATGGAAATGAAATTCCGGTCCGCAGTTGCTGAACTCAGCTCGAGACACTTGGACTGCGACCACGAGATCCCGGCACGACTACCTTCTAACTGCGTGCTGCAACAACGGTTGTTTGCAACTGCGGACCAGTGACCGTATGCGTACCTCTTCTGTGCATTATACTTGTTCCAGATGGAATTTATTTCGAATATCCGACTTTTCGTCTATAGTCGGATATTGCACATGTTCGAATATTCGACTTTTGGACTGCAGTCGGATATCACACCTTTCGAATATTCGACTTTTCGACTGTAGTCGGATATCAACCTTTTTCGAATATTCGACTTTTCGACTGTAGTCGGATATCGCCATTTTTCGAATATTCGACTTTTCGACTGTAGTCGGATATCGCACTTTTTCGAATATTCGACTTTTCGACTGTAGTCGGATATCGCACTTTTTCGAATATTCGACTTTTCGAATAAGAAGTCGACTTTTTTATCCGACTGAAACAGTCGGATACTCATCCGATTATTCGATTCGGAACAAGTATACTGTGCATACGGTCCGTCCCCGAGCGTCCCCACGCGGGGATCGTCCCCTTGCAGGGACGCTCGGGTACACATCCCCGCCGGGGAGAGATATGCATACGGTCCCTGGATGCAGCGTACGGACTTAATATAATTAGCCATCCAAATAAACTGAGGACGTTTTGTGCATCGGGCTAGACCGCAGATAGGGCAGAGCTGTGTTCGAAGACCGCTTCATGAATGAAAATAACTAAATAAAATCAGCATTTTCTTGTCTTCGATGATGTTTTTGGTAAACAATCAAGGCCACTTCGCTTCCCAATCTCATTTACTATTCTGGTGTAGTGGTATACCTTGTCGCCGTTATGAGCGACAAGCATGCTATCCAACACAAATCGCGGTGGAACCCGCATCAGACGTCGTAGGAACAGTTATCGCGCGCCTGTCGCGGAGGACTGACATACTGCGATTATGTCGAAGACTGTCGCTGCACAGCGCACTGGGACAGAATTGAGGCTTCCAGTGCATACTTCCGCAATGGGCGACGCGACACAGCGTCTGTCATCCATATCGACCGAAAATCAATATGCATGGCATCCACTGTCGCTGCCGCGAGAAGTATGCACTAGGCCTGAATGGCGGGGGCTCCGCGACAGGCGGTCGCTTCCGCTGTGTAGAGCGGCGCGACCGTGTGTCGCAAAGGTATACCATACCCCTACGGGAATTGGCTTCCTCTTCGTCTCTACCCTAATAACGGACCAAATGTCCGCCACCGGTCCGATTGAGATCATTTCGAAACCCGACGATTTCTGAGCTGTAGCCGAGTGGGAGTTGAGTCTCACCTCAAAACTTGCACGTAGAATGTTAAATTATATGGAGATCAAATGAAATGAATAGTCGAGGACCTTCGAAAACAGTAGGAATGTAGCCTTGTTCTCGAAAACCACACTGAGGAAAATGAGTTCTCCTCCCCGACGCGGTGTATCGATGCAATGGGTTGCAGAAAGATATTAAATTAGCCCCGAATTCCCTGCTGCTTTCCCGTGTATACTTCCTAATGGCCAACATGAGACGGTTAGTCAAAATATGATCCCCCCTGATCGAAACGGTCAATAAATTGAGACGAATGATGAGAATCAGAGAGATCAAATATGCAAGAAAGGCAAGAAGTCGACCAGCTGCATTCATTCATCGAGCACCTCCAGTATCGATCGCTCTGAATGCGATTCAGTTGCGAACATCTGACTGAGTATCGGTCCCGTTTCATGTGAGCGTGAGGGAGTGCTCAGACGAGCAGTCGGTCAATAGCATGCTCCACCCGTGCCGGCCGGCCGTCAACCACCGACTGTTTCCCTTCATCGATTTTGCCATTAATTCTTGATCAGTCGTGAATAGATCAAATCTTGATCTGCATCTAATCGATATTTGAATAGGTTAGGACTTTTCCACGAAATGGGGTGAGCATTTCTCTCTGAAATCGCGCACGCTTCCCGCGAACTGATCGATTGACCGAAGTTTGTCATTCGTTTATCTGCCATCAAGGTGTAGAGGGAGAGACGAACTCAACCAGTTTTTACTGAATGTTTGCCGTCTGTTGAAGTGCTTCTTGCGTTCTGCATGTTGCGAAATGTTTTCGAATTTCATTGATGTGTTTGAACTCGTGCTCGCGGCAGATGAGCTTTCCGGACGGAGAGTGGCTGCAAAGAAGAAGAAGAACTCGTGCTCGAACCAAACTTCTGAATCGTATATATTTACGCATCATAGTTTTTCGCATCCTTTTTGCTATCAAATGAATCGATTTCTCTGCATCTCGAGTGGTCTCTGTAGATCGAACGGTGACCGGTCGCAACGGGAGAGGGGGGTCGTAAAAGTTTTGAAATAAAATTTCACCTGGAGGGGTCGTAAAATTGCGGCATTTTTTCGAAGATTTCTGCCCCCAAGGATTTGGGCCATAGCTCCGCTGAGAAAGGGCAAAACGCCCAGCTGAACCCTGCTGTGGAGCCAGGGTACAGCTGGGCTCCGAGTGGTTTTTAGGGGATTCGAAAGGATAATTGTGGGGCCCTCACCGACGTTCATAGGCGTCTTTTATACCTCCACTCCGAGCGGCGCGGCGAGGTATAATCCTAGAATACCGATCGTGCAGCCCGCTTGATCCATATCACTAAGGAGCCGAAAGACGCGGCAGGAGTGTGAACTATCTCTAAGGCGTCGTGCATACTCCCGCCGCTTGGCTATGCGATGGAGTGCAAAGATCTACCAGGCGCGTAGAGTGAACGGAATATTGGGATCTTCTCGCCCATTATCTGGGGTCTGAGAGGTTCCTTCGAATTGTTGTGTGCCCCTATCGCCTTTTTCATGTGTAAGCTATCATTTGGCTTTAAGAGGTCAGATACTCTCTGTACCCGCGTAACCCAGACAGGGTGCATATTTTATCCATCACAAGACTAGAATCCACGGCAGCATCTTTCAGAAAAGTGGCTAAGTCGTCATGTTATCACAATTTTGTATTGGCCGTTGTGCTGCTTTAACATGGGTTTAATAAGAAACTTAAAGGGTTCTTATCAAGAAACTCTGTGGATCGGAAATGTATCTGAAAACCGTCCCGGCCCATTGTAGTTGCAGATGTCAACATGGAGAAGAATGTGCTGCATAGCCGAGTCTCGTCATGGACAGATTACATCTCCATGTGGTTGGGTATCGGAGAGAAGCAAAAAGTGTAGACCAGTTGAATTATAAGTGTATTTCATTGTTTGCTAGGTATAAATTCATTTTCTGTCTGATTTTCCTATGCTTTTGACTCGGTGTTTTCATGGGCTTTTTTTTTCTCGAAAAGCACTCGAAAACTCTATTTTTACTGAAACTTCGTAGTTTTCTGTCCAACAAGGGAAGTGTTTAGAGTGTCAAACGCATGTGCGAAAACGAATAGTATCGTTAGTATCCTTTGTGGCTCAATAGTTCAAATTCGCAGTATCCCACCCTAGCTGCAAGTTCAAAAAGTTCATTTTTCAAGCCCCTAGAAAAGGCAAGGGTACAACCTTTAGGCATTTTTTTTAAGGATGAAAAAAATTTTCTCGGATTTAGCTCCGAACTTGTATGTAGGGGTAATCTAGGGTGGTGAACACGAATCTGGAGTCCATTTGTCGAAATTTTCAGGTTTTCTGTAGGTTACGGAAGGTAACATGTCATTTAGGGGACAAACCCCACCTTAGTACTTTAAAAATCAGCAAACGGATGTGAAATTCGTATTCTCCACCCCGAGTAACCCCCGCATACGAATTTTGAGTAAAATCTGAGACTTTGACCGAACTACCGTATACCCACCGTAATCTACCGTATAATCGACAAAAAATCGATGAATGGACTCCAGATTCGTGTCTAGCTCTTCAAAAAAACCTTGAGAGAATGATTTTGAGACACATCTATCGTAGAAATCTGGAAATTTCTCAAGTGGCGTTCTTCCCTCGAAATTTTTCCCGGTTGGAAAGCTTTGAACGAAAGTAGCCGAAAGTTTTGAAAAATCGACTAATAAACCACAGAGTCGTGATCAGCACCCCAAAAAACCCTCCTGGGAGAATTTAACATCTGGAACAAATCTGGAACATTTTTCTAAAACGCTTCCAGAGCCCTCTAATCGGTGTAAATGAACGCCCAACCGAAAATCCGTACAAATCCATAACGCTATCAGTCTGGACAAAGTATGGAAAATGTGCCTTCACCCAGGTTTTGCTCAGGAGGGTAGCTTTGAGCGCTGAACACATTTATGAGGTCCGTTTACGGATTTCCCCAAGACTAATGCGCTTTTTGGAAGGTACAAAAATCACAAAAAAAACTACATTTTTAAGCTTGTAACTTTTTGGAACCTGCAGCTCGGGACTGGATACTGTGCAGTTTTACTATTGGGCCACAAGAGATACTAACGGTACTGGTCGTTTTTGCAGATGCGTTTGACACTCTAAACACTCTCATTGTAAGGGGGTGATTTGGGACGCGGCATCTGAATCTGGCATCCAATGGAGACCACAAGGTTGAAATTGTTGCGTTGCCTGGAAATCTAACACTCTTCCATATCTTTGACGCGCCCTATAGGACTTCTCGTTTATTGTTGCGTTTCAATGATGTGTGGACCCCATTGCGAATGCGTTCATTTTCCAATGCGGGCGCTTCATCTGCATTTGCTGCATTATCGGGAATCCGCAATTCGTTTGCAGTATTGTTCGTTTGTTGCGATTGTGTTCGTGCGTATTCGATCTTTAGCTTTTGCCTCACGCGTCCCCTCAGTCAGCCCGATTAATTGCGATTGCCATTCCTCCTCATCCGCAGGCCGTTCCTCGCGCCGTTCTCGAAACGCCGCCGCCGGCCGTCCAAATGGGCTGCTGTTCATTGGCCATCGACCACTGGAGAAGCAGGAACAGACAAACTCCCATCTCTTTTTATCGTCATTGTCCTTCAACATTTCTTTTTAGATACACTGTAAGCATCAGTTACATCACCATTTCGTTATCATTCCATTCCCACCATTCGATGGCTGTTGTGGAGGGTTCCATAGTTTTTGCATGTTCTTTTTATCAGCAGATTACGTCACCTATGGCTATACTCTGCAGGGTTGATCAGGGCGGCGACTCGGCGCAACGGGGGTCGTAAAATTTTCGGATTTATTTTTCGGGAAATTAAAGAAAAATGAAAATTTTTTGAAGGGGTCTCGTATTTTTTCTGCAGAAAGATGAAATTTTTCTCCAAACCACTTGGTAAGCTAAAATGGAGTAGTAATACTTGTCCTTTACTAACCAATGTTCGAAAATTTTCCGGATTTGTCGCTCAAAAGAGGCTGAATCAATTTTTCATCCCGGAAGGGGGAAGGGGCTCATAAAAAAACTTTCACATTTTTCAACATTTTGATCAACAGGAGGGGGTCAGAAGCTACCCCTAAATGGAGCGCAGCGGCCTGCTCAACCCAGATACTCTGTCCCAAACGAGATATCGAGCGAAGAGTCCAAAGAAGCAGCGCTTCTTCTGCTGCTGAGATGTCGTACGCTCGTGTCGTGGCATGTGGAAAGAAGACCACCTCCGTGCAAACCGACGTCAACCCTCCGCGAAAAAAGAAAAACAAAAGCGGCTGCAAAAAGAAGAAGCGCTTCCTCTGCGTCTCTGACACTTTTGGACTACGGTAAGACGTCGCTGACACAAATTACGCAGAATGTCTTACCGTAATCCAAAAACAGAATTTAAAGAGTTCTTGATGTTCTCACGTTGTGAAACATTTTAACTGCAACACAAAAGAATCATAAAGTAGGTGAAAAAGGGAATTAGGAAAAGGCTGGACCCTGCGTCTGTTTATCGATCAAGGTCAAGCTGGAAAAACCTCGGATTACGGCTAAGCTACAGTTTACCGCAATGTTAAAGGGACATTGTTTGGTTGCGGTCACACACTAAAACTACGGTGGAAGACGCCCGATTTCATTATCGATCGCACAGCCGATTTTTGGGTAAGTTACGGTTTTTCCTCTTTTCTTGTTTGTTTGTTCGGCATTACTTTTGTTTCTGACTGTTTAAATATTGCGAATAGGGGTTAATCTTAGTGCGTGAGGGAGATTAGCCGTTTGTTCGGGCTTCGAAGTCTTTTTTTCCAAAATTCTGTTTTGAAATCGAAAAAACGGTGAATTCCTCTTTCACCCTAAAAGCCCCTATTCGTAATACGAGACAGTCAGAAGCAAAAATAATGTCGAGGCAAACAAGAAAAAAAAAGAAAAATCGTAACTCACTCCGAAAATCAGCTGTGCTGTCGATCGATAATGAAATCTGGCGTTTTCCACAGTAGTTTTAGTGTGTGACCGCTACCGCACTATGTCCTTTTAACATTGCTATAAACTGTAGGTCCGCCTTTATGGCCAGTTCCATATTTCTCCCAACCGGCGACGTGACAGTGAAATTTGTCGTTAATATCGACCCAAAATCGACATGTCTGATAGACGTTAGACCCGTGACATAGGTTTCAAAAAATACGATCGCATGTCCCGAATTTTCGTTTCCAGGCGTAACTATCCCTTTCTCCTATGGTCGTTTCACCTTTCGAACTGCCTCCGTAACTTTTACCGAAGAATCTTTTGATAGCCACGATGCAGTCAAGACCCCTCCCCTTGCCGTCCTTTGGAGACAGCCATGTGTGCACGTTTTGGAGGAGAGGTCGCAACTAAGGTAAAACACGGAATTGGTTTAGCTGTTCCATTGATCCGCAAGCTGGAGTTTAGAAAATAATTTGTTTAATGTTGTGGGAGTGAAGAAAAGAAACAATTTGAAGTTTGTTTAATTTCCTTGCTGCATCGAGGTAGATCAAATACTAGAGAACCATGTTTTTTAAGTTCTAGAAATTGGAGCTTTTTCCGCCCAAACTCTGCTCAGGGGATAATATGAAGGAGCGCTGAATATGAAGATAAGGCGCTCAAAGGCGGGGGTCACCTTATTAGTTAAGAAAAAGCTTCTGCAGTGGAGGTTTGAATTTTTCACACAGGACTTCCCAAGCTCTTTCCTTTTCCTGCTATAACTTGCGCCAATTCTTCCTGAAAATCTGAAAGTGAACCTTATCATTGTGTACAGCGCCCTAAATTACCTCCTGGACAAAGTATGGGCTGAAAATGTTCGAATTTCTGAAACTCAAAAAACAGTTTTTGGCTGTTTCTGATCTACTCACGTATACTAAGGAAATTTGCCAAACTAAATTGTTTGTTTTTGCCTCCTCCACAACACTCAACAGACCATTTTCTCGACACTTCAATTTGTGCTTGCGGCACTCCCTACTTAGGGTACGATCTTCGTGGGAGGAGAGAGTTCCATACTTTTGTAGAAAGGAGCACGAAATGGAGTGGTTCGCCCTCCCTTCATCAACCCAATGGCGAATGCCGTCGCGGCCTCCAGAACGGTTCTGACCGGCAGTTGAAGGGGCGAAACTCGCCCCGTATCACTGTTTGCGATCTCGATTTGGTGGCACATTCACTAATTTGTTGAGACCCTCCTCCTCATAACGGGAGGTGATCACAAATACAATATGAAGTTGAAGGCGCTTCCAAAGCTTTTAGGTAAGAGCCACCCATTAGGCAATTTTTAGAGCATCAAAACATATCCGAATTTGACACGAAACTTGTAATTGGTGATTATTTAAGGGTGCTAAACACAAATCTGCGGTATATTTTTTTCTCTTTGTCATCTTTACCTTGAGTTGCGGTGGACATAATGTCATTTAGCTGACGTAAACTACCTCAATACACGTAAAAACTCAGGGAGTGCCCGCGCCTTTTTTGGGTCTACAAGGGGGGAGGTGTCGTAGCTCCGCTAAAAATTGGCGCAACGGCCTGCTCAACCCTGATCCCCATAGAAAAGTTTATAGAGCCTAATAAGGTCGGATCTGAAACTTTTTTCACAAACGCTGTTAGAACCAACTCCGATCTAAAAGCCATTTCCCCCATCTCAGTGGTAGGGTCATGCTGTGGTGATTATAGAGGGGGTCGCAGCTACGGGTGCTGGGAGGAGAGGGGGCCGCAGTCTCCACCAGGGTTGGGCAGGCTTGCGACCGGTCGCAACGGGGGGTCGTAAAAATTTCGGATTTTTTTTTTCGAGAAAAAGGGGGGCTCGTAAAATTTAACGTAAATTTTTAAAAAAGCACATTCTACGAGTTACTTATGTAAAAACAATACTATTCACTCTAGTTCCGCGTCTTTCAACGCTACATCACTTTTAGAGAGAGATAAACCGGCATATGCACCGTCTTCACGCACTTCTCTGTGCTCAAAAAACTCGCCGCAACGGTGAGAATCACTTGGAAGTAAAAATTTTCAAGTTCTAAAAAAAGATCTAAAATCTACATGAAATGCTCTTTAATTTGGTCATTTGAAGTCCGCTTAACTCGCTACCTTCACGGAGTTATCCATTCCTAAAGCCGATCCCCGTTGCGACCGGCGCTCATCCCCCATTGCGACCCGGGGCTCACTGCCGCAACTATTTTTTCATTTGAAAGGCGGTAATCGGCATTCTTTTTGAAACGATTCCGATCGTATAACAGTGCAGTGTAATAAATACAACTCAAATCCAGTGAGCGTCGTCGCTTTACCTCTTTTTAAAAAAGCCGTATTTAGTACTAAGCCTCCCTAAGCGTGCTCTAATGCGCGCTCGCGTTGCGCGCGCGTTTTGGAGGAAAAGTAAAATTTTCAAAAGATAATTTCCAATTTTTTTCTGAATCTTCCTATTCTTACCTCTTTTCTTCTTTTTACCAAACTATCTCACATTCATCGTCTTGAAATATTAATTTCTCTAGTGTTGCGCATACATTTGTTTTTTTGCACCTTTTTTACCGTAATTATTGCTTTTTTCAAATAACTCATTAATTCGTTATTTTTCTGTTGCTTTACTAACTGATCTCAACTGAAAATGTCTTTCCTGGTAGTTTTGTGTATCGTCTTCGTCTCTGTTAGGGGTGAGTAATAGCATTTTTGTAATTTTTGGTACTTTTGGTGCAAAAACTAGTAGGGGGCACTCAGAATCCAAGTGAGAATTGGATGATTCTGCGTTCACAAATCGATCTCATTACATGGAATTCCTAGGAAGTATTCCATGGAATTCATTTCATGGAATTTCATGGAATTCCATTTCTTCCCGGTAGGTAAAAATTTTGGTCACCAGGGGTCGTAAGATTCTGCTCTTTGGTCGCAACGGCCTGCTCAACCCTGGTCTCCACCGGCCACCACATGAAAAATTTGTCGATAATCAGCGGTACAAAAAAAATATCAAATCAAATACAATCCTTATCCTTACACATTCTTATCCTTACATATAATAAGCGGCGTGGTGGTGTGTCTGACCACGTGTCTGGCACATACGACCGTCTGTCTGACCGGGTCTTTGAACTTCCCGCAAATTTCGATACCATCAGTCAGAGCGCGTTATTGTTTCACCCATTACACAGAGAAGCTCGCGGAATGTGATTAAGGTTTAGGAGGAGCGCGCACAGCATTGGGATCGTGGTGGGACCACCCTAACTGTTGCATATTGAGTCCTTCAAATTTTCGTCATTACGGATCGTGCTGGGACGACCTTACCTGTTTCATATTTGGTTCTTCAAACTTTCATAGTTATGGATCGTGGTGGGACCACCCTCCCTGTTGCATATTGGGTCCTTTTTACTTTCATAGTTATGGATCGCGGTGGGACCACCTTACCTGTTTCATATTTGGTCCTTCAAACTTTCATAGTAATGGATCGTGGTGGGACCACCCTAACTGTTGCATATTGAGTCCTTCAAATTTTCGCCATTACGGATCGTGCTGGGACCACCTTACCTGTTTCATATTTGGTCCTTCAAACTTTCATAGTTATGGATTGTGGTGGGACCACCCTACCTGTTGCATATTGGGTCCTTTTTACTTTCATAGTTATGGATCGCGGTGGGACCACCTTACCTGTTTCATATTTGGTCCTTCAAACTTTCATAGTAATGGATCGTGGTGGGACCACCCTACCTGTTGCATATTGGGTCCTTTAAACTTTCATAGTTATGGATCGCGGTGGAACCACCCTTCCTGTTTCATTTTGGTTCCTTTAAACTTTCATAGTTATGGATCGTTGTGGGACCACCCTACCTGTTGCATATTGAGCCCTTTAAACTTCCAACGTTATGTATCGGGTATGAAACTATTTGGGGGGGGGCACTCAGGATTCAGTTGGAGAATGAATGATACCGCTTTCGGGAGTCTAAGTATTTCCATGTAGTCTCCACGAAGGCAATGACTGATAACGCTACCAGGCATATGATATCAGCCCTAATTTTCATGTTCGTGAATGAACCATTTCATTTTCTCGAGTGTCCCTCCCAAAAAAAGTTTCGGCACTTTCCTAGACGGGGTGGGGGGGGACTCAGGATTCAAGTCAGAAATGAAGTGCTCCACCGATCGGTAGCGCTACTAATCGAAGTATTTCTATAGAATTTCAATAGCAACAATGCTTGACAGCAATATAATTTATTTTTTCATCAGGTTTTTTGTTCATTTCTATGAGTAAATCTTGGGTGCCCCCCCCCCGTCTCAAATAGAGCCAAAGATTCAAGCCATGGATCGTAGTGGGACCACCCTACCTGTTGCATATTGAGTTCTTCAAACTTTCATAGTTATGGATCGTGGTGGGACCACCTTACCTGTTGCATATTGAGCCCTTTAAACTTCCAACGTTATGGATCGGGTATGGAACCACTCAGGATTCAGTTGGAGAATGAATGATACCGCTCTCGGGAGTCAAAGTATTTCCATGGAGTCTTGAATGATACCGCTTTCGGGAGTCAAAGGATTTCCATGGAGTCTCCACGAAGGCAATGACTGATAGCGCTATCAGGCATATGATATCAGCCCAAATTTTCATTTTCATGAATGAACCATTTCATTTTCTCGAGTGTCCCCATCCAAAAAAAGTTTCGGCACTAATCTAGACAGGGTGGGGGGGACTCAGGATTCAAGTCAGAAATGAGGTGATCCACCGATCGGTAACGCTACTAATCGAAGTTTTTCTATAGAATTTCAATAGCAACAATGCTTGACAGCAATATAATTTATTTTTTCATCAGATTTTTTGTTCATATCTATGAGTAAATCTTGGGTGCCCCCCCGTCTCTAATAGAGCCAAAGATTCAAGCCATGGATCGTGGTGGGACCACCCTACCTGATGCACATTGAGCCCTTAAAACTTCCAACGTTATGAATCGGGTATGAAACTATTGGGGGGGGCACTCAGGATCCAGTTGGAGAATGAATGATACCGCTTTCGGGAGTCAAAGTATTTCCATGGAGTCTCCACGGAGGCAATGACTGATAACGCTATCAGGCATATGAAATCAGCCCAAATTTTCATTTTCATGAATGAACCACTTCATTTTCTCGAGTGTCCCCACCCAAAAAGAAGTTTCGGCACTATACTAGAGGGGGGGACTCAGGATTCAAGTCAGAAATGAGGTGATCCACCGATCGGTAACGCTTCTAATCGAAGTATTTCTGTAGAATTTCAATAGCAACAATGCTTGACCGCAATATAATTTATTTTTTCATCAGGTTTTTTGTTCATTTCTATGAGTAAATCTTGGGTGCCCCCCGTCTAAGATAGAGCCAAAGTTTCAAGCCATGGATCGTGGTGGGACCACCCTACCTGTTGCATATTGAGTCCTTTGAACTTTCATAGTTATGGATCGTGGTGGGAACACCCTACCTGATGCATATTGAGCCCTTTAAACTTCCAACGTTATGTATTGGGTATGAAACTATTTTGGGGGCACTCAGGATTCAGTTGGAGAATGAATGATACCGCTTTCGGGAGTCAATGTATTTCCATGGAGTCTCCACGAAAACATTGACTTTCGGTCAATATGACATCAGCCCGAATTTTCATTTTCATGAATAAACCATTTCATTTTCTCGAGTGCCTTTAAAAAAAAAAAGTTTCAAGCCATGGATCGTGGTGGGGCCATCACAGCTGCTGCTTAGTGCTCTAAACTTCCTCCGTTACCAATGTTGGTGGGACCACCTTAGTTGTTGCATATTGCGCCCTATAAAGTACCTCCGTAACAAACCATGGTGGGACCATCCTAGCTGTTGCATATGACGTCCTTTGAACTTCCCTCGTTCCCGATCGTGGTGGACCACTAGCCTAAGCACATTTAGCCGTTACCCGCCTATCGTTTGTCAAAGCCAAACGAATGCTACAAACGATTAACGGAGGAAGACCTGTAAAGTCGGTGGTCTATTGTTTGGCGAATGTAAAGGAATGCTACACTTTTTTTGATGGAGGGAGGCCGGGAGAAGCCAGTACATCGTGTGGCGAGGAACGAGTGCTACACATAGTTGATGGAGGGAGGTCTGTAAAGCCGGCCCATATTCAGCGGAGTCAAACGAATGCAACACATGGCTTATGGAGGGGACCCGGGCAAGCCAGCCTAAATTTTGGCGAAGTCAAAAGAGTGCTACACAGAGTTGATGGAGAGATGCCGAGGGGAGGCGGTCTACCGTCTTGCAAGGCCAAATGAATGCTACACATGGCTCATGAAGGGAGACCGGGGGTAGCCGGTCTATCGTTTGGCGAATTCGAAGGAATGCTACACATAGTTAATGGAGGGAGGCCGGTAAAGCCGACCCATCATTCGGCTGAGCCAAACCAATGCAACAGCTGGCCTATGGAAGGAGGCCGAAAAAACCAGCCTAACTATTGGCAAAGCCAAACGAGTGCTACACAAGGTCAATGGAGACATCTTTTGGCAGAGCCAAACGAAAAGCGGCGGAGTTCGGCGAAGTTATAAAGCTTTTTTGAACGCAGAGATGTTTTGAATAAAATTATTCTTATCATAGTGCTCACTAGCAATATCAATCTCCATTAACAGATTCGTTGAGCTTTTTGTTAGATCTGAACGTGCTATCTGGAATTGGACGGCGAAGCCGGCCACCGAACCGGCGAAGCCGGTTTGCCAGCGGCGCTGGGCGGCGTTAGCCGCCTGGCGCAGCTGGTACATTTATAACAGAAAACACGTTCGAAATCAGCTTGTAGTGCGAAAATATTAGTATTTTTTCACGAAATCATGAGATTCCGCTAATTTTTTTATTGATCTGAAAATCATGCAAACAGCCAGCTGTAGGGAAGCACAGATCCCCAAGCCAGAAGGGGAGGGGGTTCCGCGCAGTTTTTTGCGCCGTAGGTAGGGGTCCGCAGCTCTCACAGACTGATCACAGCGACACGCCTTAACCCTGCCCCAGCTACGGTGATAAAATTCGAATTCGTAGTAAAGAATTGTTCCCAGAAGAATCATTCGACTTCTTATGGCCAATTTGTTCAAGAATCTTTCCCTTGTAAGCTAAACTCACAATCTCCTTTCAAGAGCCGCATATTTTTCGAATGCGTATATCCTTTTCCATGTAACATCATCTTAATTTCTTCGCCCGTATTTATTCTTCCGTTCAATACTCCATCGCTTATAATGTCTGAATTGGTGTTTTTTCATTGCCATAATTTTTAGTGACTTCTTTAATGCGCGTTCACTTCATTCGTGGTGCAATTCTTCGCTGAAAGATGGACACCGTTGTATTTCTGGCTTTGGCTGTTCTCGCTGTCGTCTTCATCGTATCTCTGTTGGTCCTGTTGTTAATGTGCCAAAGAAGACGGATGCAAATAAGGAGTTTTAAGGTTGGTAATGCCTTTCCGTTCTACCCCACCGATGTCATTTTTTTTTACATTTATGCATGTTTTTTTAGCTCGCGAGCGCCAGCCCTGGATTTTCGAAACTCCGTAATGAAAATCTCGATGGTCATATAATGCAGCTGAGTCCTCTAATTGGTACGCTGATGTTTGACTTTCAATCATCGGTTCCTAGTTCTATGTAAATTGGTATCGTTTTCGTTGCCAGATGACAGCAGTGGCTACTCTGACACGGGGTGCGGACTAACCGCTGGCAATCAAGGTCTCTGCGGGCTGTACGCCAGCAAGTTGCGGGCAGATCGCTGCCCATCGTGGCCTCGCCGGGCGGATCGCTGCCCCTCGTCTCCGCTGGGGGACCGCTGCGTTTTGGCGGGCGGATAGCGCCACCTGCGAAAGTTGATCACGCTAGCGGGCTGATCGCCGGCAAGCTCTTAAGCGGCGATCTGCCGCAACCTGCCAGCAATCCTTCCGCAAGGGCTTTGATAGCCAGCGACCCGCCCGCTGAGCTATGAGATGCAGCGATCCGCCCGCAACCTGCCAGCGATTCGCCCGCTCATATTTTACACGGTGAAACTTGTAAATCATTGATGAGTTCTTTTCTGGTAACAGTATCACGCTCAGAGTAAACGAACCGAAGGGTTAAAAATGCCGCTCTATCTCACTTAATGCTCACTCGGCATTTCGAGGCCGATTCTGGAAGGTGATTTCAGTTCACCTTTGGAGGCTCACCTAGAAGCCGGAGAATAATTTTTGGCAGCTGAGGGGGTGGTCCACACGGCTAGGGGGGTGGTAGTCCCGCACACGGAGACTTAGGGGAACCATCGGAATAGCCCATATGTGGGTGGCATCGATGGCGGATTGCTGGCTACTGGCGGGCAGATCGCGGTCTATTGGCGGGCGAATGGCGGAGGATGTCGATCCGCCCGCCAAACGCTAGCGATCCGCCCGCACCTACTGTCTGAGTAGGCATAGAAGCTCCGCGTTTGCGATTGATCTTTTTTCCAAAATTGTCATAAGGGAGTGGAAGAATTGTAGCTTCACGGAAATATTCCTTTTCCCGAGAGTACTCGTTTTTAAATGATGCTATTTCAAGCCGCGTTCCATTACCATTCCGATTGTGCTGGGCTATGAAACTGTTACTCAAACTGGTTTTAACGTACAAATTTTCAGCACAAGCTCTTGACAAGAACACGTGGGTGTATGACGTTACCGGTCTACTACAACACTGTGTGGCCGTTCTTCGCCTGTGCCATCAGCTGACGGACCAACTGGCTGCGGTACCACTGCAACATGCATCCCCGCAGCTAAATCATATGCTGTGCCAGGCAACTCTTCGCGTGATGCCACGATTTGACGACTTGCTGAGCGCAGTCGCCAGCCCTGCTGTGAGTTTTTTCGCCGTCGGGAAGATTGCTTCAGTTATTTCACTCTTGTGATAGCAGTTTTTTGGTCTAATTCTAGTTAGTGTTAAGGGAAGTACAGTGACAATTTTTTCCGAAGAAAATTTTTTTCCATCGTAATCAAGTTTTTCTTTCGTGTAAACGTTCTCCTAGTTTGTATTCCTAAAAAATGATACTGGGCAGTGAGCCTTTCGATGTTTTGGTTCTTAAACTGAAACTTGCAGGTAAAATACATTCTAAAACGAGCTTCTTCGTATTGGCCAGCTTTACACGTACTTGTAGTATCAGAGCTTTTAGGATGAAACTTTTCTGACTCAGTGGGCCTAGTTTTTCATCGTCAATACTCGTTTTCAGGTGGATATTCGTGTGCTTGAAGCTCGCGCTACAGCACTAGCTACCGTTTGCTGGGCGCTATATCTGCCGTTCTCATTGATCAGTCAAAAATACAGGAGGTGGGTGAATTGTTGCTAGAATCTAACCACTGATCATATTTCACTGCTCGTATGATAAGGGCAGCCTTTAGGCCATGGGGAGCCATTGCAACAGATGGATCAACATCTCGATGCTCTACGTCATGCATCTGAAATCGCCGAACGTGCAAATCTTGGAAAGGTGATTTTTGCTGAAAAAAGACATAATGGAATTTGAATAGAATCGTAACCTCTTTGTTTCAGCTGGAGCTCGACTGGTCGCATCTAGATGCTGTAGCTGAAAACGTTGCTGCTCAACAAGCAGCTAGAGTCCTTACCGAAACGACACCGCTTGTGGATCCTGTCGACAATGTTCCTGCCGTTGGCGATCCTGTAACAGAGACCGCGGATCGGTGAGTCTCCAGTTATGTAGGTTATTGCCCAAGAAGTTAACTGGTGAAGATTGAGAGATTTTAACAATTCGGCAGGAGCTGGGTCAAGCACAGTGCCATAGAGCTGTGCCCGAAGAAAAAAAGAAACGAGGTAGCAGGGCTGTTAGGCCCAGATCATACTGCCGTCGCGGCGATGTGTGAGAAAGAACAGTACCGATCAATCGTGGCGATACTGCGCTTCTGAAGGAATCGATTGTTTTGCTGAGCCAAACAGCATCTCGTAGAGTTAGATGGGATGATATAATTGTCCGAGATTGGTTTAACTCTACGTTTTCAACCACATCTCGGAAATATTGAGCAAAAATGCATATCGGCGCCGCTCTACATTGGGCTACGTAACGAGAAAATCGCAGCGATATGAATATTTGCTGAAAATTGCAGCATTGCGGGTAATAACAGAGGTGTCAACCATTCTCGGATGATTTTTTCATCCCACATAAGTCGACGAGCTGCTTTTGTGCCTATGAAAACAGTCGATTCTCTCCAGAGCACAATATCGCCCCAATTCATCGATGCCGCTCTTTTTTTCCACGCATCGCCGCGACATAAGAATGACTCCGGCCTTACTCCATCAGCTTGAACTATCGGAATGCCAGCCAGGGTCCAAGGGGGTGGTTTGACCGACCTCAGCGAAGCAGACTCCCGCCGACGAAGAGAATTAGGAAGCCCATCAGAGAGAGGTCGATTAGGACGCCGTTCGCAGACGCTCCTTGTAAAGTTGATGTACAGAGATGGGCCGACTCCAACATAAGAAGGCTTCGTCTTTTGCGTGAGGAGCTTACCCAGTTTGTTCGAGGATATCTGGAGAAGGCGGCTGTGAACCCTATTTTAGGAGCAGTGCCGCCTCGGGTTTGCGAGTCCGAGTCTCAACCCGGCAGGCGAGCCAGATGTGCTCTTGCCTCGCGGCGCTGTGGTCACTCCATTCTGCTCATGTCTTACGTCAACAAGATCCACAGCAGCTAACCAGACGCATGCCCGGACTGCGGTGCTCCCGGACACGACATTGAGCACTTTTTCATGTGCCCGAAAAGAGCTACCTCCTCAATCATTAATGGACCTCTGGACGAATCCTGTAATTCCTGCCCAGTTCCTAAACCTATGAAAAAACCCACTTTGAGGTTGCAGAAAAAGAAGAGAAAGTCAATATACAAAGATGGACAGACTCCCATCTGGATCGTCTGCGTCTTTTTCGTGCGGAGCACGCCAAGTTCGTCAGGGATCACTTGAGTTTGTTGAGTGTCAATCCCATATTGGGGGTCGTACCACCTGGAGTCAGCAACACCGAGATGGAACTCGGTAGGCGGGCTAGAAGTGCCACGCTACGCTGCGGTCTTTCCCCTATGCTGAGGTCATACTTGCAAAAGATCGATCGCAGGAAGCCTGACGGGTGCCCGGACTGTGGTAGCCGTGGCCACACAACTGAGCACCTATTCGATTGCCCAAAGGGGCCTACCACAGTGGATTTGTGGACGAATCCGGTTTCAGTCGCCGTTTCTTGAACCTTTGACAAAAACCTTCCAGCGGCTGCAAAGAAGAAGAAGAACACTCCCTCCTGATGAGCCAAAGTTTCAATCGAATGGCCAACTTACACTGTCTCTCTGCTTAGGTGAACACTTGTTTCCAAAATTCCTACGATCCCCCCCTTTGAAAATCTCGAATTTTTTATGTGTTAACGAATTTTTTTCGAGTATTGCTTTTTTGATATTTTCGAAAACATGATTTTTTTGGAAAAGAGCTTTTTCGAAAATTTCAATTGAATGAATGAATTAAAGGGCTTTCCACTTTCTTCATCAATTAAATGAGCAGAAAAATCTGTCATCTGTTGGATTCAAAGTATATTTGGAAAGTTCAGACGAATGTATTTATCTGAGTAAAGAATTGCATTTACAAATATTCACCGAATATTTGAAAAATGCTTTTCAACAGATTCTTCGCTGGCTGGATATTCCAATGTATTGCCCGGGAGCGGACCAATTATTCAAAAATTGAATGTGGGGCCTCTCAAATTAACCGATTATTTTAGATTCTTGAATGAGTCGAATAATCGAAAAACTGGATAATTCGAAATATCGAATTTTTCAAATGATAAAAAAAACAGAGAATTTAGTTTTCATAACGAATCAAATATAATATCTGCATGGATCGTGAAGAGACTTTGCGTTCACTGCTGAAGGTTGGCGCAAATTCGGGGCGCCTATGTTATAGCATATGACACCGGTTCGCGCCCACCTTTAACAGTGAACACGAAGTCTCTTCACGATCTGTGCCGACGTTCCGAGTACTTGAATTATTACTTTCATATTCAAATACTCTATCTGGTCACAAGTCTAGTTTTCATCGTAGACTTTGCCCTTAATGAAGGCCAGGCCTGCGAGGGAAGCTCAGCATTCGTACCGATCGCAAACCTTAGGATCTACAGTTTAAACCTATCTCATGTCGTTTTGTTTTGGATGTGATGTAATGTATTAAGGATCGAGCCGAACCAAGGAAACGGAAGTCACCCAATCGATCCTAGTGGCTGACCTCGCTGTTGATGAGGCTTACCTTTTCGTTGTTGGAAATCTCATTTTGTTCAAGTTTGCATTTTTTTGCAGTTTACAATTTTACCAGGTATCAAATTCGGCTAGCAGAAAAGAATTCAGGTATTAACCACTATTAACGGGCTGTCAGTTAGTGTCTACCGTGTCTAAAAAACGTATATAATCGAACACGTTTGTTATACCTCACGCTATAGTGCTTCGCGTGTGTTGTTATTCTGTAGAGCAGTTCAGTTTGTAGATTATTTTATCACATTTTTTTCTCCTCTCTTTGTGCAAGAACCTCGTAAATGTGGCGCGTTGGTTAAGTACACGTTATCGCCTCGATGTATTGACCTCCTTTTTCATGTTCCTCCTTTTTTTCTTTTACCACTCATGTTTGTCTCAGTAAGTTTTGATCTACAGAGTGCGATAATGTAGGGATGTACTCGGGTGGTTTGAGATCGCGCAACACGCTGCTGCTTACGGGACAGTATATACGCTTATTTTCACTTGTTCGCTGACAATTTTCGTCTTACCTCCCACATCAGATTGCATATTTTCCCTCCCTTATTCTCATATACTTGTTTTTTATATCCAAATTTTGTTCTCTGTTTGGAAATATGTGACGTTTTCTTTCTCCTACACTGTTTCCATTGTATAGGTATCACGTTGTTGGTATGAAATCGATTTTTTCTGGCCATTCTCAGATCGGCTGTAGCTAGAAGATTGCGCGTCATGGGGAGAATCGCCAGCGAGTTATTCTGAAGCTATATCCTCTTCCAGGAATCGGAGGTGGTTCCGATAATGGGGTGGGGATAAGGAGAAAAATTCCACATCTACCTAAAAATTTCACCCACGCACGGCTCCACCAATCTTGGGGAAGATGGGGGAACGTTCCGCATGCGGGTCGAACAGTTTACACTCTATTTCGAGGCAGAATTTACTTTGCCATTGCGGACACGGGCTCGGAGCACCTGACGCATCGGATTCGTGCGAGGTGCCTCGCCCAATCAGCTGATCGTGTGTTCTCCATTCATTGGTTTTTATCATTTTGTCCCAAACCTTGTTTCGACTATTTCCAATAGTTATCCTCTGTAAAAAATTTTCACGACTCATGTCGCGAGCGGCGCGCGCGATGCTGCTCCCTTCGTTTGTCGCGTTTGTCGATAAGAATTTCGCGGTTTCACAGTATAGTTGTACAATCTCCAAAAAATGTCGAACGAACGAAAATCGAAATTTTTCGTTCGAAATCTTCTCGAACGAACGAAAAATGAAAAAATTTCGAACGAACGAAAACTGAAAAAATTTCGTTCAAAAAAATTTCGAACTAACGAAAACTGAAAAATTTTCGTTCGAAAAAATTTCAAACGAACGAAATTTCAAAAATTTTGTTCGACGAAATTTCGAAAGAATGGAATCTGAAAAAATTTCGTTCAACGAATTTTCGAACGAACGAAAAAAATTTCGAAAAATCTTTCGAAAATTTCGTTCATGTACAACTATATTTCACAGCCTGTGTGAAGCCGTGGCTCGTGTTAAAAAAAACGTTTAAATCTCACCCGTGGCTGGCGAGGGCGGTCGCGTGCGCTGATCCGCTAAACGATTCACGCCGAGGGAAGAGCCGAGCTGATCAGAATGCCGTCTGACAGCCGCCGGTTAGGTTTAAGCCGCCGGCGCCAGCCGCGGGTGATATTTAAACCGCTCGCGCCAGCCGCGGGTGAGATTTAAATCTTTTTATATGAATATACAAGCCATGGGCTTGGTGGCCCTTTTTTATAGCATATGGCATCGAGTTAGCGTCAACCTTTAATAGTGAACGCAAAGTCTCATTAGGATCCATGCCTACGTCAAGCCCCATTCACTAAAGTTTTTATCTCAAGAAAAGTGGAAACCGTCGACAAGGGTTAAAATCCCTCATAATTTTTTGTAAGTTTTCGAAATTTCGTTCTGTAATCCGGTCGAAGCCCTTCTTAAATGTTTGATATTGAATCTTGATTTCTTAGGCAACTTTTTCATAGTAATTGGTCTCATTCAATTCTTTTCACTATTTGGATAGTCTCAATTCACAAAAAAAGTATGTGATTCGTTCAATTTTCAGTTGTTTTTGCTTAAGACTGCCTAAATTATAATTCCTAATGTTTCTGCCTTCCTTATTACCTCCCTGCTTTTTACTAGGCACGGCTCGTGCTCGATTTTTTTGTTAGGCCGGCCCATTATCCTAGTAGCCAGCCACCTCAGCTAAACAGTTCAAAAAAACTGATAGGGGAAATGCTCTGTGGAAAATTTGCTAAAGAAGTTAGGAGTAAATTAAAAACGAAGAAAAAAGGGCAGGCGCACGGTGTCGTAAACGCTTGTACGTAAAAATCTAATCGGAACATGCTGAGAAGAAGGAAACGGATTTAGGGTGATTAGGTTACCACACGAAATGAAAAAGGATAAAAATTGAATCATTGTTTTTGCTAATCCTAGAATTAAAATTGCGAATCAAGCTTATGTAACCATTATAACATACAATCAAAAAGCAGCTGGAAAATACGTGAAAAAAAATTTAAAAAAAAACCAAGACAGGTTGGGAAAAAACCGGCCGCATGCTCAGCTGATTTGGGGGCGGGCCGAGGAAGCTCCCACGAAACTCTAAATTTGGCTCCGAAGTGGAGGGGGGCTTGAGAACACCAATCTATTACCAAAATGGGAGATGTGCCCGTTACCACCGCATCATCGGATACAGTTCCAACGACTGCTAGTGGTGGGAGGAACTGCGTGCTAGGTGATAAAATGAAGCTGGACCGGTAGGAAAGTGATGCGAACTAACATTCAGTGAGGTCCGTCGCTTGTTTCCTCATGAAAAAAAAAATCTCACCCACGGCCGGTGCGGGCGGTTTAAATCTCAGCGGCGGCTGGCGATCTTGTAAGTTGAGCAGCTGTGCTCTTCTCTCGGCCTGAACCGATTAGCGCGGGTGATATTTAAACGTTTTTTTTTTCTCGAGAAAACGAGCCACGGATCAACTATACAAGGGCAAGCGTCCGCCTGTGTCATGCAGTGCGCCTTCGAGTCGTACAGCCGGGTGAAATTGTCAATACGGGTCTCCCTCGTACCCTGCAACCTTACCCAGATTTGAGTACCTTAAGAGGTTTTGTTACAGATGGTGGGGTGTACTAAGAAATTTTAGATGAAATTGGTTTCTTTTTGCCGAGCGGTGTTTTATTCGAGGGGGTGACCACCTGCAGAACTTTTTGGCGTACGGAGGGCGCTTCATTTATGTTTTTGGCTGGCTGTCTGACTCATCTCTGGCCTAAACAGACAATCTGGGAATGGCTGCAGCGTTGTTGTACTAGAGCTCGTCGATGAAGCCGACTATATGCAAATGTGCATAAGATAAGTGTTGATTTGTATCCGAATGAAAGTGAACATCCATATAGAGCTCTCTCGAATAAACTGTTACTCAAGCAGACTGGGTGTACAAGAATTGGTGAGCGGTTTTGCTAAACGGTGTATTTTTGAGAGGTGGTCGAAAAGTGTTTCAGTAGCTTGATCGCAGTGTCTTCAGACCGGAGACGCTATGGCGTCACTGACTGAAGCGGTTACGGAGGCCATAGGCACGGTTGGTTTCGTTTTTTATGAGTTTCATGCCGCGACGATCAGCATCTGCATTATTAGAATGGATTAGCGCCGTTAGCGCTCGGGCTCCTTAGTACTCTCCAAAACCTCAATAGAGCGTAGTGGTTGCCCAATCAATCCCAAGCCTTCGAACGTTTTCTGCAGCTTCCGCCACGTGCGTCGCGTCTAAGGCATCATTCATAGTGCTCACCGCACGCGCGGGACGAGCGGTGGACTACGAAACATTTCACCGCGCGGGACGAGCGGAAAACCACTATGAAATTTCCGGCGGCGCCTCCATGGCGGTGCGGGTAAAAGTCGAGCCTCTACTGTGACATGCACAGAAGTTCCTGGCTTGTATTCGCGTATGCGGTAGCGCAGGATAGTCCAACAATTATTTATATTGGAGTGAACTCAAATCGAGGAGCAAAAATTGATTGAAACGGTAAAACCGCCGCGGCGGTTTGGGCGGCGCCGCTATGGCGGTAATGGTGGACTATACCGCGTTCTTACCGCGCGTGCCTCGCGGTAATTACTTTCATAGTCAACCGCTCGTCACGCGCTTGCGGTGAGGACTATGAAAGATGCCAAACCAGCCGAGCACGTCCTAGGCTCCTCCCTTTACGTGTACTCTGTTCACAAGCCGGCAGCGTCATCGGGTGTTCCAAGCTATTTTAGATTGGTAAACAATTGACATATCGTATTTTAAAAGCTTACCGAATATGTAAATGCATTCAAATACAAGGTTTAAGGTGATACAGATGCGTTAGGCTAACTTAATCTAGTGGTTTCTCAAATGTTTTCGATAAAGTTTCGCATTCAAGATTCAAGTTCAAGCTTACCCGTGTTGCTATTTTTCCTAGGCTAGTATCGTGGATCAGATCGTTCTAGAGTCATGGGTCTGTTGTGGTTCTCGTTAGCTCGTTCTGATTAAAGGCCTGTTTGTAGTGGTCTACCGCAGGGAGGAGTTTTATCCTCAACTTTGTTTACTATATTTCGTGTGAGGCTGCGTCCGTGCCCCGCAAGGACGCGCGCTCTCGCTTTTCTGCGTTCTTCAACGCTCCCGAGCTCTGATGGATGCCCGATATCAGGTAGATTTCGGAGTTGGTCGATCGACTGATTACCACCCGGGTCGATATGCATCGAGATAGGGACAGACGGGTACAGAAAATCTACCCAATGAGTTCTTCTGCGACCGTCTGCTTGCGTCCGCAATCCACCCTGTCAACACTGCTATTCCACGCGCCCACAAGGGCACGATCAATTCCAGGGTTTTCGAAGTAGGTTCGAGGCTTGGTGTTTCAATTAAAGCTATACGTTGAGACTGATTTCTGCCCTCTCGAAGAAGTTATGATCGAGCAAGATGGGCGTGAACGCGCGAGAGCGAGCGTCAGCGCGTGTGTGCGCTTAGCGGATCGTGTGCCTTCTATGACCATTGATTTTGCGTAATCACGCTCTGCAAGGAGTGTACGCTGCCTTAACTTCCTTTAATGTTATCCTTATGTAAGATTGAATGCTCAGTTTTTGTTGATGATTTCGAATTAGTCTCCCCAATTCAGTCAATAGCTGACGGAGGGTGCTTGCAGAAGCCGTACACACGTTCCGATAAGGACAGTGTTTAGATTAAAGCGTTTGAGTGATGGCAAGATAGCTTTAGTTGCTTTTAACAGCGCGATTCTCAAAAATCGTGGGGAAGTGAATAAATATCTGGTGAAGGTGGGGTATTTATTACTACTGTTTGGTGGATATACTGATCTTGGGCCGTGACCGCACCCTAAGTATACCCGATGCAGAAATTTCTGTCGGTTCGGCGTATCCTCTTGCAGTCTGCGTCTCATTAAGCCTATGCTCAAGCTAGCCCTAATTGCCAGCGCGTCACGCGCGGGTCTAGCGTTGGAGTTTGAATACTTTTCACGCTCGTTGCGCATCTGCAGAGACTATGAATGTTCTAGCGGTGAAGCTATGGCTTAGCGAATTAAAGTTGGCATTAACTTTGCTGAGCCAGCAAAGTCTGTACACGCGTTCTTTATCATGATAGCAAAAGATAGGCCTGGAGCCAATTATCTTGGAACGGAAGGAAATTAGTGATGGACTATTAATGAAAATGGTGAAAAAGTCGTTAAGCGCTATTCGTACTCCTCAACGCCAGCGCTTCGCATTGGGGTATGAATGGCTTTACGCCATGTCCGGCAGGCGCGTGACGCCTGCTTCGCGGTGGCGACTTTTTCAGCATTTTCATTATGAATGCGTTATGATTCTGAACGGAAGTCGAATGTGTGGCGCATCCCCAGGGGACTGATATGCGCCGAGAACTTCATCCTTTTTTTTTAAATTTCATTTCGTTTCTGTATAATTGTGTCTAGTACTACCCTCTGCCGCCATGACGGAGAACGCGTGTACGGATTTGGCTTGCTCAGCAAGTTTACGGCCTACCTTGATTTGGTACGCGTTAGCGTTGCCGCTGGATTATTCATTGTCTGCGCGCGTGTGACTCGCGTGCAAAGTGTTCATACCCCAATGCCATTCCCGCGCGCGGCACGCTTGCATTGAGGAGTGTGAATAGCGCCTTAGGCATCTTTCATTTCAAAATCCTCACCGTACACGAGGGACGAGCGGTGGAATTTGAAACTTTTTGCCACGCAGCGGAAGCAACTGCGAAATCTCCGGCTGCACCGACATGGCGGCGCGGGGTAAAGATTGGCCTCAACTGTCTGCTCACATAAATTCAAGGCTTGCATTCGCACTCATGGTTGACAAATTGAACTTCTTTCGAAAATCGAGTATTGATACAAATGATAATACCGCCAAGGTGATTGGGCGGCGCCGCCGTCGCGGTGCTGGACGGGCGGCAAGCGCGTGCTGCAAGGTGAAAAAGTTCTATAGACCACCACCCGTCACACACGCGCCGCGCTTACTCGCGTATGAATGGCCTGACGCTACGCACGCGCATGACGCTCGCTCCGTCATGGCCGCGACGGCTGTAAGGCGTCGCTTTATAGTCCACACCGCCAGTTCGTGACGCGTGGTGGATTACGATTTTTTTCACTGCGCGGCTTGCGCTTGCCGCGCATCCAGCATCGCGATGGTGGCGCTGCCAAAACCGCCGAAATGGTTTCATCATTCGTGAGTTACGGGCGAGGCGCGCTGAGAAGTGCGACTACGCCGTACCACGCGCCGACTCTGTGTCTGTTCGCAGTCTGCGTCTCTATGAGTTTATATCTCCGAAAAATTGCACCCAACCGACGTACAGTTTTGCGACGATTGTGAGTGAGACGCCTGATCTAACTTCACTTCAAGTCAGCGCAGGATATCCTACTCCGAGTACGAGAATTGGCTTCTCAACGCTAGTTTTTGAGTAGTTAAATGATTCTAATGATGGATTTCAGATCTAGAGGTGACGCTTCCAAATTGCTTCTCTTCAAAAGTCGTGAGTGAGAATTTCCTTCCCAGTGCCGTCTTGTCGAAAAAAAAAAGGAGTCAACTCTATAAGATTGGGAGTATTCGAATAGTTAGTTAATCAGCTTCTGAAGAAGTTCGGATTTCTAAATGGAGGTTCTTCTCCGATTTTAATGCACTCTATCCACCTCATGACCGCCACTAGTTCTTCACGATTTTCGTTTTTTTCTTTGGAGCTATCCGCATCTTCATCCGTGGATAAGCTGGGAAACACGTGAAGAAGTGGTGCTCCGAGGGCAGGGAAATTCTGCGTTTAGAGTTTTTGCGGCGCCATCCCATGGGACATCTCAGCGCAACGCAAAAATCGTGTCGCGCCGGAATTTAAGTGTGAACATTGCGCGAACGCTGCGTGACTACGCGCGGTTGCGTACCTACACAATTTTACATAAACAAGCAACCATAATTTCTAAGTTGCAGTAGCGAACGCTTTTTTTGTGTTTGTTCGAGTGAAAGCTGTCCTATTGGTTTCATTGGTTTTGTTATTATATTTGGTTATGTTAGTGAAATAACAAAGAATAAAATCTGTTGCGCGGCGTCAATCGCGTCGCGTTGCATTACAAGACAGCGCAAATGACGTTTTGTGAAGGCGAATTGCACGTCATTTCAAATACATATATCGCGCCTCTCCACTGTGAACACCTAGCGACGATTATTGCTGCCGAGATGTCGTACGTTCGTGCCGTGGCAGTGTGGAGGAAAGAAGATCGCCTCCGTGCAAACCGACGTCAACCCCTCCGGAGAAGAGGGTTGTTGTCATGGGACAGGTGGTGGTCGGCCGCAGCTCTCCTGAGGATTTTATTACTAAGGGCCGGCGTCGAGAGGAATCCAGGTCCAGCACGGAAGTATCCATGTGCCACCTGCGGCGAGGATGTTACCTGGCATAAAACAAGTGTCCAGTGCTTCCGGATGCCAAAGGTGGGTGCACTTCTCCTGTTCGGGCCTCAGTTCTGTGAGGCATCATGGCTCATCCTTTCGTTGTGTTCTATGCTCTGCCCCCAACAACTCTGATTCCTCAATTACCAACCGCCCCCTCTCCATTGTTCACATTAATCTCAACGGCCTTCGCAACAAGTTATCTGAACTCTCTCTATTCGCATCGTTCTCATCACCCGGATGTTATCATGGTTCAAGAAACCAAGCTCTCTCCATCTACCACTTATCCCCAACCTAACATTCCGGGCTACACCGCCTATCACATGCCAAGGACAGCTCTTGGGGGCGGAGTGTCTACTTTCGTTCAATCTGCCTTACCTTCCTCATATTATCCCTAATACTCCTAAGGACGGTACTCTCGAGTACATTCCTGTCCACCTCCCCCTCAAAAACCCCTTTATCTCTATTTAACATATATATTCCCTCCTATATCATCTTGTCCCCCTCTTATAATCCTATTCTCCTTAAGCAGTTGTACGACTGCTCACTCTCCCCTTCAGCTGTCTTTGCGGGTGACTTCAATGCTCACACGTTCTGTTCCGCTCTTGATTCTGACGCCACAGAGGGGAAGATGTCGAAGAATGGGCTGAGGAGTGTGACCTGGTTATCCTCAATGATGACCAGCCCACTCGTCTCCCTGCCAACGGCCGACCTTCTAGCCCAGACATCTCTCTTGTGTCATCCAATCTCTAATGCTTGCACGTGGTCCACATCCACAACTCTCTCCAGTGATCACATTCCCGTCTTTGTCTATATTGATCTCTCTGACTCTCTTGCCCCTTACTCTGGTTTTCGTCATCGTACTTATCTTAATTTAGGCCTAGCAGACTGGACCCTGTTCAGAGATGTTGCACTTCGCCATGCGGTCGACTACCCATGGAATGGTGATGTTCATCAGAAAGAGCGCCATCTAACAAGTGCCATCCGCAAGGCCATGAAAGCTGCAATTCCTGAGGGTCGTGTCAAGACCTTTTTCCAAATGTCAGCAGGGAAATACTGCAGAAGATAAGAACCAGAGATGAGAAGAGAGCCGCAGACCATCTAGACCCGGACATAGCTGTGCTGATAACGAGATCAAGCAGGATCTGGATAAGAACAAGAAGGAATGCTGGGAGAAGTTCACTGAAAGCTGAATTTCAAGGCTGACGGAACTACGACGTGGAAAGTGTTGAGGAAAATTTCCGGCAAGTCCGCTCCTCGATGAGCTCCGCTTATTGAGTTCGAGGAGAACGTCTTCAAATCAGGGAAAGCGGCTGCTTATGCGCTCGGCAAGAACTTCTTCATCACACGTACCAAGCGAGGCGTGCAGAACAGAGTCACGGTTAGAGAACTGAGCCGGCTGCCGCTCATGAACGCTTCTGAGGCCTTTACTCTCACGCAAGTAGAGAAGGCTATCAAAGAAATGCGGAATTCGAAGGCTATCGGACCTGACGGTATCTCCCCTGTGCCATCCTGGAAGAAGCTTCCCACGGAACTTCTACCGATGCTTGCAGATATCATTAACACTTCTTTCCGGACCTGCACTCTACCCCAAGCTTGGAAGACAGCCAATGTGATACCGTTGCCAAAGCCAGGCAAGTCCCAAAGCACGGCAAAGGGCTTTCGACCAATAAGCCTGTTATCGCCCGTCGCTAAATTAGCTGAAAAGTTGATCGTGACGGACCTGGCTGATCAAAATGAGCGACAGCAGCATCAGCATGGGTTCAGGAAACTTCACTCCACTACTACAGCTCTATTAGAGATCGTGAGCTTTGCGGTCGATGGGTTCAACATGAGAAAGCCCCTGAGAACGGTGGCCGTCGCCCTCGACCTGAGCAAAGCGTTTGACTCTGTTAACTTGGGACTGCTGTCCGAGAAACTGCTCAAGTCGTCGCTACCATCATGGCAGAAGCGATGGATTGCAGCGTTCACTAAAGGCCGCCGTGCTAAGGTTCTGTTCCAGAATCATGTATCCGGATAGCATTCCAATAGCAGCCGGTGTTCCGCAAGGCGGAGTGTTGTCCCCGCCCTATTCAGCCTGTATCTAGAGGACATTCCCGAGCCTCCCAATGATGTAAGGATTGTTATGTATGCCGACGACATCACCATCATGTGCCAGGATCGTGACCTGCAGATAGCCGCTAACAAGATCAGCGCCTATCTCGTCGAGTTGAAGCTCTTCCTCGATAAAATGATGCTCACAGTCTCTGCCGCAAAATCCTCTGTTTCAGTGTTCACAACGAACACCAAGGAACACAGTGCCCATCCAGATGTCAAATGGGATGGTGACCTGTTGCCAGCAGCAAAAATTCCCCAAGCTGCTTGGCCTTATTCTTGATCCTCACTGAAGTTCCACAAAAACGCGGAACAGAAACAAACAGTCGTCAAGGCTAGACTTAATATCTTGAGAGCTCTCGAGGAACATCATGGGGAAGCAGCCGAGAGACTATATTGAGAATCTACAGAGCAATACTTCAGCCGGCTCTGGAATATGCGGCACCAGTGTGGCAGCACCTGGTGTCTGGACAGCTCCTGGAATAAGCTGCAGCGTGTACAGAATGCTGCGATTAGAATTGCTACCGGTTGTGCAAGGAGCTCCCGGTGGAGCATCTTCACGCGGAGGCCTGCATATTGCCGGTCAAGGAGCATTGTGAACTCCAGGCACAGCAGATGTGTATATTAATGTTCTGAGGCAGCCGAATCATCCGTCAAAGAGAATCATGAAGCCCATAAGAGAGAGGTCGATTAGGACGCCGTTCGCCGATGCTCCTCGTAAAGTTGATGTACAGAGATGGGCCGACTCCAACATGGAAAGGTTTCGTCTTCTGCGTGAGGAGCACACGCAATTTGTTCGAGGATATCTAGCAAAGGCGGCTGTGAACCCTATCTTGGGAACGGTGCCGCCTCGGGTTTGCGAGTCCGAGTCTCAACTCGGCAGACGAGCCAGATGTGCTCTTGCATCGCTGCGCTGTGGTCACTCTATTCTGCTCATGTCTTACGTCAACAAGATCGACAGCAGCCGACCAGACGCATGCCCGGACTGTGGTGCTCCCGGACACGACACGGCGCACTTGTTCATGTGCCCGAAGAGACCTACCTCCTTAACAACAATGGACCTTTGGACGAATCCTGTGAAGGCCGCCCAGTTCCTCAACCTATGACAAAAACCACTTTGAGGCTGCAGAAGAAGAAGAAGAAGAAGCGACGATTAAATATAGCGTCGCGTCGCTCTGCGAATGAACTCTCAACGCCGGCTGAGGGGTCGTTTATACTTCCCCTGCGGACGCCGCGGAGAAGTGCTATCTTTGCGTATCGATTACGTGGCGCGGCACGATCAATTTTAGTGCCTCTACACTTCGTCGCAGGGCTGCGCGGCGGAGTGCAATTCTATAATATGGATCGTGCGGCGCCGCGTGATCAATATTATAAGAGTTCACTGTGCAACGTTGTTCCGCGACGGGAGTGGAAACAGCCCCTCATAGAACTGCACGTTGCCGCGCCGCTCCGCGTTGAGAGATTCAACGACCCCTAAGACATTCCACATTTTCGTAAGAGGTGCGGCCCCCTCTTCCATCTCGGATAATATTGCGGCCCAGATCCCTAAATGCGTCGGGAAGGAAACCTCTAAATGAATGAAAACTTTTAGTGACATTAGATCATTCCATGGCAAATGGGATTTACAAAATTCAAAAAATATCATGCAAAAAATCGAAAAGTAAAAAATATGACCTGAGAGTCGCCCGGTAACCTCTTTTGTCGTGCCTTTCGGAATGTTCACCACAGCAACTCAATAATTTGAAAAAAGTTGGCCTAATTATCCGTACCGCTGAGTCCAAACTATTTTTGCATGTTGAACAGCAGTGGGCATGTGCCCCACCCCCTACGTCGGGGCCCATAGCTGCGGCCCTTTTTCGTGGAGTTCTTTACGGCTGTTTTACCCTGCCTTAGAGCTGCCTTCCGAGTTTGGAGCTTGGAATCTAACTTCTTCCTTCTTGAAAGTTATCTTAGGATAGTTATGAGACTTGTGTTACATGGAGGACAACATCAGGATATGATTTCAGAAGTCAGCGGACGAAATCCGGAACGTGTGTTTGATTGCTCATGTGGATCATGGAAAGACGACATTTGCCGATTCCCTTGTCTCGACGAATGCTATCATTTCTGGTGAGTTGGCTGCCGCCTACGTACCATTTATCCGATGCAGATGGTGATTGTTGTTTGCTTAAGCTCGAATGGCGGGAAAGTTGCGTTTTCTCGACAATCGAGAGGATGAGCAAACTCGAGGAATAACCATGAAGGCCAGTGGGGTTTCATTGCTATATGGTCCCATGTTAGTGAATCTTATGGATAGTCCAGGTTTGCAATAGTTGTTGCGTATTCCTTTGCCTGAGCGAAACTTTCCGCCACCTTCTGGGTTAACGACTGTTTTTTCAGGACATGTCGATTTTTCCTCTGAGGTTTCATCTGCTTTACTATTATCCGACATAGCTTTATTATTGATAGATGTGGTGAGTTTGGGTCAATCATTTGTTAATTCTCGTGTTAATGATTCTTAACCATTTTTCAGGTCGAGGGTGTATGTTCACAAACGCAATTCTTATTACGGCAGGCGATTTCGCATGGACAAACTGTAATTTTGGTGATCAATAAATTAGATAGGTACTTCTTTGGGTATTCCATTCTTCTTTGAAATCTAGAAACCTATACCTGCCTGTGCAATATGTATACCTCGAATAGGGCTCTGATTCAAGTCAGATAGGCTTGATGGGGGCCCGGAAACCTCATATGTGAGTAACGGTAATCACCACTTTCCTTATAACCAGCCGGCTATTTGATAGCGTTTGCAGTATACTCATTCGCCCAGGGCGCTCCATTTGAGTGCGGAGATTTTGGCGTAGTTTTATGAAACTCGGCCTCAAAGGTGTGTCACAATGTAGTTCTTAGGGTGAGCACAGAATTCAAAATTTTGATTTTTTTTTAAATTTTTTTATTTGAGTTGTTGTCAGTTGGCTGGTCATGAGGGGTTTTTGACAGGGTCAAGCGGAGTTGCGAAAATTCACAACGGGAGATGAAGAGGGGGTCGCAAAATTTTGGCCCGAAAAGGAAATTTCGGTGAAGATATCCCAAAATTCTCGATATTTCTGGTCACCAAAGGAAAGGCTCGTAGCATTGCTCAAGTTTTAGACGCTTTGGCCCGTCTACTGAACGAATTTTTCGGCGTCTGATGGTCTCAGTAATCAAATTTAAAATAGACCAGAAATCGCGCATTGGGGGGGGGGTCGCAAAAACTTTGGATTTTGGAAAAAATTGATTGTGGGGGGGGTCGGTACTATTTTGAAAAATTACGCAACGCCCCGCTTGACCCTGGTTTTTGAAGCTATTGACAGATGGGATCTCGTCACCTGAGTCAAGCACGGTGTGCGATCACCTGGATCACAACAGTGACCCTCTTTTAGAACGGACACTCTCCTGAAGCTAGTATTCTAGCCACAAAATCAATTGCATATCAGTCACATAAGATAGGGTCAGGCATACCGTCACCCCAAACTTCGACAAAGTTACGTCCCTCTCCTTTGGTGATGGAAGTTTTTGAAAAATGTTTTTTCCACGTTTTTCACATTTAGATGGATTTTTCTCAGCGATTTCGAGACTGAATTTTCCACATAGAAAAAAGAAGTTATTAAACATTTTACTTTGTTTTTCTTTTTTTTCTGTAATCACCACTACCCTCCCAACCCTGCGAACAAGCCTCCGGAAGTGATTTTCATGGTTGTCGGAGAATCCGGTTCCGACAGGGCGTAGTAACGCCTTAATCCGGTGTTTCACCCAACTTAAATTTTTCAGCAGCTCGAGATGTCCTTCCTCTTAAAAATCCAGAGGGAACGTGCCCTAGGGTCTTCATATTGCCCAGGCGAACTTACACATCAAACTGGGTTTATTCAGCAGATATCGGACAGCCAGAAATCGTAATGGGTACAACATCTCATAGAATCGATTTTAATATTTGGCCCAAATTCTGGCGCCCACTCTTCCCTCAAAAACTGCATTTTTTTTCGAAGTTTTCACGCTCCTCTCGTTGTCCCTCGGGACAAGGCCCTGACAGGGCGCTAGGCCCGGACAGGGGGTGATTTCGATTCCACGCCGATAAAGTTACGTTACACCACCCATGAACAATCGTTTGTCGAAGAAATACGACCCTCTCCACCTCCATGTTGGCCTGCGAACTAACGTGAGCCGCGTTTTTTCTGTTTTCTCAAAGTTATGTCTGGAAGCTGAACCAAAGTGCTCTGCTCACCCCCATGATTTCTGATTGAAGATCGTTAAGGTTACGAGTTGAGCTAAAGATGGAGGCTGCTGAAGCTTACACTCACATAAGGCGGTTGTTGGAAGCTGTAAATAGTTGTGTTAGTCAGGTCAGTTGGTTTTTATTAAGGAAAATATCAGTTTTCGATTATTTATGCCTGTATGTCGATGTAGTGAGGTGAATTTCAGAGAGCGATAACCAAGTTGTAACCATGGTTTGTGTTCAGTCGATTTACACCCAGGGAGTTTAACCATGGCTACGAAAATCATATTTATCGTTTCTTGAATTTCGGCTTCGAAAAGCAAACGTCTTGTTTTAAAGGCTGTGTTTACCCTTGAAAAACCGTATTCTATTTTTTATGGTTTCGAGTAGGCAAGTTCTTGAAGTAGAGGATAATAGGGAAAAGTCCCCATAAATTTCTCGAGTATAGGAGGAAAAATCATGAGAAGCTCTCAGATGTTTATTTACGTCAAAATATGATGGTTTAATGCCATGTTCGGATATTAGAATTCCCCGGGATAAAGAGTATTCGAAATTTGGGCAACTGTTACTCCGACGAAACGAACTATGGTCAACTGTTATACGGCGTGGGCGGGGTGATCCGATGGGTCGGCTGGTTGACGGAATTTTCACCTTTTCCTGCCATTTTTCGTTGCGCTTCTGTCCCTACTGCTCTTAGAGGGACTTAATGCTCGACGTTTCTACGAAAAATGATATTTTTCTAGGTGAATAATGTCATTAAGAATGCAGCTGAAAAAATTTTCTTTTCGTTTTCGATTCATGCGGTGTTACTGTTGTAAGATTCTGATGCCAACTGATTAATGCTTGAATTTGAGGTAATTCAAGGCTTTGTGCTTGAAAGCGATTCCGCGGAGAATATTGAGCAACTTGAAGCTTCACTTTCTTTCAACCCATCTAAAGGTAAGAGCTCAATGCATGTGTCTAGCAGTTCATACGAAAAGAAATCAATTCAAGGGAACGTTATATTTTCCTCGGCGATTCATGGCTATGCCTTCACCGTGGAAGATTTCGCTAGTATCTACGCAGAGAAGCTGCATTTACCCAAAGAGGATTTGACAAGCGCATTATTCGGAGATTTTTGCTTAGTAGGAGGAAAATTAAGGTACCGATTTGCGATATGTGTTACCGTGATCATTCCAGGTCTACAATGATGTTTCTTTTTAGGATAATGCTGTTTCACGAGGGAAGAAGACATTATTTGTTCAGTTAGTGCTGGAGCCGTTATGGGCGTTGCACGACTGTGGGCTAGTTAATAATGATCTGCCTAGACTGATAGAATTGATGGGTTAGTTCAATTATAGGTGGGCTCCCATTTATGTCCATGTCTCTGGGCGGGTTCATCGACAGCCAGCTGACGATAAACCCACCCAGGACATGAGTGTAAATCAGAGCCGATAGCTGAAAGTTTATTTTTCATAATTGAAAAGAGAAGCGGTCTTTCATAATGAGCAGATTGCGTGATTTTGTAGTTTTTAGGTGGAATAAAGTATCAGTGATTATTGTGAGGAATGATTGCTTTTAGAACTCCAGTTTTCCACACAAGTAGTTGCGTTGCGGGTGTTGTTTAGGCCTAGTGCATACTTCCCGCGACGGGCGACGCGACATAGTGTCTGTCATACATGTCGACCTAAAGTCAATTTGGGTGTTATGCACTGTCGCTGTCGCGCGTCGCGGGTAATATGCACTAGGCTTTAGTAATTTCTAGGAGAGAGACGACAAGATGATAACATTAAATTTGAGTTAGAGACGCTACGCGGCTGCTTGCTTGTGGACTTGCAGTTAGCAGTAAGGTTTTCTTGTCAAGTTTAATATATTGAATTGAGAAGGCACGGCTTTGGCGGCGCGCCAATCCGGTCACATGGGGGGGGATTTTCTGACCTGAGCAAGCAATGCAATACATGCGTGTCGACCGGGACGAGCATGGCCTGCTCAGGCGTGCTCAATCCGGCCACAGCGGGGGCTTTTTCACAACCGGCGCCAGCGAGCTTGTACTTCGATGTAGTAAATTTTGCTTTTGGTCAGGCCTTTGCATTTGACTTTTGTACGCTTAACGAGGTTAACGCTTCAAATTTTCGAGAATCGAATTTATAGGCGTGTTTGTGATTTTAAAGTGCTTCTTGAGTTTTAGGTAAACTTGGTGTGACTATCAAATCTCGTCGCACTATGGATGCGTTTGACGAGGCGATGAGAACGTGGTTACCTATTCCACAAGCGTGTTTCAAGGCATGTGCACGAGCACCATCTGCCCGGAAAATTTTCCTCAATAGCCGTCGGTGAGAGTTTCTGTTACCGTGATATCAAGCTTCTGAATGTCTTATAAGCAGTGAACGTCTACTGACCGCAAATTTGGATATTGCCGATTTTCCAATGGCAGTAATCAACAGTTCACGCTACATCCGTATTAAATAATCAGGTACCTGTTGGTGAAGCTCACTGCTAGAAAAACCAACGAATGCTGTGCGCCAGCATGGCTCTACCCGGCTTTGTCATCCGCAAAGCTATGAACTTTGAAGGGGCAAACCAAAGCTCCCACCAATGATTGCGATGGATATACATATGTCAACCGTAGTAGAAACGCGTTCTAGTGAAACAGTGTTGAAAATGTGTAAAAATTATTTCAGGTTCAATTTGAATTTGAAGGCTCTCAAATAGGAGTTCATAGCTATTTGGGAAATTTCAGTAGTTCAAGCAGGCGAATAGAACGTCTTGAAACACACCTCCTTGACAACAAAGAATGGGCGTGTTTTGTCGCGGAAAATCTGCTAGTCGCTCCGAATGACCTGCCTGCCTCCACAGAAACTCTGTTTATTGTTAGTTTTACTACGCCCTACTCAGCCGCTCTAAATGTACTGCTGACAGCCATAGGCACCTAATGAAACTGCCTAACTGCATTTACCTTCTTTTTCCTCCCGTATTCAATTTCCAAGTTCAACAGTCGGAATTGATTTATCTGTATTCATACGGTGAAATACAAAGTTGTGCATAGCACTCAATTCAAGCTTGCTTAGGCGTTTGATGTGACGAATCAGAATTATCCCAGAGAATACCTTACAGAATACGGCACGAGGTGTGGACAAGGCCAATTTGACTGAGACCTCCTATCCACTACTTATTTTTCGGCGATCTTTTCAGACTCCCCCCCCCCTGAAGCGCGTTATTAGGTCAAATTTTGACCATTTTCTCAGATATCCCCTGGATTGCTATTTGGTCTGTTTTTGTTGTAAATTTTAGGTAGAGGAATTTATTCTAGAATTAGTAAAATTTGAAGAAGGGGAGCCATTAAAAATATTCAGAATGGTCCACTTGGTCTCCAGGCGGAGCTCTGACACCCTCCCTACACCCTCTCTGCTGCTCAGTCCCATCCCCCCCCCCCTATGGACATCCACACCCCGCGCCGCACCCTGACCCCTTATTGCCGGCCGATGGGTGGGGCGAGATTGAGAGCGCAAAACCCCTAGCTGAGTGGCTAATTGGCAGATGCCTGCGTAATTAGTGGTTAACAGGTTGGTATCTGCCACTCTCTTCAAATCTATCTTTTATAGATGTTCCGGCACAGGGGGAGATGGGAGTACGGGGCGCGGTTTATTTTTTTGGCGACTAGTGAGGGGAGATCTGTCCTCCCCTAAGACGTTGCTGATTGGTCAACAAAGGGATAAACCCCGCCTGTACTCCCATCTCATCCTGTACCAATGATTTGAACGATATGACATAAATAGCCTGGTTATTTCAGCAGCGAGGTTTCGTGTTCTGTATATTTCTGCCTTTGGAATTGAACAATATTTGGAACCCGTAAAACAGACTCTTTGATCAGTTTAGTTTAGTTAGTTTAGTTTTATTACGATTACATAAGGCAAGCGTTGGAAAAAAAACTTCAAAAAAAAACAAGTAACTGCACAAACACAGTGCAACAAATGAAAAATAGAATTATGAGCACAAGTGCTGTCGATACCAATCAAACTAGGATAACTCGTAGTTATGAAAAAGGTTTGACATTCTCCGCCTAAACTGAGCATAAGTCATATTTGTAGCTGGATAATTTTTTGTAGCTTTGAGAAAGGCACTCCCTGCTCTAAAAGTAAACGATTTTGCCCGAATTGTGGTTTTTGGTCTAGTTAACGTGATTTTGAAATGGCTCCCCCTAGTATTGGTTGTCGTGGAACTGAAAAAATTTCTGGGACGAAGTAACCCGGATGAATATAGAAGCTTGTTAACCATGCACAGTATAGTTGTACACGAACGAAATTTTCGAAAGACTTTTCGAATTTTTTTTCGTTCGTTTTCGTTCGTTCGAAATCTCGTCGAACGAAATTTTTTCAAATTTCGTTCGTTCGAAATTGTTTCGAACGAAAATTTTTCGATTTCCGTTCGTTCGAAAATTTTTCGAACGAAAATTTTTCAATTATCGTTCGTTCGAAATTCTTTTTTTCGACATTCGTTCGTTCGGAATTTTTTCGACAAATTTCGAAAAAAAAATTAAAATTTTTGAAAAATTTTGAAAAAATTTCGAAACTTTCGACGAGCTTTGTAAAAAAAAAGTAATTTCGAAGAAAATCGAAATTTCGATTAGTTTCGAATTTCGTTCGTTCGACCTCCGAAATTTCGAAAGTTTTTAGAAATTCGTTCGTTGGAAAAAGTTTCGAACGAAATTTTTTCAAATTTTGTTCGTTCGAAATTTTTTTCGAACGAAAATTTTTCGACTTTCGTTCGTTCGAAATCCGATTTTTCCGAGTTGTTTAGAAATTCATTCGTTCGGAACTTTTTCAAACAAATTTCGGAAAAAAATTCGAAATTTTTTACCAGGTTCGAAAAAATTGCGAAATTTTCGACGAGTTTCAAAAAAAAAATACGAAATTTCGAAAAAAATCGAAATTTCGATTTGTTTCAAATTTCGTTCGTTCGACCTCCGAAATTTCGAAAGTTTTTCAAAATTCGTTCGTTCGAAAAAATTTCGAACGAAATTTTTTCATTTTTCGTTCGTTCCAAACGATTTCGAAGTAAAAAATTTCGATTTTCGTTCGTTCGACATTTTTTTCGAAATTGTACAACCATAATGCATAGGTCAAATACTCGACGTCGGGATTCAAGTGTAGGTAGCCCCAGGTACTTGTTTCTAATTGCAGCCTTGGGAATTCGAGAGTATAATAAACCTCCAATTCTAACCATTAGTTTCCTTGTGAAATTGTTTTGAATTTTTTTCGATGGCATAAATATGTTTTTTCTTGTATGGACAAAAAACTGTTGTACTAGCTTCGACTATAGGCCTTACATACGTTTTGTAAGCGCGCAAGAGCACCGCCTTGCTTCTACTTGACAGTCCTCTAAAAATATGAAAAGTGTGTACTAGAGCTTGCTTACATTTGTCTCTAATGTGACCCGCGAAATCCAGTCTGTCGTTATATACAAATCTAAGATCCTTCACTTCTTTGACTTCCGAAACAGCTACTCCATCAATCATGTGAGTTTGATTTGACTTGGCCCATCGCGAACCCATTTTCATCCAAACCGTCTTGAGCGGGGATAGAGGCAATTGCCATTTGTTAGACCAGTCCACCATGACATTTATAGCATCCTGCACTACCCTTTGTGTCACCCGGTTGGGATACAACTCTGTAAACTTTTATTTCATCAGCATAAATATTACATATCGCCCCAGTGTTGTGTGTAATGAGGTTGGGAATTTCGGCCGTGATGATGTTAAAAGTACCGGAGATAGAACACCTCCTTGCGGAACTCCACTTAGGACATTAGCGATATTGGAGAGAGATTGCCCCACTCTTACTTGAAATGATTCATCTTCATGATTCATCAGATTCATCTTTAGTGAGATTTTTCAGCATGCAATACTATGTCGGAAACAACGTTGATCATCCACTTCTGCAAGCCCTACGAGAATGTTCTCCAATAGGTTTCGAATTTTTTCATCGAATTTTGGCATATTATGGAGGTTTTATACAAATGGTCGGTTTTTAGGTGTTGTAGTTCTGCTTGTCGTGAAGTTTGTTCGAATAGAGGGGCGTAAGTTTGCGGTGTGTCGGGTTTTCAGTGGACAGGTTGCTGCTGGAGCTAAGTTGTTCCTTATTGGAAGAAAGGTTAGTTCTGTGATTCCGACAGCAAAGTTGTACCACACAAAACTGTTCCCTCTAAAGACTCTGGATAACGACTCTGATATCCCAGCGGTTACGGTGGATAGTGTATGGGCGCTCAGAGGTCGAGAGATTTGCTTCAACTCAACAAGGCTACAGCAGGAGTGATTTGTGCTATTGAAGCGCAAGGATTGGTGCAGGTACGTCGAGCTTTCGTATCCGTTTCTTCCAGTTTAAAAATGCCAGTTCAATCGAAATATGTTATTTTGGGATGAGCAGGATTCAGCGAGACGTCGTGGCCGACCGAAGAGGGATACAACCCTCATCCTTTAGTTACCGATTTTTTTCGGAAAATGCCGGCAATTTTTACTCCCTTTCTTCGGTGAAGTGTTAGTGCGAAAGTTTCTACGATTCTTTCTTCCCATTTCGAAAATTATAATTTTTAGCCCATAATTCTTAAGTGATCTCCTCCGAATCCGTTGTGTCCGGTCTCAACTCCGCTGGACTCTGATGATGAGCATTTGCTTCAGAATGCCACTCTGTGTTCGGAAAAGTCGTAACTTGAGGGACTGGAATGTTGGTTTGAAGCAAGGAGAGCCGCTAGTGAGGGTGTCAGTAAATACAGCGAATCTGGAGGATATAGATAGTTTGGAAGGAGAACTTGAAACTTCTCTCAGTGCTGGATCCGAGTTTGCGAGTGAGTTAGTATTTCTTGCATATACATTTTCATTTTTCTTACGCAATTCTCTCCCTTTTCTTTGTGATTCGTGCCCTCTTACCTTTTTAGCGTAGAGGTTTTAAGGTTCTAGAGCTTGACAATGGACAGCTAGCTATGATCACGGCGGGTGAAGTTCATCTGCAGAAATGCATGAAGGATTTGGAGGATTTGGGCTTCACTGACCTAGAGGTGATTGAAATTTTCCTAGTAGAGTGCACAATTGTACACAAGAATTTTACGCTTCCAGGTCTCCAAGCCAATCGTTCCTTTTCTGGAGACCGTGGTTCCGGACACGCAGCTGACTCTGGCTCAAATTCAGGAACAAGTCACGGTTTCGTTGCTTTTTCTATTATTTTTAGTTTTCTATATATTTATTGTGTGAGTGTTCCGGAATCAGGACTGTGAGCAAATTATCTTGGATTTCGTCGAGTGCATAGCGTAAAGTTGTCATTTTAATGGAATTCGCACATCCAGAAGTTCTGTAGTGGATTTTACGAAACGCTAATCACGTTTCAGCCATGGCTAGCGTAACCATGGTTAAACACATGTGTGCAAATGGATTGGCCTCAAACCGTGGCTAAACCATGATTATCGTTTTGCGAATTACAGCAGTGCTGAAGCTGAAAAATAGTTTAGATACAATGCTATTCGCGCTTTCCATTTGTATATCACAAACGACTAACAAAGGAAGTGAAAATGGTCGATCTAGCGAAATATATACCAGTTGAAATATTGTCAAATACAAGTATGTAGCGGCTAAACTATACCCGAACCGAGTTACGAAGGGTTTCCTCAGTTGGGCGAAAAGGAACTGGTACCCCATCAGGCAATTTTCAGAGTGCTTAGAAAAAAAATGTTCCGATTAATCTCAGAACTTTTTTTCTGGGGGTGATTCGGGATCGTGAACACAAAACTAAGATCCGCGTCTGGGTATTTTAGAGGTTATTGTAGGTAACGGTAGGTATTATGCTATTTAACTAGCGTAACCTACCTTATTCATTCAAAATCGATGAATGAACGTCGAATTCAGGCTCGACATCCTAAATGATCTCCACCAAGAAGTTTTCAGCTAGATACCGTGCCCTATCGAAAATCAATAAACAAACCTCAGATTCGTGTTAAGCACTTCAAGTAACCTCTTCAGGGACGTTTCGAGACAAATCTGTCGCAGGGCTCTGGAAATAATAAAAAGGCTCCTTTTGCCGCGAAATCTTGTCCTCGGTGGATTGCTGCAAAACAAACCTGTTGAAATTTTTCGAAAATCGACTCTGGGATCTCAAATTCAAATTCAGGGCCTCGAAAAAGGTTTTGCACCAGTAATGAGAATTAGAGCCAACATTTTTCGTGAAGGCCAGGAAACTTGCCTTATCTCTTTTAAATGACCCGGCTTCACTGAGATTTGGATTCGGAGACTTCATCATATGTACATATGTGGATGGGTATGAAGTTCGTTGTGAACAGCTGGATCGTTGCAAACCAAAAATTCCAGAAAAGTCTGAATATGAATGTTGGCAAATTCAATAGACAATCTTCCATGTATCAAAAATTCCTGTGTATGTGTAATCGTACATCGTACTTAACTACACCCAGTCTTGTTTGCAAGTTTAGAGTAGTGTTCAGGAATGTCGGATGCGTGGCGATGCACTACATATTCGTCTCCGTGTGGTGCCATTACCGGACGAGATTGTTTCTCTTCTGGAAAGTTCAACTGAGGTATTGCATGGGCTGAGGAGAGGAATCATTGATAAGAGCTCACTGGACGACTTTAGGTTTGATTCATGAAGAATTTTCTTTAACAAGGGATCACTCTGAACATAAAATGGAGTTTTAGGAAACGGTCTGTTGAAGGTTTTATGAAAGACAAAAAGAAACAATTTAAGATTTTGAAATTTCCCTAAGTCCTCATGAGTAGGTCAAGAACGACCAAAAAAGGAAAGAAGCCATAACGCTGCATTGTGATGATGTTGAACAAATGTGATTCATAGAGGGGCTTTAAAATCACCTGAAAATGTTCTTCACAAAGTTTGAGAACGAAACCTAGCCTGGTTTTAAAGTTATGACGTTTTTCTCGATCTCCTAGGCAGTGCACGTTGCATGCAAACCACCGATCATATCAGCGGAATAGCTGGTGGCTGACATCACTGCATGGTGGCTCAGTCGGTAGCGTGTCGGGCTACGAAACAGTGGATTGGTGAGTGATATTGGTTCAAATCCTGCCACGCGATTTCGTCCTTGCAGCTGCTAGTAGTGCAATGCTTATTTGTCGACAAACAGTCTTTTGCACTATTTTCAGTTTTATTGGCGTATTTGGTTTTGTTCGCCGATGAAACACCTCAGCTGATCTATTTCAATTTATGCCGTTTGCGAAGAAATATGCCGCTACAACAAGACTTCATATCATCGACGTTTAATTGAATCATGGAACTGGTTTCACCAAAACTTCTCAGAAGCTAGCAGCTATGGTAGCTCTCGATGAAGCAATGGAAACAAAGTTGCTTCTCGCACCAACAGCATCGTACCAAAGCGAGGTTGGTGCAATCTCCGATTTCCTGGCAGAGATTGCTAATAGACACGTTATTGAACGCGTAATCCGTCGGTGTTGAAAAACGACCAGGGTGAGTGTCCTGGTATCCACCATCAACCCAAGCGTAAGCAAAGCAGTGTCGAAATACGGGTGCACTGAACAGCCTGTAGGTCTGGCTGAGACTCTTAAATTGAATCGTTGTAGCATCACTGAACATAAATCGAGCCAAACATCATTACCTTCAGAGTATTGTCTCTGGAGAAACAATTGAAATTGGGCCATTGATGTAGAACGTGGTCGTGGATGCGGCAAATAAAACGCTTCAGAAGATGGAAAAATACAAATCCAGAGGCTGGCACAGGCCTGTTGCTCCCGCAGGGATAGTCATCAGCTCCAGACTTTTCCCAGTAGGTACTTCTGAGAGGAGATTAGAGTGATCCTTAAATCCGGGCCAACTGACAATCAAGAGGATGGTCACAGGAGGGGATGAGGGACCAACAACACACTGACGGATGAAACCGGGTACTTGAGATTTGCACATAATATGGCTGGTTCCAGCCACCACGCATAAGTTCAGTGCTGACCAATGACCGCTGGATGGAAATGCTCCGCCTCGTTTGGGAAGTATGACGAAAAGCTTTTCACCAAGCCTCCCATCTGCGTACAGCACGGGTACAGCGGTGAAGGAGTGTTACGGAGAGGCAGTAGACTGCACCACGCGCACCACTTGTTTGATGCACACTGGGGCAAGCGTCCTGTAAAAAAAGGTGAACTTAATTATCTAAAATTTATCAAATAGAAGTCTGTACCTCACCGATTAGAGACAACTTCGCGGTTTATTCCGGTCTGATCGACGTTGCAAAACACAGAAAGTGGATGGTGCCTCATTTTTCCCTCACGGTTTCAACGAAAGCTTCGGCAGCATATACAATGTCTTCGCGGTCACGGATATTGCGTATCTTCACGAACCCTGTGACCTTCCTTGAACGTAGCCCGCATTCCCGAAGGAAATTGTATATCCAAGCGCTTGACGCCTTGAAATCAGTGACTACACCGTGCTCGCGATTGACACGCAGTGCCATCTCACGTACCACGGCATACGAGAGAGGCAGTCCTGATGTAGAGTTTTATTGATCGACATAATCGCACGAAAAGTACACAAGTTTCTCAGAAACTTACCTTTCTCTACTGCTTCCATAATTTTCTCGCGAAGAAGCGCAGAAAGGCGCTTGAATGACGCGACTCTTTTCTCCCTGATTTGTTCTAAAGCCGAAATTTGATAAACACGTAATGTCTGCGCAGAGAATCCAAAATCGATGAACTTTCGTAATATTCATTACCTTTCTTTTCAAACTCGCGAATATATTGGAGGTGATGATCCCTCTTTATCCACCAAAGGCGGCTGGTCATTGCAGAAAATGTTCGGAACCCTTTCGAAGTGTCTCGATAGTACTTGAGCGCCTGCGCTTGCTGAAACACCCAACATACATACATATGTACGTACGCTCACATGTGAAAAGTTTGGAACTTTAAATGTATCTGCGAAAGACATTCGTGTCGTTAGTATCTCGTAGAGTAAAATAGTAAAGACGCGTGGTGTCCCACCCGAGCTGCTGGTTCCAAAAAGCTATAAGTTGGAATGATTATTTTGATGCACTTTTTGTACCTTCCGAAACGCGCAGTAGTTTCGTTAAATCTGGAAACGAGCCTCATAATCTTGTTCAGCTCCAAAAACAACCAGCCTGTGCAAATTTCGGGTGAAAGCATATTTCTCGAACTTTGCATAGAGTGACAGCGTTTTCCAGTTGTACAGGTTGTTGCTTGAGTGTGTATCTGAACCAGTCAAGGGATTTTGGAAGCGTTTGAGGAAAAAGTTTCAGGTTTGATCCAAAACTCTTTCATGGGAGTTATTTGGTGTGCTGATCACGAATCTGAGAACAGTTTATCGATTTTCGACAACTTACGGTAGATTACGGTGGGTATACGGTAGTTTGGACATACCCTCAGTTATGTCTCAAAATTTCTTTGCGGGGGTTATTTGGGGTGCTGATTACAAATTTGATATCCATTTGGCGATTGTGAAAATATTAAGAAAGGCTTTGTCTCCTGAATGGCATGGTACCTACCGTAACCTACAGTATACCTCGAAATTTCGACAAGCGGACCCCAGATTCGTGTTCGGCACCCTAGATTACCCGTATGTACAAGTTTTGGGCGGAGTCAGAAAAAAATTTTCAGAACACCTCCAAAATTGCCTGTTGCCTCCACCTTGCCGCGAGGATTAGAAGAACGCTCATAACTGTGTCCAAAGTGCTTCTAGGCAGCTGCGAAGGGCATATTCGGACTCTACTTCCCAAACAGGATCTTGAAAAGTACACTTCATGTGGAATGGTTAGTATGGCTAGTAGTGGTTCCCTTGTCAGATTTGAATCAAAATATGTATATGGGGTTATTCGTGGTGGTGAATACGAATATGACGTCCATTTGCCGGTTTTTGAAACGCTAAAAATAAGGTTGGTTATGCGCCCTAGCAATAAATGGGTGTCTACTGTAATCTACAATAAACTTCAGAATTTTGGAAAACGGACCCCAGATTCGTTTTCAGCAAACTAGGATACCCCAACATACAAGTTTCAAGCATAATCAGAGAAAAATTCCTGAACACCCCAAAAATTCCCGATGGATACTCTTACCTTCTCCCGAAACTACGAAAACCCTTATTTAATTTTGGAACCGACAGCTCTTCGATGATACTGCTCACGAGCAATTCTAATATACAGGCCCAAGAGATACTAACGATACAAGTCGTGTTTTGCAGATGCGTTTAACACTGAGAACACTCCCTTCGTCAGAATGAATACTCGGGCAATTCTCGGCCCCGAGCCGCACCGAAAAGGAATCGGAGCCGCCTGACAGTTCGGCTCGTTCTCCCAATCTCCGGGCTACTGCTGTTGCTGATCGGGCCAACCAGAATAGCCCGAACAGCAACAGCAGTGGCCCGGAAAGCAACAGCAGTGGCCCGGACAGCAACACGAGCCGACTCGCAGATTGGAAAAACGAGCCGAACTGTCAGGCGGCTCGGGGCCGATAATCGCCTGAGTACTACGAAAAGTATTAGCTGCCCTGGTCGACCTTACAAATAATACACTCGACTAACCATTTCTTTGGTGATGCGCCTCCCGTCGACGCTGACGACCCTCTCATGGCCATATGAGTTACGCGCAGTAGTGCTTTCTTCTTCATCATCGTCTGGAGACCAATCTGGGTCTTCTGCCTCTTCCAGGCTCATCTAGCAATGCGATTTTACTGACGTGAGAAGCCAGAAAACAAAATTGAGCGCAGCTTCCAAACGAATCGGTTCTTTATGAGAAACTACCTGATAATTTTCTTCCTCCTCTTTGCAGTCAATATCTCCGTGAAGCGCCTCTTGGAGAATCCCCCGAAAAGCGTCAGCGATTGCTATTTCCCGTCGAGTAGGAGCACCACTATCAGGAGGAAAGGAGCTCAAAAGGCGAGCAACAACACGAGATGGCGAGAACATACTTATTGGGTCAGAAAGTGACTTTTGCCTTATTGATAGCTTGAAAGACACTACCAGCAAAAGATCACCATTTCCAGCGAGTCAAACATGATACTCAATAAATTCACCACTCTTGCATTACTAGTGTGAGAAGCAACTTTGTTTCCATTGCTTCATCGAGAGCTACCATAGCTGCTAGCTTCTGAGAAGTTTTGGTGAAACCAGTTCCATGATTCAATTAAACGTCGATGATATGAGGTCTTGTTGTAGTGGTATATTTCTTCGCAAACGGCATAAATTGAAATAGATCAGCTGAGGTGTTTCATCGGCGAACAAAAACAAATACGCCAATAAAACTGAAAATAGTGCAAAAGACTGATTGTGGACAAATAAGCATTGCACTACTAACAGCTGCAAGGACGAAATTGCGTGGCAGGATTTGAACCAACATCACTCACCAATCCACTGTTTCGTAGTCTGACACGCTATCGACTGAGCCACCATGCAGTGATGTCACCCACCAGCTATTCCGCTGATATGATCGGTGGTTTGCATGCAACGTGCACTGCTTAGGGAACCGGAAAAAACGTCATAACTTTAAAACCAGGCTAGGTTTCGTTCTCAAACTTTGTGAAGAACATTTTCAGGTGATTTTAGAGCCCCTCTATAAATCACATTTGTTCAACATCATCACAATCCAGCGTTATGGCTTCTTTCCTTTTTGGTCGTTCTTGACCTACTCATGAGGACTGAGGGAAATTTTAAAATCTTAAATTGTTTATTTTGTCTTTCATACAACCTTCAACAGACCGTTTCCTGAAACTCCATTCTATGTTCAGAGTGATCCCTTGTAAGACATTGTGTTGGCTGATTCCTCACATATCTATACGAAACATGTTCTTACTTTGAGGTCAAAATTGTTGGAAAAGTGTGAAGATTGCTTGCCGACGTGTCGCGGATCTTTCTGGTACAAGAAGAGTAAAGCTGAAATAGCAGAGATGGTCGACAGGGTTAGCTTGAGTTTTGTTTGTGCACAAGACTTCAGTGGAAACTCAATTTTCGTTTATAGATTTGGAGTTTCGGTCCCGATCGTGCCAAAGCGAATATTTTATTCAATGCTGTCCCAAACTATGAAAGGAGGTCGATATGGGAAAGAGGTGTGAGCTTGGCATTTTTCTCACCGGCTCAAGATGGGTGCAACAACTGTCAGCAATCCCCCTCACAGTAGAGCATTTGTGGCATTTCTGCTGAATTCTTGACATTCTGAACCGGTACAGTCTCCTACAAAGAAACAAATACAAAAGTGACTTTCAAAGAAATGTACAATTCCCAGAACTACTACCATGTGATCCGAATATCCCTTTCGGAGCTGTCAACGATAGTTTTGAACTAAGCTAAAAGCGTTATACCCTGCTTTCCGTTGTAAGTTGAGTAATGCTTAACATTATTCTTGTGCTTGTAGAAGCGTTAGAGAAATTTATTTCAGAATTGCCTTGAAACTCTCCATAGGGGTTATTTGGAAGGTTCTGATCACGAATCCACCGTACGTTTGTCGGTTCTCGAATGTCTCTAAGACATCTGGTTCAAGGCCCAATTTTAAGGGGAATACGCGACTTTTTCGTTTTTCTGGAACGCTACAATAGATTTAGTTCAATTTTTGGGTGATTTGGAGTGCTCAACACGAATTGGGGGTGTACTTTCGATGGGTTACGACAGGTTACAGTTTGTATAAGGTGGCTCGCTGAAAGTCTCAGGATTGCTCCAAAACTTCTCTATAGGGCTTATTTGGGGGGCTGAACACGATTCTGACGCTAATTTGTATGTTTTCGAAATATCAAGGAAGGTTTCGCCAACTGAATAGCATCTCAGGTGCAGTAATATAGCCTATCCTGAACAAAGTAAGCCGGGTGGGCGACCGCATCGCGCCATTAAAAGTAGAGCACAAGTGGAATTTTTAGTCTGGCCGACTTTTTAGCTTTTCTTTTTGATATTTTATAACCGATTGGACTGTATACCGGTCGAAGAATTCCAAACAATTAAAGAAAAAATCGTTTGCGTGGGTAGGAACACTCACATACGATCCGCTTCAACCGCGCCGCGTGGTCACCCACACGGCTTACTCTTTCCAAGATAGGCTGTATACAGTAGATTTAAGAATACCAACAAACGAATTTCCAGATTCGTGTACAGCACCTAAATATGAAATTGTAGTGGAATCTGAAATTTTTGTACAATTCAAAAATCGCCTGATTATTACACTTGCAGCGAGGCGTGGAGAAACGTCTATAACTTCTTTCAGAGTGACTCTAGGCAGCTGTGGAGGGTCTATTCTTATTCTACGTTCAAAAATAGTTCTCAGTTGCAGAAGTACAAGCGCCGCTAATCAATAAGCCCATTAAGTCGTTTCGGTTTTTTCTTTTGCGGCACTTCCGCTTATTATACTCCTGTGCATTACAATCTCAAAAAAATTCCCCCATTCGACCTATCATGCTGAAAGCGTCGTTTGCAACGGAAGCTATCCCAATTTTTAAAATGCGTAATTCCATTTTTTGAATTGATCTTCGGAACAAGAACTTGTTCATAAAACAATAGAAAAAGAAAAAAAAACCAGACAGACTAGCTAGGAACCATTCCCAGACCTCGGACAAACCTCAAGGGCTTTCTTGAATGTAGGTAATGACCCACTGACCAGCTCAATTCCGAGCGGCTTATTAAACTCGGTAGCGGCTCTATTTACAAAGAAATGCAATCGCACATTCCGTCCAGATCCAAGGAGGGTCAGCTCCTCTGCTCTGAGAGAATTCGCCGCTGCGGCTCCGCAGTAGAGCCGCTTCGGCGCCTACAGGCACCAACGCTGCACTATTGCGGAGCCGCAGCGGCACTACCGCGGAACCGTAGCGGCGAGGCGGCGGCGCCTCTGCAGCTCTGCGATAGTGCTGCCGCGACTCTGGGAGAGCATCTCATTATAATTTTTTTAACATACATATATTATACAACTAAGGGGACCCATGAGCAAAACTACGCTCCTGCGCTTGTTACGTCCTCTGTTTGATAAGGACAGAGATTACCGCCATTTTTGCGCCCAAGGAAATACGGGATGTACCTCGAACTTGAGTAATTGAATCAGCGACAATTGCGTTTTACCACACAGGGCGGTACATCGTACTCTACGCGGGTTCGCTGCTGCATCCTCGCGGAGCCACTGCGGTACTATGGCGGCGATGTCGAGGCTCAAGACACGGCAACAGAATCGTCTGATCGCATAATCGCTGTGGTACTATCGCGGAACTATCGCAGCATAGTCGAGGGTGGCGATACTTTCCCCCGCACTGACGAAGGCAAATTTCCTCAGAGTGGACCACCATTGGTCGTAGCCGCCCTCAGGTTGAATAGAAGACCTGCACGACTACCTGCACCACCATGGATATTCTTATAGAACATTATCAAATTGAACTTTCTCCTCCTCTGCACTGAAGTCATGAGCTCTAGCTTGGCATTTCAGCTTAAATGGCCCAGATTTCTATCGTAATCCAAAGCCACTGGTCCTTATAAGTACAATATGTGTGAGATTCCTCATCCTCCTCAAGTACCTCTTTTGACTTCAACTTATGCGGGTTGAACACAACCGTCCCGTCCCAGAAGAGGTCTAACATATGACTTGAAAACATTGACAAGTACACTAGTATCAGTGGTTGAGAGCGCCTCGGATAATGGTAATTAATCATGATATCCCACCAATGAGTGCCTACAAATCCGTTCAGAGAAGCGAGGCGCAGGTGTAAAGGTCAAACTCGAATTTTTTTGTCAGAGATTGATTTTAAAAAGATTGCATTCCCTTAAAGGCAGTGTTCACGAAGGAAAATTTCCACGTTTTTTGGCTTAAACGTAAGCTTTGGGTCCCTCTAAGAAGATTAAGAACGGAAGTGCGACGAAAAACGGCCGGTAAGTGGGTGGAAATCTCGTGGGCCAGCCAACCCATTAGGCCACTCCGCCCACGTTCTATAACAGTTGCAATGAATTCGTGGTTAGATGAGCGATGGTTTCCTGATTAAAAGCCCCTTTCTTCCCTTCATTCTCAACGTCTCTCTCTCTACTCAGGTCAGCTCGCACAAATCGGCTGCAAAAATGGGAGTTACAAGCCTCGGACAACTCGTCCACGATGCTACCCTAGCGCTGAATTTTGAGGGGCCATAACTCCCGTTTCCATGGGGTCTTGTACGATTCCAGGGACATCATTGAAATCAGCGTGGGACCATTCTCAAGATAGGTGGAAGAATATAAAAACCACTTTTATCGTGAACACTGTCTTTAAGAATGGCGCTCTCTTCAAGTGGACCCCCTTGTCAGATATGGTTAGGTCAGTGGCTTGTCTCCTCAAGAAAAAACATTTAAATTCAAACTGTGGCTGGCGCCGCGGTTTAAATCTCACCAGCGGCTGGCTGGTAATTGGCACCTGTTGAGATTTAAACCGCCGCGCCAGCCGGGGTTTGAATTTAAATGTTTTTCTTGAGTAAACAAGCCATGGATCTAATTATATATCAGTAGTCATTCCATATAAAAAAGTAGTTTCTCCCGCTTTCATTCATAAAAAAACCTTGGTAAAACGTGTCATATATAACCACGTTGTAGGTACTACCCTTATCCGGACGACAATGTTTTTTCTAAATAATTTTCCGACAGCTAAAGTCTGAGTGTTGTTGTATCCTCCTGAGGTGGTTGTCGGAATGGAGCGACTTCATCCTCTTTCTGCATGCAGTAATCAATAGCAATGAAACAATTGTCTGAGGCTAGTGCCCCTCTCGTTTTTGATGAAGCTGATCTTTTGACCTTGCAGAATCCGAATTTGGTGTTCGTGCATTCGATCAGGCGATTGTATCTGGCTTTGAACTTTTCGTGACAGCTGGTCCACTCTGCCATGAGGTGATGAGGGGTGTGGCAGTTATTGTCGATGAATGGATTGTTAATGAGGAGGTATCTATTCATACCCTCGTATTACATAGGATTTGCCTTTAACATGCTTTATGCACCTTTAGCGTTCAAGCTAGTTGTTTTCTAGGATGCCGCAGTAGCCGGTCAGCTGATGACGGCGATGCGGCTCCACGTGTACTGCAGCTGCGAAAAGTTGGCGCTGCGGCTTTGTTGCTGCTATATATAGGTAAGGAAAAAGGAAGCCGGCGGAAGAGAGAGGAGATTGAGTTGCTTTTGTTAGAAAAATACGAATTTTGTCTTTGTATGCAGCATTTTCTTCCTGTTGTAGGTGTACAATTACTACAGCAAGTCAGGCGCTTGGAAGGGTTCATGCAGTACTCGCGCAGAGAAAAGCGAAGGTTTGTGCTTGAATCTGGTTTCGTAGCGCTCTGGTATAAATACTTAACTTGGGTATATTTTCCAGGTGCTAAGTGAGGATATTAACGAGGCCACTGGATTATTCGAAGTCACAGCGTTGATGCCAGTAGTTGAGTCGTTCTCGTTTTGTGATCACCTTCGAACAAACACGTCAGGATTATCGAGCGCCCAACTGGAGTTCAGTCATTGGCAGCTCATCGATGAGGTTAGCTTTCCTTGATTCGTTCTGGAATTTCATTTAGTAGTTCTATGAGTTTCAATAGTTTTAGTTATATCCATCACTGTGCTTTGCTCTTAGAGAAAGTGTTTGTTCGGACGGTGAAACAGTCCTTTCCACTTCAGGCTCATGTAGGTCAGTGGCAAGAGGCGCCTTGTCACCACATGGTCGAGTGATCGATCCTCGCACAGGTCCAACCAAGCCTACCATCCCTCCGGGGTCGGTAAATTGGTACCAGACCGGCCTGGGACGATATGAACACTGAAATCAACAGAGAAAACCTTATCCTAAAAAAGAAAAGAAGCGAAAAAAAAAAGAAAGAACCGTATCCTAGTATACTTCTGCATTGCAGGACCCATACTGGCAGCCGACAACGCTGGAGGAAATGGAGGAGTTTGGAGTGAAAGGCGATTCGCCGAATCATGCTCGTGGATACATGGATGCTGTTCGACGGCGGAAAGGATTGCCAACCGACGAAGTTATTGTCGTATCAGCAGAGAAGCAGCGGAATTTGAAGAAGAATAAGTAGAAAATACTAATAAATCTAGCACATGTATATCTATGTGTGTTAGCAGTGAATTGTCGATGAATAGGTGTGCTAGTTTAGCTTACAGCTTTGACATTTTAGTGCTAATATTCTGAGAGCCTTAGTTGTTAAACGTCCTCTAAACCTAAACCTCATAGAAGTGTGGACGGAACATTCTAGTGGAATAGGCCATGAGATCCATATTTAGAAATCACAGCACTACTCATTAGGTAGATTGTCCAAATTATGACGAAATCCTGCTGATATTGTCAATCGCAGAAAGCCCTGTTACTCATCTTTTCATTCTCAGTTGTTTCGCCGTTGTTGCTGTTATTGTTAAGGTGTATATTATTGTTATCGATATGAGTTACTTCTTACTTAGACGATTCTCAGCCTCGAGCCCCGCCGATCAGGAATCGGAGTTGTCAGGCGGCTCCAATTCCTGTTCGGTGCGGCTCGGGGGCCGGAAATCACGTCAGTAGGTTGTGGAAATTGTTGGAAGTTATTTTTGTTCATTCTTTTTGAGCCCTATCTATCATAAAAATCCTTTTCTTGGCGTATGTCCATTATTCTTGAATGGTTTCGTTACCAGATGTCTACGACATTTTCCTATATTTTGGAAGAACTCGGTTTTTTTTTCAAAAAATTCCTTTTTGGGCGGATCGCACTATAGTTTTCAGTTCCTTTTGACGCTTCGTGATCTGTCCATCGAAGAATTCTGTGTTATGTATAGTTAGCTCCGCGGCTTGTTTTCTCAAGGAAAACATTTAAATCCCAACAGCGGCCGGCGCGGCGGTCGCGTGCGCCGGCCTGCTCTCGATTCAGGCCGAGAGAAGAGCGCAGCTGATCAGCTCACCATATCGCCAGCCGCCGGTGAGAATCAAACCGCGCGCGCCAGCCGCCGGTGATATTCGAACGTTCTTCCTTGACAAGCCACGGACGTAACCGTAGTAATGTTTTAACGGGGGTGTTCGTTTTTTTTGCGCTTGTGAAACAGGGCGGATGTAATCGCGGGCTATGACATCTGTACAGTGTTTTCCCCCAAAGACTGATAGCGTTCTCCTCTTGTACGGATTTTCGGTTCGGCTTTTTCTTTTATCGATTAGGGGTTTCTAAAAGCGCTCAATAAATTGTTCTAGATTTTACTCAATATTCTCTAGGGGGGATTATTTGGGGCGCTGATCATGAATTTGAGGTTTATTTGTCAATTTTCCAAGTTTCGACCAAAGTAGTTCCAAGCTTAACTTGAGGAGAAAATTTGAGGGGAAAACGCGACTTTTGACGATATTCTGAAGGCCATGATAAATGTGGCTAGAGTTGTTTCTGGGGGTCATTTGAAGTGTTTAACACGAGTCTGTGGTCCGTGATAGCTTGAAGAAGATTACAGTGGGTATACGGTAGTTTGGTCAGTCTCAGATTTGGCTCAAAACTTCTCTGCGCAAGTTACTCGTGGTAGTTAATGCGAATTCGATGACCATTTTTTTTCATTTTTGAAATATTGAATTAGATTAAGCCAGCTTGGAGGTATTATGCTTACGTAAGGTACAGTATCTCTCAGAATAGCGACATACGGACCCCGCAGTCGTTTTCAGCCCCCTAATTAACCCCTACCCTACATACTAGTTTTGAGCCAAATCCAAAACAAAATTTTCAAATCATCTGAAAAAGTGCCTGATGGGTACCCTTACCTTATTGCGAAGCTTGAAAACTCTTATAGCTTTCTGGAACCAGCAGCTCCTCTAAAAGTTTTGGACGAGAAATAGCCCACCTGGCTCCGCAGCGGCTGCGGGTGGGCTATTTCTCGGCTTTTCACGAAACGGACAAGAAATAGAGAAATAGCTGAGATATAATCGAGAAATAACAAAAAAAACCAGAGTTTTACCAAAAGTAACAAAGAAGCAGCCGTCGACGGCTCGCCGAGCCACCATCCAGGGCCGCCAGCGGTCGGGCGGGCCTTCAGAGGCTGAACAAGGTCCAAGTACCTCAAACCTCGATGATTGAACCTTAGGAGGTGCTGACATCTGAATCATGCCCCTGGAATGCGCCGTATACCAGCCTGGGGAGAATAATTTTTTGGCTATTTCGCAGCGAGCATTATGGCAGCTATTTCGCGGCTATTACGCGACAAGCAGGCATTTCGCGGCCATTTCTCGGTCAAAACTCTCAGAGTCGGAGCGGGATATTACGCAGTTTTGCGATATACTAACGATACAACTGGTTTTCGCAGATGTATTTAATGCTCTTAAAGAGAAAAGAAGAAGGATGTAGAGGAGTAAGAAGTTGATAAAGTCCGTTTCGCCTCTGCCCGCAGACGAACCTTACAAAACAATTCTGCCGAGGCTCCTCAGTGAGGAACAGAATTGTCGACGAGAAATAAATGAGAAAGCTGAGCCACAAGCGGAAATTGTTAGCAAGAATAATGAAAGGAGACTGAGTGAGAAAGAAGAGGCGCGGAAAAGTGGAAGAACAACGAAAGTCCAAAATGGGGAAAGGTCAGGTCCAAAATCAATGTGGAATCAATAAAGTCGTATGGTGTAGGTCGCTCAACGATAGCAGTAGCTGGAATAGAACAGAATTCGAGACTTTAGTGTAGCTAATATTCGAATTTATAGAATAGCAACGACAAGTTTTTTAACATGATTGTAATCATCTGGCAAGAGGAACTTATATGAAATTTTTTTGTTGCGATAGATGCATTTGACTATGTTAACGACAGTAAATTCTGAAGAGTTTCCATTGTTTAATAGTGAGTTTTTCAATTCTTTCAATTTATCTATGAAAAACTTCACCTTAGAGCAGATATTGGCTATCCTCAAGGCCTCCGTGTAAATTGTTGAGGCCTTGATGATAACAGAAACTGCAGAATCTGATTGTGGGAACTTCTTCACTAGGAAACCAAAGTCATCTGTTTTATTGTATAAATTGGTCAAAATTGCATTATTATCTATTCTTATATTGATATCTAAGTATTTAGTATGAAATTCATTCATGTGAGTTCTTTTAATCTCTAATACATTAGTATAAACAGCTGCTAACAAATCTTCAACATATTGATAATTTTTGTTGTGAATAACCAATAAGTCGTCCATATATCTAAATGGCTCCAATAGAACATACTGATTAAGAGAAAAAGTTTTTAGAAAATTGAAACTCCATCACAGATAAGACCAGGTCTGCTAGGAATTGACTCAAACTTACAGCCTTATGGAACCCCTTGTTTCTGTTTGAAAACGATGCCTCCGAATAATTAGTAACTATTGTTGAGAAGGTAATCAATGATGTAGATTAAATCTTGCTTGTTATAATATCTATAACTATTACTTCTCAAATGACTATCCGTATAGAAGGATTTGAAACCATTAAACACTTCCCTTGTTAGGCGGACCGGATAAATTGAGGTGTGACTCTTTTTTGTCGAAAAATCTTTCGGATAATGTTCTACACAAGTGCTTCGCACCTGTCTAATTGATCTCCTTGGGACATCACGCTTCATTAAGGATGACATGATAGCGGCACCGTTTCCGCGTACGTCTCCCATAACAATATCTGCATCGGCGGTGATCGATACACTTAATTGTTGTTGTAGATTTCAAATGGACTGCGTGTGTATTGCTGAGTGATTTATTTGCGTATGACATTGTTGTGTTCTTTCCAGACAGTTCATCCTTGTATTTGGTATGCAAGATGGCCCACGCTATCTCAGTTCATCAAGTATTTTTTGCGATCCGTCTAGAAAATTCTTCGGGTCATTCGTTCAGGTATAAGTGTCGCCGTCGTATGTATCTATCACATGTTATGCGAAATTCTAAATTTCAGGTCACATCATCAAAACAAAACCTATCCTGTTTTGCTAGAATGGTCGAATGTTTTAAGTTTTTTTTATTATTCTGTTTTGTCATTTCAAGTGCGTTCTCGAGAGGCGTGCAAAGACTTTTTTCCATGATTTTTTTCTTCGCTTTTTTCTCATTTACATTTGTTCGTGTTGCCCTTCTCTGTTGCTTCCCTTATTTGCCGTGGGCTTATCATGCCGCCATTTTCTTTTTTCCTTCTTATCTTCACTACCAAACGGATTGTGCCGCTGTTCTTCCGTTGGTTCGCTTCTAGAGCGCACTTTTTTCTTATCGATTTCTTAGAAGTTCATTTCCACTTTTCCATTTTTTATGCTCGGGAAAATATCCAGTCGAATCGAACATTAAAAAACTTCCAATTAAGGTGATAAAGTATGGATGCGTGAAGGGCGGCGGCGCTCGCTAGTACTGTTCACATGGTGGAGTGTTCGATCCTGGTCCAACCAACTATCCTAACCGAGGATGAGCGAAATAAAAATATGGAAATCGGTTACGGGGGTTCGGCACAGAATTTTCTCTCGGGTTCCTGAAATCGAGCGCGAAACGCCTGAAAATGCTCCGCCAACGCGTAGCTAGATGCCTCACACGGAAACCAGAGATGCCCAGGGTTTCGGAGGCATCTAGTCTGAAGCAAGAATTTACGTAAATCACGGAAAGTTAGCCTCAGTTGGTGAAATTTTAGCTACAGCACCCGCATTTTCTACGTAAATTCTCGCTACAGCACCAGCATATTCTACGCTTATTCTCGTTGCAGCACTCGGTCGATTGACCCACCCAGTCCTGATCCGTACTAGAAAGACTATCCCTGCTGCGATCGAGCGTATCGCCGTTTCTACCACACGGCCTGCAGCATCCCAGCGGCCAAAATTATCCCCAGCAAGGTCTTCCAGAGAGAGACACGGGGTCACCCTCTACGAACGCCCACAGAGTGTCAGGTTATGTTTGTGCTGACTGGGCCATAACTGTTCGAACGGCATCCCTGCATTCCGCGTAGCCAGCGCGGGTTTGAGATTGCATTTCAACACAGGCTGTCGCTAAATCCGTAGATTCTCGCTACAAAATTATAGCGAGAATACACGGGTTTAGCGCCGGTGAGATCAATGTTTCGAATTTAGCCTTCGTTTTTACGTAGAATATGCGTAGAATTTGCACCCTTGTACCGTCGACACAAGAATATGCGGGTTTTAGCTTATCGTAGCCAAAATCCGTAATTTACCGCTTCATGGAATTGGGCGGCGTTTCAGGCCGCGCCCTCGGAGGCATTTACCTCACACGTTCGCAGAGTGCACGGAAATGCGGCTCTCGGAATGCGAAACGCGGGCGATTTCCAGAAATCATCCGCAGTTGTGTTTTCGTCCAAGATTAGCCGATATTTTCACGTTATGTAGCACTTTCTGCGATTTTCGGAGCGCGAAATGTCAAAACTACGCCACACTGCGGGTTTTGTAACTCGAACTCTTAAATCCTTTCATCCCTGATTCTAAATGCGGTCGGTAAATCGGTACCAGACTTGCCTGACAAGGGAATACAATTGGGCGATCTAGCCGTTTGCATCGAAATTCATACCCATTCATTTACAATCCACGGCATTGGAAAAAGGGGGCGGTGCGGTTGCGAGTTTCCACTAAGCATACTGTACCCATGACATGCTCAGTCCCAAGTTGCGGACGGCCCGCCATAATCGACGGCAGACTTGTCTTTTCTCCCCATTTTCGAAAAAGAAACACCGCAAATGTTGGAAAACGGTACGTTTTCTACACACTCCCTTTATCAATATACCTAGAGTCTTTTTCATAAATGCACGCAGAAATAACATTAATAATGTAACATCACATAAAAAAGAAGAGAACCATAACGAATTGATTTTCCACTGATATTTCTGCGTATATTCATAGTAAGGACTTCAGATGTATGGATAATGTGTATGTGTGGGGGAAAACTTTATAAATTTTCCATCGATTGAGGCGGGACGTCCGCAACTCGGGATTGAGCCAGCGATAGCTGTTGTATGCTTGCAAGGGAAGGCCACTTCGAGAAAGAAGGCCATTCCGGTCAAAATGCTACTTTGTAGGATTAGTTTTAACGAAAAATTCGATTTTTGTAGCTGCCCTCCATCTCTCTAAATGGAGTTATAGGCGTTTATTATTGGGTTACGGCAGTTTGCTGTCATTATGCCCACCGTAACATATATTAATCTTGGAACTGAAAATGACCCCGAAGTCGTGTTGAACGCCGCAATTACCCCCCCCCCCCCCCCGAACAAGCCTTGGGCGTAATATTTCGATTTGAGGCGCACTAAAAAAGCAAGGGCTTTTTCCTCTGCGGGATGTTAGAGGTGCGAAAAAAATCGATCTCAGCATCGTACAGAGAGGTTAAGGGAGGTTCATTTTCATTCTTTGGACTAAGTTGTTGGGTTGCGATTCGGCTTTGTAATTTATTCACTGCAACCTTTCGTGTTTTCCGAAAACGAACCCAATTATTTGACTGATATGTATATCTTGTGTGTTTCCGATTCTGTGCTCCAGGATTCAGAACGTCCTTCGCATATTCATAGTCTGCGGCAGGGTATTCTAAAAACCATTGTGGTGCGCGCGAAGCGCGCACCAGATTTGGTTTTGAATCGGCCACGCGCGCAACCCCTTTTTCGAAATCTCAGTTCAGAGTGAACGCAGAAAATAAGGGCTAAGTTGCATTGAAAAGAGCGTAAAAAGTTGGGTATACACCCCAAAAATGGTTTGGAACGGCTTACTGGTTTTCGAGAAAAAATTGAAAACCCGCTCGTTTTTGTTGTTAATCTCCTTTTTTTCAGACGGCGTTCACGATCTTGCGGAAACACTTAAAATTGAGCTAGGAAGCTCATTTTTGGACTGGAGACTGGAAATGGGTGCAGGTCGCTCCTATTCCATTTTGAACTTGATACCTTAACTTTGAAGGGTACCTCAAAATCGTGGGTTTACATACTAAATTAGCCGTGGAGCACGAAAACTGCTTGGACATGATACGGCTGTGGAGACCAAGGTGTGGGGTGGATCTGCAGCCAGCTAACACAGGTCGACGGAGGTAAGTACGGGACTTGTCAGAATTCGTACTCGTGACACGAAATCGATCGATAATCAATATTATCGATTTTCGAGCTTTTTGCACAGAATGCGGCGTGGAGCGGTGATTGCTGATGGGATTGGTTTTCTTGGTTGGGAAATTTTGCTCATCAGTCATTATCGATAAATAACAATCAATAATATTGATTTTTTCGCCTGTTACTGTTAATGATTTTTGATTGTTGATGGCTTTAAGTCACTTGTTCGGGAAATTCTTCTCACCATGCAAGATCAAATATTAATTATCAATAATATCGAGTTATCACATGTTGCTCGAAATGCAGCAATGAGTGGTATTTTTTATGGTTTTGGGTCATAAGTTACAAAAATTGTACTCATACGACAATATCGTTTGTCAGATGTTTCATCATTCCAAAATGGAAATCGTGGAGCAAAATTGGAGACAGAAAGGGAACCTTCGGGAAAAATATGTGAAATTTCTGAAAATTTAGCTTCCTGGCAAAAGTAACGATTTGGTAATTTGAAAAAAAGTTTTAAAAATGTCTTGAAATATCTTAAAGAGATTTGGCGTAAAATAGCCTGGAAAATAAAAGGTAGGAAATGAAGTGAAATAACCAAAAATGTGATTTGGTGGTCGATCGATTTCACAAGCTTCTCCGTTAAACTTATCAAAGCAAAATCAAACGCGCAACGGAAACCTTAAGCCATTTTTGAAAGCTGCAATATGGGAATCAGCATAGGTCAAGCTAGGTGAACGCAAAGCTCCTTTCCATATCGTGCTTGATTTCGTTTTGTTAAGTTTTACGGAGAAGCTTGTGAAATGATCGATCACCAAATCACATTTTTGGTTATTTCACTTCATTTCGTACCTTTTTTATTTTCCAGGCTATTTTACGCCAAATCTCTTTTTTAAGATATTTCAAGAGATTTTTAAAACTTTTTTTTATCATTACCAAATGGTTACTTTTGTCAGGAAGCTAAATTTTCAGAAATCTTCATTTCAAAATTTCGGTTCATTAATATTGCTCCCCTCAACTGGTAGGACTGCGATTCCGGTATTTGTTGAGAAATCCTCCCATTCGTTGCCCTACTTGCTAGAGCTTCGGGTGCGGGGTGTTCAGGTCTAAGCTAGAGCGCAGACAGCGCAGAGAGGGGTAAAACTGGTCACAAATCGAGATTCAACGATGATGGTCTTCGTTTTTTTCAGTTCCAGATGTTATTTCTGCCATACCTGAGGCTTTTAACTCCAGTTTTGTTTCATAAATCTATTCAATGGCAAATGGAAGAAATAGCGTCCTCTGCGACCCTACCCCAATATCGGCCTGAACATCCGTCCGCCACCCTGTATAAGTTTGCGGCAGGGCTCCTTATCTCACATTTGGGAACTAACTGCGGAGATGAAACCTCATCGTCCAAGGCACTCTTTTTCTCCATTAAAAAGCTGTCACGGGCTAATTTTTTGCTTATCAACACATTGGATGATGATTACGAGACTTCTGAACAGTCCGAAAAAAAAGACTGCGGCAAGGATTCGGACTCCTTCGCTAACAGCGCACACACTCACTTGGCCATCTTGGCTTCAGCATCGAATGACCTCATCTAAGAGCGCCGTTTCGTCATTATCGCAACATATTTCCGTGTACAATCACACTATGGGACGATTTCCAGCTCAACGTTGAGATGGGTGCAACAAGGGGTACTCTATGGATCCATATTTTACAAGCTGCGATACGCCTGAGAGTCAAAAGTTGAATTAAAAACGCCCATAAATTCGTTCAAAGGAACGGAGCGCGGCCAGGATAGTCGAATTAGAATTTTCCGTGAAAAAATCGATGCTATAAGGTCGCGTTATTTTCCAAAATCTCCTCTTTTTTTCAAGTGAACTTGCCTTCTTAGTGGAGATACGCGACCGCATCACTGCTTTTTTCCGCTGTCGTGGACTGTACCTGTGATGAAGTTTCTGAACCCGAATTCGCCGCCGCGAAACAACTCTTTTAACTAAATAGTGAACCTCGCAGGGCGATTCTCACCGTTTCGAAGATGGTAATGTTCCTGGTTAATTCTGGCTCGCTGTTTCCGAACCTGAATTCAGATTTTGCTACGGACACCGCTGAACGAAGTTATAAGCGTTTTTGAAGCTTTGCGAAAAGATAAAGGTACAAATCAGCCAATTTTTAGGGTATTTGAAAAGAATTGATTCGACTCAAAACCTTCAACTGGGGGTTATTCAGGACGCTGAACGCGAATCTGGGGTCTGTTTGTTGCTAGACTTATGGTTGCTGTAGGTTGCGGTAGGCTTAATGCCTTTCAAGTGGCATTACTTACCTTAATATTCCGAAATTCGAAAACTGGACCAGAAATTCGTGTTCAGCGTCCCAAATAACACACAGAGAAATTTTGAGCCAAATTTGAGACTTTGACCAAGCTACCGTATACCCCCCGTAATCTATCAAAAATCGATGGAGGTGCTGCAGATTCGTGTTTCGCAGCACGAATAACCCCCAGAGCAACAATTGGAGCCGTATCTATCGTAGCACTCTGGAAATCGCCGAAAGTCGCGATTTGCCATCAAATTTTCTCACAATGGGAAGCTCTGCACGAATCAAGTCGAAAACTCCGAGAAAACAACAAGTAAGCCCCAGATTCGTGATCAGCGCTCCGAATAACCCATCTGGAAGGATTTCGAGCAAAAGCTGGCACATTTTTTGAAATGTTTTCAGAGCCCTCTAATTGGTAAAATGAACGCCCAACCGAAAATCCGTAAAGTCAAAAACGCTTTCAGTCTGTGCAAAGTTTGGAAATTGTACTTTCACCCGGAATTTGCTCAGTGGGGTAGTTTTGGGCGCTGCATACAATCGGGAGGTCCGTTTTCAGGTTGTCCAAACTCTAATGCGCGTTTTTGATAGAAAAAAGGCGCTTAACAAACAATTAGAGGTCTCTAGCCTATTCAAATCTGCAACTCATGACTTTCCTGCTTTTTTATTTTTAAAATGAAGAATCGAGCTTATTATCGAAGCTCAGTACGTCAAATAACCCTTCATTGAGCTGCCGAGATGTCGTACGTTCGTGCCGTGGCAGTGTGGAGGAAAGAAGATCATCTCCGTGCAAACCGACGTCATCCCCTCCACGAAGAGGGTTTTTGTCATGGGAGAGGTGCTGGCCGGCCGCAGCTCTCCTTCGGATTCTCCTGCAAAGGGCCGGCGTGGAGAGGAATCCTGGACCCGCTCAGAAGTACCTATGCGCCGCGTGCGGCAAGGATGTTACCAGGAGACATACCAGCGTTCAGTGCTTTGGATGCCAAAGGTGGGTGCATCTCTCCTGTTCGGGTCTCTGCTCTGTGAGGCATCATAACTCTTCTTTTCGATGTGTTTTGTGCTCCTCACCTACCAACTCTGATTCCTCAAACTCCAATCGCCCCCTTTCCATTGTACATATAAATCTCAACGGCCTTCGTGGCAAGCTTTCTGAGCTATCTCTCTTTGCACGTACTTACCATCCAGACGTGATCATGGTTCAGGAAACCAAGCTCTCTCCATCCCCTACAAATCCTCATCCCAATATCCCGGGCTATACTTCTTACCATGCTCCAAGGTCAAATCTTGGCGGAGGAGTTTCCACTTTTGTATTATCTACTCTTCCCTCACACCTCATACCTAACACTCCCACGGACGGTACTCTCGAGTACCTCCCGGTCCATCTCCCCTTAAAACTCCCTTTTCTCTCTTCAACATCTATATTCCCCCTACCACATCATGCCCTCCATCCTATGATCCTATTCTACTCCTCAGGCAGCTTTACGACTGCTCCCTCTCATCTTCGTCTATATTTGCGGGCGATTTTAATGCTCATACATTTTGCTCGTCTCTTGGCTCTGATGCTAGAGGAAGTGACGTCGAGGAATGGGCGGAGGAGTGCGACCTGGTCATACTAAACGATGATCAGCCCACTCGCCTCCCTGCCAACGGCCGATCTTCTAGCCCAGACATAACTCTTGTCTCTTCCAACCTTTCAAACACCTGCTCATGGTCTACCTCGACTACATTGTCTAGTGATCATATTCCTGTCTTTGTGCACATCGATCTCTCAAATTCTCTTGCTCCGTATTCTGGTGTTCGACAACGTTCTTATCTCAATTTAGGCCAAGCAGACTGGTGCCTGTTCAGCGAGGTTGCGCTCCGCCTGGCGGGTGACTATCCGTGGAACGGCAATGTGCATCAAAAAGAGCACCACCTGTCTGATGTAATCCGCCGGGCCATGAAGGCGGCTATTCCTGTTGGCCGCGTTAAGACGTTCTATCCAAACGTCACCAGAGAAATTCTCCAAAAGATTAGGACTAGAGATGCCAGGAGAGCAGCCGACCATCTAGACCCTGTCGTTGCTCAACTCGATGACGAGATCAGAAAAGATCTGGACAGGCACAAGAAAGAAGAATGGGAAAAGTTCACGGGACAGTTGGATTTCAAGGCGGACAGTGCAACTACGTGGAAGGTACTACGGAAGCTATCTGGAAAGAGCTCGCCAGCTACCGTATCCACCATTGAATTTGATAATAACGTTTTCAAGACGGGTAAGGAAGCCGCCTACTCTCTTGGAAAAGCTTCTTTGTCACAAGTACACGGCGTGGCCCGCAGAATAGAGTGACAGTTAGAGAGCTGTGCCGCCTCCCGCTCATGAGCACGGCCGATGCGTACACTGTGGCGCACGTAGAGAAGATCATAAAGGACATGCGGTACTCCAAAGCTGTCGGTCCCGACGGCATTTGTCCTGCTGTACTGAAGAAACTCCCGACTGAGATCCTTCCGCTCATCGTTGATATGATTAACACTTCGTTTAGCTCTTGCACTATTCCGCAAAACTGGAAGACAGCCAACGTCATCCCGTTGCCCAAGCCTGGCAAACCTCAGTCATCAGTAAAGGGTTATCGACCCATTAGCTTGATGTCACCTTTTGCTAAGGTAGCCGAAAAGCTCATTGTGGAGAATTTAGCAGAGCATAACGAGAAACAATTGTTTCAACACGGGTTCAAAAGGCTGCATTCTACAACTACTGCGTTGCTAGAAATTACTAGCTATGCAATCGACGGGTTTAACGCTTTGAAGCCATTGAGAACTGTTGCTGTCGCGTTGGATCTCACCAAGGCTTTTGATACGGTTAACCTAGGAATCCTGTCAAGAAACGTTTTGGAGTCGTCAATACCACCGTGGCAAAAGCGCTGGATATCGGCCTTTATCAAAGGTCGACGGGCAAGAGTCATGTTCCAGAACCATGTCTCCAACAGTATTCCTATGGCAGCTGGAGTCCCCCAGGGCGGTGTTTTATCACCAGCTCTCTTCAGTCTGTATCGCGAAGATATGCCTGAACTACCACAGGATATCAAGAATGTCGCGTACGCCGATGACATAACAATCATGTGTTGAGGCCGGGCTATACAGGTAGCCGCCGCCAAGATATACACGTACTTAAGGACGCTGAAGAGGACGCTTTTTCGACGACAAGATGCTAAAGATCTCCGCATTCAAATCATCCGTATCCGTCCTCACAACGGACCCATCCGAGCACGGAGTTCATCCGGATGTAGAGTGGGATGGAGACCGTCTGCCTGCTGCTCGATTTCCAAACTGCTCGGTCTTGTGCTCGATCCGTCGCTCAAGTTTCATAAAAATACCGAGCAGAAGCAGGCTGTCGTTAAAGCCAAACTCAATGTTCTCAGGGCCCTAGGCGGTACCTCATGGGGTAGCAGCAAGGAAACGATACTCATGACGTATAAGGCGATTCTTCAGCCAGCCATGGAATACGCCGCACCGGTTTGGCAGCATCTAGTTTCAGTATCTTCCTGGTTTAAGATGCAACGCGTACAAAATGCCGCTCTTCGCATTGCCACCGGATGTGCAAAGAGTTCCCCAGTCGAGCATCTGCATGCCGAAGCCCGTCTATTGCCTGTGAAGGAGCACTGTCAGCTGCAAGCCCAACAATTACGAATCAATATTATTAAGCAACCAAACCACCCGTCCTGGAGAGTGCTTAACCCCGTTAGAGAGAGAGCCAAAAGAATGCCATTTGCCGATGCTCCATGCAAAGTTAACTTGCAGAGATGGCACGAGTCACAGCAAGAACGACTCCGTCTTTTGCGCGAGGAGCACACCAAGTTCGTACGGTGTCATCTTGAGAAGGCGGCGGTGAATCCTGTACTAGGAGAAGTACCGCCCCCAGTCTGCGAATCCGAGACTCAACTCGGAAGAAGGGCTAGATGCACACTGGCATCGTTGCGCTGCGGTCACTCGTCAATGCTCATGTCCTACGTCAACAAAATTGACAGCAGCAAATCTGATGTCTGTCCGGACTGCGGTACTATCGGCCATGATACAGCACATTTATTTCGCTGTCCGGTGAGACCTACCACGCTGACCATAATGGATCTATGGACGAATCCACTACTGGTCGCCCAGTTTCTTCACCTATGACAAAACCCTCGATGTGGCTGCAAAGAAGAAGAAGAAGACCCTTCATTGAACTTCTTAACCAAATCATCCAAGAACTACAAACGTCACGTTCAGCTCAGCTGTAGGAAATATGAAATTTGACCGGCTATAACCTTTTTCGCTGGTGTCCGCAGCAAAGTCCGAGTTCAGATTCGGGGAGGGCTTGCCAGAGTAGACTAGAAAAATTTATCAGCTTTTTGATCCGTGGGAACACCGTGCGAGGTTCCCTAGTAAGTAACGGAGAGGTTTTCTCCTTGGAGCCAGGTCATTTACAACGGATCAGGTTCTCAAAAGTGGCTTAAAACAATTTTCGGGGTTATTTGGGGTGTTGAATACGACTTCCCGGTCAAGTTGTCGAATTTCGAAAACTTCGACAAGTATGGCTTGCAGTCTTTCACCGAGGGCAGATTTTCGTGGCAGAATGCGACGACTTTTGATGATTCCCGAAGCTCTGAAGCAGATTTTCTATAAGACTTTCCTCTGTGGGAGTTATTTGAGATTTTTATCAAGAATCTGGCATCCTTATCGATTTTTTGAAGACTTTATCCCTTTATGAAAGAGTGTCTGGCACCATGTGAAAAATCTACAGTTCAGTTCAAAACGAAAATGGTGTTTCAACTTGGTGAATGGCTCTCAAAGGCATGGTTTGCGATAAAAACGGTTGTTGTTACCGTACGAGAATATAGATCAGGCCATCACAAAAGTGAAGTTAAGTGAAAAGTTCTAGAGAAAGTAGGCGTGAACAAATGGGAACGACTACAGTTGACCGCAATGTTAAGGCCTCTTTCAGAGCTCGATCGCTCTGCGACGCGACCGAATGAAAACACTGTGTATCGATCTGGTCGTGTCGCGCGATCAGGTCGCCGGCCTTTCAGACATGATCGCGGGGAAAGTCGCCTAATCGCACGATTGGGCGACTGAGATGGCCAGATCGCGTCGCCGTGCAGTGCACGGCGAGGCGACCGATCGCGGCGACCGCTTCATATGTGCTCGTTAAAATTCCTCTTTTTTCACATTGATTCAGGCAAAAGAATCATAATACAAAACGATTATTCTCATAAAATGATTATTATCGTAAAATGACAAATCACAATGCACCTTTTTATCATAAATGACTAAAGAATTGCGCGACACCGCTTCGACACTGGGAGAGGTCATCTACTGGAGTTACCCGGAGGATCTACTGCTATCAGCTGTAGATGAACGGGATTCTCCTGTAGATGACCGATACCTTACATGTTTTTAACAGGTATACTAGCACTGCAGAACAGAACTCGATTTTGGAGGGAATTTCAATTTCCGGTGAAGCGGTAACCTAACCTTTTTTTACAGGGATACACTTTTTCCGGGTTCGAACAGGGGACCCCGAGACATGCCACTGGGGTAATCCCCTTGGGTGTCCCCACAGGAGGGAGGTGACCCCACCGCCACGGTCCGCAGTGGGATGCACCCCACCGTAGACCGTGGGGAGGTGGCCCCACAGTTGGGTACCACCCCCCCCCCGAGCCGTGGGGAGCCCCCTCCTCTCGGCGACAAAAATTATCCTCCGGTATCCGGTGGATCTTCAGGTGAGTGGCTCGAGGCCACCTTCCAGGTCCGGCTCCGAAGAGCCGACTGAGGCACACAGTGAGATGAGAAGCCTTTTATACCAGCAACATTGTCAATACCTTTGTCTAAGTGATCCTGACGAATGTCTGGCGTCATATTTGAGGTTTGTAGGTGTTCACTGCATTCAGTACATTTGAAATGACGGCAAAACATTTGCGTCGCGGCTGCAGAGCGGCGATTACTCCATTAATTCACCTAATCAGCTTCATTCGTTCATCTGTAGTACAATATACCTCCTGTAGTTCCTCCAAACCGTCAATTTCTCCCGCAGATCTCCTCTCCCAGTGCCGGAGCGCGAACATGAAATAGGCGTCGATTAGAATGTGTACGTAAAAGTGCGTGGTCGCCAACTTCCGCGATCGGGCCTTCACACTTCCAGAATCTGCGATTTCCACGGCGACGCGACGGTCGCGTCGCCGTGCACACGACCGCGTCGCAGAGCGATCGAACTCTGAAAGAGGCCTAAAAGGACATGGTGCGGTTGCGGACTAGCACTAAATTACGGTAGAATCTGGCACTTTGCCAGATTTCGTCATCGATCGGCGCCAGCCGTCGTCTCTCTGCTCACTAGAATATCAGCTGTGGCGCCGATCGATGACGAAATCTGGCAAAGTGCCAGATTCTACCGTAGTTTTAGTGCGAGTCCGCAACCGCACCATGTCCTTTCAACATGCGGTCAACTGTAGCTACTGGATGTCCACCCGCACCCCCCCCCTCTCTCTCCCATCGACGACATTTTCGTGAGTATTTGTTTTGCCCTCTCATTTTGCTCTTAAAAGCGCAGACCAAGCTCGTGGGTCAAATTTTATATTATGGCCCGACTGCTGTGTGTCGAATTCTGCCAAACGCGGAATCTCAACTCTTAAGGATAGGGGAAAAAATCAAGCACCCATACCCTCCGCCCCCGGAATCAGTACCCACTCCCTCTACCCACTTTAAGGTTCTCGATCTCTATATTGACGTGATGCGCCACGGATATTGATCAAAATCTACGTTCTTGCTTTTGTTGTCGGTCTAGCTTTATGCTGTGATTTGCTTCGGTGCGACCGCTGCGAACGACAAGGAAAAACAGGCCCGATACAACTCGTCCTCGAATTTCTCACTACGAAATTGCAATCTTTGAGGGGCTTTAACTCCGTTTGTAGTGGGTTCCTGAACGATTCGGTAGACACCATTGTGATCAGCACGAAATTCTCTCCAATTCAAGCGAAAAAAGTGGGAAAGATCCTGAGGTCGGACTGTGCCTCTGAAGTAGGTATCGTCGATCACTGGTCGAGAGAGCGCCGCGTCGAACACATGTGGCACTCACGCAAGCGGGGAGGGAGTGATGGGATCATTACCTTCTCGCTTGCGTGCGTGCCACTTGTGTTCGACGTGGCGGTCTCTCGACCAGTGATGGATCATAGTAGTCTCTTAAAGTAGCTGGCAAGTGCTTTAAGGGCAAAGATCAATCTCTGAATTATTTCCAGTTTTTTCTTGCTGAATTCGAGGAGAATTTCGGGCTGATCGCGAAGGTGCCTCCGAATCGCTCGTAACCCACTATAAAGGGAGTTATGGCCCCCTCCCAAGATTGTCAATTTGAACGGTGAGATTTGTGGACGAGTTCTCTCGGGCCTGTTTTTCCTCGTCGGTCGCAGCCATCGCACCGGAGCAGACCACACCATAAAGTTGGACCGACAAGATATGGAAGAACGTAGATTTCGATTGAAATCCATGACGCGTCCTCTGAAAAATATTGCCGCAACCCCCCGCGACTCCTCCGGCTCGGCGCCTGCCGGCCGGGGGAGATGCGGGGCACAACCGCGGTCGCGGTAGAGTTGCGGAAGCTTGTCTCACGGAGAAGTCGCGGAAGAGTCCAGGGACCCGGAGGAGTCGCGGTATAGTTCGGGATCGCGGTGAAGTAGCGGAATAGTCGTCGCGAAATGGGCGGAAAGAATGGGTGCTCGATTTTTCTTGCTTATTTTGAAAAGTTGAGATTCCGCGTTCTGCTTGCTAAACACAGCGGTCGAATCATAATATCAAATTTCACTCATGAGCTTGGACTGTGCCTTTAAGTGCAAAATAAAAGACGACAAAACAAACATTCATAAAAGTTTCGTTAATTGGGGAGGGCGGACACCCGGTAATTAGCCGTTCTAACTTATTTCTGTCCGTTTTTCTCCGACTTTTCACTAATTTCCGCTCTTGCGATGGCTAAACCTTCATACCTTCTCATGAGGATAAAACAACAACCGGTTTTAATTTGCTATCCGCTACTCTACTCTGCACTTCATAAATTGCCACGACATTTCTTCTTGGTTCTGTTTTGCCGTTTGCGCTTTTCTTGCACTCTGCTCGTAAACGTCAGCGGTGTGCGTCGCGTTGCGACATCGCTCACGTCCTATCTATCGATCAGTGGTGACAACGACGTGTTGCTTACAGGCCTCCTCGACCACACTATATCGTCGCACCAAACTACACCTGTCTGCCAGCCATCGCGCGCCGCACGGAGATGGATGTGGACTTAGGTTGGTTTCCTTCAGCTGCTCCTATTGCTTCGCTGCTTTCGAGGATATACTGTAGCCAGCTGGGAGAAGCATGTCAGCTCATGCTAGTGAAAGTGTGCAGTCCCCGCTGTCTGAGTCACATTACTTTATCTCTCTTCGTGTCATATTTTGGCCCAATTTTTACTAACATAGGTATGAAGTGGATTACACATAATGGGGGGGGGTAGGGGAAGAATCAGCACTCGCGGAGCTGCATCGAGGGTTGTCGAACTGCATACACCAGTCTTGGAGTGGCGATGCTAACCTCATACTTCGTAGCTTTGGACCTTTTAGACACTACACCCCCTTTGGGAAACCCAAACCTGCAGCCTTGGTGCTGGACCGAGCCGAAGCGGCAGATTCGCGGTGGAATTTTTTTCTCTATTACAAAAGCATTTCAAAACGTCCAGGTTGATCCGAGAACTGTTCGAGCTGCAGTGAAAATATCTAGTAAAGTGTTTCTTGTTGGTGATGCGACTGCTCATGGCTCGTCATGTGGCTGTCTTAGGTGGTATAAACACATTATTCTCCACAGGTCTGGCTAGATTTAGGGGAAACACTCAATGTGGTTATGCCCCTTTCACAGTTCTATCGCAGATATTTGCGGTAACACGCTTCGAATGAGAATCGAAGTGCGACGCGATCGCGATTGATACTCATTATCATGCTATTGCATCGCACTGCGATTGAACTCTAATACCTTCATCATACTTTTGCGACACGGGCGAATGCCGCGATTATCATTAGGAAAATGAGAAATCAGATGTCTGATAGCCGTATGAGAAATCTAATTTCTTATTTTTCTGATGATATTCCGCGGCATTGGCCGCTATCGCAAAAGTATGAAAGGGTGTTACTCGTAAACGCAGCGATTAAGCGCAAGCGGCGGCGAGCGGCATTTGGGTGGACAGTATGCGAAGGTGTAAGTGGCTGGGTTTTACGGTCTTCTTAGTTACCTTCGTTCTTCTTAGCTTTTTTTGAATATCTCAAGTTTCATTTGTTATTCGTTCCGTAATGGGTATCGTGTGGATCTGATATTTGAGGCGGTTTTTGGCTGGGTATTGTAATGCGCGCGTTTAACTCGAATTCCAGAGATCGAAATCTGTGGAATTATTTACTTTTTTTCTACATTTCTTAGAATTCATAGTATATACTCTACAGGTAAGAAAATTTATACCTTTCAGATATTCAGGGAAGTGTAAGTTACGAAAAGTCGAAATTTCTGGGTTGAAGAACTAAATCCTATGTTTCTTCTTAATTTGAAATATATATATATATATATATATATATATATATATATATATATATATATATATATATATATATATATATATATATATATATATATATATATATATATATATATATATATATATATATATATATATATATGTATATATATATATATATATATATATATATATTTATTTATTTATTTATATATTTATTTATTACATGAACGGGGTCATGTCGTCATAAGAAAAATAAATGAGAAAAAAGGATAAATTGGAATATACTCAGTAACAACCACTACATGACATCCACTATAGTCAACAGCCTCACGTCGGATTTAGGTAGCAGTCAACCGTGTTTTTGAATACCCGTAAGTTGTGAGAAACAGGCAATCTCTTGCTCAATTTTAAGAAATCTGAGCCGGCTCTAACAGAAAAAAAGTGTGACCGGCTCCTTAACCTAGCTCTTGGAATTACGAGTTTCTGAGAACCTCCTCTGGTTATAGAGCTTCTCAAGGACCAAAAGTCGCTCAATTTAAGACCACAATTACCATGCATTATTTTATGGAACATAATCAAATCAAATTTCAGTCTCCTGTACGCCAGTGAGCGCAAGTTGAAGATACGATTCCGTTCATGGGAAGGAATCTGGTCATACGAAAACCTTGCGTCCTTATCAACAGTTTTCTAGTAAAATTATTCTGGACACGCTCGAGCCTTGCTACGACCTGTTTCTTGTATGGGCTGAAAATCACTGTTCCATATTCGAGCAGCGGCCTCACATATGTCCTAAATGCTCTGAGAAGCGCGGTACTGTTATTTGTGGAAAGAGCCCTGAATAAGTTGTATACAGCCCTCGTAGCTTTCCCCGCAATGCGTTCACAATGCACATCAAAACTGAGATCTCTGGTAACAAAAAAAACCAAGATCTTGGATCTGTTCGACCTTCTCAATTTGTTCACCTTCTATTGCATAATGTATTTCATTGTTATTTGAACCAAGATGCAGGAGTTTGGTTTTTCTCTTTAGATAGTGGTAGGCCCCAGTCATTAGCCCACTTATGTACCGAATCAATCGTTTGTTGTAATGCACGAAAATCTTCAACATTTAGGACTGGCTTATACAGCTTGAGATCATCGGCAAAGGAACAACATTTAACATTGTTAGAAGTAACGAGGGTGGGTAGTTCATAAGTGTAAATGTTAAAGAGAACCGGCGAAAGAACCCCACCTTGAGGAACACCGCTAAATGCTTGCCTAGGGCTGGACAGGGTTGAATTAATTCGCTCACTAAAAGAACGACCTGAGAGGAAAGATTGTATCCACGCGACTATTCTTGTATGAATACCGATGAGATTTAATTTGAGCACCAGTTTTTCATGGGAAACACGGTCGAAAGCTTTAGAGAAATCTAGGTAAACGTCTACCGGATGACCTCCTTCGAGGGAAATGGTCCAGTCATTGATGGATTGAAGCATTGCTGTGACCGTCGATTTCCCTTTCTGAAAACCATGCTGGTAGGGCGATATAATTGTGTGTTTCTCAAGATGGGCCTCTATTCTTTTTTTGAGGATTTTTTCGAATACTCTGGCTAGTATTGATGTTAAACTTATTGGACGATAGTTCTCAGAAGAATATGGAGGTTTTTTTGGTATAGGTGTGACAATCGCCGTTTTCCACCTTGAAGGCATTTCTGATCTCATGAAGCTGAGGTTAAATATGTGCTCCAGGGGGCCTGCAATGATATGGGCAACTGATTTGGAAAAGAGGAGCGGGATGCCATCCGGAGTTTCCGAGAACGAAGACGGCCATTTTGATAGCAAAGTATAGATTTCTTCTGCAAAACACCAAGCCGAGTCTTCCATAAGAGGGAAAAGAGGATCTCCCGATATATTACTGACCCCATCCGCGTCTTGTTTATATACTTTCTTGAAAACGTTAGCAAATAGCTCAGCCTTTTCAATATTGTTTCTGATTGATTTGCCGTCTTCCAAAAGAATAAGACCTATCTTAGGATTATGTTTCAGCTTAGTATTGCGAAATTTGAAAAAAGCATTTTGTTTTGGGACTCAATAATCTTTTTTTCGATAGACTTGTTATATTTCTTCAGCTTTTTGTCGAAGACTCTATTCAGCTCTCTGAAGTCACTCCACTTTTCACAAGTGTTAGAGGCAACTGCGGTATCCCATGCCTGCGATTTTTTGAGGAATAGTCTTTTGAGATAGAAGGGCAGATTGAGTTGATGGGGTGGGATCTTTTGGAGTGGCACAAACATATCAATGCAGTGGTTCAGAATTGACAGAAACATTTCATATTTTTCATCTACGGACGAAACGTTCAGAAAAGAGCCAAGCCAATCGACCTTATGCAGATAAGAACAGAGAGCATCATAGTCGGCGGTCCTGAAGTTGCGATTCAAAACATAATTGATTTCTGGTTTGGTTAACATTAGGTCAAAACGTACACAAGAATGATCACTAGAACCCATTGGGGACTCTATTTCTATGTTTTCGACAGCGTTCAACTCGGTGCTCAGAACAAGATCCAAGATGTTGTTTCCTAGAGTACATTTACGAACATATTGGAATAGTTTATGATTTTCACACAGTTCTAGGAATGCTTTCGACAAAGAGCAGGCAGCGAAGGGTTTATCTCCAGAGACCCAGTCAATGTCGGGCATATTTAAATCTCCCACTATGAGGCAGCTTCGGTCACAAGAAATCAGATCACTGAGTGCTTTAACCAAAGTAAATGTGTTGCGAGCAGGGCAAGATGGAGCTCTATATACAACTGTTATGCGAAAGACCTGTGATTCAGGGAACAAGTCGCAGCAAATCAACTCATAAGCGCCAGAAATGGATTCTTTGAAAACCAATGATGGAGACAAGATTTTTTTAACTACTAAAGCGACTCCTTTTTTACGTAGACGGTCACATCGTAGTATATCGTATTGTGCACAAATTTCACCTAAGAGAGGTTCCGTATCAATAGTTGCGTTACACCAAGTTTCTGTGAGAGCGACTACGTCGAAATCAAAATTTTTAAGCATGAAAACTAGAGCATTTCTGTTGCTCACCACAGAACGGATATTAGAGAGAAGACAAGTCATATTGGACTTACCATGTCTCCGACGATCGGCTAGCAGTTTGACTGGTGAGGTTATACAACAGGTACAGGCCCAGAATTTGAGGCAGCAGGAACATCATGTGACTGTTGCGAAACATTGGCAGGTTGGGTCGGCGTAGAAAATGATTGCGAAACAGTTACAGCAGAAGGAGGCTCAGAATGTGGGTACATCTTATTCCGCTGTGCACGTCGTGCCACTCTCTCAGCATAAGCTCGATCCCTTTCCTCCCTGGTTAGGGAGTGTCTTATGAAGACCTTAGGGATAGAGTAACGCTTGAGGCTAGGAGCACGATTTACAGCAAGTTCAGCGAAATAAGAAGTGGGAAGAACAACTTCAGTAAATTACGAGATTTGTGATTAGGTGACGCCATACGATAAACAGAAACGGGCACACACTCAACACCCAGGTAATCTAGCACTTGACGGACGGATACATAATCATTAAAAGCACGGGTAGTAGAATATTGTGAAAAAACCTCAGGAAGTCCAACAATGACAGTGGAGCGTTTGCGTTCAAATTCCTCAAACAGATCATTTGGAACAGTACGTGGAGACGAAGTTATATTAGTAATGGGTTTATCTGGTGCTAGAGAGTTAGGACGAACGGATGAAACTTTAAGGGCAGACTTAAGTTGATCATTCTCAGCTCTCAGCGTGGCGATCTCACTCTCCAACTCACGGTTGCGGCAGATGACGGAGTTCAGCTTGTTTCGATCCTCCAGCAGAATAGCGATTACAGACCGTAGATGTACAGGAAGAGTCTGGTTATTCAGTAGCAGCTTGACGTCGCGGTCGAATGAGTCGGTTTGTTCTCGCGGCGAAGTGTCCAGACGTAACTGGATAACACGACGTTCGTCAGAAGGAACAGCAACAAGTGGGGTATCCATGCAGATAGAAGTAGACCGGAATATCAGTTTTCAAACAACTTTAGACGACGGTATTCAGTATGCGAAAAGGGCTGATGAGTTGAGGATAACAGGTCGTTCACGGCAGACTAATCGATATGTCGACCGCTCGCCATGAGAGCGCAGGCGAGAATGAAAATTTTTTCCCTTCATTTTCAGGGCGCTTGATCGAAGTGTGAGGTAGAGGTCGTAAGCAGAATTCTCGCTCTATCTAGCGCTTTGTGGCTCATCATAAAAACTTGGATCACTTCCGCATCTTACACATTCAATGTGTTGTCCTTGTTAGTGAATATATTGAAAGGTTTATACTTGCTTCTCAAAACAGCTGAAGCACCAGATCGATCCGAATTTTTGAACAATTTGACCTCTCCGTGGACCAAATGATATCATCAAAGCAGGTTTGTGGGAATTTCGAGTGCGGGAAAATTTGCATTTTTGCAAAAATCGCAACTTTTGCAGTTTCCACTTTATGCCGAAAATTTGTGGCACCAAATGTCGTAAATTGGTATTAAGTTATAGTTTCCTATTCATCGATTTTTGATTTGCGAATTACATAAAACAAATTTCGGATATAGATTTTGGAGCTATTTTTTTTTCGATTTCGGAAAAGATAGCAGGTCACACGGGGTAAATATGTATATTCGGCTGAAATTTTTGAAAAGTTGAAGTAGCTGGTTGCCCCTCAAAAAACTTTCGCAAACTTGTTTTGATGCCATCATCTAGTCTTCAGTGGGGCTAAATGATTCGTCAATTTGAATTGGTTTGATCCTTTAATTGGAAGCGAATATAGGGATCCTGATATGTTTATCACATAGACCCCACTCTTAAATTAAATGTAAAATGCGGAAATGATGAAGTTTCACAGTGAACCACTAAAGGCATCAAATGGAGGGAGAATTTCTATGGCGAACGCTATATTACACTCTGATAAGGCACTCGAAAGAAAAAAACAGCAGAAAAAACGTGGAAACTGATTTCTCAAGTCATTATTCGCTAGCCACTAAAAAGGGTAAGGAAAGAAGGAAGAAAATTGGGAAGGATTACGTGAAATTGGTTTCTAACCCTCGAACCTGGTTGCCGCGACGCAACTGCTCGCATTAATTCGTGAGCAAAACGATACAGCGTATAAACTCACAGAAAAGAAATAGTGTCACCTGGAGAATGTTTACGATCAAAGCCATATCCTGGTTTGGTTGTTTTGTAGGTACATTAGGCGATGCAGCCAAAAAAACCAGTCTTGCCTGTCAATGAGAGTTTTGCTCGAGAAACAGCCGTGAAATAGTCTAGAAATAGCCCAGCAGGCTCCGCAGCGACTCCTGGTGGGCTATGTCGCGGCTATTTCTCGGCTTTTCACGAAGCGGACATGAAATATCCGAAAAATAACGAGAGGTAAGCAAAAATGACCAAGGCGCAGCCGTCGCCTGCTCGCCGAGCCGCCATCGGGCTCGCAAGCGGTTGGGCGGGGCCTACAGAGGCTGAGCGTACCTCAAACTTGTATAATTGAACTGAACGAAGTGTTGACATCTGAATCATGCCTCTGGAATGTGTCGTATATGTACTTACTTGGAGAGCGCTATTTCTGGGCTGTTTCGCGGCGAGCATTATTTTGCGGCTATTTGGCGGCTATTACGCGGCAAGCAGGAATTTCGCGGCCATGTCGGGACTATTTCTCGGTCAAAACTCTCGGAGGTATTGTGTGTTTGCCGTAGGGTTCAGACGTCAGGAGTAGTTTTGCGTTTTAAGTTTCTTAGATGAGTGACTTCTGTGTTTCTACCAGAAACTCTTTAAGAATGCGTTTTCAGCGTCCATGTTCGGACGTTAGAATTTTGAAATAAAGAGTTACAAGTAACTTCGGCTATTGTTCTCTGGAAGGGCATCTCTTTCATGATGTGGGCTGACTTATCGATATGGCGGCTGACTCATGCGATAATCGCCACTTTCTGGCTGTTTTACGTCGTTCTTTTTCCTCGCTTTCCCTTAAAGGACCCAGAGCCTACGTTTCTGCCAAAAAATTTAAAAAATTTTTGTCATCAACACTGGCTTCAAATTATTCAAAACTCACGATGAGCTTTCCTTTTGTGATTCATGAAATATTAGTTTTGATTTGCCCATTCCCTTCATAAGCATTTGCTAACCGAAATTGATTCTGTTCGGCTAAATGCATACAGTCGGCAGGGATCGCACCGATCTTCACGTTTCTTACTGGGCGTTAGGCCTCTTTCAGAGTGCGATCGCTGATTGCCGCGATGGCATGCTTTGAGTGCAGATCGACGTGCGACGCGATCTCGATCGATGCTTATGATTATCATCCCATCGCGTCGCGCGGCGATCGAACTCTGAAGCAGGCCTTATCGCGAACTCGGTGCGCGTGTGTTTTCGAGTCCCCTCCATTGCATGACGTCGCGCCTTTCGGCAGCGAGACTCTTATCGGCCTTGTACTGGTCGTTTACACTTCCGCCGCCATGTGACGCGACGAAGTGCCGTTCTATGAAGCATCGCTCATGTTTCCACCGCCTTGAGGCCCGGAGAAGTTCAATCTATGATATTGATCACGCGGCGCGGCACGATCGGTGTTAGGGGCCGAATAGACTACCGCCGCTGAAAGACGCGGCAGCATGCAGTGGAAGGAAATCGATTGTGTCGCGGCGCATGATCGATATTCCTTAACCGCATGCTGCCGCGCCTATCAGCGGCAGGAATCTATTCGGTCCGTGATAGAACTGCACTCTACGGCGCCGCTCGGCGGCGTAACTATAAAGGACCACTAATATTAATCGTGTGGCGCCGCATGATCAATGTCATGGAATCGTACTTCGCCGCGTCACTCGGTGGGGAACGGCGTCTCAATGAGCGCAAAAGTCAGCGTCATCTGGGCCGTGTGTATATTTTTAGCTATTTAAATCCTGTATATTCGTAGTGCACTCAATTTTGTCATTATCTAGTGGATCCTCTTGCTGAGCCATGTGCAGTGTGTGGGGACAAGTCAACTGGAACACACTATGGAGTTATATCATGCAATGGATGCAAGGTTGGTTTTGGTGGTTGTCTTGGAACTTCTTTTCTAGGTTTTGTATGTTGCTAATGTGCTTATCATTGTTGCCTTATTTTATTTTTACTGCTCTGAATTGGTTTTATTATTATATGTGTGTAGGGTTTAAGGCTCATTTTGCCCTTGCGTCGAGTTTAAAGAAATTTATGTTTTGAATTTTGCTGGTCTAGTCCACTGTATCAATCATCCGTATGCAAAATTTCCCAAGTACCTCAGGAGATCGAAAAACTGTAACCGTTTTGGATTTTAGAAGTTGAAATTTTCTAAGCCCAAACTTTGTCTTAGATTGTTATTTGGTGGAAAACTGTTACATGACTAGGATGGGTGATCCAATTTGTCAGCTGATCCAATGGATTTTCACCCACTTGCTGGCCGTTTTCAGTCGCTCTCACGTCCTTAGTCCTCCTCGAGGACCCAAAACTTATGTCTCTGAAAAAAAAACTTAGAACTTTTCCATTGCGAACACTGCTCCAGGGTGTAACACTGAAAACAACGAATTCGCTTGAGTACGTTATATTTAAATTATGCTCTGATTTTTGAGCATTTTTAGGTAATGAAAGTTATAAAAACAGTGAGGCTTGCGCACTTGTAGAACAACTCAAAAGAATTCTTCCTATTCGAGAATATGGGAATGTATGGAAAAACGGGATTCTCTCGCAAATGATAGAGCAGATCTCGGTTAGCAGTTTTTTTAGTAGCGGGCCTTCACGAAAGTTATATTTTTTGCTTAGCTAAGATAAGCTATTATTTTTTTCAATCGAAGTTTTCTCGAAGTTCTCCAATTTCGATTAGAACTGCACATTCGTTGTTTGAAGGTTTGGGAATTGAATGCTGTGAAATTGCCTCACAAGGGAAGTATGAAAAGCGTAGGTCGGATCTGCCAAAAAGACTAGTATGGTTAGTATCGCTTCTGGCCCAATAGTAAAATGCGCAGTATCCGCCGCGAGCAGCAGGTTAAAAGTTATGAGCATTTTTTAAGCCTGGCGAAAAGGCAAGGGTTCCCATCAGGCATTTTTTTGGAGTTTTAAAAAATTTTCTCGGACTTAGCTTAAAAGTTGTATGTAGGTGTAGTCTAGGGTGGTGAACATGAATCTGGAGTCCAATTGTCGAAATTTTGAGGTTTACTGTAGGTTACGGTAGGTAACATGTCATTTAGGGGTCAAAACCCACCTTAGTATTTTGAAAATCGATAAACGGACGTTAAATTCGTATTCTCCACCCCGAATAACCCCCGTTTACAAATTTTGAGTAAAATCTGAGATGTTGACCAAACTACCGTATACCCACCGTGATCTGCGAAAAATCGATAAACGGACTCCAGATTCGTGTTTAGCACTCCAAATAACCTTCAGCAAATGATTTTGAGACATATCTATCGTAGAAAACCGGAAATCTCGAAAGTGGCGTTTTTCCCTCAAAATTTTCCCCGGTCGGAAAGCTCTAAACGAAATGAGCCGAAAACTTTTGAAAATCGACTAATAAATCTCAGAATCGTGATCAGCGCCCCCAACCCCCCCCCCTGGGAGAATTTTAAGTCAAATCTGGAACATTTTTCTAAAACGCTTCCAGAGCCCTCAATTGGTAGAAATAAGCGCCCAAGCGAAAATCCGTACTAGTCCAAAACACTGTCAGGGTGGACAAAGTGCGGAGAGTGTGCGTTCACCCAAAATTTTCTCAGGGGGTAGTTTTGGGTGCTGAACACATTTATGAGGTCCGTTTCCGGATTTTACGATGAATAACGCGCTTTTGGAAGGTACAAAAAGCACAAAAAATGAGATTTTTAAGCTTGTAACTTCTTCGAACCTGCGGCTCGCGGCGGTATACTGCGCAGTTTTACTATTGAGCCACAAGAGATACTAACGACACTAGTCGTTTTGGCAGATCAGACCTACGCTTTGTATACTTCCCTTGTTAGTTAGACGCTATATTTGTCTTGGTTTCTGGGTAATTAGCCTGAACAAGTTTGCTAATGGAGTCTGCGAAAATGTAGAAACGTTTGGCGAGTAGAGCGTTTTTTTATGTACTTCGACGAAACTGAAGGACGGAATTCCACCGGTGTTTACAAAGTTACTTACACAACAGGTTGCTTCAGGCGATTTCGGAAAGAATTTTCAATAAGTGAACTAGATAAGTTTTCAATATTTCATATTAAGGCGGGCTATTTCATCATATCAGGTTTTTTTTTTACAAATTTTCGATAACGATCGAGGTGGTTGGATTAGTGTTGGTTTTCTTCAGGGATTCTTTCGCCGTACGGTGTTACGTGATCAGAAGTTCACCTGCCGATTCAAACATCAATGCGTGGTGGACAAGAGCATGAGATGTGCTTGCAGATGCTGTCGGTTCAACAAATGCGTCCGCGTTGGAATGAAGAGGGAAGGTACGGAGAACTAGTGCGATTTATCTAACTAAATGTGAGGTCTTCATAATATGTTCGGTTTGCGCCCCACATGCGTCACCGTAGTCGCTTTTAGGCCTATTCTCTGCTTTTTTGTTACTTCCACCCATTTTCCAGAGATAGTTTTCGAAACAAACAGTCTAGCTCGTAGGATTTGGTGAGAAAGCTCTCGAGGACGCGTTTTCTCGCCTTGTCCGTCTCTGTTGAATAACTCGCCAGATTAAGGCCGGAAACATACTTCCGTTGCGGCGACGCGTGAAAAGAAGCGGTATCGATCAGTCATGGCGATATTGTGCTTTTCAGGGAATCGTTTGTTTCTATAGGCTCAAAGGCAGTTTGGAGAGTCCAATGTGCTGAGATATTCGTCTAAGAATGGTTGACATCTACGTTTTCAATCCACTTGCCATAATTCTCAGCGAATATGCATATCGCCGCGATTTTTTTGACAACGTTGCCCAATGAAGGACGGCGCCGATGTCGTCGCGGCGATATACATAATTGCTCAATATTTCCGAAATTTGGTTGGAAACGAACAATTTAAGCGATCTCCATATCATCCCACTTCACTCAACGAGATGCTGTTTTTGCTCGTCAAAGCAATTGGTTCCCTCAGAAGCGCAATATCGCCGCGATCGATCGATACTGTCCTTTCTCACACATCGTCGCGACGAAGGTATGATCCAATATGATCCCGGCCGAAGGAAAGATGCTGTAATCGGGCATGAGAGGTGTGGTCCACCACTTCCGACTTGACAATTAGGGCGGCCTCCAAAGTGAGTCGGGGATGCGATCTTCAGATCAATGGAAAATTTTGCAAAATGCGAGGATTCTGTGGATAATTAATTTCATTTCTATATTTTAAACTAATTTTGAGCGCGTTTTTTAAAATATGATTTTATTCTTATTATTTTTACAGATTTTCGAAACGCTGAATATCAACAATCTTTGCATGGTGGCTGACGTGTGCTGCCCCCCCCCCTCGTCCCAACGCCTGAAGCTGCGAGCTCCCTCTGTTATCGTCACAGCGTCAGCCTAACCCTGTAGCTCGCTTCAAACTCGACTTTGAGCAAAACTGTGATGATATTCATGGCCCTGGCGGTGAAGCATACCTAATGGTAAAGCCTTTCTGGGGTTCAGGCATGTTTGGAACTAAAGAAGTTTGGTAGCCAGCCAAGTTTGGAACTACGGTCCCGCGGATCAGAAATCTGGCTGATTGCGAAATATCTTCAATTCTCTACTGAGCCCTCGCAAAGGCTAAACCATTGGGTAGTCCTCAAGGCCAGGATCATGTATATCGCCCTAGTGCCGCTGAGGCGAGTTAATCAGAAGGGACTAAAGACGAGGAAACGCATTTTCTCGCTTTCTGACCAAACCGGGGGTCAGTCGGTTCTCGCGTTGGTACTTTCATGTTTTCGGCAGATCTACATAGTACCAATTTTCTTAGCGTGGTGCAAAAATGATTGGGCGATCATGGGTGGGGGTCGAACTCATCAGTATGCAGTAACAACGGCACCGCTTCTCACTGCGCTACACGCGCTAAGAAGACTGTTGAACAGCGCCCATAGAGTCTGTATTAAAATATGTCAGTCTTGAGTTGAAGAATAAAATCATTTACCAATTGAAGTATTGGAGAGATGCGGCGCCATAGTTCACTAGCCAAGCATTTTATAATATTCAAAATGAACCCCTGGGAAGTTACATAGTTGTGACCTCATCTTTCTTGAGTTCCAGCTATACAGTTCGAGCGAGATCCAACTGGCGGCAGTCCATCGAAGCGCTCTCGTGTGAGTCCTGCGCCCGGTCCTGAACAGCAGACGGAGAATCAAGCTCCAGTTATAACAGCTCTCATGGATATGGAACGAAGGGTAAATCAGGTCAGCATCTCGGATGAGTTGCATGTGATCTACTTACTACATTTAGCGTTTTCTCAAGTCAAACTGGACATATTTTAGGCAAACCGAATGTGGTGCGTAGAGAAACGTTCATATTTCTATGGTCTAGTGCGTACTTCCCGCGACGAGCGACGCGACGTAGTGTTTGTCATCTATATCGATCGAAAATCGATATTGATGATATGCCCTGTCGCGGCCGCCCGTCGCAGGAAGTATGCACTAGGCCTATGAAAAGTGTCTAGATTGACTTGAAAGTTGTTGAACTTCGCGGATATTTTTGTTACAATTATTTTCATATAATTAGGTTTTCAGGAAATGTGTGCACGTTATCGAAATTCAGTGATTCAACCAGCAGCTACAACTAGTTTAGGCGGAGAACCGTCAACGTCAGCTTTCTCGCAACCTAACAAACCCTGTACTGCTGAGGTATGTTTGAGTTTTTTTTTTCGCGGTAAGGGTAAATATAAGCTGTGATTTGGCGTGAGCTTGAAGTGGCCTATAGCGAAAGAGAGCAAACAGTTGTTGAACAATGTCAGCCGCGACGCGACCGCTTGAGCTAAACCAGAACGATTGCCCTTCCCATAAGAAACTTGGGATATAAATACATTTTCCGCTATCATTTCTGTTTTTTTTTCTGCTCAAAAGATCACAGCTATCAAAACGAGCACATACGCAAACTTCGACGTTCAGTATTAACGAAAACTACTGCGAAAGTTCTGAAGCCCTCGAGAACTCTCATTGTTTGCCGCTACGCGTCAGCCGGCGGCTGTCTACTACCCGTCCCTGAATGTCTTATCCGTGCCACCACTAAATGGAAACCATAATTTCGGTGTTGTGGGTGTTTGACAGCACATAAGTAATCGGTGCTCGAAACCTTATGCACTCGTGGATTATAAAGAAGCAATTTTCATCAGGGAATTTTCAAGGCGTCAAAAAAATTTTTCTGGTTCGGCTCAACACTTTTAGTTGGGGGCCGTTGCGCTAAACACGAATATTGGGTTCGTTTGTCGGTATTCTGAGAGGAACTGATGGTTACGGTAGGCGTAATGGCTTTCAATGTAACGTCGGCATGGATCCGTAAGAGTGCGCGTTCACTGTTGAAGGTTGGCGCAAACTCGGTGCTATATTCTCTAACATAGGTGCACCGGGTTTGCGCCAACTTCCAATGGGGAACGCAAAGTCTCTTCAGGATTCATGCCGACGTTACCTAGCCTACCTTAGGATTCCGAAAATCCACAAATGGACATCCAATGGATTTGAGGAATTTTTCGTCTCTTACATCTCTCAACTTTGAATTTGCATAGGACTTGAACGAGATCTCCGTACAACACTGCTACTGATGGTGGAATGGGCTAAAGCCTTGCAGCCGTTTCGAACCTCATTATGGAGGATAAGATCATCCTACTGAAGAATTATGCGCCGCAGCATTTAATTTTGATGCCGGCTTTCAGGTAATAGTGGTGTCCTGTCTTCATACAAATCTATTATTTCTCAAATATCTAAGCTTTGTTCTTCAAGAAGTCCTGACACTACTCGCGTCTGCCTATTCAACAACACGTACATGAGTCGAGATCAGTCGAATGAGCTAAATGGGTTTGCTGCCTTCAAAACCAGCAATATTACGCCGAGGTAGTAAAGTTGGGGATCAGTTATAGATTCGTATTATGAATTCCGAATTTCTGAAACCTAGAGTTCTGGACGAGATTGTATGGCCAATGCGTCAGCTACAGATGCGCGAGGAGGAGTTCGTCTGCCTGAAAGTGGGTGGTGATATTTTCCTGATGTTCCTCTGTGAATCGCTCGCGTGTTTTCCGGGTACAGTGGGCGAGATGTGTTTAAAATGACGAGAAAACAAGTGCATTTCGTGGGGCATCAGATGGTGTTTTGTGTGAAAATGTGGGGTATTTGTACCCATTAAGCACGAAATGGCAATCCTCAAATTCGATCTTATTTCACCGGAGAGAGCTTAGGTTGTCACTCAATTTTTTCACTTCTCGTCCATTGTATAGTCTCCTTGTAGATTTTTGTCTAGTGAAGGAGGGGCGGTGGAGGTAGATCGCCGCGCGTGGTCGAAACCTCGTTGACCAGTGGTGTCGCTCCTGCTCCATTAGACTAAATCTTTTAAGGAGACCATACCTGTGCATGACGTGTTTTCATATTTATACAGTTGACTAACGTGGCTGTGCTCACCCGCCCTTCTTTCTTTCTCTCTGAGCTTATCTGTTCCTCTATGTGTTTGTCTCCCTGTCTTGTTTGGTCTGTGCATCTCTCTTCTTTTCCCTTAATTCTTCTCTCACCTCCCTCGTCTTCCTGCCTGTGTCTTTCTTTCTGTCCATCTATCTGTCCCTCCTTCTCTGCTTGCCTGCGAATCCCTATCTGTATATCTACTTCTCATTATGCCTTTTTATTTCTCTTTTTCGCCGTCTGTCTCTCAGTCTGTAAGCTTCTCTGTCTATCTGTCTGTTTCTCTTTCTGTGTGTTACTCTTTGTTTTTCTCTATCCCTTGCCTTCTATCTCTCCACCTTCCTGTCTTTTTCTTTGTCTGTGTGTCTCTGTCTGTCTGCCTTTTTGTCTCCCTCTCACCTTTTTTCTGTCCATCTATGTCTCCCTTTCTATTCTTGCTCATCTCTCTGCCCTCTCTTACCATCTACCAGTCCATTTCTCTCTGTTTGTCTGTCTAAATCTCTCTGTGTCTAACTCTTTTCATGGTGGCTTTTCATTTCTCTTTTTGGTCATCTGTCTGCTTGTATATCTGCCTGCCCGTCTATCTATCTATCTATCTAGCTATCTATCTATCTATCTATCTATCTATCTATCTATCTATCTATCTATCTATCATTTATCTATCTATCTATCTATCTATCTATCTATCTATCTATCTATCTATCTATCTATCTATCTATCTATCTATCTATCTATCTATCTATCTATCTATCTATCTATCTATCTATCTATCTATCTATCTATCTATCTATCTATCTATCTATTATCTATTCTATCTATCTATCTATCTATCTATCTATCTATCTATCTATCTATCTATCTATCTATCTATCTATCTATCTATCTATCTATCTATCTATCTATCTATCTTTCTATCTGTGTATTGGTCTGTCTGTTTCTTTTCTGTCTTTTTCTCTGTCCCACTGTCTATCTATCTCTCCTTCTTTCCTGCTCCATCTTCATCTTCGTGTCTTTCTTTCTCTGTTTGTCTGTTTCCATTTCCATCTGTCCTTCTCCTTTCTCTGTCTTACTATCTGTCGCTCTGTCTATCTATCTCTCTCCTTTCCCCTGTCTACGTATAACTGTCGCTCAATCTGCCTGTTTGTAAATGTCTCTGCCTTCTATTCCTTCCAGTATATTTCTCTTCTGCTCCCTTTTTCGATGTTCTCACAATTTTCACTGTTCTTTCCTACTCTCACTTCTTCCTCTCTCTTTGTTCGTTTGCCTTTAATTCCTTTCAGTACTCTTTTTGTTTCTTTTGTGACAATGATTTCTGTCTCTTTTCATGGACTCGCTCCTTCCGTCTATATCTCCCCATTCTCTCGCCGACGCTCTCCTCTCATTTTTTCTGTTCAGGCCTTAGCTTTTCTCCATCCTGAGGCGAAGGGACTTACTCCAACAAGTCAAGCTTTGGTGAGAGAAGCAAGGAACAAAGTGCTGAAAGCACTTTATGCATTCATCGTGGAAAATAATCGTGAAGAAGCACCGACGAGGTTGAGGCTTTAAATTTGTCGTACAATTTGAAATAGTCGCGAACAAAGTTGAGAAAATTTCAGGTATGGAAATATCTTGCTACTGGCTCCTGCACTGAAAGCGCTCACTCAGCTGCTCATTGAAAATATGACACTCACAAAATTCTTTGGATTAGCTGAGGTAGGTCGTTGCGTTCTTTTCTTTCAAACAGCAGGTTTCTCGCTCTGTTTTGTAGGCATAAAATGACAGAAAATGTTGTTGAATAGATTTCTATGAATGTAGATAAGATAAATATTTCGATCGGTTAGAGTTTAAAGTTGTTCGAAAATTAAACACCTGTATGAGATTATCGTCAGAATCGAAAAAATATGAGAGCTCGTGTTGGCCATTCTTTGGATCGATTTCTAAATACATAGTGATAGTTTCTTATTAGGTGGACTCGCTTCTTTCGGAGTTTATACTCGATGATGTGAATGACCAGAGTGCTGCTCCAGTCAACCTACAAGCGCACCTGTCATCTCCGACTACTCTACCAAGCAGCATAGCCTCACAGATGGCCGGGGTAAGTCTCTGAACTGCTAATTTTAGTATTTCTACATGCGGAAAACCTCCCTCTCTTCTCGTATTTCTGAAGAACGAGCATATGAAGAAATGGGGGGGGGGGCGGGTGACAGCTACGGGAGTGACATTCAAGCGCGATTTTCTGAGTGAGTGATGCTGATGAGTTCAACTAATTTTTCATAGATGACACCTCTGGAGGGAAGTCTGATGGTCAGTGCCGACACGACCGGTAATACTGTGATGACGATACTGTGACCCGCTCGAACAGCTGATGTGATGAGGAGGATAGTTCTTTCATCTTCCTAACAGCGTATACACGGGTTGTACAGTCGAGTTCAGCAAGATTGAGAGCGGAGAAGGGTCGGGCGAGCGGTCGGGATGCGGTAGCTCCATTATCTTATTGTGGTTGAGCCGAGATTGATTTCATTTTGTCTTCGAAAATAATTGCACGAAAGCAGCTGTGGGAAATGTGCGCGCTCTTAATGACCGCATCAACGGCTTCTCAGCGCCGCCCATTACGCATCTGACTTGATGAATTCGACTACAGATACCAAATGCAGGATGTTTTGAAAAAAAATTGTGCATACTGACCCCACATCAAAGGTGAAGAACTGAGGTTCTTGGCGACTTTCTCAGTTGGGTTTGCGTCAAGTACTCGTTTGAGATTCCGAAAATGGGGAAAAATACTTTTATATCTTATGAGCGCGTGTAGGGCAGCGGCAGAAGGCGCCACTGTCGTCCACACGGTCGAGTGATCGATCCTCGCCTGAGGTTAAGCGCGCCTTCTGTATCTTTGGAGTAGGTGAATTGGTTTCAGTTTTGTCTTAGATACTGACCTTGACTTGAACATCGGCGCCCTCGCAAGTCATTGTACGTGCGCAATACAGTTTCAACGCCTTATTCTGAATTCATAAGTGAAGTCGAGTGTGTGGCGCATTCCCAGAGGGATTGATCAACGCCGAGAACTTCATTCTTCTCTTTTCCTTCGAGGAACCTGGATGACACGAAAACGCCGAGAACTTCATTCTTCTCTTTTCCTTCGAGGAACCTGGATGACACGAATCGGAAACTGGTAGCCTTCTGAACGGCCGCGGACGAGATAGCCGCTTAGACGCGACGCTCGTGGTCCTTTATGCTCCCGCCACTGAGCGATGCGGCACAGTGCATTTTAATGATATTTGTCGCGCCGCGTGATCAATATTACAGGAATGCACTGTGCCACGCCGCTCGGCGGCGGAAGTATAAAGGACCCCTATGTGGCTGAACAGAGTAGCATCGCGGTGAGGCACGACATAAAGGGCTGCCGTATCGACAGATCGTGGCGATCAATCAATACGGTGGCCCATCATGAGGTCGAGCTGCGATGCCACTCTGCTCATCCCCTATGTCCGCTCCGCTGCTGGAGCCTTCCCTGGAGCACATTCAACTTGGACTCTTTGAGGGTCCAATTGATGGTGTTTCCATAGTGCGCGTCGCGTATAAGCAGCTAGTTCTTTCGCAGTTCCTCCTTTTTCGTGTACTGCGACCAGAACCCTGTCAAAACAGCCCAGTTTTCTTCAAGACACCATGTATCAGATACTTTATCCAGAGTGCGATGTTCAACATATCCCCTAGAATTCTTCAGTTGGCTAAGGTTCATGAATATTGCAGAAACTATATATTATGATACTTCTCAATGATTTACCTAGATTACTAGTTACGTAGATCAGTAACAGATTTCGTTTCCTTCATGGAAAACCAATGTATGAAGATGTTTAGTGATTTCCATTTGTATACTGGATATGATTGCTGCCTTGCTTGAATCACGGTTGTTTGCCCGCTTTGAATCAGGCCCATACTTTGTCCAAAATTTGCTTCGTTGAGCACATGTTAGCAGAATTATCATCATCTCCACGGCATTCAGGTCCGCCCGCCGCAACTTGTTGAATAGTGTTTGGTGTAGTTCAGTATGTACTTAGCTATTATAAAACTTGTAGCGACTGAATAGAGATGTATGGATTTCTTGAATATTTTTTTCTGATACTCAAGTAAATAAAGTTGAAGTGATCGCGGTGTTGAGAAGGGTACGCTCCTATTTTCATACCACTTTCCATTCACTGCTATTGGTTACCCTGCGTAGATCTCTAGCTCGGTAGCCAAACTAACATTTTTGCGAACATATGTAGTCCGGGGGTGTGTATACAAGTCTGTTGGTACCTGCTCGTTGGTGCCCCTGCTTCTACTGAACCCAGCAGACGTTTGAGTGTACACAGGGAACGTTCGGAGCGATATAGCGTGCACAACTATATCGCGAAAGTATCCCCACACATTGCATAAAGGTGTCGCCGTCCGGCACACTAAGGCCTCTGGTCCATAACACCTTAGGATCCGTACCTAGGAGTCATGGAGTCTTTGGCCACAAGCCACAATTTCGCCACCCTGAACTGTCGATCGCTGTCGAGTGATATCCAAAAACTGCGCTATCCAGACTTCTGAGCTATTTCCATGCACCGTTTGCTGCTTTGCAGGAAACCCGCCTCAAGGATAGACCCGTCATCAGCGTCGGAGAGTACACCATCTACTGCGGTAACGCTGACGTTAGGAGAGTGGGAGGCTGTGCAATAGCTGTAAGGAAGGATTTCAATGGTATGGTCAAGGAGTTCGGCTCAACGTCGTGTCGGAATGCATTCGTACGACTGCGGGATCACAGAGGATTCAATCTGTGGATAGTGAGTGCTCATGCGCCCACTGAAACCGCCGAAGACAATTCGAAGGATGCGTTTTATGAGGAAATCAATACGTTGCTGGCCAGGATACCTTGTCAACATGCTGTCGTCGTGGGGATTGACGCAAATGCGAAGATGGGACTTGATCAGGAATCCGAAGTACTCGGTAAATGGTTCTACCCAGTGGAGCAATTATCGGAGAATGGCTACCGCCTTGTCGACTTTTGTGAACGCAGTGGTCTGATTTTGACTATGTCCTGACGAGGAATATTCCAGTATCGGACATTCGAAGATCTAGAGCTGTGTGGGATGTCGCATTCGATTCGGATCACCGTCCTGTTCTGTTGAACTTCACTGCGAGGATTCATAAGAGGAAGCGAGGGGCTCAGCCTCTCCAGAGGATTGACATGACAAGTCTCAGAGATGAAGAGTGCAGAAGGAATTACCGACAACGCGTTTCTATTCACATCGGAGTACGGACTAAGAAGAAACTTTGCGACGCGGATTCTTTTGTCAAGTGCATCCAGGACGCTTCGAAAGAGGCACTCCCGGTTGTACAGCCTAAGAAGAAGTTCGCCTACGTCTCAGAAGAAACAACATCTACCTACAACAGAGTATGTGCTCTCCGAACTGCAGGAAACTTCGTGGAGGAGAAGCGTCTGAGGAGGAAGTTGCGTCGGCAGCTTCAAAGTGACCGCGAACGAGAGTGGACGTGTAGAGCTAAGGAGTTCGGAGAAGGCTTGGGAGGAGAAGAATCCGAAGAAAGCCTACACGTTGCTGCGACAGTATAGCGGGAAGATGAAGAGATGTTCTCCTGTCTTGAACACTACCAATGGAGTTGCTGTTGGTGATGCGACGCTGCCAATATGGAAGGATTACTTCAGTTCACTACTGAATCGTCCAGCGCCATCAGTACCTGAGCTCCCGCATGTTCAGAGAGCACATTACGATGTCAGTGAGGAACCGCCGACTGAGTCTGAAGTTTTGGATTGTGTCCGGAAAATGAAGAATGGAAAGGCAGGAGGAGATGACAACATCACTGCTGGAATGCTGAAAGCTCTTCCTCCGTCTGGGATTCGTGGATTTGACCAACACCACCCGTGCCATATGGATGAGCGAAAGGATACCCGATTCGTGGAGACATGCGATCATCGTACCTCTTCACAAGAAGCTATCCGTCACGGATCCTAAGAACTACAGAGGAATCTCTCTACTTCGTGTCATGTACAAGGTTTTAGAACGTATCATTCTCGAGCGACTTATCAAACATCGTGAAGGAACGACCAGAGATGAGCAAGCCGGTTTTCGACCTGGAAGATCGACCATCGACCAAGTGTTCGTCGTGAGAAGAGTAATTGAATCGTGGCAGCGGTATTCGAAGCCATTACAGCTTGCTTTTTGGACTTTGAAGCCGCGTTCGACTCTCCTCATCGTGATCGATTGCTCAATGCTCTGCGAGCAGATGGAGTCCCGGAAAAGTATGTTCGGTTAATCGAGGACATGAACAAAGGAACAACAGCAGCAGTTCGTACACCTGTCGGATTTACGTCAGCTTTCGAGGTGAAAACAGGAGTAAGGCAAGGAGCCGTTGCAGGACCTTTTCTTTTCAACTTCGCCGTTGATGACATCATGCGTAGAGTTGCAGAACAGTTTCCTGCGGATGTGATCCTAACACCATCAGGACGCTCCACTTGTCGACCTGGAGTACGCCGACGACATTGTGTTATTCGCTGAAAACAACGCAAAACTGCAAAGGATTGTGAACCTCGTTTCGAAGTATGTCGCAGCCTATGGACTTCTGTCTTCGTCCCGACAAATGCAAGCAGATGTGGGTCTCTCAGAGGCCTTCAACTGGAGTTTGTGTGGACGGACAACGTATCGAACTGGTGGACGATTTCTGTTATTTGGGCTGTTTGCTGAAGAACGATGGTAGTTATGCAGTGGATATTCGACAACGATGTGCGAAAGCTACGTCTGCATTCAATTCTCTAACCAAGTGTTTGTGGTCTACCACCATCGCGAAGGAAGTCAAGTTGCGCGTCTACCTATCCGCTATTCGCCCTATCATGATGTACGGATCGGAGACGTGGGCAGCACCGAAAACACAGATGGAAAGGTTGGATTGCCCGGAGAGGAAGCTTTTTAGGCGTTTGCTTGGATATTTCTGGCCGCGTGTATGCCATAACGAAGACCTTTACAAGGAAATCGACGCAGTACATCAACGCTTGACACGAGGGAGGTGCCAGCATCTCCTAACGCCATCTCAAGCAGCAATGGAAAGTCGACTTCGACTGCTCGGGCATATACTAAGAAGAACGCCGGATCGTCTCGTACAACACGCTTTAAAAATGCTTCCAAATCCTGTCTGGAAACGGCCACCTGGGCGTAGGCGAAAGTTCTGGACGGATGTGGTTAAAGAGGATTTAAAGTCACTCGGCATCGAAAGACAGTTCAGGCGCGATGTTTCGTTTCGCAGGAAATGGAATAGTGACAGCTGGATGGAATGTGTTCAAATTGTGGCTGAAGACCGTGAAAAATGGACACGGCTGACTACTAGGACGGCACACCTCGGTGAAGATGCGGAATGACCGCGTCAGGCGAAAGCCAACCGATTAAGTAAGAGTAAGTAAGAAAATAAGTAGTCCGTGTGTTTCGATTAATTCCCCCATCGCCGGCGTGGTCAGGAGCTATTCATACACCTCAATGTCGGCGCTTGACGCACGTGACTGGCGTTGCAGCATGAACACTTGGTACGAGCGGGAGGATCGTCGCGCGCGTAAAGGGACTATGAATACTCTATCTTATGCTGGTGGCTGTCAATAGCTATGAATCGTTTGACAGGGCCACGGTCTTTGAGCTGAAATCTAAATTTTCGCAATGGCATCTTGTCTAGAATTAGGCATCGTTCGTTACGACTGTCCTAAGGAGACTGCCCGTCCATGCATATGGTCGGCGTGCGTGTCGAGCGGCCGTCATAAGGCATTTCTTTGGAGAGCCTTTCCACGGATGCAACAGCTGACTGATATATTCTTCATAATTCGTCTAATGTTTTTGCTAATCGATTCATATGTCCGACAAATACCCTCTCGACTGCCGTTCGACACGCACGCCGACCGCGTGGGCGGGCAGTCTAATCAGGGCAGACTTTACAAACGTTGCCTAATGCTAGACAAAATGCTATTGCAAAATCGGAGATTTCAGCTCATAGACTGCGGCTCTATCAAGCGATATCTAAGTCTACGAAGGTGTTTGCTATTGGAAGTCCCCGGCATAAGATGGGCTTTTGAAGACTTGTTTTTTTTTAGGGTTAGCTTCACGTGAGGTGAAAAGAAACCTCTTCGATGTTTTTGAAACTTCCTTGATAGATCGAAGACAAGCTGGAACGAATCAGCCTGTCATGGAAGCAAAGCAGGTCAGCTTTTAAATCGTTTCTTGATCTGCAGGGATGCATCGAGAAGACTTTGGGAGAGTGGGGTATTCTCCTTCTCATCACCTTTGAAGAACCTTTTATTCGAAACAACAGTTTATGTCAGCTACGACACCGCTCGTCGGATATGATCAGGAGGCGTGCGGGGACTCGTTCTCGCGTCTCCGAGGCCCTTTTTGATAACTCTCCAGAACAATTCTTTTCCACTTCTAAAAAAATCTCTCAAGATCGTGGTGAGAAGGTTGAGTTTGAACAAAAAAGTTTGGGATGGATGTTTTTGTCTGTCATACATTATGCAAATGCAATATGTGGCTGTACAGCGTTGTAAGTGTCATCCGTGTCATTCAATCAGGAAGCCGCACTCAGCCATTGGGCTCGAAATCATTCGATCGATTACCATATTCTCTTCGTTTTCACGCGCGCGAAAATTCCCACCAAGTAGCGTCGCGTCTTGGTACTTGAATTACACATACCGTACTGAACATATTCCTGAAAACGACATTCCGAAAATTCCGGTTTGATCTATATCGCAGCAAGCATGACAGGGTTGGATAGCTCTCTTCACCTAGATCCGAAATATTTTTTTTAGATCTGCAAAGATTTGACTTCGAAGAACTTCGCAAAGAAGGGCGCTATGGGGCTATCCATACTCTCCGAAGCCAGCGCCCTTGACGCGGTATGCTTAGTGAAAACGCGCACCCGAGAAACCACCTTTTTTCGTTACCATGTGATCTCCTCGTCAGATTCAGTCTTGTGATTGGAACAGGCGCGATCATTGCGGCTGGTCGTGCTGTGTTGGCGTCACTGCCAGCCAATGAGGTATCGCGCGCGACGATCTATCCTCTATTTCGAAGTTAAGTTTACTCTATTGCTCCACGGTCATATGTGGAACGAGGGGAGAGACAGCGAGAAAGTGTGGGAGAGAAGGAGACGTCGAGCGCACACGCACGCGATCGGCTTAAATACATTTCACCCTGAAATGGAGGTTACCTCCGCCGCCCCGTTCACTCACTAGTCTAGAAAGAGACTGGTACACCGCGCTTACCATTTTCGTCCATTTTTTTTTGTTGGAGGAAAAAAGGGACATAACTTTCTGTAATCAAATGGAGAGAGGTGATATTTCTTTTTACAAAAGCTTCGATTACAATTAATCGGGACAAATTTGCCACAGGTATATTTATTTATTACGTTCTGTAGAACGCTCCAATAATTAACTTGCTGAACATTAAAAAGAAATATATTTTATGGACAGGAAAACGAAAAAGAACCAAAATTCAACAAAAAAAATTAATAAAACCATCGGCAACTAAATCAATGCATACAACAACAATGGTAAACAAGGCATCGGAGTTTGAAATAGCGGCACATTTTACAGAAATGGTTGAATGTGCGTGAGCGTATTTTTTAAATTTCGTTCCAAAATGAAATAGTTCGTAGGGCTTCATCTCTATACAGACCAGCGAAGCTAGGAGCTGGGGGAGGACGGAGTACGGGGTGGCGTCGGCGCCAGCCGGCTGGCAGCAGTGACCGCTCTCGGCCGAGTCGCCCCAGCAGCGAGATCGATGGCTCCCTCGCTCGTTGATTGGCGATCGACGGAGATCACGCACGCAAGATCAGAGGCTATGCGTTTAAAACAATCGCTTCTTCAAACAAAGAGGGTGATGACTTCGTATATTAAAGCAAATGAATCATTGTAAATGATATGTGTGCAGAACTGGAATTAGAGCGCCAATAGTCGGCGAAAGCGTAAAATATTCGCGCTCATGAATGAATCTCATTCGCTCGGAATTCCAACTCCTAGAAAAAATCGGGGAAAACTTCGCACTCATGTCAGACTCTCGCCCACTCGGGGTTCCAACCCCCTTGAAAATCGGGGAAAACTTCGCACTCATGTCAGAATGTCGCCAACCCGTGGTTCCGACCCCTCCAAAAAATCGAGGAGAACTTCTCACTCATGTCAGACTCTCGCCTGCCCGATGTTCCAACCAGGGGTGGGCGGGGAATTCTGTCCGGTAATTTTTTTACCGATTTTTTTTTGGTAAATACGGTAAAAACGGAAAATTCAGTAAAAATTCTGACTTCGACTTTGCCTGTCTCATACAATAGCACAAAAGACAGATAATATTTATGTATCATTTTCAATAGCTCATGAGGATAGTGCAAACAATGAGGGAGTTTTACATATCAAAGGCAGTGGTCTCGATGAAAAACGTTATCGAAGAAACTACAAAAATCAACTTAGATCAAAAACAGCTGAAAAACTATGAGGGTAGCGCGGTGGAAAACGGGCTAGAACTAGAGTTTCTAGTGCCCAAAGAAGCCAGTTTGTGTATAAGTGCACAACGCCGCCCAGAAAGATCGCAGTCTCATGCCGAGCATTCAAAAATCATCGACATTTAGAGGAAGAAGTAAATGCAAATTTACCAAATAAGAACAGTTGACCAATGAAAGAAAACACTCCAGTCAATGTTTTTGACTAGATGTGTACATAAGTTTGAAGGTTCATTGATTGAAATTCAATTTCAAGCCAGCTGATGTTCTTGATGAAGGAGGTCATCGATGCCGATGATGTGGAGTGGGCTCGTCCACCATGAAAAGGCAAGAAAGTTAAGGCTTCAAATTTGGCCCAAAACAGTGGTTTTTTCGCGATTTTTTGTTATAGGTCCTACTAGAGACCCAGAAAAGGGTTTAAAGTGAAAAAGAAGACAAGCATAATTGATCGCGACCACTGCCTTTAAACTGAGCTCAACGGCTGAACCCGATCGGCGGGACGTTGATTTCTAGAAAAAGTGACATTTCGGAATTTTCTGTCGTCAAGGCCTTTCAGTAGTCACACAAAATCAGGCCAGCTGAGGAAAACATCCTTCCCGCCTCAACTGTGCCAGGAGGCGCGCAAAAGTACTTATTGGCCAGTGAGGATAGGTGCGGGTACGATAATTTCGCAATGGAGTCGTTCTAGAACTGCAGTGGATTCAGTGTTGTGTCCGGGGGATCCGAAAAGAATTTTCCCAGTTCCTGAAATATCTGCTTCAGGACTCTGCTGCGTTTCAAACAAATTTACATATCTGAATAAAATATGTATTTCTCGTAGGAGCTTCTCGATAAGAAAAAGCAAGTGATACAAAAGGTGAAGAGATCGTTTGGACATTTAGAAAGTAAGCCAAAGGGAGTGAAAAACGAGTAATAAAAAGGAGGAAGAAGGATATCGCGCAAAAGGTATGCCATAACAGTGGCAAACCCGTGAAATACGGGTAAGAAGTAGTCCGATTGGGCGAGAAACACCCAATTTTTCTTTTTCGTAAAAGTTTCGGTAAACTTCGAGAATAAAAATTTACCGAAAAACACCGGTCAATCCGGAAAATCGGTAAACGGAAAATGCACACCCCTGGTTCCAACCCCTTGAAATAATCGGAGAAAGCTTCGCGCTCATGTCAGAATCTCGCCCACCCGGAGTTCCAACCCCTTTGAAAATCGGGAATAATGACCTCCCTAGAAAGTAGTTTAACCCCTCGAAAAACTCGTGGGCTGTACGCTGTAATATAGGAAATCATCACCTTTTTGTTTGAAAAAAAAAACCATTGAGTCCCACGCACAGTCCCTGATCTCGCGCACGTGATCTCCTTCGATCGCCAATCAACGAGCGAACGAGTCATCGATCTCGCTGTCGGGGCTACTCGGCCGACAGCGGTCACTGCTTCCAGCCGGCTGGCGCCGACGCCACCCCGTACTCTGCCAACACGTAACTAGATGCCTTCGAGGGCGCGGCCTGTAACGCCGCCCCATTCCATGTAGCGAGAATTCACGGGTTTTAGCTACAATAGCTAAAACCCGCATATTCTTGTGTCGACGGTACAAGGGTGCAAATTCTACGCATATTCTACGTAAAAAACGAAGGCTAAATTCGATACATTGATCTCTCTGTCGCTAAACCCGTATATCCTCGCTATAATTTTGTGGCGAGAATCTACGGATTTCGCGACAGCCTGTGTTGAAATGCAATCTTAAACCCGCGCTGGCTACGCGGAATGCAGGGGTGCCGTTCGAACAGTGTTGGCCCAGCCATCTCACTAGTGATTACTTGACAGTCTGTGGCTGACCGTGGAGGGTGACCCCGTGTCGCTCTTTGGGAGACCATGGTGAGGATAATTTTGATCATTGGCAGGCCGTGGATAAGAAACGGCGATGCGCCAGATCGCAGCGGGATCGTCTTTCTAGTACGGATCAAGACTGTGGGTCGATCGACCGAGTGCTGCAACGAGAATAAGCATAGAATATGCGGGTGCTATAGCGAGAATTTACGTAGAATATGCGGGCTCTGTAGCTAAAATTCCACCAACTGAGGCTAAACTTTCCGTAATTTACGCAAAATCTCGGGTCAAAATTAGACTAGATGCCTCCGAAACCCTGGGCATCTCCGGTTTCCGTGTGAAGCATTTAACTACGCGCTGGTAGAGTACTCCGTTCTCCCCCTGTACCCGAAGCTAAGGATCGCCGTGCCAGCCAGCTATGGCACATTGCATATTACCGAAACTTCGGATCATGGGTAGGTCGAGGAAACGGACTAAACTACTTCGTTCATTTCAACGTGAGGTGATGGTATTTCATTCGTATTCAGCTGCGAGAACAGTTCTCATTCTTTCATGGGAGCGGCTAAGAAAATATACTTTTAGTGAACTTCCCATATATGGGGTTTATGCAACGAATACTCACCGTTTTATAGGCCTTCTCAGCCTAATTTATCATATGTGACCAAGTCGATTCTGTTCTTTTTTTTTCTGGAAATCTATCTGTCATGGCTTCTGACACACGAGGATTATTTTGCGAGGCCAAGTAGCAAACGGTTGTTATTTTCACTTTTGTCGATGTTTTTTTGCGATCGATCGCCGATCATTCCAAGCACTGAAAACATCGCGCTAGCAACACTGCTGCCAGCGCTGTTTTGCGCGCTGTCATCACCCAGCCGCAGTCGTCGCAGCAGCTCATGATCACAGATCTGTGCTCAAACTTACCTGGCATTCCTGTGGTCTTCGGTTCAGTGTAGCATTGAACAGATTTTTTTGGTATCAAGCGTTTTTTGAGCAAGTGTAGAGTTTTGAGGTTTATTTAAAAATTGTAGAATTCACATACCTATATGTAATGTAGCTTATGCTTTTGAAACGCTTGTATACAAGCGTTTGGTAGTAAATATGATTTGTATCTTTTTTCTGAGACATGGCTTAAATCTATTCACTCCATTCCTTCCATGCTTGACGATTGGATAAAAGAGTACGCCATTCTACGCTGCGATCGAAGTCGGAGGTCTGGTGGTGGGGTGGCAATTTTTCTTAGAAGCACTTTATCGCATTCTGTGGTTTTTTCTGATTCAGTTGTCAATGGATACGAAATTTTAGCAGTAGACATCTTTCATGGTGACTTGTGCTTCAGAATAGTTTAGTTTACAGACCACCCTCTGCCGCTATGGCTATAACTGAAGAGCTGACTAAAATACTGAGTGATCTCGCGACTACAGAATATCCTGCAATTTTGATTGGCGATTTCAATTTTCCTGAAGTCGATTGGGCAGGGTGGAACGAGCAGACCTGTTTCACGGATACTTTTTCTGGAAGTTATCAGCAGCCACGATTTCAAACAATTCGTTTTGGAACCTACTCGAGGGGAGAACATTCTGGATTTATTATTTTCAAATGGGGAAGATTTTCTAAGTAATGTCTCAGTCAATTCACCAGTTGGCGACAGCGACCACAGGAGCGTTTCTTTTGATATCCGCGTTAATGGTATTGAACGTCCCCGATTCGCAAACGATTGTTCAGCAAAGGCGACTTCACTTCTATTTCGCTGTATTTGTACAACATTGCGTGGGTCGACTCGCGTTCGAGTCGTCTTCATCGGTTGACGAAAAGTACATGATGTTCCTCGCCATTCTTGAGCATGTTATTGATATGTTTATTCCTTGGGCTTGGGTTTATCCCAGCAAATCTAACCTCCCACTTCATCTCCGCAATATGTCGGATCACAGGGAATGTCTTCTTCGTTATGCCAAACTATCCGGTGATTGGGCTGAGTACAAAAGCTTTTCTAAAAAGTTTGCAGAACAGCTAATGAAATACACCAGAAACGTCGAGAAAATATCATAGAGTCGAAACAGAAGCAACGTTTTTACAAATTTATGAAAAGCAGACTTAGTTCCAAATCACATTTTGGTGCTCTGAAGCAGAATGAATCGACTTTGTTGAATGATCATGATAGGGCTAATGCATTAGGGCTCGAGTTTAGCAAAGTGTTTTCTGGAAGATGATGGCTTTCTTCCTGAGTCTAGCGTCCCTCATCAATTTCAATGCACGACTTTCCTTATTTTGATGAAATCACGATCTATGAACACTTGATGAAATGGCCTAATTCTTATTCATTCACTCCTGATAAAATCCCTTTTATATTTGTTAAGAACGTTGCGCATGTAATTGCCTATCCATTATCGTACATATTCAATCAGTCGATGGGCCTTTCCGAGGTCCCTCGACTTTGGAAACACTCCTACATCACTCCTCTCCTGAAAAAGGAACCGTCCCATGATCCCTGAAACTACAGGCCAATCAGTATAACTTCTCTGTTCTGCAGGCTTTTGAGAAAATTTTAAAGTCCCACATCCTCAAGCATATAGGGCTAAATAATCTCATTCCTCCATGTCAACATGGGTTTGTTGGTGGGAAATCAGTTACATGACAAATATGCTGGAGACTCTTGAAGATTGGACATTAGCTTTAGATGCCAGAAAGTGTTGACGTGATCTATGTAGATTTTGCTAAAGCATTCGATAAAGTTAGCCACAAAAAGCTCATTCACGTACTGGAAAAGGTCGGTTTCCATGAAAATGTATGGAAATGGATCAAAGAGGTTTTGACTGGAACAACGTTCCAAGTTCGCATAAATTCGACTTTGTCGAATGTTTTGAGGTCAAAAGTGGAGTGCCACAAGGAGGTGTACTGTCGCCGATACTTTTAACATTTTTTCTGCTGATCTGGGTAATATTTTGCACAAAAATGGGGTCGTTTGTAGACAATATGCCGACGACCTAAAAATTTACAGGAGGTCTCTACCCTTCTTGATACAGAGCGCTTGCAAACAGCTATAGATCGTTTACAAGCATGGTCAAAGACATGGCAGATTCCGATTTCTCCCGGAAAGTCTTTCTGGATGCGTATTGGTTCTTCCGTGTTGCCCACTTCGTATAATATAGATGCCCAGGGTATTGAGAGAGAGTCAGCCAAATCAAGGATCTCGGTTTCTTGTTTGATGAGAAACTTGATTTCAATTCTCATTACAAAGAGTTGTACAAAAGGGCTCACAACCGTACCTATCAAATTTTTAAGGCTCTCACTACAAAAGACAGTAGCGTCCTTTTGAGAGTGTACAAGGTTTACGTTCGTTCGCTTGTTGAAAATGGTACGGTTGTCTTCTCTCCGTACAAGAAAAAAGACATCACTCTCCTAGAGAAGGTGCAGAACAACTTTACCAGAAAGATATTAATACGGCGTGGAGGGTTTCTGTACTCTAAAATTCCAAATGCCAGGATTCGGAACCAATATTTCAACATAGCGAACCTCGAGTCACGGCGTGAATTGTTTGACATTTGTATGGTGCACAAGCTTTTGAACGGGATGTCTGGTGCTAAATTTTCACACTTCTTCAGTATAGTCCTCTCGAAAACACGAGGTGGGGAGAGGAAAATATCATTTGCGAGGCCGAAAACCACAATTAGATGCAAATTCTTCACAGTAAGGGCGGGTTCAGCGTATCTTCGTGTCAGTAAAAGCACACTCACTTCCAGTTCAATGATAACATTCAAGCGGGGAATGGCCAAACTCTTGCTGAAATCATAGGCGTTTTTTGCGTATCTGAGCTCATGTTTATTCATTCGAGTTTTTTTTCTTTTTAAGCGTGTGTCTTATACAGCGTACCTAAATAAATAAATAAAATAAAAACGTTTCGAGTCGAAACCGGAACGATTATTTGAAGACATTAAAAGTGGCCCGTGGTTTCCTTGTGAGCTCTACCTTGTTGCACAAATGAGGAAACCCTCATAACTCGGTTAAGAGAAGTCTTACGCATCTCATTGCGTAGATTTGAGAAAACGTTATTGTAAGACTTTAACTGGTATTAATTCTTTTGAAAAAACCTTTTGACCAAACGTGGTTCCATGAAAAATTCTTAGAACCTTTTTAGTCACCGTATTAATTACGAAAGCCAGATCGAGTTGCGTATGTTTTTATAGGGGTGTGACAAAGATGATTTCGCGATCACTCTGATCGCATGAAGGTCGTCGACGGACGGCGACAGATTTCTGATACGACGATGGGGTTTCCGATCGAGTGGTGTTTGCCGTTGTAAACTCGGCCAGATTGATCCATTGCACTATCGATTCCTGGACTGATTTTTCCTTCCTCCTTCTTCGACTCGTGCGCAGTCCATGCCTTTTCAGTTGATTCTCTGTATTCGGTGGATTTTAGAACATCTGAATTGAGTCCATATGCCTATTTCCTTCCCTCTCTGTGAAACTGTTTTATTGGAAATCGATGCTGCCTTTTTATGAAATCTTTAGTCATTTCTGAACTCTTCTAGAGTCAAATCACTATTCATGAAAGTTGGAATATTTCTGAAAAATTCGTGTGTGAAAGAGGCACCCTCAATCACCCTGTTGGCACAAACTCGGTGTACGTACAGTCGGCATGGAACGCACTAAATTTCGCGTTCCCTATTGAAGTTTGGCGCAAACATGACTGTACACGCTCAGAACGCTGCCAGTTTCATGTAAAACAAAACGAGTGATGTTTCCGAATTATGAAAATAATCAGTCTGAAAATTTTTGACTCCTTCCAGGGGAAATAGGTCATAACCAGGTCTAGACATGAATTTTTCGCACGTCTGAATGCATCGTCGGAATCAGCTCGTCGAGGGAAATCGAATGGTTTTTTAAGATATTGAAAATGTTCACTCCGGACAAAAGCGGCGTTGTGACGCGATTTCGCGTCACCGACGCGCTTTGGGACACAAGTTATGGCCGGTATCTGGGGTCGCTTTTCGAAGCCGAAATCACCGTGGTGGCGCCAGGCAGGAGATCCTTCTAGATAAGTTGCTTCAGTTCTCAACGAGTCTACATTGACTATGCTTGTGAACGCAGACATTTCGCGGCCGAACGAAGGGCAGTGAGTGTGTCTGCAGGGGCGACGAAACGGCTCAAAAACATTAATTTTCGCTCTCGCCACCTCCATAAATTGGTCTTATTTACCTGGATATAACCCGTCCTCGATCTATACGGTTGGTATGAAGTCAAATATTTACACCAATTGGATATCTAGCTTCAGTTTTTAAACATTCGATTGAATCTGCTAACCCTATATTCCTTGTTTGCAAGGTAGGACATGTGTGAGCTCAAAATGAAGAGCTCTCGATGGTGATTCTAAACATGCCCCTAGCAACCCAAACGAACCGCTTTGAACAAAGTTATGACGAAGCGGCACTTTTCGGCGAAAAAAAAGCGCCGAAAATGCCGTTTTTTTCCGAAGTCGCGGGCGGTATTGTGTAGGACCAATTGGTGCTCACTCAGGGCCGCTTTTGCGACGTGGCTGTCGCCCTGGGCCACACTCGCTTCGATTCCCGGTGAGATTCTTAAACCCTGAAAAAGGACTTCACATTTGTGTTAAGCGCCCAAATAACCCCTATGTACGATGTTCAAGCGGGGTTTTCTTTCGACCTCTGGTCTCCCACAGAGGTCCACTCTGCGAATTTTGGGGCGCGGGAAGTCGATTCCATTGAATTTCATTGAGGGGGTTGTTTGGGAAGCTGAGAGAGCATGTGGTCCGTTTTCAGTTATAATGAAGATTAAGGTAGGTTACGGTGGGAATATTGACAACTAATCATGACAGCCCACTAATAAACGCCCATAACTCCGTTCGGATCAATAGAGCGCAGCTATGATGGCCAAATTCGGAGTTTTCATTCCAAATTCGTCCTACGAAATTGAATTTCGTTTGGAATGGCCACTTTCTGCCAGTGGCCTCCTCTTGTCAGACGGAGGCTCCACTCCAGAACGCCCCTTTTCCACATACGAGGACGGGCCCGAAGCGTGTGCCTGCCCTGTTTCCTTCTTCCTGCTACCGCGTTTGTGGAGAAGTGTAGATTGGCCGCGACTTAGGCACGACACCGTCGCGTATAGCAGCTCCCATTAGATTCGCCGCACGCGATGACTGTCAGTGCTAGGCGCGATCAATTGTTGGCACAGGGCGCAGCGGGGTGTACCAGTTCCTTTACCGCGACCCCGTCGCCGCGACGCAAGTATGCACTAGGCCTCATGGTTAGGAGTCTTTAGAGTCGCAGCAGCAGGCGATTGGTGGCTGAGCGTCGACCTAAACGCGGCGACAAAGTATTTCTGAAGATTATCGTCGCGGTACCGGCTGCCGCTCGTTGGCAGTTACAAAGGGACGTCGCGACGTCCAAACACTGCGGCGCTCCATCGACGCACTTCACTCCGCGCTGGTTGATCCCTTTTCCGAAGGTAATCGATATGACATCACCTAGCGCTAACCATCGCTGTGAGCAACACCGCGACTTCAAGGCAGCGTCCGCGCAGGAAACCACACTTAATTTTCTCTTCCAAATCCAATGTTCCAAATCCAAGTGGAGATAGTTGGCAACGCTTAAAGGCAGTGTTCACGATGATCTTCATTTTTGAAATTATTCGCAAAATCGATTAGTTGACCACCGGGTAGAACTAAAATGACGGAGAAACTGAGAAAAACGGATCAGAAGGGCACAAAATCCTTTACTTCCACCCCGCCTCTTTACTCTCCCAGGAACTGTTCGTTGTGACAATGATATATTTTGCGGACCCGTCCTCTGTCATTTTCTGCTTTCTGTTGCCCCGTCCCTTCCTTCGGACCCTAACTAATACAGTTTTGCATAAATTTTTTTCCATTTTCGACTGACCCCATTTTTCACCGTTGACAAGCACAATGAACATGTTCATCCAACCGGACAACTAGTCCATGTTATAGAATAATCTAACTGAAATACGACGTTTTAATGCGTTTCTCGCCGTTTCTTCGTAATTTTGGTAAGACTTGGAGGCCAAAGCTTTGTTTTATGTGAAAAAATCGGAAATTAAAATCATCGTGAACACTGCCTCTAATATCTCAATGCTGCGTATTCACAATGCCATAGCCTCTTCAAAATTGCTCCGTATTATGAAAAGGCGTTTTCCCGGTCGATCATCTAGCACGAGGAGCAGAAGCGCCACAACGTGCTCCGACAGGCCGTGGAAATCAAAAATTCTATATTCTCTAGTTCGAGAGATCTTCGCGTTCAAACTTGTGTTGTTCATCTGGAGGTGCTTAACACGGGGCTGGAATTTGAAAGCTTTTTGTTTTTGGAGAATCTAGACATTGGAAAGGCCACCATTTAGGAAGTTTAGTTTTCCGACATGTGTGTTTCTCCTGAATTTGAGTGTTTTTGGGTGGCATCTTGGCGATGTATCACAACTTGGTAGACTTACCTGCCCAAAATAATAAAAAAGTGGAACGCGGTTCTTTGCGCTTACGCTGCCTTTAGGCCTATTGCATACTTCCCGCGATGCATGACGCGACATAGTTTTAATCAGCCATATCTACCGAAGATCTATATAGATTTTTTGCACTGTCGCTGTCACGCGTCACGGGAAGTGTGCACTATGCCTTAAATTGTGCTGGCCCATCCTTATTTATTCTCGATCAGTCTATGTAGATGGTGAACACTGCGTCGCACAGTCAGCTGCCGCGAAAAGCATGGTTGCGGCCTCTGGAGATTTTCATAGGCTCTCTAACAAAAAAAATTCCTTGGGTGCCGCCTTTACTGTAAGAGCGTGGGGACTGGCCGGGTATTCAAATTGAGTATGCAGGACGTTTACGGATAGGTGCAGAGCTTTATAAGGTGTAGTGCATACTTCTCGCAAAGCGTGGCAGCGACAATGCATGTCAGCCGTTTGGATTTTTAGTCAATTCGTATGAAAAGCACTATTTCGCGTTGCCGGGAAGTACGCACTAGGGCGAAATGGTATAGGATGTTGAGCAAAGTGGGTGCGGCTAGATAACAAATCGTTCTGCGGAAGAGGTTTAATTTCTAATATTTCACAGTCGGTGGCAAGATCTATAGAATTGTCGCGAAAAGTTAGTGCGACTTGGCGTAATCGCCTCTGCAGCGACTCTGTGAGCTGTAACCGTCATCATATCAGGTCGCGTGTATTCTGGTGTCGTTTTTGTCATCCGAGTTGTGTTAATTCTTCTTGATAAGGTACAGTGTAGCGGTCTTCTTAGAGGGAGACAGTTTTTGAATGATGGCTAGAATGGAAATTGTTCGTTTTCAGTTTGAAGAGCACAGAAAGAGTTCATTTGGCTTAAAAATGCCTTCGTCACGGTTTATAAGCCGGCGCCTCGCCTTTTTCTGGCCGACCCGTCTGTCGCTGTCTCCCCGCATTGCCCTTATCACGTTACTGTTAATATAGTCGTGCGATTCAGAGCGCACATGATCGTGTTTTTCCTGGAAATTTGCACTGTTTGTGTGTTCTGAACTGTTGGTAATTTCGCTTTGGTATCATTCTTCCTTCCTTGTCGGCAGGTAAAAATCGCGGATACAACGTTTTTCAGCAATTTTTCTAATCATGTCCTGCCTCAATAAATAGCTACAAATATTAAATATGTACTCATGTGCTGGGGGGGGGGTCCTGTCACAACCCGCCGTGGTGAAGCCGCCCCACCCCTTTTTGACCGGGGGGAGAAGGGGGAACGGCATAAGGTAGGGACAAAGAAGAAAATTACTCCCGGAGACTCGTCAGTAGAGTGAGGAGTGTAGTGTTAATTGCAGAAAAAACAATATCGTTTATTCTTTTCTACAAATCGTGAGCTCAGAACCGTCGAAAAAATCGATTGTAAGAGGGACGTGAAAAGTTTAGATTTTTCCAAATATCTCGATACCCAAGGATGGCGTATGTGGCTTCGTCGGGGTCCGAGACAAGGCTTTTCTGGACCCTGCTAATGATTCTAGTCACATCATTGCGTTAGTCTAATCGTTAGCAGTTCATAAGTAGTTTGGTCTCAATCGTTCTGGCTTACAAAGGAAACTATTTCAGCGTTGTGCGAGTTGACCAGAATAAAGTACCTCACCTAGATGTCCTCGCTACCAGAAGCAAACAAAAATTGTGAAGATGCTTGCCAAAATCTCTATCCCAAAAGGTCATGAACTCGAAATTGTAAGTCATAGCAGATAATTGACGTTCTTCTTACCATAACCTACCGTAGAGGCCCGGAAAGCTCAAATCGGTATTCATTTCGGGTTCAGCACCACAGCATAACCCTTTCACGGAGTTTGAGTGCAAAAAAATTAGACATCTACTCCCAGTAAAACGGAATTGAGCCCATCTGGCTTCCAAGGTGGAAATAAATTGAACCAACTTTGTCAACAGTTCTTTTTGGGGAGCTGAGAGTGAATATGAGGTCCGTTTTTGGTTTAAGGACGAATACGGTATTTAACGATAGTAGCCGTAATCATCCGGTTAACTGAAATCGAACATCGCAATCGTTTCAAGCTCTAGGTGTACTCTCCTAAAGTTGTTTCGAACGCTAGAAGCAGATAGAAGGAGGCGAGCATGTTCGACTATGTGCCAGGACCATACTTCGCTATACCAGCCGGCTGCGCCAAGGCTAGCATATCAAATTCGGTCGATAGTTACTCGTTGCTTATTCGCTGCAGACGCCTTTGGGTCCAGACTGTCAATACCCATTAATGTCGACCAACCCTCATGTAGTCATCATTTTATCTCACCTTTGAATGGGGTACCAGTCTTGGTGCCGTCTCATCGATGGAAGAAAAGAAGTTAGCGGACAGGTGCGCAATTATACTGAAAGGTTTTTAAGAATTAAGCATCGCGCAGATAAAAATCTCAGAATACGTTGTAATTTTTGAGCGAAACATGCAAGTTTCCCGAAATCGTAGGTGAAATATATGTTAGTAGGTGCCATGTTCAATTCATGTTTGGACTTACTTCACTGGTATTAAGGTCATACCGCGGGGCTAAATGCTCAAATAACATTCAGATTGTGAATTTGGGACCAGGTATGAAAGCTCTCCAAAGTGCAAAAAAGGCCAACAAGGAAATTCGATCCATGGTTTCATGCATGATAGGCACTACCATTGTGTCACAAGGGCTTGAGCTCGCGGCTTAGCTCCGCGTAGACTTGGTAGGGGACCCCTGGCCTCCACGGAAACCTGCCCATAACTCCTCACGTATAAATTCTTTTACAAATCATTGATACTGCAGGTGATTCGGAGTTTTTAACACGAACATAAGGTCCTTTTTCCTTTTTTATGGACTCGCGGTAGGTCAAATTTGAATTTGCATCCGTGACCTGCCATTTCGAACGGAATACTTTTTGGTATATAGGTTTGACAGAATACTCGGTAATTACTACTCATAGAAAGGTCATCCTCTTCATTCTTTTCAATTCGCTCTACGCTGGAATGGTTTTCCCGGTTAGAGGTATTGACGAATTTCATGTATCCTCCATTTTGGAAACAAATTTAGTTTGTTCCTCCTTGTTTGAGCTGAGAGAGGGAAGAGACAGGGAGGAAGTATAGGTGAGGAGACACAGCATGCTGGCGCACGCGCACGCTATCAAGAGCAGTAAAATTCACTCCGAAGTAAAGGATATTTGTCTACATCATATTCTAGTTTTCTTTTCATAGAGATCCCTTGGTTTCTCTTTTCAGCGGTAGCGTGCATGAATTTCAGTTCGAGAATCGACTCTAGTTTCAGGCCTTTCGTGTCATCGTTTGCTCGCCAGGTGATAAGCTATCAGTGTCGCCACCTGATCGATAATAAAGCTGTTCTTCTACCGTTTTAAGCCACATTTTCTAGTGGTTATCTTCTCAAATATTCAGTTGGGAATTACAATATTATCAATGTACGTCAATGTCAAAAACCCATTCATACGTGCTACCGTGCGGTTGTGTGTCGACAGTGCTCTCTCAGACAGCTCCACATCACCCGAGCTCCATATCACCTGATCAGACGTGAAGAAACCTGATTGCGAGGAACCTTGTGGCGGGTTCCGAAACTACATCTACATCAAATACAAGCCACCAAGACTTCCGGCCGATTTCTGTTAAAGTCTACTTCGAGTGATGCCGGTTCCTGCTGCCACTGCTTTCCAGATGGTGACGCGCAGCCGAAACGTTTCTGCGAAAGGGTGTGCTCCGCCAGTGACATCATCAGTTTCGATCGACCGTGCTCTAGACCAACTTCGAGCAGATAAGAGAACTCCTGATTGCCTTAAAACTCTCATTTCACACATCATTGATACCCAGTGTGAATTTGCTGGTATATTGATGAAAAACCAAGAGCTCCAAGATAAGGTGTCAGTTTTAAGTGCTGAGAATCAGGCCCTAAAGGTAGCGTTAGCTGAAGCTGAGAGAAAACTGTCTTGTCCGTTATCGCAGCCTAGTCTTCCTTCTTCTGCTCAGCATGTTGATAGGAAAGTGTTTGTGCCATGTGATGAGAAGGAGCGACTCCGCTCCGTTGTTGTGCTCCAACATTCCGGAGTTACATTCTCCTTCCCTAAACAATAGTCTTGCATATCACCACCACCATATTATGAACATCCTTGCACATCTGAATGTTGAATGTAGGCCGACCGCTGTTTATCGCTTAGGCCGTCCAAACCATCGGAACAGAAGACCGCTGAAAGTTGTATTGCCTACTCGATTTCTCCAACAACAGTGTGTCAATAGGGCATTTCGCCTACGCTCCTTTCCGGCCAGAGTTTTTCTGCGGGAGTCTCTGGCTGAGGAGGAATTAAGGCGCAGGCGGGACGCTAGGTTGTCGCATACTTCCGGGGTACAGCCATCAGTTACGCGTTCGCGTGCTGAGATGGGTTCTGGAAATTCCAACCTCGCCATGACTCAAGCTACCTCTGACACTCAAAGCATCTTATGAAGGTTCCCTGTTTCTCGCAGTCAAAATCTTGATAATCATAGATTTCCTCAAAGTATCCTATGTCTATACGCTAACATAAGGTCTTTGCCAAGTAACTCGAGTCATGTCGATCATGTTTTTGGTTCTCATTTTGACATTTATGCATTCTCCGAGACATGGCTCAAAAAGCGACACCTGAATTCCTCTATGTTCAGTAATTGGATTAACGATTACGATGTTATTCGCTGCGATAGGCCCTCTGTTCAAGGCGGCGGTGTGGCAATCTTTGTGAGGAACATTTTTCCACATTCTCTTCTGTTTTCGGAATCAGTGAGAGATGGATATGAAATTCTTGCCCTAGATATTTATTGTAACGGGGATACTGTTCGTTTTGTGGTTGTCTACAGGGTGCCTTCATGTACATTGGCCAACTCGGAGCAGTTAATCAAAGCCGTTAGCGATTTAGTCACATCAGAGTACCGTATAATTATTGTAGGTGATTTCGATTTCCCTGACATTTGCTGGCATAACCTCCAAGCTACTTCTACCTCGTCTAAAGCATTTATTAATATGCTCAAAGATCACGAGTTAACACAGGTAATAAAAAGAATCCACCAGAGGATCATCTACTCTTGACTTGGTTGATTGCTTCTGATTCTGATTTATGCTCCAATGTAACTGTACGCTCCCCAATCGGTTTGAGTGATCACAACAGTATAGTGTTTCTTATTCCAGGAGCTAGGTTTGACTACCCTATAGTCTACCGTCGACAGTTCTCCAAATGTGACTTCAATCAGGCTTGCAATTATTTGTGCAATATCCGCTGGATCGAATCTTTCGGAGCACTCGAGACAGTGAATCAAAGATACGAATTTTTCGTTGAGATCTTACAACAAGCTTTAAATAGGTATGCGCCTTTTGTTCAGGTCCGAGCGAAACTTGGTAATCTGCCCGCATACCTAGAGAAAATGTTCGAGCACAAAGAATGCCTTTATAATTACGCTAAATCCTCTGGTTATTGGGCAGGATATAGAGAGTATTCTCAAAAATTTCATAAAGAACTTGCCAAATTTAATAAGAGCATTGAGAAAAGAATAATCAACTCTAATGATAAAAATGCTTTTTATAGATATGTGAATTATTAACTTACCGAAAAAACTGGGATCGGATGCCTCAGATACGAGGGCAGGATAGCTGTCACTGAAGCTGATAAGGCTGATGTTTTAGCTAAAACCTTTGCTAATGTATTTTTGCCAGACGATGGACATTTACCAGATTTTGATTATGAAGTAATTGCTCCAATGAGATCATTTCCTTGGTTCCAGCCAGACGAAATCTATCAAGCGTTAAGAAAGTGGAAAGATCGTTCTCGCTTACACCAGACCTCATTCCATGGCCGTTCATCCAGGGTACAGCTCTTGCCATTGCAAATCCATTAGCGTACATTTTCAATCAGTCCATGATGTCTGGGGAAGTGCCATATCGATGGAGGCACTCATTCGTAACCCCTATTTTGAAAAAACAACCATCTCATGACCCAGGAAACTATTGGCCTGTAAGCATCACATCCCTTTTTTGTCGCCTTTTCGAGAAACTATTAAAAAAGCACATTGTTCATCACCTGGACGAAAACCGCATAATACCGATGTCGCAACATGGATTTGTGAATGGCAGATCTGTTGAAACTAATCTACTGGAATGTGTTAATAGCTGGTCTCAAACACTCGATGAAAAAGGAGCGTGCGATATAATTTATTTTGACTTCGCCAAGGCCTTCGATAGAGTGAGCCATCGAAAACTGATGTACAAGATCACTAAGCTAAAATTCCACCCTGTGGTCATTCGATGGATCGAAGCTTATTTAACAGAGCGTACGTTCCAGGTAAAAATAAATTCATCATTTTCATCTATACAAAGGATAAAAAGCGGGGTACCCCAGGGTGGGGTCCTTTCACCGGTGTTATTTAATATCTTAATCGCCGACTTACCTAAGACTTTTGCAACATGCAATGTTGAGTGTAAACAGTATGTGGATGATCTCAAAATCTATACGTCAATCAAATCGTTTGCTGATTGTTTAGAAATTCAAAATACAATTGATATAATTTCTCGGTGGGCTCAAGAATGGCAATTCCCGTTGGCTCCTCATAAAACAAACTATTTGAGATTGGGTACAATACCGCTCGTAGGATTTGGTCAGAAGGCGCGCGAAGTCGGGTTTTAGCGTCTTTTTCGTCTTTTTCCTATAACTCACTTCAAAATCAACTCTGAGCAAAACTATGGTGATATTCGTGATCCTGGTGTCAAGGGCTACCAAATGGTATAGCTCTTGTTGGGGTTTCGTTTTGAACTAACGAAGTTTGACAGGCAGGGTATACTGTATATTACCATTTGATGGAAGAGGGGGCGCGGCGTCCTGTGTCTGCGTCCTCGTGGCTCCCACCACACCGTCTGCAACGCGCTGGCCGTATGTGGCCTCGCCGACTCGCGTGCTGCCTTTCCGCTTCGAGATTTTCGGCGGTTCCCCCACCATCATTCCATTTGGTGTGAAGCGTTGGGAAATCTCGAGGGTAAGCGGCAGGGATGGTGCCGCGCGCGGCGAAGGAACAGTTCAACGTCCCCCCCCCCTTACAATTTATCAGCTGTGATTGTGGTAACAATATGATACATAGCATTGTGCCGTATTGGTCAAGTTCCCACGCAAATCCTTCAGCATCACCCACCCCTATTCTCGAAATATGTGAGGAGAAGACTCGTTTTCTGTTGAAACTGATGTTATATTTTGACTGCTTAATCATCTGATGTTCCATCTATTTAGGCTTCGATAATAAGAATTATTTCTTGTAAGTTTATAACAGTTTTATGCCGCTCGAGCATTTTTGCTTTTATTTAGAGATTCTGTGCTTAATTATAGATTTCTATTGAGGAAAAACTCATTAAAATTTTTTTCGGATTCATTCTCTCGAACTGGTCCTCTATGAGACCATGAATGCGCTCTCCAGTTTAAATATTCTCACAAGGCGAAAAGCAGCTGACTGCAGTTGTTTTACTTGCTGTATTCATCTTTTTTCTGCATTATAAAGGCAGTACAAGGAAAAATGCCTAAGCGACATCGAATTGTTATAAACCCATATAAACTACAATACCGCCGCTATACAAGGAAAAAATGGGCAAAGTGGGCAACTAAAGCGTCTTTCTACCACAACACGCCTCAAAGTGCTCCGTTTCAATTTCGAAAGGACCAAAATGTTCACCGTGCCACAATCTATCTAACTATGTGAGACGAAATTGGAATTCGCTAATGAAAACGCTTTTTTAAGATGGAGTTAGTTATGGATTTGATAATGTTGTCACAAGATAACGAGCGCATTCAGGCAAAGACAACCGTTCGCGATCTCTAGCATGGTCAAAATGGAAATGTATTCCGCCTTGAAAAATAAAGTTGCTCTCAAATTTCGCAAAATATTTTCACACGATCGACTAGGCCACGACATGCTGTACATTTCGGCGTTTTTGAATTTGAAAACGGAGCACTTTGAGGCGAGTTTTGGACGAAAGACGCTTTAGTTGCCCACTTTGCCCATTTCGCCCATTTTTCCCTTGGATAGAGGCGGTATTGTACTTCAAATGCTAAATACCACAATAAATGACAACATCGAGATATTTGGCAGTCAAAATATGAAAGAGAAAATAAAGATGACCAATCCACCTCGCATGCTTCAACGGTACAGCATCGATGACTATTAGATGATGCTTTTTTCGGAGAAATTTCACCATCTGCTGGGAAATGATAGGTGATCCATGGCGTGAGTCAGCGTAGAGCCGCAGATTTCAGCATTGTGCACGATCATTGAATCTCAAAAGCAGGTCTATGATTCCCTGCTGAAACAGCGAATATGTGAATTGATCCCACTTTCTACACAGCGAAGGCAGTGGTCACGATGGATAATGGCTGTGTCTGTGGTCGGTTCTTAGCGATTCTGGAGACACCCTTGTGATCAGTCCGAAATTCTCGCAAAGCTAAGCAAGAAAAGCGGAAAACGATTTCGAGGTTGGGCTGTGCCTTGAAGGTTTCGTAGAATGTGTCTATTGTTTACATTTATCTAGCCCAATATGTATTCAACCCTATAAAGACAATATGTAGATTTAATTTTTTTTTGTAAAGCCGAAAAGAAGTGGGTCCTGCACGAATTTTACAGCTCCTGCTCAAAGTTTCTAGCTCGCACGATACAGTTACTGCACGACTGACTCTCTGCAGGGTTTCTATGTCGTAATTAGAAATTAGTAGTGTCGAGAATAATCAGTTCGCCCTGCGACTTGCTGGACGTTTCGCTTGCTCGCCAATAATCCCGTTGAACACGAGACTGCCACGCGGATATTGAACACGACACCAATGTACGACGATTTTTACCTCAAACTTGGGTAATTAAACCACAATCACACATTGAACAATAATAAAACTGCGATCGATTATAGCAACAAACAACTACGTATCATGAGGAAGATGGTGACGAACAAACACTGATGAACTTGAGGAAAACTTGCAAAAACTGATACTTAGAAAAAATGGAACGACGGGGGATCGTGGAGAAAGAATTTTCCTTGCTTCTTGTCCCGACGCTGCGAGTTTAAATGCAGTCGCCCTCGCGCCGATCCTTTCTTCGATAGCATGGGAATCTTGCTCTTTGTTTATGCTCGAGCGTCCGCGCCACCATCTGAATCAGAATGTTTATAGGAATACTGTATCAGAAAAATCTCGCTAATTTTCCTGAAAACGAGATATATCACCCTGATAACAGAACTATATGAAAGATAAAATATAGAAAAGTATTAAAAAAGTCGTGAACTTCACGACACTCCCCACCATCATTAATTGCTATTTGCACTACTTGCTTGGTGGACGGTTCCAGATTTCTTGCTCGAGGTTCTTTATTCTCTGCTGCATCTGCTGCTGCATATCCGGAATCGGACATAGGGCCCGATGATGAGGCGTGTTCGGGATGATGTCATCAAATATTGTCCCTCTTATCTGCTTGCAATACCAACAGCCTTTGTTCGTTTTGCCTTTGCAGTATGGTCCACAGAAGTCGAGGCAAAGGTTACATCTCTTTTGCTTGCTAACCATTTGTCGCCTGATGTACGAGCTCGTCACTGTCGGACATGAGTCCGAGAAATGTTTCCCACTAGTTCCACAGAAGCAGCAGCTAACCCATGGGTTTACTTTGCCATCTTTCAGATTTCGGTACGGGAAATCTTCCATATTGATTTTCATACAATCGAGACGTCTCATCATTTGCTCCAAGCTGCGACCACTGATTGCAGGCCCTGAAATTACTCTTGTTGATATCATTCCTAAACGCTTAGGTACTGTACTTGAACTTGTTAGCACCGTACTTGAACTTGCGTGGACTGCACTTGAGCTTGCGGTAGCTGTACTTGAACTTGCTGGTACAGTACTTGAAATTGTGGAGTACTTGCATCTCACTTGTGGCCTCGGCTTTCGAGCTTGTGGGTTCCGGACTTGCTCTACGCTCAGGACTTGGCGAGCGCGATCTCTGCAATGAATCGATTGGGTTACCACTAATCTCATGCACCAATGAACTAAAGTACTCCTCATCTGTTATTTCCTTTACCTGATCTGGGCTGCTTTCAACTTGCTCCGGCTCTGGTATCTCTATACTTACATCCGACTCCATGCCATCTTCACTTGCGGAGTATACTTGCTTGGACTGCATTCCTGTTTGGAGCGATTCCAATTTTTCCTTCAATTCATCTATCATCACTTGCTGGTCCTCGATGTTTTTCTGCATCTGCTGCACCGTATACGACTCTTGCACCGTATTCCGGCGGGGGAAACATTGCTGGAACGCTACAAAAAAGGTTTCCTGATGCCGCAATTCTTTTTCCGCAGCTTCCGATTTCTCCTTTATGGCGGTGATCAACCCTTCAATCTCTTCAAGCCATGTTTCACAAGTTCGCCTCAGGGTTTCCGGATTGTGCACACCGTTATCTTGTTTTGAAATCCAGATCGTCCTCCAATCGGCTGATAGCTCGTCGTTGTCCGCCATGTGGTCAAACAACACGTCGACTAGCAGATAACGCGTTGCGAGACGAAGAATTGTCTGCTTCGCCAATGTCGCTGAGTGCATAAACGAGTTATAGGTCATCACTTTCCCACCAGCACCAGATTCCTTGAAAACTTCTTCTTTTTCCGTCATTTTACTTGCTCCTCAATACCGCGAATTGCGCCTTCTGATGCTTGAGTTCGTTCCAAACCATTTTCAGCTCATCCTCCATTTTCTGCGGCGATGGATTCGGATTTCTTGGCAATCGATGTAAACTTGTGGCGCTACCGACAATGTCTCGAAGCTCCATCCTAAAACACAAATCTGATGAAAATTCGATACTAATTAAACCTATAATTATTTTTAATAACTTGTAGTTTCTAAGACCCCTTGAAGTTCTACTGTGTTTGCTTTTATCGTGATGTTTATACGCGAGAAAAGGAAAGCAGGCTCCACTCCGGCACATCAAAGAAACTTTGTGGTGACTAACCCTTGGTCGGAGAAAGCGCCTGATTGACCATCGAAAGGAGCGAAAACATATGAAAAATAGTATGCGAAATGAGTAGAGTATAACTTGCAATATTCCTTTCAAGATTTGGATACCAAAACTTAGAAATTCCTACGTATGTTATACCAATCAAAAAGTACTAAAATAGCTACTAGTACTAGCAATGTTTTGTACCACTGAATGTAAACTTGTAGAATGTGCCTGAAGTCAGGCAATTCTAGCTCAGAAAAAGTTCACACTTTCTCCATTTACCCACTTCAGAAACAATTTCATGGAGGGTGAGCGAAAATTTCAGTACGCCTCCGATTTCTAGAGGGGATTCCATACTCCCACAGGAAATCGAGCAAAACTGATGTACTTGTGCACTGCGAAAACTGAAGCGTAGATCAGAAATGGTGCCTTGTGGAGAACAAGGAATTGTAAAAGCTTCTTCTGGACATATTACTTGCGCCTGCGTCTCTGCGTTACTGGTGCATGTGACTTGGACTGTGGCCCCTTTTGCGCACCTGTAACAGCCTAGTAGAGAGCCTGGTTTCGCTGTGCAAATGAGATCATCCACTACAATATTTGTTGTGAAGTGATCGTGCAGAGAAACAATAATCTCCGATGTCACCATACTTGGTACTGTGGCTAGCACACGGCCTTCTTTGGACCGGCGGAAAGCCAGTGATGAAAGAACTATGGGTAGTCTGTTTCTCACGCTCTTGAACCATGACGCAATGTTTGTCTCTTTGCACTTGCAGTTTGCCTTCGTTTCTGCTGGGTAACAGGTACATTCATCCTGCACAGTACAAGACATTGGCTGTGGATTTTCAAATGTGTCACACCACAGGGAGGATTGATTTTTGGATTCCAAATGGCTGTGTTATTCCCATCGGAAATGAACGGGGACTGCAAAAGTGGTATGGGGGGCACTGTTAAAGACGTCAGAGTCACCGTAAAAATGTTCCACTTGATGGGGATATTCGGGCTTAGAGATACAATTCGTGAAGTTTTTTCTTTACTCAGTGCATTAGTATGAGAAAACTGAATTTTCGCTGCTTCTATCCACCTATTGCAATGAAAAATCTCGTAAACTTGCGAAGTTCTCGGCGTTACATAGATCCGATAGAATAAACATCCCGAACTTAGATAAAAACAGTCGCACCCTGGACCCCCACATGATTCTACACAGACCGTATTCCCAGGAAACTTGTTTCCTATCTCTAGTTCGGGAACTAAACTTGAACTATTGATAGATGCGCATTTATCTCCCGTGCAAGAGCCTGAATGGGGGCACCGTTTACTATCGATAACTTGATATTCTGTGTCTCGCGTGTACCTCTCCGTCTCGTCTTCACACGTGAGAATCAGAGATTTCCAGAACGCGCGAAGTTCATGAACTACGGTGCCGTTTCTTACGAGGCGAAAGCAGGCTTCTTGTTTGAACGGGTTAAGCTTTATCACTTCCGAAATCTGAATTGTACAGTTTTCTCCATTGTGTACACTTGAACAAACAGTAGAAGAATGAGAAAAAATATCTACTTGCTGACAGCCAAAAACCCCTTGTATGAAAATACCAATTGCCAGCGCCATTGTAAGCAGTTCTATCAGATCGCGCGGGCGTCGTTGATTTCGTCTGTCAATTCGCCGAATGACTGTGCGTGCGAAATACCGTATTACTTGCGCACACCAGTGACTAATCCAACGAATTGGGAGCCCCACCACCAAAGGCACATAGAGAAAAATATAGCATCCAGTTACTAGGAAGTATATGATAAGTGCTGTTGCTGCCATTGCACCTGTTGGCCAGCATTCGGGATTGAAAATTAAAGCAGAACAAAATGTACAATTTACATGATCACAAAACGGTGCTGCCGCACAGATAGTTTCAATTACTTGCGTAGTAGCATTTTCTACGAATTTCCACTGAATTTTATGTTCATGTAAGAGTATCTGTGGAGGAAACTTGATGACTGCCGTAGAATTCGGTTGGTCAACTGTAGTGCAAAAGTTTTCTGCGCATACTTCAGATATAGAGTCCTTAGTAGAACAGATTTCTACTTCACCGTTAATGCATCGAATTGCGCGCGAGCTTACTACCTGTTCCACAGAATTGACTGCGGATGATTCACTTGATCGAGCACATAACGTGAGTAAAAAACAGATAGCCATTATGAAATTTATCGAACTTGAACCTACAAGTGATAGATCCGCGAATTCGTGATTCACTTGGTTTTGGACGCGTGGACGTAAATTGTACCGATTTTGCGGTTCAGGTACTACCTGTGCTTTCCTACCTTCATCTTCAACCTGACTACTGTCAGAACAATCTAATTGGTTGTCGCTGCTCGGAAGCGAGCTTTGGGTTGTGTTTTCCAACTCTAGAGGGATTAGCAAATTTATTGGTCGTCTTATTCGCCTATGAGATGGCAAAGCTACCAGTGCTTCTCTGATTATCCCTTTGCTGTTTTCCGGCAATTCCTCGATTCTCCCAATTTTCCAAGACTGACGAGGGACAACTTCGTCATAGATCATGACTAGGCTACCTACTTGGGGGACCAAAAGTCCAGATCTCTTTGTTCCGACTTGCATTTTATGGTGTTCTCTAAGAGCGGTGAGATATTGTGATTTCCATAGTTGCCAAAACTTTTCTGTAAACTTGCATGAACTTTTTAATGCCTGAATTGCCTGTGTTTTTGTACGCAGCAGCGCAATTTCATTCGGAGGCATATATGATGGATCTCGGTCATCCTCTGCCAAAGAATCTAAAGGGAAGTAAACTTGCATTTCTTTTTGCAAAAAATCTACTGGTCTCAGCAGACTTGATGGATCAAAACTTGAGTCTGCGTAAAGAAGAGGTCTTGTGTTCAAAAGTCCTTCAATCTCTGCAATAACGGTGGAGAGTTCTTCGAAAGTTAATATTGCCTTTCCTACTACCTTGAAGAGAGATGATTTTACTGACTTGATTAATCTCTCGTAAAACCCTCCTTGCCAGGGAGCGTAAGGAGTAATATGTCGCCATTCGATCTCTCTGTTACTGATCTCTCGCGCTATCATTGGGTCACTGCGAGCAGTTTTTAAGCACTCATCAAGTATTGCTTCACCTAGAAGAAAAGTGGGTGCATTATCACTGGTAATTGATGAAGGAATACCCCGTCTTGCGAAAAATCTTCTTAGCATGTGTAGGAAGGCTATCGTCGTCAAATCCGAGACAATGTCGTGATGAATTAAACGCGTAACCATGCAGGTAATTATCACCCCATAACACTTGCCCTGAGGGGTAGGAGCTATTGGGAGGGGTCCAAAGTAATCTAGCCCAACATGCTCAAAAGGATGCGACTTGACTACTCTTTCCTTTGGTAGATCACTTTGTTCAGGATACCTGAATGGAAGGTTATTCATTTTTTGACAAACGATGCATTTTCGAACTTGCTTGATTACCTGAGAGCGTAATTGGGGGATCCAAAACTTTTCCCTGATTACTGCCATTGTATGATTGATTCCCGGATGACCTCTCTCGTGAGTGTCTACGATAATGCGTTCAGCGAGAAGGGAATTTTGGAGAACTAGGATAGGAAATTTTGCGCTGTCATTGAGCTCACTTTTCCCCAAGCGTCCCTCACATCGCATGATTCCATCCGCATGTTCATGCACATTCAGGTTTTTCATCTTTCCCAAAATAGAAGGCGTTATCCATGTTCTCTGATGATGACGGATCAAAACTGTTTCCGCATACTTGATTTCCCTCCCGGTGAGTAATATCGAGGGAAAGTCTGCAATCGTCCTCAGTTGAGGGGAGAGCCCTACTTGCTGCGACTTGTTCGTGAATAAACGAAAACTTGTGACCTGGACAAATCTCAAAACATAGGCCAAAATTCGCTTAGCCCTCGAAAGAGTGAGTGCCTGTGATTTTTGAATAATTTCAGAAGGTTCAGCACTTGAACTTGATGTTACTACTAGAACCAAATCGTTTTTGTGAGTGTCCTCGTAGACTTCGCCTGTGGGATCATCTGATATGGTGAAGGCAGAAACTTGCCCGTGAGGAGGGTGAGCTAACTCGGTGAGAAATTCTGGTCCCCTCCACCACCCATGATTTGATAGTTCGTACTTTGTTATTCCCCTGGTTGCATAATCGGCTGGATTCAAATGTGATGGAACATGTGCAAAATATACTTGGCAGCCAAGGAGATCTAGATGCTGAACGATTTTTCTGATTTCTTGTACGCGATTTTCTACCATTTTCCCTTTTTCCTGGTGACGAGACCCTTTTAACCAACTCAGCACTATTTCCGAATCCGAAAAAATGTAGATCGTTTGAATTATCAGTGCTGAGTTTACTTGCTCTACTATTGCATGCGTTAGACGTGCTGCTAACGTTACAGCGTTGAGTTCCATTTTGGGCATAGTAAGGGAGGATCGTACAGAAGGCAGTTTTTCCCTTGCCATCAATAGATTCGAAGAGGTTTCGGTACAAAGGTATGTGCATGCTGCCATGGACTCCATACTTGCGTCTGCAAATGTGGCTAAAACTTGTGGAGCGGATTTTTCCGAAAGAAAACGAGGGAGATCTTTTGAAAAATCACTGATATCTGTTTTGACTTGTTCCCATTCGCCTATTTTTTCGGCAGACAGTTCACTATCCCATGCCCATTCTTCTTTCCAAAGGGACTGGAGAAAAACTTTGGCCTTGTGTGTTAAAGGAGCCAACCACCCTAGTGGGTCATAAATTGACGCAACCGAACTCGCCACTATTCTTTTGGTGAGGGGTTTTTTGTTCTCGATGTTGCAGCCAATGCGAAACTTGTCATTTATGGAATCCCACTTGATCCCTAATACCTTCGGATCGTCCTCACTAGACTTGTCAGAAGGCGCTATCATATTTTTGAGTGAAGATTCATTGCATACAAATTCTCGAAGGTTCATAGATAAATCGCTGAACATTTTCTTGCATTGCTTGTATTTCTTTATTGCTTCATCTGGGTTATCCTCCGTCAAAAGAACATTGTCGACATACATGTTTGTCTTGATTTCTTGAATGAGGGAGTTATTTTCTCGATAAGAGTTTAAATGATAATGGGTGGTAGCTGCAAGGAGGAATGGCGACGAAATTAGTCCAAAAGTGACGCGTGTGAATCTCAGAACCCTGATATTGTCCGGAGTTGGTGGTAACTTGTGGTCACGTAACCAAAGAAATCTTGTGGCGTCGCGATCGTCTTCCTGCAGCCGGACTTGCAAAAACGCTTTCTCAACGTCCGATATGATGGCTATTTTACCGACACGGAATCGCAAAAGAACGCCAAATAAGGATGGTAAAATTACAGGACCGCGATGAAGGACGTCATTCAAGGACGGACACCCCTTGTAATGCGCGGATGCATCAAAAACGATTCTTACTTTGGTAGTGAGCTTGTGTGGTGTCACTACTGCTTGATGAGGAATATAATGTATCACCGGCCCTACACCCATATCTGGCACATCTTCCACAATATTGAGGTGCAATTGCTCTTTGAAGATGTCATTGTAAGTTTCCAGCAATCCTGGATTTTTCTTCAATGATTTCCATAGGTACGTGAGTCGTTTAGTCGCGATAGCTCGGTTATCTGGTAAGGGGAGATGATTTTCTTTCCAAGGTAGGCGTACGTAATAACCATCCTCACGCCGCTCTACGGATTCATTGAACTTGTCCCATACTTGTTGGTCAATACGCGCTTTTTCCTCCTTTTCCGGCCCCCAAACTCTTGAGTACCTGCGTTCTCCAAAGTCCAATCCTCATCCCATTTGTTTTGGTCTTCGGTGCTCTTATTGTCTTCCCAAAGGGTGTTTACTTGGGCTTCTAGAGCCCAGAACTTAATCCTCTGCATTTCCGAGTCATGCTCTTGAACTTGTAATACTTGAGGTGGATATGATAACTGGCCCGTAACTAAATTTCCAATGCGCGTAGGTAGTATGTGAAGACCAGATGGGAGCGTAAAGGATGGAGTATTCGTGTTCCAAAACTGCCATACTTGATCGCAACCTAAAAGTATTTGCGGCTGGATTGGCATAGTTTCGTTGCAGAAAGTTATCGCCAGGCCAAGAGATTCCATCGCATGGAAATCGCTTGCTGAAATTGGTGGAAACGTCATTGGTTTTGTCAGGATATCAGTGGTCAACAACTCCAGTTGGTAGAAATTCCCGTTCTGATCCCAAACCGGAAGGTGCACTATACGCGCTTGGGTTGTCGAAATATGATCTGAACCAAAGGTATGAAGGTTCAACGTTCTTTCCGCCACAGCTATGAGACCGAGTTCCGCTGCCAAAGTGCTACTAATGAATGATAATTCAGCGCCGGAGTCGAGCAAAACAGGTACCTTCCTCACCATTTCCCTTTTTGTGTCTACCACTGTAATCTTGACCTAAGGGTAGATATACAAACTTGTGGCCCTGGTTCTCTTGGGCCGAGTTGACGCTTCCCAAAATTGGAGTTTCGACTTGAGGGATTGGTTGATCAGACTGAGTATGATGGTTTTCCACCACAACATTCACTTTGTGGTTATGTTTAGCTTGCTTCCTCTCTTTATTGTCCGGTTTTTTCGCTGCGCTCTGAAAATTTTGCGATCTCGTTTCATTTGGGTTTGCGCTTGGACGAAACTTGAAACAGCAAGAGGAGTGGTGTGGTCCCTGACAATGGAAGCAGGGTTGACGCTTACAATCCGTTGTTTTATGCTGCGAACTTGCGCATAGTTGACATAACCTTTGATCTCGAAGGTAATTCGCCCTTTCCCGTGGAGTCTTGAATTTAGTGCACATAAATGACTTGTGCTCACCCTTGCAAAACATGCAGGATATGGTGGGCCTCTTTCTCTCCCGAAATGAGGTCTGTTGTGGTGTGGGAGGGTATGATTTATCCAGATACAAATTTATCATTTCCTCTCCGAAAGAATTTCCTCAATCAGCTGGAAAAGAACTTCCATGGTGAACTGAGTTTCCGTAGTGAAACTTCTCTTTTGAGAGTACTTTTCTCTGTATAGTCTCAGGAAACTTGCCCAAAACTTTCTTTATCATCCACTGGCCATTGACATGTTCCCCTTTTTGGCTAAGTTGTTGAACTGTAACTTGCAACTGTTCAAACAGAGATCGCTGGTCTTTTATGGAAGGACTGCGCAACCTGTATTTATCCAAACGGTCGATCAGTTTTTGTATCAGCTGTTCCGAATTTGCATATCTTGTCTTCAAAAAACTGATTGCCTGATCATAATTCTCCTTGGTGACATGGAATTTCCTCACCGCTTCCTTAGCTTCACCCTCCAGTGCCTTTAGCAAATAATTAAACTTGAATAATTCTGGAAGAGCCCTTGAATGAACGTTTGCATTGAAAAGCTCCCAGAAATTGTCCCATTCCCAAATATTCCCAGAAAATTTAGGAATCGGCAGAGCAGGTAATTCTACTTGCGGAACTTGAGGGGTATTAGCAAAAAGTGTCGTGGGAGGAATAACTTGTTCTGGCTGCTGGGGAATCTCCGCTGACTTGAATGCACGTACGCGGGCTTGTAAAAGCACTACATAATCAAACGCAGCGGCCAAAGCATCTACAGCTTTGTTCAAATACGTATTCGTATCATCTGGATTAGTGTTCTCGGTAGAATCCACCAGTTGAGTAAAATCCTGAGAGCTTTTTCAACTTGAGTGGTAGCCGCTTCAACTGCACCTAATGCCTCTTCTAAGCGACGAAAATTATCCAGATTTGTTTTGCGCGAGCGATATCGCTACTTACTTGTATGAATTCCAAGTTTTCTCCTTTCAGTTTTCCCAGTACTTGTTCAAGTTTGTTTCCAAAACGGGTCAGCAGGCCCTTAGCGCTTGCCATCTGGGTTGCCATATTGACTAGTTTGGAAGACACTGTAACCAGGAAAGAGTCACCGCTTTGTTCTCATAAACCCCCAAGTCTGTCAATAAGCGGGCCGAGGATGAGAGAAAAGAGAGAGAGAGATGATAAGCAATGAATAAAACTTGTGAAAATCCTATTCTCTCTGAACAGAACTAAGCTTTTCAGCTTCAAAACTCCTTAAACTTGAAATGTCGGGTTGTCACTACAGCAAAATGTAGCAACAGAAATTCTCACTGAATTTCGGAAAGAATCCAAAAAGCACAAATTTCAAGCCAAAAAAGAAATCAGAATCTCAAGCTTAAAATTCGAACCTTCCAATGCTCGAGTCCTCCGTGCTCCGATGCACCATATGTCGTAATTAGAAATTAGTAGTGTCGAGAATAATCAGTTCGCCCTGCGACTTGCTGGACGTTTCGCTTGCTCGCCAATAATCCCGTTGAACACGAGACTGCCACGCGGATATTGAACACGACACCAATGTACGACGATTTTTACCTCAAACTTGGGTAATTAAACCACAATCACACATTGAACAATAATAAAAACTGCGATCGATTATAGCAACAAACAACTACGTATCATGAGGAAGATGGTGACGAACAAACACTGATGAACTTGAGGAAAACTTGCAAAAACTGATACTTAGAAAAAATGGAACGACGGGGGATCGTGGAGAAAGAATTTTCCTTGCTTCTTGTCCCGACGCTGCGAGTTTAACTGCAGTTCGCCTCGCGCCGATCCTTTCTTCGATAGCATGGGAATCTTGCTGTTTGTTTATGCTCGAGCGTCCGCGCCACCATCTGAATCAGAATGTTTATAGGAATACTGTATCAGAAAAAATCTCACTAATTTTCCTGCAAACGAGATATATCACCCTGATAACAGAACTATATGAAAGATAAAATATAGAAAAAGTATTAAAAAGTCGTGAACTTCACGACAAAGAGCGAAATTTGTGCACCAGTTCTACTTTGTCAAAGCTTATAAAGCACATTTTTGGAAGGGTTCTGGGGCGATTAATTTCACAGGAGTGAATTTCTAAAAGAAATTAAATCCAGTCTGTTCAATTTTTCGGTCTTCAGAAAAATTTTGGTAGAGAATATTTTTTCACAGGGTGATACAAAAGGTTCAGAAGATTTCTAAAATGCAACATACGTGCTAAGGGTTTGAAATTGTTAGGAGCCATGTTTTGATTGAGTAAGTCCTAATTTGAAATAATTTCACAAAATAAAAAATAAATTCTATATTTCAAAACTTGCACCCTTCAAAACCCGAATCGTGTATGTGTAAGCAAAAGGGTTGTGATTCCCCCATAACCTACTAAAGTTTCAAAAAGTTCCGTTGAGGCTAAGCCAAGTTATGTATGTATTTATAGGAAACATTATTTCGGCATAAAGGAAACATTGCGTCAATAAATTTTATTCCAATGGCGTCATGTTCTAGCATTGACGCTCCAGCTACAGAAGTCGCAAAGAACTCTGCTTGAACATCGCAGAAGCCTCTCAAAAACATCAGCACTTTTGTTCTGGAAAGAAGTAGTAGTCTGTATCACCAGGGGTTCTTCACTAGACTTTCTTAGAAGCCAGTCTTCCAGAAACTTCTCGTAGAATCAGGAACTTCTATACACAGTAACCTAAAGCCATTTAAAGGCAGTGTTCACGATAAACCTTGTTTTCCAGTAGCCAGTGTGAAACACTACGCTGGCAAGTTGGAGGGGATGGGCTCGAAGGAAGCAGCGAAAACGGTGTGGCGACTTTCTCAAACTCACGGTTAGAAGGGAGTATATCAGCTCCCCCTTTATAGCTGCTTCTGCGAAGAGTATTGTGGCTCGCAATGGTTTATTGAAGCTTAGCACACGGTGGTGCGAGAGGGCTTAATCGGTTTGGACGTTCCTCACTGGAGTCCGGCGTCAAAATAAACTGCGTTCGCTGCAGTCACACAACCGTACGCGCACCTTTACGCGCAAACTATAAATATTCAGGTAGGACCTGTAATTATCCACAATTCTTCATACGCCTTCAGTTCACCAAATGGAAGAGTAGAAGATGTGGAAAACACATCAATGACACGAATGTATTGCAGAGTTCTGTCGTTTTTTTTTCGATGCTTGCGTTTTGTGCGAGGCATTTTATGCGAGGCTTAAAAAATTGAAGTAGCGATTTTCAGGGTGCTGCACGTGGATCGACGATCGACGAACGACGTCGATTTCCGATTGATTACGGTGTGTAGTGAAAAAGGTTTGGTAAAAATCTCTGATCTCGGCTCAAAAAAAGCTCTCTGTGGAGATGTATTAAAGGCACAGTTTAACCTCAGAAATCGTTTTTCTGTTTTCAGCCTATATTGAGAACTGGCACCACGCTGACTTCCAATGATGTTCTCTGAAATCGTACAAGACCCTCTAGGAACGAAGTTATGGCCCCCTCAAAAAATTGAGCTACGGAAGCATTTGGACCAGTTGTCCGTGACTTGTAACTTCCGCCATTTGTTGATGTATGCGGAGCCGACCTGAATGGGATAGAGAGGCTGAGAATGAAGGGAAGAACGGGGCTATTGATCGGAAATCATCGCTCATCTCTGCCACTGTTGAGCTCGAAAAATCCGCAAAAGAGGGGGCGTGCCAAAGTGGCTTCCTCTTGTGGGAGCCCCCAGGGTGGCTTCCCTCCTATATCTCTAAAGCTTATTCGGAGGAACTGAGAGCTCGCTTTTTGGCAGGCGCTATATGGGGTGGGTCTACTTCACAATGTGTGTGGAAATCTCGGATTTCACCCCTGAGCTTGGACTGTGCCTTTAAGAGTACTGTAGAAGATTTCGGAGGCAAGAATCGTCTTTGCTTCGATTTATTATGGTTACACCAACAGGTAATTTACCTACGGCATTCTACAGTTACTTAACTGTGCTTATCTGGGCCAATTTACGGTCCGCAACTGCGTCTCGGCACGCTTTGCAGCCGCACGCGCTCGAGTCAATCGGGTTTCCAGAGCCAAAACCGACTTGATGTGGCTTTTTAAACAATTTTCTCCAATTTTTCTTAGTTTCCAGTTACCGGCAAAACCCACCTATAGTCAGCAGATCGGCGGCTGCGGTGCTGGAAGCTGTTCTGACTCGAGGAGCCGTGCGGCCGCAGGGAAGCGTGTCGAGACGCAATTGCCGGACCGGAATTCGGCCCAGATAAGCACAGTACATAGCTACCTATTGAAGACTGAACGAACACTCTCCCCCACTGAAAATTCCAGCAAAACTCCCTAAGAATGCTACTACTATCCAATTTGGCCATTCTGAAGGAGATGGGTTTGTAAGATTTCATGTAATACAAGAACCTGTCAGCTTTGTAATTTATGAGTTTAGATACTTGCATAAACCCACTGGGGTTTTGAAAGCGATCTGGAAATTTTTTTGAGATGTATTAAAAGATCTCTAATGGGGACGAGGAGAGGGGGTTTGTTAAGGGTGCTGATTACGATTCTGTGGTTGGTTCGTCGCTTTCCAAAGTTTTAGACTAAACTAGTTCAAAGGTTCTTGTGTGGGAAAATTTTGATTAAAAACGCGACTTTAGGCGACTTTCTGAACACACAGAAAGATGTGGCTCAAAATTGGGTAAGTGAAGTAGTTTGTTCGGAGTCTCAGATTTGCCTCAAACTTCCTATGCGGAAGCTTCTCGGGGTGCTGAATACGGATTTGATGTTAATTTGTCAATCTTGAATTATTAAGGTAGGTTTCTGCCTCTGAATAGCATGACACCTACCTTAAAGGCAGTGTTCACGATAAGAATTGTTTTTCTTGCCTGTCCAACTTGAAGACGCTTACATGCTGATTCCAATGATGTTTTTGAATCGTACAAGACCTTCTAGGAACGGAGGTATGGTCCCTCCAAATTGAGCTAAGGAAACATGGTGGACGAGTTGTCCGAGACTTCCAAATCTCCGTCTTTTGCAGCCGATTTAAAGTGCGAGCTGACCTGAGTAAAGAGAGAAGTTGATATTACAGCAGCAAACGGGCTATTGGATCTGAAACCATCACTCATCTCACAATAGCAAGCATTTCTATTGTTCACGTCGGTGGGCGTGGAAAGTGCATCTGGGGTGACGAGCTGACGGGTGTCCAACTTTGGGGCCGTAGGGGACCGTTCCGAGCTCATTTTTTCTTAGTTTTTTCAACGTTAGGGTTTCGCCAGGCCCCGCAGCTGCCGATCTCCACCAAAAAATCAAACGATGGTTTTTACCGTGGACACTGCCTTTTAAACATCAGCAACGAATTGGTGAGAGTACGGTGCTTCTTTGGGTCAATATCCGGTCCGCAATTGCGTCTCGACACGCTTTGCGGCCGCATGAGCTCGAGTCAGTCGAGCTTCCAGCGCCAAAGTCGACTCGATAAGTTTTTTTATACATTTTGTTCAGTTTTCAGTTTCTAAACCCACCTGGAGTCAACAGGATCGGTTGCTGCGGCGCTGGAAACTCTTCCAACTCGAAAGCCGCGCGGCCGCAAAGCGTGTCGAGATGCAACAGGACTGGAATTTGGCCCAGAGAAGCACAGTATTCGTGGAATTCCGGGTTAATTACCGGTCCTAGTGGAATATTTGTAAATTGCGCGTAAAAGTGAGCGTACGTTGTGTGACTACACCGCCCGCAATTTACTGGACGCCGGACTACTATGAGGAACGTCCAAACGGTTTGAGCCGTGCAAGAGTAGGTAGAATGCCATACAATATGGGCGTGGCCTCTATACTTCGGACCGATTTTGTTATTATTCGAAAAATATTCGAATGATTTTTCTAATTCCGAATCATTGAAACTTCGAAAATTTTGATTTTCGAAACAATGTTCGAAGTTCGAATCCTTTTAAGAAGCGGTTTCGAATAATATTCTAAACTCGAATATTTCGAAAACAGACTTTCGAATAGTGTCTGAAATTCGAATATTTTAAAACTAACTCAAAAACGGATAATATTCCTGAAATTCCAATATTTTAAAGAGCATATCTGAATTTTTGAAGTTCGAATAATCGAAATAAGCTTAGACATCATTTCATTGGAAGTTCTTTCTCTGATCAACTTTAGTTAGCATACTCTATCAAAAATTAGTCTTGGTCTATTCATCCATGACCGATTTGGGGTTCTCACACGCTTGGATCATGTGAAATATTGCGTCACCGTACATACAAGATGCTCCATCGGTGGGATAGGCTGGCTGGAACGGCCAGCCAATGCAAACAGTTTTCATTGCATTTATTATGTAGATGCTATAGTGTGCCCTGGAAGAAAAGATCGAATATCGAATAGGATTCTGGTATGGCCCCCTTTACCGTCCGATTTCGGAAGAGATTCTAACATATTTTCGGTAAGAATTTCAAAGTCAGACAGACTGAAAACAGGCCAGGTGAGCTGTCAGTGGCTTGTCGAGCAACTCTTAATGTAGTATTCGTTCGGTTTCGCTGAACGATGGATGGTTCGGCTTTGCATGGATTTGACCTCCACGGAAGCTGGCTTGGTTGTTATCTCCACGTAGTATTCGTTCCTCTTCGCTGAACGATCTGCCGGCCATCCTCCGTAAAGTAGTCGCCCGGCTTTACTGAATGATGGGGCAATTTGGCGGGCGACTCCACGATGTAGTATCGGTTCGGCTTCGTCGACCGATACCGGCTTCGCCGGCTACCCTCCACGTAGTATTCGTTCGGCTTCGCTGAACGATCAGCCGGCTTCGCCTGCCACCCTCAGGGTAGTTCTAGTTTGGCTTGGCAAAGCCATACTTCACCGGCCTCTCTCCATGTAGTATTATGAATAGCTGTTTCGCAAAACGATATCACCATTCATTAATATACCTTTGGCATTCGCCGCCCCCTAGAAAGCTCTATAGAGGTGGAAACATGCCCAACTTCAAGGGGAACTTTTGTCAGGGAATCAGAAGAAACCTGCGGCCCGGCCCAGTTACGCACTTTATATTGGGTATGATCGCCTAAGCTTTGCCTTGGCAAGGAACCCTATGGCGAGTGATGCCCCATCCTTAGCATCAAGACTTTCGACAAAAAAATATGTATAGATTAAGCTTAAAGGCAGTGTTCACGATTAACTTCAACTTGAGATTAATCACTAAACTGATTGCTGAATCAAATATATGAACCCAAATCACGAAGAAATCGGGAAAAACACACTGAGAACGGCACGAAACTCTCTACTCTCACCCTGCCTCTTTACTCTCACAGGAACTGTTCGTTGTGACAATGGAATCTTTTATGGACTTGTCCTTTGCAACTGCGCCTGCTTTTTGTTCTACCCGCTCTTTGCTTCGGACTCTAACTAATACTGTTTCCTCCGGAATATTCTTCCATTTCCGATTAGCCCCATTTTTCACCGATGAAAACCACAGCGAACATGTATAAGTTCATCCAATCGGACAACTAGTCCTGGCCAGAGAATAATGTCAATGAAGCAAGGCGTTTTAGTGCAATTTTCGTCGTTTCTTCGTAATTTTGGTAACAATTAGTGACCAACTTATTGTTTTGAGTGGAAAGCTCCAAAACAAAAATCATCGTTGACACTGCCTTTAAAGGCATCGTTCGCGTTGAAAATCAATTTCCATTTTCAGGCTCAATTTCATGAATGAGCAGGTGGATCACGTCGGTAGTGTTTTTGCGCGTCAAAAACATATGGGTATGAAGTTGAAGTGGTTCAAAATGACGATACGCCGCAATTTTCACCAACCATCTAGCACAAGGAACAGAAGCGCCATCACAGGCGCAGATGATGTCAATGGTGGTCTTAAGGATAAAGTCATTATAGGATGCCTCGTTAATGATGGTTCGCACCTTCATCCATGGTTTGCCAATGGGGGAGCATGGACTCCCCTAATTAATTATCTCTCGCGGACGTCGCGCTGCGCTCAGTTCGTCGCGGCGCGATGAGGGAACGAGTTTTCGCATCAGAGATGGAGGGAGAGTCGCCGAGCTGACCCATGCTAATTGTTTTGCCATAGGGAAAGACAGAGGCCTGTGTATCGTGCCGATTTGGATGTACGAAAGCATCCAAGACAGGCCGAATATTTATCAAATAAAAAAGCACAAAAAGGGAGTTGGCATAAGTTGGCAGAAAACATTTAATCAAGGCACGAAACGTACGGATGAAATACAATGCAAAAAAATAAAGTTGATATACATTTGTAAGTAGCCGAATGCTCAAATGAAATATGTGGCATTTTATTATAGAAATCGAACACATGATATGATATGAAAGGCAGTGAAAAAGTAAACAAAAAGGCAAATGAAACAAAATATTTAATGCTGAGCATTGAATCCTTTTTTCAATTATTTAGAAAAAAAGATTCTACGCATTGCATGAGTTGCGGTTTACGTTTAGAATATGGAGTTTTCCTTTTTCGAAAATCCCATCAGCTAAACCAGGGATTACCGCATTACGAAATCGGAATTCCGCTCATCCCTGGTTTGATGTTAGGATTTCCTTAGATTCAAACCTAGATTTAAAAATAAATCACGGCCTCGATCATTTTTTCGTGTAATAACACATGCACAATGTCATGATAACAAGAATAATAATGTAATAGTAGTAGTGCACATTCTTGTAATGATTCATGAATTACTGTTATGAACCATATCTACCATTCATGTAATCATTGACGGCAAGGGATTGGTTTCTCCTGTGGTCCAGTCGATGTGAGCAGAGATCTACCCTTCATCGCGGGCGGCGCCTGTAGAACTCGTCCGAGCCACAGCCCACTTCGCCGCGGCAAGATCTTGTCTGTCTGATGTCTCTCACAGAGGCTCGTGAAGAAGATTGCTGTTGGCAGCTATGGCCGGCTAGGCGTAGGCGGCGGCATATAATTACTCTCTATCCTATAATGATTTTATCCTATTAGGTCTAAAGTTAATTTCCGCGTTTTTGTTGTTATTGATATTTTGTAAAAATAAAATTATTTTTATATAACGAATTTTATGTTATAATGCTCACTGTATTATCAGCTTTCTATTGATATATAACTTGCTTCACGTACCTTATAAAAAAGTATTATTTTAGTTTCAGAATATGTCAACTTTTTGTGCCGAAAAACGCCATTTGCGGGAAGCTCTTTCCTTTTTTTCATCTCAAGAAGAGCCACTGACGCGCACCAAATGCTTGCCCCAAGCTTACGGGGATGCTGCTTCATCCATAAGAACCTGCCAAGAATGGTTTCAGCGTTTCAAATCGGGTGATTTTGACGTTAAGGACAAAGATCGACCAGACAGCCAAAAAGTTCCGAAGACGAAGAACTTCAGGCTTTGTTGGATCAAGATTCGGCTCAAACGTTGGACCGATTCCAAAGAAAGTCTTTTTTACACCGCATCATCAACTGGCGATGAAAAAGTGGGTGTACTACGACAATCCGGCGAAGAAAATCGTGGGTTAGTCCTGGTGAAACAACAACTTCGACCGCAAAACCAAACATCCACGGGAAGAAGGTCTTGCACTGTGCATATGGTGGGATCAACGCGGTATACTGTACTATGAACTTCTTCAACCTGGCGAAACAGTTACCGCGAATCGCTATCAGCATCAACTAGCGCAATTGCGGCATGAAATCGAAGCAAAGAGACCAGAATGGGCGAGTCGACACGAAAAAGCCATATTGCTTCATGATAACGCTCGACCTCATGTTGCTCGAACGGTAAAGGATACGCTAAAAGAGTTCAAATGGAAAGTCTTACCGCACCCGCCGTACTCTCCAGACATCGCCCCGTCGGATTATCACCTTTTTCCGGTCAATGGCGCATGGTCCAGCGGATAGCGCTTTCAAGATCGTCAAGATGTCAAAAACGGCTCGATGAATGGGTGGAGGCCAAACCAGAAAAAAATTTTATTATGATGGAATCCATATAAGTTACCCAAACTCTGGGAAATGGTTGTTATTAATGACGGAAATTATTTTGAATAAAAATTTTGTTTAAGTATGTCCAGTTTTCAATAGTGTAAAGCGTAAAAAACGCGGAAATTAACTTCTAGACCTAATAAAGACCCTCCCCAGATGATTAACTATTCGAAGTTTTAATTCGGGAAATTCAGACTTTATAAGTTTTAGCTTGAAAATACATCCGACGTTTCAGAAAAACTTCCGACGTATTGCATCAGACACACCGAAATTGACGGAGGGGTGGGAACTGAATAAATCGAGACGTTTTAAAACGAGTTTCTTTTTGCGAAAGTTGATGCTTTTGTGGGGTCTTTCCTCCACTCTCATTTTGTGGCGTCGGAGAATCGCCCGTGCAAAAGCATGAAAAAGATACAGTTTATTGCGCGCATGATGCCTTTAAAGGCAGTGGTCACGATGAAAAACGTCATCGAAAAACTACAAAAATCACCTTAGATCGAAAAACAGCTGAAAAACTAGGGAGGTAGAGCGGTGAAAAACGGGATAGAATTAGAGTTTGGCTAAGGTCCAACGATGCCAGCTCGTGCACACGTGCACAGCGTCGCCAAAAAAGATCGGAGTCTTATGTCGGGCAGTCAAAATCATCGACGATCTGGAGGAAGAAATAATTGCAAATTTTACCTAATAAAAATAAAGAGCAAATGAAAGAAAAGAACTCCAGTCAATGTTTCTAACTAGATGTTGATTTACATAAATCTAAAGGTTCATTGATTGAAATTCAATTTCCTGCCATCTGATGTTCTTGATATAAAGGAGGTCATCGATGCAGATGATGTGGAGTGGGCTCCGTCCACCATCAAAAGAGACAAGAAAGTTCAGAGCTTCAAAATTTGGCCCAAAACAATGATTTTTCATGATTTTTTCTTATAGGTCCTACTACTGCAAACCCAGAAGAGGGTTTAGAGAGAAAAAAGACGACAAGCGGAACTTGACCGCGACTTACTGCCTTTCAAGCCATTTCCTTGTTCCGTTAGGAGATCTGAACGTTCTCCGAGAGGCTGTCAGGCAATTATAACAAGTAGCGACTATGAATTGGCTTTAATAAGAGGCCATTCGAGCTCGTTTGCGTAGAGTCCAACGATCTCCTTCTTGTTAATCAAGCCGTTCGGCTCCCTTCTAAGCTCTGGGGCAGTTCTAAAAGGGCTCCTGATTTCGACCATCACCAGCGGAGAGCGGCCGCCTATTCTTCGGAAAGTATTTTTATCACCAGTTATATTTCAACAAGGTCCACGGCTCCAAGCTGCCGGTGATAATCGAAAATCGAAAAGGTTCTCTAGAAGTCCCCTAGAGTTTATCAAATGCAGCTATCTCCAACCATGCTAAGGACATGAATTTAGCCTCTAATATTCTTGAAGATTTTTCACTTACTAATAGATCTGGCTAAGTAAGAAAACTTCCTCCTCTTCCCCCTTCTTTATTTGGTGAGTTGAGTGAAGGTGCTACCTCACGTTCAAGGGGTGTCCATTCAACATCAGAAAGATGGCCTTCTCTGTTGACAGCCTGGCTGTTGTTGGGACGAGTTGTTATAAACACCGTGTAGTTGCCGCATAGCCGCCAACGTCAAGGTCACCAATACGCCCTTTGTTGTATCGACTATTGCCACCTCCCTATTAAGCGGTATTACACGACTGGACTCCAATTCACGCTGAAACGTTTTGCACACTTATTAAGGGCATTGATGAAGCCTTCCCCATTCGCCACTCCTTCTCTTCCTAATACTGCCTACTTCTTTACATTTTTTTTCAAATAATATATAAATATACACCCTAATGCGCAAAAGGTGAGTACATTGTATCTGATTTCTTTTCGTTTCGTATGTTGAGTTTACTCCAGATCTGTTCATTCGATCTTTTTTGTCGCGTCGTTCACGACGTATCTATAAACAAATAAATAAATATACAAACATAAAGTTGTGGGGAGGCTAACTAATTAGACAAAAGTGAACCGGGTGATAGAGCTACCAGATCTCTTTATCGGAATATTTCTCTGAGAAACTTCTAGGTTTTCACGGACGAGTGTATAGTGCCCCCACTCACCTGAAGTATGTATGTTCTGAACCTAGCATGATCAGCCGATTGATTAATATACCTTCGGGAGGAACATACAAAGGATGTCTCCAGAAAAGTACATGCTATTTCACAACATTTTTATACGATATTTTGGCAAATTGTTCAATTCTTGGAAAATAAAGTAACACTGAATCGCTTTCATCTTTTGTTGATGATCACCAGACATATTAGTTGAGGGCAAGACTGGATGCGCAGGAAACAGGTTGCAGGATGAATAACCATATTCTTCTAGAATGGTTCAGCTTCATTTCGACCGTGGATTTCTGCAGTCGCAGGACTGAGTCCACATGAATTGTAAAGAGATTAAAAATAAGTTCGCTTCTCCTGGAAAAGAGAGAAACACGTATGTGCATAAACTATGAACAAGCTCCCTAAGGACAACGCTGGACAGAAATTTTTATGAATGCTGGAGACACGAAGATTGTCACGGCAGGATTTGGTTCGAAATTTATGTCAGTACTTCGCACAGTTATCTAGCAATGGAGCAAGTGAGATATATGTAGTGATTTATCCGTGATAAGAAGCTTCCTGACTTGTACAGTATGGAGTTGGTGGCATCCGCTGTGTGTACGCTTGAATATTGGAAGTTTTCATACTTCTGTACATCATGTGCTTTAGTGTGAGCTCGTACTCCCTTCGCGACAGCTCCCGGCCTTATGCTCATTATCTCCTGGCAACCCATGAGGAAGTGCTACCCATGCAGATATTCTTTCATTCTGACCTGATCTCAATTCGGCATCAAACTTCATGGCGAAATGATTTTGAGAGCTTGGAGTAGTATGTAGGCATTCCGCATCGATGGGACCGACGCGAAATTGTTCATCCAATCGCTGTATTCTGCAGGAAGCTTAAAGAGGCTGCACGCCGCATGCAGAGAGCACTCTCAAAGACTCTGACCGCTCGGAGAACACTACTGGAGCCAACGAACGACTCAACGTCGACAGTACATGTACACACATCACTTGAGAGAAAGTGCATGATGATATTATTCTCTCTGACTTGTCCTTGATGCTTAGGATGTTTCCATCAACGTATTTCATGCTACCGCTCTGACAAGCTTTTGTACTGAATAATTTTGAGGAATGCCAGAGTTGGTGCATCTACATACAGACGACATTATCGCACTGACACTTTCCGCTCCCTGTTGACGGTTGGCGCGAACTCAGTGCCATATGTTATAACATTTATCATCTGATCTGGAGTGAAATTTACTCCGGTCGATGGCGTGCTTTATTGCGCGCGCAAGCTTCTGCGCCCTTCTCCGCTCGTTTGTATCAACCTCGCTCCGCACACGCAACGTGAAGGAGCAAAGGAAAATTTTACTCCGGAATAGAGGATACAGTGTTTACCGAGTTTGCGCCAACCTTCTATTAGGAACGCAAAAATCAGTGCTGGTCTTTGCCGACTGTATGTAGAGCGAGAGTACATATGTAGGTATGTATATGAATGCACGGAGACCCCTCCAAGTCATAACTCCTAACATTCGTGGCCCGGATGCTCGAAGACGTGAGCGGAAGATCTGGTTTCTCTGGCCCGCCTCTAACTGCTTGCTGAAAGTGACGGTAGCTTTGAACTCAATGATGTCGAATTCTGTGAGACACTGTGACCTAAAAACCCGGTCGGCACTTAAAAGGACCACCTCATCGACGTGATTTGGATCGCCATGCGGCGGTCGTTCGCGATGTTGGCGCGGTGCCAGGTGATTGGAAGCCCTACCTGACGGCATTGTGCGTGCATGTGAAATAGGAAAGCGAACTCCCCGATGAACGACCACCGCCGTCGTCAAACACTCCATCGCGTACGTTAGGATCGATTCGCGACGCGACGACCCTGAAATCACTTTGTAGCCCCGCCCGGTTTTTCTGAACCCTGACTGCGCTTGAATTCTACGTAGACACCTTAGCGGAGCGGATAATTGAGATTTGTTCTCAGGTGAAGAAGATACCGACTACTCTTCAATCTCTGTCGAAAGCTAAACCCTCAAGCTCCTATTTTTATTCGGCCTGAATCCTGCCGTGTACATCTTCTCACCCTTATTTTCCCAATTTCTCTGTTGGTGGAGAGGTTTGGGGAGGATTCGTTGAATTGTATGATCTAATCAGTGAATTTGAGTATACCCTTTTCGTAAATCAGGTCCAACTTTGGGGAAACCTATTGAACATTTCGAAAAAAATACATCGAAAAAATGATGAGTCTCTGTTTCTAAATACGATATTTCTCTAACTGATTTGTGATTCTTAGCATTATTCCTGCACTTTCATATTTACGTTTGGCGGCCGTCATAACTAGTGTGTAACAGCCCTAAGAAAAGGTGCGAATGAAATCAATTTTGAGCCCGAATTCTATAGAAAATTTTCTGGATCAATTCCTTATTTTTTTGAGTCTCTCACTTTAGCTTTCTATAGCTGTTTTAATTCGGCATGGCTTGTCAAAGTGAAAAAATTTTCGGAGCTTCTTCATTCATTCTTTAAAGAGGGTACTGTTGCTCCACCGTAGACACTTCTTCTTTATTTCAACTTCACTTTATCAGTCGATTAAAAGAAAATAATATCGTCAGACAACGTGAAAGCCATGGTGATTCGAGATAATGTAAGTTGCAGCGCTTTTTTTGATTTTTTCCTGCTGTTGTGCTTTTAACAAGGCACATGTATTTTCGCGTTCAGAAGTGGATTTATTCCTCTGTTCATTGCCGCGATCCAGGTAAAACTCGATCACTTTCGGGTTTGATAACAGAATTCAGTGCGTGGTCAAGGCATTGAATATTCTGTGCCGCTACATTCGCCACCCCAAAGCACCAAATCGGTCATATATACAATAATACCCGCATCAATTTTTTTCAAAAAACCGCAAAAAGTCGCGAACTCGCGATTTTTGCGACTCTTCGTCATAACACGGCTCAAAGTAAAACCGTTCGGGAGCTAGGGGCATACTTGGAATCAGCATTGAAAGCTCTTCTTTTCTCGCACGGACATATCTTATCCTGGTCCCGTTTGGAAGCGAGAACGGATCTGGCTTTACATGTAAATGGGATGAAAAAATAAACTTTTCCAGATTAGGCTGCTTGGTGTGCTTGCTTGAAAAAGGATTGTAAAGTAAAGCTGTAGAAGGCCAAAATCCTCAGGCTGATTAGGCCCCTGTTTAAGCGCTGAGAACAGGACACGTCGGTGGTGCTTTTCGTTCACTCAATTTTTTCATGTTAACCCCATATGCCTTGTTTGCAGGTCAAGAAATGTGGGTGCTCAAAACCAAGAGCTCTCTGCCGCTGATTCCAAATATGCCCCCTAGCTCCCCCGAAAGGGTCACTTTTAGTCGAGCTTATGACGAAAAGTCGCGAATTCGCGTCTTTTTTCGGAAGTAAATTAGTGCAGGCATTGTGGCGTACATAGTTTATTGAGCTTTTGATCCCTCTAAGGCCTCGGTCATGAGTTGGCCACGAATCACGTCGGTAGCCAGCCCGGTCTGAAAATCGTGAAAGACATAGGCGAAGTGTGAAAAAACACCCGGTGTGGCCAACCTGACGATGAACATGGCTTAAGGTAAGATATTAATGATATCCATAGTTTCATGCCACATATTTCGCACATAATGATCGCGTCTGCCTCTCTGAGTGTTTTCTGCAACCTCCATCGTCCATGGTTTTCTTTGCTACGTATCGACCGGGATGGCTACAGCCGGTCAAGGCTGTTTTTCGACCAACTACATATGACCGGCAACTACATATGACCACGCCGAAGGACTGAGTGGATAGCACCAAAACAGGTTCGCGGAAATTCCTCAACTGGTGAAATATGCATTCTTTTAACAGGAAATTGAAGTTTTAGTTGTTTCTTTTATTTCTGGCCAAGACTTTGAGGCGCGAAACATTATGGTTCGATACTGGGTGATGGTATTCCATTTGTTTAGGGTGTAGTGGTTATCGTGGTATCAACCTTCCTGAGGAGGCAGGAGAAACAGGGGAGGGAGGCTCCTGATTGGACGCAATACAGCGGACCAGCCCCGGCCCCTGGCTGTTGCGTCCAATCAGGAACTTCTGCTCCTCCTCCGTTTCTCCCGCCTTCCTCAGGACTGTTGATACACGATGTGGCCAAATTTCACCCCACTGTCGAGGATGATAATTTTTCGTATTACCAACCGTTTTTTTAGAAATCGATTTCCAGTTTATTTTTGCGGATTCTTGCAAAAACTATTGATAGATCTTTGAACCAACTGGAGGTATGTGGCGGATTCCTTCTAACGCTCAACTGTGAAGTTTGGTGGCTTGAAGTCTCAGCTTGAAGAAAGAAATTTCAGATATTACAGCTTCTGGAAACATTCACGATTCGCCCACTTAAAGTATTATCGTAAACCTGTTTTAAAGGCAGATGTTCATAATGAAAGCCGTTTTTCTGTTTTTCCATTTATCTTGAAAACGCTCTCATGCTGATTTCTAATGATGTAATGCTGGAATTGTACAAGACTTCTGGAAACAGGAGTTATGGCTCCCTCAAAAATTCAGTTAGGGAAGCATTGTGGACGAGTTAACTGAGGCTTCAGACTTTCGTCTTTTGCAGCCGATGCATGAGAGCCGACCTGAGTAAAGAGAGACGTTGAGCAAGGAGGGAAGAACAGGGCTTTCGATCGGAAACCATCACTCATTTAACCACACAAAGTCAAGGGAAACTGTTATATATATATAGAGAGAGAGTAGTATATATATATATATATATATATATATATATATATATATATATATATATATATATATATATATATATATATATAGAAAGATATATATATATATATATATATATATATATATATATATATATACTCTCCTATATATATATAATACATTGGATCCTGAATCGTAAAAATTCCGATACTCGGATTTCGAATAACTCAAAAACCAAAGCGCCGTGGATGTCCTGACTCAAACTAATAGTAGCGCCACGCCTTGGTACATATTTGTAGTATATCAGCCCTCCGCGACATGTCGCTTCGACCCACACGCGAAAATCGTTCCTACGACGACCGGACGCTGCTGTACCCATGCGAATCCCGCCGCGATTTCTGTTAGATTGCATGCCTGGCTCTCATTACAGCGAGACATCTAAAACTGGCCGGTTTTTCGCTGGTGCACGGCACTCGCGTAGTGATGCTTTCTTAGTATCAGGGTCATCCAACTGGCTCAAAAACTGATGATCAGCAATTGTTCCTCAGACAGTCGAGTCGACCTCCCCAGAGCCTCTACTGTTATTATTTCTTTAACACTAACTGCTTTGTACTTGTTTTGTGTAAAAATTGTGTCTGTATACTCGTACATTACTCTTTACACAAGGTGCTGAGTTGATCGCGAAACGCTTGGCTCCGGGCGAAACCGAACCAGCATATTCCGCTTTCTGGGGGAGCGCCTCATCGCACTGCACCACCGGAGCCCCAGCGCCCTCTCACTCCAACTGCTCGGTAAGCCATATTTTACGAAGCAATCATTCCTCTCACCCGCATAACGATCAAATAGGTATACCGCCATAGACTATATAACAGTCATAGACCTGTCAGGACGACGCCCTGGTTAAGTCTTTTACAATTTTTATTACTTTTTTATTACGTAGATTACTTCATTAGTTGCTGTGCAATGCGGTGGCAGAAATTTTGACCAGGCACAGCAGCAAATTCCAATTTCTGTCGGCGGCGCTGTGCACCTGTGCACGAATTGGCATCTTTTGTGCCACAATGACTTTAATCTTAGCGCATTTTGTCGCCGAGGAACCTTTCTCCGCTCTTTCAGCTGTTTTCGGAACAGCACAGGTTTTTGCAGTTTCTTCCATTACTTCATCTATCGTGAACACTGCCTCTTAAAGGGCGGGTGCTCCAAGTGACAGGCGGTTGCTGTGCAGAGGACGCGACCGTGTGTCGCCAAAAATATACCAAACCTCCTTATGCGCAGGAAATCTGCGCTGACGATGCACAGAAAACGCGGCGTAATTTTCGGCAATGCGCGACAACTGGATGTCTGGTATGTCAGTACCTGCAGGGCTACAGTATAACAAAATGTCGAGTCATGGCTTGAGATATACTTTTGAGTAACAGGACATGCCGAATCTAAGAATATCTCTACTTCATCATCCGATCCGAATCATGTCATATTTCTCGGATATTCCGTATCCGAATCATTATCCGACTCATGGCACATTTCGGTGATTCAGATTTTGGATCATACTTCGGATTTTGACGCTTTTTCGGTGAATTCGGATTTTGTATCACTCTCGGATTTTGACGCTTTTTCGGTGAATCGGATTTTGGATCGTTCGATTTATGACGTTTATTCGGTGATTCGATTTTGGATCACTCGGATTTTGACGTTTGTTCGGTGAATTGGATTTTGAATCATGAAATTTTCTGGTTCATGCGGATGGATATCTGAAAATGAGTGAGTCGGATCCAATGTAATATATATATATATATATATATATATATATATATATATATATATATATATATTTATATATGTATATATATATATATATATATATATATATATATATATATATATATATATATATATATATATATATATATATATATATATATATATATATATATATATATATATATATATATATATATATATATATATATATATATGTTATATATATATATATATATATTCTTCTTTTCTTCTTTAGCGTTTGTCCTGGCTTCCTTGCAGGGTCCGCATGAATGGTTCGTTGGCGCCACTTTTGTCGATCGTGCGCCTGATCGGGATGTAAGCCAGCAGCCTTCAGATCGTTGTGCAATGCGTCTAGCCAGCGCTGCTTCGGACGTCCTTTCGGTCTCCTGCCATGGACTTCTAAATCAAGAGCGATCTTTCGAACGGAATCGTCTTTGCCACGCAGAACATGACCATACCATCTCAATCTTGATTCTCGTAGCTTTTCAGCAATGGGAGCAACACCAAATCGCTTCCGGATGTCTTCATTGGAAACATGATCGAGACGCGTGATGCCGGCGCTACATCGCAGCAATTTCGTTTCCATGACACTCAGACGACGTTCTGCCTCCTTGGTCGCTGGCCAGCACTCAGCTCCATAGAGTGCAACAGGTCGTATTACAGACCCGTACACTTTGGACTTCAGGTGATCAGGAATCTTCTTATCGCATAAGACACCGGTTGTTGTGCGCCACTTAGACCAAGCAGCATTGATACGGGCAGTTACCTCATGAACAATGCCGCCGTCAGCAGTAATTGTCGATCCAAGATACTTGAAAGTGTCCGTACGCGGTAGATTCGTGCCATTTATTCTTATACTGCCGAGCTCATTTGCGTCGGTTGTAAATATTTGGTCTTCCTGACGTTTAGTCGAAGGCCGAACTGCGCAAGACGGTCACTCCAGGCCTGTGCTTGTTGCTCGAGATCGTTTTTGTCCTGGAAACCAGCATCACATCATCCGCATACAGCAACGTCCACGGTGCCGGGTTCTGCAGGTCTTTCGTGACTGCATCCATAACAATGACAAACAACAGTGGGGATAGGAACGAACCTTGGTGCACACCCACCGAAATCGGAAATTCTTTGCGTGCCAACGGCAGCTCGTACGCGGCTCCTTGGGTCGCTGTAGAGAACTCGCATCCACTCAAAAAGTTGTTCAGGGACAGAATGCACTCGCAGAGCATACCAGATAACCTCATGCAAAACACGATCGGAGGCCTTCTCCAAATCGATTAAAGGAAAACGAAGCGGTTTCCTCTTCTCACGATGCTTCTCAGCCAGGAGTTTTGCTGCGTGTATGGCACCGGTGGTGCCACAAGAGGAAACAAAGCCACACTGGTTACTGGACAGCTTCACAATTTCTCGAATGCGACCATCGATTATTCGCTCGAATATCTTCATGCTATGAGAGAGTAGTCGTATAGGCCGGTAATTGACACAGTCGGCAGGGCTGCCTTTCCTTTTCCAGATTGGAATAGTTGTGCTATGTTGCCAGTCCGCCGGGATTTTCATCTCTGTGACGACCTGGTTGAAGAACTTTGTCAGCCAGACTGCTGAATTCCAGTGTTTCGATTTCCACAGCTCGGCCGCGATATCATCAAGCCCAGTCGCCTTACCAGGTCACATTCGCTTCAGCGCCGCTTTCACTTCATCAACTGTGATACGCTGTATCGGACCATAGCAAGGCGCAGCTTGGGGCATGGGAGGATGATCGAAATCTTCCGTACATATTCTCTCAAAGTAGTTGCACGACCGTTCCAATACTTTCTTGCGTTCCATCAGAAGATATCCACGGTCATCATTAATGCCATGGAACTTTTCGATGTCTTCCGCTTGGTGTCGGCGAGAATTAGCAAGACGACAAACCAAGCGTTCGCCATCCCTCGTGTCCAACTCCCTAATGACTTCATCATAGTGAGCGGCTTTCGCGACGGCTACAGCTCGCTTGGCATCTCTTTTACCATCACGATACTTCTGCCAGTTCTCGGTTGTCTTGTGATCCACGAAGGCATGGTAGCGCTTCTACTCGCGCACCATTTCCTTGATATCGTCCGTCCACAATCATGTCTGCTTATCTATCTTACGTCGACCAGGTCTTGTTACGCCCAGAGCGGATCGCGCCTTCTCTGCGATGGCCGCAGTTGCGTTTTTGCCATGTTTCATCGACTGTGGTGACAAGGGGAAGGTGAATTTGCGGAACAAAGTTGAGCTCCTGTTCTTTCAGTCGCCACCACTTGATACGAGCTGGCCTACAGCGTTCGTCATGCTTCAGTGGGGTAATCTTGATGGAGCAAATCAACGGTCGATGTTGGGTAGCGACCGTCTCGAAAGGCACAACCTTCGCATCAGTGACGATTCCGATCGCGACGTCGAACGAGAATGAAATCAATCTGAGTCTTGTTGTTGCCGCTATAGAAGGAAATCAGGTGCGAAGGACGCTTACGAAAGCTTACTGGAGTCTGCGTGTTCTAGAATGCGCTCCCCTTCGTCATTACGTGTTCCGTATCCGAAGCCTCACGACAGCTATACCCGTCCTTTGTCGTACCGACGTGACCATTCAAATCTCCGGCGACGATTATGGTGTCTTCTGCCGGAACTTCTGCGGTCTTTTTCGTGTAACAGCGCCCAGAAATCATCCTTCGCCTGCTTGGAGCATCCCGTCTGCGGAGCATAAGCCGAGAACACATGACAACGATGTTCCTCAGTGACAACAACAATCTTCATGAGCCGGTCATCGAAACGCTCCATTTCAGCAATCGAATCCCGGAATCGCTGAGAAACAATCACCGCAACCTGCTTGCAGTCCTCGGGCTTCCATTGTAGATGGCTTTGAAACCACATCCAATGTCCTTCGACTTACTGCCGGACCATCTTGTCTCTTGAACAGCACACAGATCTATCCTGCGACGCTCGGAGTGCGGCTGCTAACTCACACGAGCGACCCGACAACGTTCCTACGTTCAGAGTTGCAACGCGGGTCTTGGCGACGTTGTGGGATTTATATATATATATATATATATATATATATTATATATATATATATATATATATATATATATATATATATATATATATATATATATATTGACTTACTTGACTTAATCGGTTGGCTTTCGCCTGACGCGGTCATTCCGCATCTTCACCAAGGTGTGCCGTCCTAGTAGTCAGCCGTGTCCATTTTTCACGGTCTTTAACCACAATTGGAAACACATTCCATCCAGCTGTCACTAATCCATTTCCTGCGAAACGAAACATCGCGCCTGAACTGTCTTTCGATGCCGAGTGACTTGAAATCCTCTTTATCCTTATCCGTCCAGAACTTTCGCCTACGCCCAGGTGGCCGTTTCCAGAAAGGATTTGGAAGCATTCTTAAAGCGTGTTGAATGAGACGATCCGGCGTTCTTCTTAGTATATGCCCGAGCAGTCGAAGTCGACTTTCCATTGCTGCTTGAGATGGCTTTAGGAGATGCTGACACCTCCTCGTGTCAAGCGTTGATGTACTGCGTCGATTTCCTTGTAAAGGTCTTCGTTATGGCATACACGCGGCCAGAAATATCCAAGCAAACGCCTAAGAAGCTTCCTCTCCGTGCAATCCAAACGAGGTTCACAACTTTACAGTTTTGCGTTGTTTTCAGCGAATAACACAATGTCGTCGGCGTACTCCAGGTCGAAAAGGAGCGTCCTGATGGTGTTAGGATCACATCCGCAGGAAACTGTTCTGCAACTCTACGCATGATGTCATCAACGGCGAAGTTGAAAAGAAGAGGTCCTGCAATGGCTCCTTGCCTTACTCCTGTTTTCACCTCTAAAGCTGACGTAAATCCGACAGGTGTGCCAACTGCTGCTGTTGTTCCTTTTTCATGCCATTCGTTAGTTGAGCATACTTACGGGACTCTATCGTCACGCAGAGCGTTGAGCAGTCGAGCTCGAAGAGAAGAGCTTGAATGCAGTTTCGATCAAAACTTGTCAAAAAGGCTAGTTGTAACGGCTTTGAATACCGCTGTTCTGTCAAACGTCGATCTTCTAAAGCAAAAATTACTTCTTTCCCTTGAGTGTGTCCTCACGATGTTTGAAGAGTCGCACATGAATGAAACGTTCTAAAACCTTGTACATGACTTGAAGTAGAAAGATTCCTCTGTAGTTCTTAGATCCGTGACGGATAGCTTCTTGTGAAGAGGTACGATGATCGCATGTCTCCACGAATCGGGTATCCTTTCGCTCATCCATATGGCACGGACGGTGTCGGTCATTTCACGAATCCCAGACGGAGGAAGAGCTTTCAGCGTTTCAGCAGTGATATTGTCATCTCCACCTGCCTTTTCATTCTTCATTTTCCGGACACAATCCAAAACTTCAGACTCTATCGGCGGTTCCTCACTGACATCGTAATGTGCTCTCTGAACATGCGGGAGCTCTGGTACTGATTGCGCTGGACGGTTCAGTAGTGAACTGAGTAATCCTTCCATATTGGCAGCGTCGCATCACCAACTGCTACTCCATTGGTAGTGTTCAAGACTAAGGAACATCCCTTCATCTTTACCCTATACCGTCGCAGCAACGTGTAGGCTTTTCTCGGACCCTTCTTTTCCGAAGCCTTCTCCAACTCCTTAGCTCTTACACGTCCACTCTCGTTCGCGGTCACTTTGAAGCTGCCGACGCATTTTCCTCCTCAGACGCTTCTCCTCCACGAAGTTTCCTGTAGTTCGGAGAGCACATACGTTCGGAGATTGTAGGTAGATGTTGTTTCTTCTGGAGACGTAGGCGAGCTTCTTCTTAGGCTGTACAACTGGGAGTGCCTCTTTCTGAAGCGTCCTGGATGCACTTGACAAAAGAATCCGCGTCGCAAAGTTTCTTCTTAGTCCGTAATTCGATGTGAATAGAAACGCGTTGTCGAAAATTCTTCTGCACTCTTCATCTCTGAGACTTGTCATGTCAATCCTCTGGAGAGGCTGAGCCCTCGCTTCCTCTTATGAATCCTCGCAGTGAAGTTCAACAGAACAGTACGGTGATCCGGATCGAAAGCGACAACCCAGACAGCTCTAGATCTTCGGAATGTCCGATACTGGAATATTCCTCGTCAGGACATAGTCAAGCTGTAGTTTCAAAGTTGTCATCTTCCGTTTCCGCTGCTCTTCTGGAGATAGCTGGGTTGGTCCCTGCCAAGTAAGCTGATGGCGGCGATGATTCCTCTTGAATGTCTATGCAATAATCGTTCACAAAAGTCGACAAGGCGGTAGCTATTGTCCGATGTTTGCTCCACTGGTAGAACCATTTACCGAGTACTTCGGATTCCTGAAACTGATCGTTCGAATACGGTCGCTTTGGCTTTATTTTGATGCTTTCAACGAGGTGAGCGTTTTAGTACAAACCGTGAGAGTCTGTTGGCTCAGCTATTTCAACCTTTTTCTCGCTAACATTCGCTTTTTCAAACGCGCGCGGTAAAACTCTTCGTCCAATTACACCCGATAACATAAGCAACCGTAGTTCCTCTGTTTGTTCACAGTTGTCGCTGTTTTTTGTTAGTTCCGCATACAACCAGTTTCAAACCTTCGATTTGTATCATGAAATCGATATCATTTTTTGAGCGTGTCTGCTGCCTTTAAACGTCTTTTTTGATCAATGCGACTTCTGGGAAGGGTTGGTTAAGTGTATACAGATAGATAGGAGATCTTCAGGGGCAAATATGCTCTAGGTTGGACATTTTAATGATATCTCGGAAATGAAAAAAGCTATTTTGGACAGCGTCCTGGCCCAAAGTTGAAATTCGGCATCTCGATCTCGCGCTTTTTTCAGTAGCGGTTCCAAGTGACTTCAGCTGAGATACGTTGTGGAGTGGACAGCCGTCGGCTTCAATGTGACACGATTGGATCAGTTCTTCACGGGCACATGCTTGAAGAAGTAGCGATTCCCGAATCCGACTTAGCGACGAGTTCTACTGTGAAAATCGAAGACCATTCAGGCTTTCGCTCACCATTCGTTTCAAAAACAGGTTTGGGCTTCGAAACGTTTAAAGGGCACCCTGTAGAGCTGTCTGGGTTGTCGCTTTCGATCCGGATCACCGTTCGGCTCTGTTAAATTTCCTTCAAAGATCCGTAAGAGGAAGCCAGGAGTCGAGCCTCTCCGGAGAAGTGGCACGATAGCTTTTGTAGATGAAGAATAGAGAATGAAATTCCGACAACATAGTTGTGTTCACATTGGAGTACGACCAAAGAAGAAACATTGCAACACAAACTCTCTAGTGAAGTGCATCTACGACGTTCGAAGGAGGCACTTCTGGTTGTATTGCCCAAGAAGAAGTTTGCTCACATCTCCGAGGAAACATCATCTACCACAACAGAGTATGTGCTCTCCAAAGTGCAGGAAGCTTCGTGGAGGAGAAAGGAAGTTGCGTCGGCAGCTTCAAAGCAAAGAGAAGTAACGATAACCTTCCCGTCCCACCCACGCTCGCCTGATGAAGGGTCTATGACCCGAAACGTTGCGGATAAAGGGATTTGGTGATTTATCTCTACGCAAGCAGCTTCAGACTACATTACCAGTTATCAAAGCAAAGTGACCGCGAACGAGAGTGGACGTGTAGAGCTAAGGAGTTGAAGAAGGCTTTGGAAAAGAAGGGTCCGAGAAAAGCCTACACGTTGCTGCGACAGTATAGGTAAAGATGAAGCGATGTTCCTTAGTCTTGAACACTACCAATGGACTAGCAGTTGGTGATGCGACGCTGCCAATATGGAAGGATTACTCAGTTCACTACTGAACCGTCCAGCGCAATCAGTACCAGAGCTCCCGCATGTTCAGAGAGCACATTAAGATGTCAGTGAGGAACCGCCGACAGAGTCTGAAGTTTTGGATTGTGTTCGGAAAATGAAGAATGAAAAGGCAGGTGGAGATGACAACATCACTGCTGAAATGCTGAAAGCTCTTCCTCCGTCTGGGATTCGTGAAATGACCAACACCATCCGTACCATATGGATGAGCGAAAGGATACCCGATTCGTGGAGACATGCGATCATCGTACTCTTCACAAGAAGCAATTTGTCACGGATCCTAAGAACTACAGAGGAATCTTTCTACTTCGTGTCATGTACAAGGGTTTAGAACGGTTCATTCATGTGCGACTCTTCAAACATCGTGAGGACACACTCAAGGGAAATAAGTAATTTTTTGCTTTAGAAGATCGACGTTTGACAGAACAGCGGTATTCAAAGCCGTTACCACTAGCCTTTTTGACATCGAAACTGCATTCAACTCTTCTCTTCGAGCTCGACTGCTCAACGCTCTGCGTGACGATAGAGTCCCGTAAAAGTATGCTCAACTAACGAATGGCATGAATAAAGGAACAACAGCAGCAGTTCGTACACCCGTCGGATTTACGTCAGCTTTCGAGGTGAAAACAGGAGTAAGACAAGGAGCTGTAGCAGGACCTTTTCTTTTCAACTTCGCCGTTGATGAGATCATGCGTATAGTTGCAGAACAGCTTCCTGCGGACGTTATACTAACACCATCGAGACACTCCCTTGTCGACCTGGAGTACGCCGACTACATTGTACAACTCGCTGAAAACAACACCGAAGCCTATGGACATCGTCTTCGTTCCGACAAACGCTCGTAGATGTGGGTCTTTCAAAGGCCTTCAATGGGAGTTTGTGAGGACGGACAGCGTATCGAACTGGTGGATGATTTCTGTTATTTGGGCTATTTACTGAAGAATGATGGTAGTTATGCAGCGGATATCCAACAACGATGTGCGAAGACTGCATGTGTATTCAATTTTCCAACCAAGTGTTTGTGGTCTACCACTATCGCAAAGGAAGTCAAGTTTCGCGTCTACTTTCCCGCTATTTGCCCTATCATGATGTACGGATCGGAGACGTGGGCAGCACCGAAGACGCAGATGGAAAGGTTGATTGCACGGAGAAGAAGCTGTTTAGACGTTTTCTTAGATATTTCTGGTCGCGAGTATGTTGTAACGAAGACCTTTCAAGGAAATCGACGCATTACATTCACGCTTTGCGCGAGGGAGGTGCCAGCCTTCCAACACCTTCTCAAGCATCAATGGGAGGTCGATTTTTAACTGTTTAGGCACCTATTAACACCGCCAGTTCTCTTTTCGGCACACTCGAGGGATACTTCCGAGACCTGTCTGGAAACGGCCGCCTGGACGTAAACGAAAGTTTTGGACGGATATGGTGAAGGAGGACTTGACATTGCTCGGCCTCGAATTTCCTAATAGTTTATTCGAATCATTGAAGAATTGCAAAGAATAGATTAGGATAATGTGGTTTTTTGAGTCCGCATAATGGTTCGATTCAAATTATGCATTTTTCAATGTCCCGTACTACCGACCAACCGAATCTCGGAGATCCTGTCGGAAATTCGAAAACGATTCATAAGGAGAACAAGTATACATATACATATGGTCTGTATCTTATCTCTAGGAAGCCGAGTGGCAAATATTAAAACGCTAGCTTTGGAGCGGAGCGGTTGTTTCTCTGTTTTCAAAATTATTTTTCTTGAAAACAACTTTTATGATAAAGCTAACGTAGCATCGCCGTGCCTCCCCATCCAGAGATTGAAGATACATAAGTAATGCAAGCTTACACTTATCCTCACTTAACATAGGCGGGCTTCGTAATCAGATATGCTCTGAATGGGAACTTACCCATTCTTTTTCATCTTAAAAGAGTGCTTGATTCGCTCTAACTAAAAGATCAACCTTCTGATGACATCGTTCCGCGAAGCTTATGTGCAACTGCTTTTCATACCCTTCCTATGTTTGTCACTCCTTCCCATTATATGTAGTTCCGACAAGAATGTGAATGCACTTCGGCCTCAATCCATTTTAGATGCCATTCGGCTAAATGGCAAATGGTGATATATCAAAATGTGGACGTAAGACGGCATTGTCGACGTTCTTCACCGCCACATTCATCGCCTTCACCTTTTCGGTGATAGCTGTCGTCAGCCCATCATGGCAGTACGTTTATTCAGAGGTGAGTCTGTTTCAAGAATGCAGAATCTCCCTATCATGGATTGTAATAGCGATGGTTCAGAATGGACGCACTGAGCATCAACACGGGTTATGGCTGGATTGCAAGAGGGATTTTTCCCTTCGATTATGGCAGAACAAGAGAATACTTCATGAAACTCTGTACAGGTGCGTATTTGAGTTCTCTTAGAAAATAAGTATATGCGCAGAAGATAGCCTCTTCTGAAAGATGAAGGGAAGCTGAAACCATCACATCAACAGCCTTATGAAATTAGGAGGAGCAGACTGGAAATGCTCTGAGAATTCCGTCCGCGGACCTACCGCGAACGTCATGTTCGGGCGATCTCGGCCCCGAGCCGCCTGACAGTTCGGCTCGTTCTCCTAATCTGCGGGTCGGCTTGTGGTTGCTGTCCGGGCCATTGCTGTTCCTTTCCGACCACTGCAGTTGCTGTTTTGACTGCTCCAGTTTTCCCGAACAGCAACATCAGTGGCTCGAAGATTGGTAGAACGAGCCGAACTGTCAGGCGGCTCCGATTGCTGTTCGGTGCGGCTTCAGTTGAGAACCGCCTGAGTGGCTTGACAGCGATCTTCCCAGAGGAAGTGCTCCCGTCAGCGGCGTTTAGTACCATTCGATAACGTGGCTACTAGACTCAGGACCGAATCGAATATTCAATTCATTCTGAAACTTCCATTTCTTTTTTCTGATTTGCTCGATTATTCCATTCATCCATTCATTCAAGTAATCAAGCTAGACGTTCGTCGAACATTCGGTAAACCTATCTGCCTTCTTAGTATTTAGATTCGTTCGAAAATTCAGAATATTCGGTTTCCTGAAGAACTAAAATATCTCGATTATTCCAATATTTGGCCAGTTCTGGGGTAGAGACATCTGAACATGTAGCCACAGAAAAATTATTGAAAATATTAATGAATTATTCGGAAGTGATTCGAAAATTTGAAGCTGTGTTCGAATATTCGGACAAATCCTTCTGAAAATCCATTTGAGTCGAATAGAAAACAAGTTTTGAATTTATTCATTTATTTGAAAATGATTTGGGATGCTTATCAAAATCGCATTTTCAATATTTTCGAATGAATGAAAAACATTAATTCGAAAAATTTGAAAACGGTTTTTCGTAGAATTCCTACATTTGAGGATTCTCAAAAGAGGTTGTCTGAATTATTTTTTTCATTACCTGCTTCGAATGTCGCATCAAGGTGTAATGAAAGCTTTTGACTTCGAAAATCTTCGAATACCCCTTCTTTTCTCCTTTCTTTCCATCAAGGCTGTTGAGGTTCATAGAACATTTGAACCCTGTAAATACTAAACCATAGCATCAAAACTGCATCAAGGAATTCCTTCAATGCGGCGAATTTAGCCTTTTTGGAAATTTTTCAAAAATGATAGTTCCTATCATATCCTCGTAATCCAGCAACTTCAGGGCATCAAGCTTCATAGTTTAGTGTTATGAACACTATCTTACCTGATGGTGTGTAGATATAAAAATTCGCTTTTTACAATTTATCCAAATTTTCCAAAGAAAATAATGATAATTGACAAAATAGTTGTCATTAGATAAAACAGTTACCACAACTCAGAACTCCCTGATCTATTATGCTGGGTGCCCCAAAAAAGTCGTTCGTTATTTGATGAAGACATGACAGAATTTGTAATTTTTCAAAAATTTCCGAGAAAATGCGAAATTCACTTATTCGCTGACAAGCATTAGGTGCAGGACTTTCTTAACAACATGTTACGTACGTATGTATTAGAAGATGTTTGTAAGGCTGATACGTATATGTATGTACTTGAATCCATAGCGATTTCAGACGGGACCTACAAGGATCTCCATTCGATATCTTCTTCCTGCCATCTTTACAATGTGTTTATAAATTTGATTACTATATCGACCCCGAAGATCTCTACGACCACAACCACGACGAAAATCGCATTCAGAATGATGCTTATCAACATCTATTTCTGGGTGAGGGCTAGAGATTGTCTTCGTTTCTATACTGTTTTCTTAGTCTCGTCCTTTTTCATCACTTTCATATCTACTCTGTTTTATCTGACTAGCATTTGAACTACAATAAATTTTAGCGGCGGGAATTCCACGATGATCAGAAAGTTCTACCTCAGTGCCAATCTGACCTTTTTCTTTCAAATACCGCTGTACCCACATTTCTATTCAGGCTGGAAGATCGCAGCCCTGTCTGGTTGTGGGTCGGCCGTGCTTTTCTCCGCAGCTGCTTTACTATTGGCTGTCTGTGCTTTCTGCCATCGAACTTTCATTTGTGCCTCAACTGTGCTCGTAACTATTTCTGGTCTGTTTCGTCACATTCCTCCAATTTCTCGCGTTGAATTCATTAATATCGTCTTCTCAGCCATATTATCTACAATTGGAGTTAGTATATTCTACGCGTGGGCTAATTACCAGGATAACAAAGTAATAAAAGAGGACGAAGATACGATATATGAGGTGAACTATTTTCTTACAGTTTAAATTCACCAATTTCTATCTTCAATCTCTCTAGCAAATGCTGATGGGCTTTCTAATGCCAAATTGTAACCACAGTAATTCATTGGCTAGCGTCGATGTTAGGTTGTTGCGTGACATCAGTGTCCTTCAGTAAAACCAGAGCCAAATTGGTGAAGATTGAGGTAAGCGTAATGCCTAAGTAATCTATTTCTAAAATGGTTTTTGTTTTTGGCATAAAGCAACACAGTAGTTGTGTAACATTAATGCCGGATGAGGGGCCATCAAAGGCCGTGGTCAGCGATCAAATATGCTTGCTGTCTCTTCCTCTCTAAACCGTTTTCTGGGTGTAGAGTAGTAGGACCTATGAAAAAATCGCGAAAAACCGCTGTTTCGGGCCCAATTTGAAGCCTGAACTATCCTGTCTTTTGATGTTGACGAGCTCTACACTCTAGATCATCGGCATCGATGATCTCTAATATCAAGAACATCAGCTGGCTTGAAATTGGAATTCAATCAATGAACAATAGCCCTCGGACTGACCTGCCTGAATATTTATGTGCTCATCTGCTTTATGTGCTTTATGTGCTCAAACAAAAACACTGACTGAAGTGCTTGCTTTCATTGTTCAACCGTTTTTATTAGATAAACTTGCATTTTTTCCTCTGAATGTTGATGATTTTTGACTGCTCGGCATGAGACTGCGATCTTTTTGGCGGCGCTGTGCACGTGTGCTATACTTTGTTCCGGAATCGAATAATCGGATGAGTATCCGACTGTTTCAGTCGGATAAAAGTCGACTTTTTATTCGACAAGTCGGTTATTCGAAAAAGTGCGATATCCGACTACAGTCGAAAAGTCGAATATTCGAAAAGTGCGATATCCGACTACAGTCGAAAAGTCGAATATTCTGAAAAGGGCGATATCCGACTACAGTCGAAAAGTCGAATATTCGAAGAAGTGCGATATCCGACTACAGTCGAAAAGTCGAATATTCGAAAAAGCGCGATATCCGACTACAGTCGAAAAGTCGAATATTCGAAAAGGTGTGATATCCGACTACAGTCGAAAAGTCGAATATTCGAAAATGTGTGATATTCGACTATAGCCTGAAAAGTCGGATATTCGAAATAAATTCCATCTGAACAAGTATATTGCATAGTTTACATGTTCCGAATCGAATAATCGGACGAATATCCGACTGTTTCAGTCGGATAAAAAGTCGACTTTATCTGGAAAAGTCGAATATCTGAAAAAGTGCGATATCCGACTACAGTCGAAAAGTCGAATATTCGAAAATGTGTGATATTCGACTATAGTCGAAAAGTCGGATATTCGAAATAAATTCCATCTGGAACAAGTATATTGCATAGTTTACATGTTCCGAATCGAATAATCGGACGAATATCCGACTGTTTCAGTCGGATAAAAAAGTCGACTTTTTATTCGAAAAGTCGAATATTCGAAAAGTGCGATATCCGACTACAGTCGAAAAGTCGAATATTCGAAAAAGTGCGATATCCGACTACAGTCGAAAAGTCGAATATTCGAAAAAGGGCGATATCCGACTACAGTCGAAAAGGCGAATATTCGAAAAAATGCGATATCCGACTACAGTCGAAAAGTCGAATATTCGAAAAGGGCGATATCCGACTACAGCCGAAAAGTCGAATATTCGAAAAGGTGTGATATCCGACTACAGTCGAAAAGTCGAATATTCGAAAATGTGTAATATCCGACTATAGTCGAAAAGTCGGATATTCGAAACAAATTCCATCTGGAACAAGTATAGTGCACGAACTGGCATCTTTGGGTTTTAGAAACTCTAATCTTAACCCGTTTTTCAGCGCGCTACCTTCATAGTTTTTCAGCTGTTTTCGGTCTGAGCTGATTTTTATAGTTTTTTCGGTAACGTTCTTCATCGTGACCACCGCCTTTAACATTAACAGTGTTCACGATAAAAAAACCATATTATAGCTTTCCATGTTTTTGTGTAGGTAAGTCTACTAAGAAGAGGTTAATAGAGAATAGTCCCCACGGAACATTCAAAGACCAGAGAAAAACTTCAAAGGATCCTCTGAAAAAATAATTGATTACCATATTTCCTGTTATTGAACAGCCGGGTTTACTATTCTACAACATACGCCAGAAGGTGGGTTCGATTAGAGGGAGGGGCTCAAATAGAGGGGGAGCTCTAAATTTCAACCGAGAATTTAAGACTCAATATGGGCAAACAAAGTCTATTAGTCAAACCAAAGGAGACACTAATGATTTACCTTCCGGCGAACTCTAAGGGATCGTCATCAATAAAGCCACTGTTCATGTCCTCGTCAAGTGCAATCTCTTCGAGAATGTCGACAAGGCTTTGGGTGTCGACATCTCGAGCAGCAGCGCGTAGCACTTTACGTCCGGTAGGAACGGGTCCGCCAACCTTGAAACAGTGAATGACTCTGAATGACGCGGACGCACAATATGGAGACGCTCATTTTGTACTGAACTTCAATCGATATCGAAGTCGTTCATGGGGGTCCTACGATGGAAGATTTGCTGAGAAAGCCTCTGGTTACTCTGCTCGGCAGAAGGCCAATTCTCACATTCTGCGCAAAGAATATAGTGTAATTGTGCCATTGGAATAGATTCGAATCGATATATTCGAATGATTGCCATTCGAATACGGTTTCATTATCGGAATTTCTAAAATCGCACCATTCGAATACAATTCGAAAATCGGACCTCAAAATAGGTCATTCGATCCATCCGATATTCGAAGCCCACTATTCGAATGAACATTCAAATAGTTATAATTTTTAATAGTCGCGTTGCCGCTTTTTAAGGTGTAGGGGAGGGGGTCGTGTATTCCGTAGGCAGGCATGACCACGTCAAAGGATTTCGAGATCCCTCGGCGCCTCCTCAGAAAATGAAAGCAAGTTTCTTGTAACATAAAAGGCCGAAAGCAAGTTACGTGTAACATAAAGTTTCTGTTTTCGTTTCCGTCTGCCGCATGGACCAGGCGGCCGGTCGTGCGGGGCCGTCGCAGCCCCGTCCATTCATCAGACTAAAAATGATTGCGCAAACTCTATCTAAGCCGATGTAAGTTACTTGTGACTTATCCCAGATCTTTTTAGACTACATGCAACATATCGACGGGATACCGCGTGCAGTGCACCTCCGATATGATACATGTAACTTAAATGGCACAAGAGAAGTCGCAAGTAAGTTGAATCGATCAAGAAGGCTTTCCAACTCAGAAATGAAAACAAGTTACTTGTAGACCTAAAAGGCCGAAAACAAGTTACTTGTAACATATATGAGCCGATGTAAGTTACTCACGACTTATCTCAGGTCATTCTCAGAAAAATGGAAACATGTTACATGTAATATAAAGTGTAAGACACTTTAGACATTCAAGGTCATGTATCCTACACTTATATTACATGTAACATACACTTATATGACACGTAACATACACGTATATTTCGTGTAACTTAATTAGAGCTGCAAGTTGAAGCTCCAGGGGTTGGAGTTGCAAGTTTTAGGTTGTTGCTTCAGGTACGAATCAGCAAGGTTAAAGCTCTCTCGGACATCTCACTAGCTTAAAGCTTGCTGCTCTATAACCGAGGCAGCAAGCTTCGAACCCACAGCTTCATACATGAAGCAATGAGCTTAAGCTTGTTCCAAAAATATTGCAAGGAGCGAGAGATCAACGACTCGACCAGGGCGAGTGACCATCCTGCCGGATATCAATCCAATGGACTTTCGGTCGCCGTCAAGCTATGTTACGTTCCGTATCGTGTGCAGGTTTGCAGAAGGCGTTCAGCATGGGCTCTCAGTTGCTGGGGATATTTGAACTATGTTACTCTAATGCTACATGTAATATACTTTTGTAGATATGATTCACATGTGACTTACACGGAAATATGTTACAAGTATACTGTTTTCGTCTCTTATGTTACAAGTATTATGTTTTCAGCGTCGAAAACATATTACGTGCGACGTTCGGCCCCCGAGCGAGGCGCCGATATATTACATGTAACATACATCGGTCGAGATAATTCGCAATTAATATACATTGGCCAATTTATATTACATGTATATTGATTCAGGCCTTTCATATCCTTATACTTAAAGCAGTTATGTCCCGATGTTTGTATGCATGTATGTATGTGTGTGTGTGTGTAATTGTGTTTTTCCGTGGATCTCCGGAATGGCCGATCAAAACAGGGATGAAGTGGTACCAACATTTGCGTGGGAGGGACACTCATCGATTACCAAAAATCAGCCTGAACCACCTCTTGCGCGCCTCGGGGCAAACTGAGTTTGTCCGTGGGGCGCAATTTTGGCCTTGGGTCATGAAAACTTCTGAGTCGTCTAGCGCTAGAAAGGCTAAGCTCTAATCAAGGCGAGAAGTATTTAAGAGTGGTGGATGGGACGCCGTTCAGAACCGCCAGGGTTTGAGGAGTGTGCAGGACGTTATCGACAGTGTGCAGGACCTTAGTGGGAGTGCGCAGGACCCCAGTGGGAGTGTGCAGGACGTCATAGAAAGTGTGCAGGACCCCAGTGGGAGTGTGCAGGATGTCGTAGAAAGTGTGCAGGACCCCAGTGGGAGTGTGCAGGACGTCATAGAAAGTGTGCAGGACCCCAGTGGGAGTGTGCAGGATGTCGTAGAAAGTGTGCAGGACCCCAGTGGGAGTGAGCAGGACGTCATAGAAAGTGTGCAGGACCCCAGTGGGAGTGAGCAGGACGTCATAGAAAGTGTGCAGGACCCCAGTGGGAGTGAGCAGGACGTCATAGAAAGTGTGCAGGACCCCAGTGGGAGTGAACAGGACGTCATAGAAAGTGTGCAGGACCCCAGTGAGAGTGAGCAGGACGTCATAGAAAGTGTGCAGGACCCCAGTGGGAGTGAGCAGGACGTCATAGAAAGTGTGCAGGACCCCAGTGGGAGTGAGCAGGACGTCATAGAAAGTGTGCAGGATCCCAGTGGGAGTGAGCAGGACGTCATAGAAAGTGTGCAGGACCCCAGTGGGAGTGAGCAGGACCCAAATTGGAGTGTTCAGGACCCCAGTGGGAGTGTGCAGGACCCCAGTGGGAGTGAGCAGGACCCAAATGGGAGTGTTCAGGACCCCAGTGGGAGTGTGCAGGACCCCAGTGGGAGTGAGCAGGACGTCATAGAAAGTGTGCAGGACCCCAGTGAGAGTGAGCAGGACGTCACAGAAAGTGTGCAGGACCCCAGTGAGAGTGAGCAGGACGTCATAGAAAGTGTGCAGGACCCCAGTGGGAGTGAGCAGGACGTCATAGAAAGTGTGCAGGACCCCAGTGAGAGTGAGCAGGACGTCATAGAAAGTGTGCAGGACCCCAGTGGGAGTGAGCAGGACGTCATAGAAAGTGTGCAGGACCCCAGTGGGAGTGAGCAGGACGTCATAGAAAGTGTGCAGGACCCCAGTGGGAGTGAGCAGGACGTCATAGAAAGTGTGCAGGACCCCAGTGGGAGTGAGCAGGACGTCATAGAAAGTGTGCAGGACCCCAGTGCGAGTGAGCAGGACCCAAATGGGAGTGTGCAGGACCCCAGTGGGAGTGAGCAGGACGTCATAGAAAGTGTGCAGGACCCCAGTGAGAGTGAGCAGGACGTCATAGAAAGTGTGCAGGACCCCAGTGGGAGTGAGCAGGACGTCATAGAAAGTGTGCAGGACCCCAGTGAGAGTGAGCAGGACGTCATAGAAAGTGTGCAGGACCCCAGTGGGAGTGAGCAGGACGTCATAGAAAGTGTGCAGGACCCCAGTGAGAGTGAGCAGGACGTCATAGAAAGTGTGCAGGACCCCAGTGAGAGTGAGCAGGACGTCATAGAAAGTGTGCAGGACCCCAGTGAGAGTGAGCAGGACGTCATAGAAAGTGTGCAGGACCCCAGTGAGAGTGAGCAGGACGTCATAGAAAGTGTGCAGGACCCCAGTGAGAGTGAGCAGGACGTCATAGAAAGTGTGCAGGACCCCAGTGAGAGTGAGCAGGACGTCATAGAAAGTGTGCAGGACCCCAGTGAGAGTGAGCAGGACGTCATAGAAAGTGTGCAGGACCCCAGTGAGAGTGAGCAGGACGTCATAGAAAGTGTGCAGGACCCCAGTGGGAGTGAGCAGGACGTCATAGAAAGTGTGCAGGACCCCAGTGAGAGTGAGCAGGACGTCATAGAAAGTGTGCAGGACCCCAGTGAGAGTGAGCAGGACGTCATAGAAAGTGTGCAGGACCCCAGTGGGAGTGAGCAGGACGTCATAGAAAGTGTGCAGGACCCCAGTGGGAGTGAGCAGGACGTCATAAAAAGTGTGCAGGACCCCAGTGAGAGTGAGCAGAACGTCATAGAAAGTGTGCAGGACCCCAGTGCGAGTGAGCAGGACCCAAATGGGAGTGTGCAGGACCCCAGTGGGAGTGAGCAGGACGTCATAGAAAGTGTGCAGGACCCCAGTGGGAGTGAACAGGACGTCATAGAAAGTGTGCAGGACCCCAGTGAGAGTGAGCAGGACGTCATAGAAAGTGTGCAGGACCCCAGTGGGAGTGAGCAGGACGTCATATAAAGTGTGCAGGACCCCAGTGGGAGTGAGCAGGACGTCATAGAAAGTGTGCAGGACCCCAGTGAGAGTCAGCAGGACGTCATAGAAAGTGTGCAGGACCCCAGTGGGAGTGAGCAGGACGTCACTGAAGGTGTGCAGGACCCCAGTGGGAGTGAGCAGGACGTCATAGAAAGTGTGCAGGACCCCAGTGGGAGTGAGCAGGACGTCAAAGAAAGTGTACAGGACCCGAGTGAGAGTGAGCAGGACGTCACTGAAAGTGTGCAGGACTCCAGTGGGAGTGTGCAGGACCAAAAGGGAGTGTGCAGGACCGCAGTGGAAGTGAGCAGGACGTCATAGAAAGTGTGCAGGACCCCAGTGGGACCGTGCAGGACCCAAGTGGGAGTGTGCAGGACCCCAGTGGGAGTGAGCAGGACGTCATAGAAAGTGTGCAGGACCCCAGTGGGAGTGAGCAGGACGTCATAGAAAGTGTGCAGGACCCTAGTAGGAGTGAGCAGGACGTCATAGAAAGTGTGCAGGACCCAGTGGGAGTGAGCAGGACGTCATAAAAAGTGTGCAGGACCCCAGTGAGAGTGAGCAGGACCCATATGGGAGTGTGCAGGACCCCAGTGGGAGTGAGCAGGACGTCATAGAAAGTGTGCAGGACCCCAAATGGGAGTGTGCAGGACGTCATAGAAAGTGTGCAGGACCCCAGTGAGAGTGAGCAGGACGTCATAGAAAGTGTGCAGGACCCCAGTGAGAGTGAGCAGGACGTCATAGAAAGTGTGCAGGACCCCAGTGGGAGTGAGCAGGACGTCATAGAAAGTGTGCAGGACCCCAGTGGGAGTGAGCAGGACGTCATAGAAAGTGTGCAGGACCCCAGTGGGAGTGAGCAGGACGTCATAGAAAGTGTGCAGGACCCCAGTGAGAGTGAGCAGGACGTCATAGAAAGTGTGCAGGACACCAGTGGGAGTGAGCAGGACGTCATAGAAAGTGTGCAGGACCCCAGTGGGAGTGAGCAGGACGTCATAGAAAGTGTGCAGGACCCCAGTGAGAGTGAGCAGGACGTCATAGAAAGTTTGCAGGACCCCCGTGGGAGTGAGCAGGACCCAAATGGGAGTGCAGGACCCCAGTGGGAGTGTGCAGGACGTCATAGAAAGTGTGCAGGACCCCAAGTGGGAGTGTGAGCAGGACGTCATAGAAAGTGTGCAGGACCCCAGTGGGAGTGAGCAGGACGTCATAGAAAGTGTGCAGGACCCCAGTGGAGTGAGCAGGACGTCATATAAAGTGTGCAGCACCCCAGTGGGAGTGAGCAGGACGTCATAGAAAGTGTGCAGGACCCCAGTGGGAGTAAGCAGGACGTCAAAGAAAGTGTGCAGTACCCCAGTGGGAGTGAGCAGGACGTCACAGAAAGTGTGCAGGACCCCAGTGGGAGTGAGCAGGACGTCATAGAAAGTGTGCAGGACCCCAGTGAGAGTGAGCAGGACGTCATAGAAAGTGTGCAGGACTCCAGTGGGAGTGAGCAGGACGTCATAGAAAGTGTGCAGGACCCCAGTGGGAGTGAGCAGGACGTCATAGAAAGTGTGCAGGACCCCAGTGGGAGTGTGCAGGACCCCAGTGGGAGTGTGCAGGACCCCAGTGGGAGTGAGCAGGACGTCATAGAAAGTGTGCAGGACCCCAGTGAGAGTGAGCAGGACGTCACAGAAAGTGTGCAGGACCCCAGTGAGAGTGAGCAGGACGTCATAGAAAGTGTGCAGGACCCCAGTGGGAGTGAGCAGGACGTCATAGAAAGTGTGCAGGACCCCAGTGAGAGTGAGCAGGACGTCATAGAAAGTGTGCAGGACCCCAGTGGGAGTGAGCAGGACGTCATAGAAAGTGTGCAGGACCCCAGTGAGAGTGAGCAGGACGTCATAGAAAGTGTGCAGGACCCCAGTGAGAGTGAGCAGGACGTCATAGAAAGTGTGCAGGACCCCAGCGGGAGTGAGTAGGACGTGTGCAGGACCCCAGTGCGAGTGATCAGGACCCAAATGGGAGTGTGCAGGACCCCAGTGGGAGTGCGCAGGACGTCATAGAAAGTGTGCAGGACCCCAGTGAGAGTGAGCAGGACGTCATAGAAAGTGTGCAGGACCCCAGTGAGAGTGAGCAGGACGTCACAGAAAGTGTGCAGGACTCCAGTGAGAGTGAGCAGGACGTCATAGAAAGTGTGCAGGACCCCAGTGGGAGTGAGCAGGACGTCATAGAAAGTGTGCAGGACCCCAGTGAGAGTGAGCAGGACGTCATAGAAAGTGTGCAGGACCCCAGTGAGAGTGAGCAGGACGTCATAGAAAGTGTGCAGGACCCCAGTGGGAGTGAGCAGGACGTCATAGAAAGTGTGCAGGACCCCAGTGAGAGTGAGCAGGACGTCATAGAAAGTGTGCAGGACCCCAGTGAGAGTGAGCAGGACCCAAATGGGAGTGTGCAGGACCCCAGTGGGAGTGCGCAGGACCCCAGTGGGAGTGAGCAGGACGTCATAGAAAGTGTGCAGGACCCCAGTGAGAGTGAGCAGGACGTCATAGAAAGTGTGCAGGACCCCAGTGAGAGTGAGCAGGACGTCATAGAAAGTGTGCAGGACCCCAGTGGGAGTGAGCAGGACGTCATAGAAAGTGTGCAGGACCCCAGTGAGAGTGAGCAGAACGTCATAGAAAGTGTGCAGGACCCCAGTGCGAAAGAGCAGGACCCAAATGGGAGTGTGCAGGACCCCAGTGGGAGTGAGCAGGACGTCACAGAAAGTGTGCAGGACCCCAGTGGGAGTGAGCAGGACGTCATAGAAAGTGTGCAGGACCCCAGTGAGAGTGAGCAGGACGTCACAGAAAGTGTGCAGTACCCCAGTGCGAGTGAGCAGGACCGAAATGGGAGTGTGCAGGACCCCAGTGGGAGTGTGCAGGACCCCAGTGGGAGTGAGCAGGACCCAAATGGGAGTGTTCAGGACCCCAGTGGGAGTGTGCAGGACCCCAGTGGGAGTGAGCAGGACGTCATAGAAAGTGTGCAGGACCCCAGTGAGAGTGAGCAGAACGTCACAGATAGTGTGCAGGACCCCAGTGAGAGTGAGCAGGACGTCATAGAAAGTGTGCAGGACCCCAGTGGGAGTGTGCAGGACCCAAATGGGAGTGTGCAGGACCCCAGTGGGAGTGAGCAGGACGTCACAGAAAGTGTGCAGGACCCCAGTGGGAGTGAGCAGGACGTCACAGAAAGTGTGCAGGACCCCAGTGGGAGTGAGCAGGACGTCATAGAAAGTGTGCAGGCCCCCAGTGGGAGTGAGCAGGACGTCAAATGGGAGTGTGCAGGACCCCAGTGGGAGTGAGCAGGACGTCACAGAAAGTGTGCAGGACCCCAGTGGGAGTGAGCAGGACGTCATAGAAAGTGTGCAGGACCCCAGTGGGAGTGAGCAGGACGTCACAGAAAGTGTGCAGGACCCCAGTGGGAGTGAGCAGGACGACATAGAAAGTGTGCAGGACCCGAGTGAGAGTGAGCAGGACGTCATAGAAAGTGGGCAGGACCCCAGTGGGAGTGAGCAGGACGGCAGAGAGAGTGTGCAGGACCCCAGTGGGAGTGAGCAGGACGTCAGTGAAAGTGTGCAGGACCCCAGTGAGAGTGAGCAGGACGTCATAGAAAGTGTGCAGGACCCCAGTGGGAGTGAGCAGGACGTCATAGAAAGTGTGCAGGACCCCAGTGCGAGTGAGCAGGACCCAAATGGGAGTGTGCAGGACCCCAGTGGGAGTGTGAGCAGGACGTCGTAGAAAGTGTGCAGGACCCCAGTGGGAGTGAGCAGGACGTCATAAAAAGTGTGCAGGACCCCAGTGGGAGTGTGCAGGACGTCGTAGAAAGTGTGCAGGACCCCAGTGGGAGTGAGCAGGACGTCATAGAAAGTGTGCAGGACCCCAGTGGGAGTGAGCAGTACGTCACAGAAAGTGTGCAGGACCCCAGTGGGAGTGAGCAGGACGTAATAGAAAGTGTGCAGGACCCCAGTGGGAGTGAGCAGGACGTCATAGAAAGTGTGCAGGACCCCAGTGGGAGTGTGCAGGACGTCATAGAAAGTGTGCAGGACCCCAGTGGGAGTGTGCAAAACCCGAATGGGAGTGTGCAGAACGTCATATGAAGTGTGCAGTACCCCAGTGGGAGTGAGCAGGACGTCATAGAAAGTGTGCAGGACCCCAGTGGGAGTGAGCAGGACGTCATAGAAAGTGTGCAGGACCCCAGTGAGAGTGAGCAGGACGTCATAGAAAGTGTGCAGGACCCCAGTGGGAGTGAGCAGGACGTCATAGAAAGTGTGCAGGACCCCAGTGAGAGTGAGCAGGACGTCAGAGAAAGTGTGCAGGACCCCAGCGGGAAAGAGCAGGGCGGCATAGAAAGTGTGCTGACCCCAGTGAGAGTGAGCAGGACGTCATAGAAAGTGTGCAGGACCCCAGTGGGAGTGAGCAGGACGTCATAGAAAGTGTGCAGGACCCCAGTGGGAGTGAGCAGGACGTCATAGAAAGTGTGCAGGACCCCAGTGAGAGTGAGCAGGACGTCACAGAAAGTGTGCAATACCCCAGTGGGAGTGAGCAGGACCCAAATGGGAGTGTGCAGGACCCCAGTGGAAAAGTGCAGGACCCCAGTGGGAGTGTGCAGGACGTCATAGAAAGTGTGCAGGACCCCAGTGAGAGTGAGCAGGACGTCATAGAAAGTGTGCAGGACCCCAGTGGGAGTGAGCAGGACGTCATAGAAAGTGTGCAGGACCCCAGTGGGAGTGAGCAGGACGTCATAGAAAGTGTGCAGGACCCCAGTGGGAGTGTGCAGCACGTCATAGAAAGTGTGCAGGACCCCAGTGGGGGTGTGCAAAACCCGAATGGGAGTGAGCAGAACGTCATATAAAGTATGCAGGACCCCAGTGGAAGTGAGCAGGACGTCATAGAAAGTGTGCAGGACCCCAGTGGGAGTGAACAGGACGTCATAGAAAGTGTGCAGGACCCCAGTGAGAGTGAGCAGGACGTCATAGAAAGTGTGCAGGACCCCAGTGGGAGTGAGCAGGACGTCATAGAAAGTGTGCAGGACCCCAGTGAGAGTGAGCAGGACGTCACAGAAAGTGTGCAGTACCCCAGTGCGAGTGAGCAGGACCGAAATGGGAGTGTGCAGGACCCCAGTGGGAGTGTGCAGGACCCCAGTGGGAGTGAGCAGGACCCAAATGGGAGTGTTCAGGACCCCAGTGGGAGTGTGCAGGACCCCAGTGGGAGTGAGCAGGACGTCATAGAAAGTGTGCAGGACCCCAGTGAGAGTGAGCAGAACGTCATAGAAAGTGTGCAGGACCCCAGTGCGAAAGAGCAGGACCCAAATGGGAGTGTGCAGGACCCCAGTGGGAGTGAGCAGGACGTCACAGAAAGTGTGCAGGACCCCAGTGGGAGTGAGCAGGACGTCATAGAAAGTGTGCAGGACCCCAGTGAGAGTGAGCAGGACGTCACAGAAAGTGTGCAGTACCCCAGTGCGAGTGAGCAGGACCGAAATGGGAGTGTGCAGGACCCCAGTGGGAGTGTGCAGGACCCTAGTGGGAGTGTGCAGGACGTCGTATAAAGTGTGCAGGACCCCAGTGGGAGTGTGCAGGACCCAAATGGGAGTGTGCAGCACGTCATAGAAAGTGTGCAGGACCCCAGTGGGGGTGTGCAAAACCCGAATGGGAGTGAGCAGAACGTCATATAAAGTATGCAGGACCCCAGTGGGAGTGAGCAGGACGTCATAGAAAGTGTGCAGGACCCCAGTGGGAGTGAACAGGACGTCATAGAAAGTGTGCAGGACCCCAGTGAGAGTGAGCAGGACGTCATAGAAAGTGTGCAGGACCCCAGTGGGAGTGAGCAGGACGTCATAGAAAGTGTGCAGGACCCCAGTGAGAGTGAGCAGGACGTCACAGAAAGTGTGCAGTACCCCAGTGGGAAAGAGCAGGACGTCATAGAAAGTGTGCCGGACCCCAGTGAGAGTGAGCAGGACGTCATAGAAAGTGTGCAGGACCCCAGTGGGAGTGAGCAGGACGTCATAGAAAGTGTGCAGGACCCCAGTGAGAGTGAGCAGGACGTCATAGAAAGTGTGCAGGACCCCAGCGGGAGTGAGTAGGACGTCATAGAAAGTGTGCAGGACCCCAGTGAGAGTGAGCAGAACGTCATAGAAAGTGTGCAGGACCCCAGTGCGAGTGATCAGGACCCAAATGGGAGTGTGCAGGACCTCAGTGGGAGTGCGCAGGACGTCATAGAAAGTGTGCAGGACCCCAGTGAGAGTGAGCAGGACGTCATAGAAAGTGTGCAGGACCCCAGTGAGAGTGAGCAGGACGTCACAGAAAGTGTGCAGGACTCCAGTGAGAGTGAGCAGGACGTCATAGAAAGTGTGCAGGACCCCAGTGGGAGTGAGCAGGACGTCATAGAAAGTGTGCAGGACCCCAGTGAGAGTGAGCAGGACGTCATAGAAAGTGTGCAGGACCCCAGTGAGAGTGAGCAGGACGTCATAGAAAGTGTGCAGGACCCCAATGAGAGTGAGCAGGACGTCATAGAAAGTGTGCAGGACCCCAGTGGGAGTGAGCAGGACGTCATAGAAAGTGTGCAGGACCCCAGTGAGAGTGAGCAGGACCCAAATGGGAGTGTGCAGGACCCCAGTGGGAGTGCGCAGGACCCCAGTGGGAGTGTGCAGGACGTCATAGAAAGTGTGCAGGACCCCAGTGAGAGTGAGCAGGACGTCATAGAAAGTGTGCAGGACCCCAGTGAGAGTGAGCAGGACGTCATAGAAAGTGTGCAGGACCCCAGTGGGAGTGAGCAGGACGTCATAGAAAGTGTGCAAGACCCCAGTGAGAGTGAGCAGAACGTCATAGAAAGTGTGCAGGACTCCAGTGGGAGTGAGCAGGACGTCATAGAAAGTGTGCAGGACCCCAGTGAGAGTGAGCAGGACGTCACAGAAAGTGTGCAGTACCCCAGTGCGAGTGAGCAGGACCGAAATGGGAGTGTGCAGGACCCCAGTGGGAGTGTGCAGGACCCCAGTGGGAGTGAGCAGGACCCAAATGGGAGTGTGCAGGACCCCAGTGGAGTGTGCAGGACCCAAATGGGAGTGTGCAGGACCCCAGTGTGCAGGACTCCAGTGGGAGTGAGCAGGACGTCATAGAAAGTGTGCAAGACCCCAGTGAGAGTGAGCAGAACGTCATAGAAAGTGTGCAGGACCCCAGTGCGAAAGAGCAGGACCCAAATGGGAGTGTGCAGGACCCCAGTGGGAGTGAGCAGGACGTCACAGAAAGTGTGCAGGACCCCAGTGGGAGTGAGCAGGACGTCATAGAAAGTGTGCAGGACCCCAGTGAGAGTGAGCAGGACGTCACAGAAAGTGTGCAGTACCCCAGTGCGAGTGAGCAGGACCGAAATGGGAGTGTGCAGGACCCCAGTGGGAGTGTGCAGGACCCTAGTGGGAGTGTGCAGGACGTCGTATAAAGTGTGCAGGACCCCAGTGGGAGTGTGCAGGACCCAAATGGGAGTGTGCAGCACGTCACAGAAAGTGTGCAGGACCCCAGTGGGGGTGTGCAAAACCCGAATGGGAGTGAGCAGAACGTCATATAAAGTATGCAGGACCCCAGTGGAAGTGAGCAGGACGTCATAGAAAGTGTGCAGGACCCCAGTGGGAGTGAACAGGACGTCATAGAAAGTGTGCAGGACCCCAGTGAGAGTGAGCAGGACGTCATAGAAAGTGTGCAGGACCCCAGTGGGAGTGAGCAGGACGTCATAGAAAGTGTGCAGGACCCCAGTGAGAGTGAGCAGGACGTCACAGAAAGTGTGCAGTACCCCAGTGCGAGTGAGCAGGACCGAAATGGGAGTGTGCAGGACCCCAGTGGGAGTGTGCAGGACGTCATAGAAAGTGTGCAGGACGTCGTGAGAGTGTGCAGGACGTCATAGAAAGTGTGCAGGACCCAACTCGGAGCGTGCAGCACGTCACAGAAAGTGTGCAGGACCCCAGTGGGAGTGTGCAAAACCCGAATGGGAGTGAGCAGAACGTCATATAAAGTATGCAGGACCCCAGTGGGAGTGAGCAGGACGTCATAGAAAGTGTGCAGGACTTCAGTGGGAGTGAACAGGACGTCATAGAAAGTGTGCAGGACCCCAGTGAGAGTGAGCAGGACGTCATAGAAAGTGTGCAGGACCCCAGTGGGAGTGAGCAGGACGTCATAGAAAGTGTGCAGGACCCCAGTGGGAGTGAGCAGGACGTCATAGAAAGTGTGCAGGATCTCAGTGGGAGTGAGCAGGACGTCATAGAAAGTGTGCAGGACCCCAGTGGGAGTGAGCAGGACCCAAATGGGAGTGTTCAGGACCCCAGTGGGAGTGTGCAGGACCCCAGTGGGAGTGAGCAGGACCCAAATGGGAGTGTTCAGGACCCCAGTGGGAGTGTGCAGGACCCCAGTGGGAGTGAGCAGGACGTCATAGAAAGTGTGCAGGACCCCAGTGAGAGTGAGCAGGACGTCACAGAAAGTGTGCAGGACCCCAGTGAGAGTGAGCAGGACGTCATAGAAAGTGTGCAGGACCCCAGTGGGAGTGAGTAGGACGTCATAGAAAGTGTGCAGGACCCCAGTGAGAGTGAGCAGAACGTCATAGAAAGTGTGCAGGACCCCAGTGCGAGTGATCAGGACCCAAATGGGAGTGTGCAGGACCCCAGTGGGAGTGCGCAGGACGTCATAGAAAGTGTGCAGGACCCCAGTGAGAGTGAGCAGGACGTCATAGAAAGTGTGCAGGACCCCAGTGAGAGTGAGCAGGACGTCATAGAAAGTGTGCAGGACCCCAGCGGGAGTGAGTAGGACGTCATAGAAAGTGTGCAGGACCCCAGTGAGAGTGAGCAGAACGTCATAGAAAGTGTGCAGGACCCCAGTGCGAGTGATCAGGACCCAAATGGGAGTGTGCAGGACCCCAGTGGGAGTGCGCAGGACGTCATAGAAAGTGTGCAAGACCCCAGTGAGAGTGAGCAGGACGTCATAGAAAGTGTGCAGGACCCCAGTGAGAGTGAGCAGGACGTCACAGAAAGTGTGCAGGACTCCAGTGAGAGTGAGCAGGACGTCATAGAAAGTGTGCAGGACCCCAGTGGAAGTGAGCAGGATGTCATAGAAAGTGTGCAGGATCCCAGTGAGAGTGAGCAGGACGTCACAGAAAGTGTGCAGGACCCCAGTGAGAGTGAGCAGGACGTCATAGAAAGTGTGCAGGACCCCAGTGGGAGTGAGCAGGACGTCATAGAAAGTGTGCAGGACCCCAGTGAGAGTGAGCAAGACGTCACAGAAAGTGTGCAGGACTCCAGTGAGAGTGAGCAGGACGTCATAGAAAGTGTGCAGGACCCCAGTGGAAGTGAGCAGGACGTCATAGAAAGTGTGCAGGACCCCAGTGAGAGTGAGTAGGACGTCATAGAAAGTGTGCAGGACCCCAGTGAGAGTGAGCAGAACGTCATAGAAAGTGTGCAGGACCCCAGTGCGAGTGATCAGGACCCAAATGGGAGTGTGCAAGACCCCAGTGGGAGTGCGCAGGACGTCATAGGAAGTGTGCAGGACCCCAGTGAGAGTGAGCAGGACGTCATAGAAAGTGTGCAGGACCCCAGTGAGAGTGAGCAGGACGTCACAGAAAGTGTGCAGGACTCCAGTGAGAGTGAGCAGGACGTCATAGAAAGTGTGCAGGACCCCAGTGGGAGTGAGCAGGACGTCATAGAAAGTGTGCAGGACCCCAGTGAGAGTGAGCAGGACGTCATAGAAAGTGTGCAGGACCCCAGTGAGAGTGAGCAGGACGTCATAGAAAGTGTGCAGGACTCCAGTGAGAGTGAGCAGGACGTCATAGAATGTGTGCAGGACCCCAGTGGGAGTGAGCAGGACGTCATAGAAAGTGTGCAGGACCCCAGTGAGAGTGAGCAGAACGTCATAGAAAGTGCGCAGGACCCCAGTGAGAGTGAGCAGAACGTCATAGAAAGTGTGCAGGACCCCAGTGCGAGTGATCAGGACCCAAATGGGAGTGTGCAAGACCCCAGTGGGAGTGCGCAGGACGTCATAGGAAGTGTGCAGGACCCCAGTGAGAGTGAGCAGGACGTCATAGAAAGTGTGCAGGACCCCAGTGAGAGTGAGCAGGACGTCACAGAAAGTGTGCAGGACTCCAGTGAGAGTGAGCAGGACGTCATAGAAAGTGTGCAGGACCCCAGTGGGAGTGAGCAGGACGTCATAGAAAGTGTGCAGGACCCCAGTGAGAGTGAGCAGGACGTCATAGAAAGTGTGCAGGACCCCAGTGAGAGTGAGCAGGACGTCATAGAAAGTGTGCAGGACCCCAATGAGAGTGAGCAGGACGTCATAGAAAGTGTGCAGGACCCCAGTGGGAGTGAGCAGGACGTCATAGAAAGTGTGCAGGACCCCAGTGAGAGTGAGCAGAACGTCATAGAAAGTGTGCAGGACCCCAGTGCGAGTGAGCAGGACCCAAATGGGAGTGTGCAGGACCCCAGTGGGAGTGCGCAGGACCCCAGTGGGAGTGTGCAGGACGTCATAGAAAGTGTGCAGGACCCCAGTGGGAGTGAGCAGGACGTCATAGAAAGTGTGCAGGACCCCAGTGGGAGTGAGCAGGACGTCATAGAAAGTGTGCAGGACCCCAGTGAGAGTGAGCAGAACGTCATAGAAAGTGCGCAGGACCCCAGTGCGAGTGAGCAGGACCGAAATGTGAGTGTGCAGGACCCCAGTGGGAGTGTGCAGGACCCTAGTGGGAGTGTGCAGGACGTCGTATAAAGTGTGCAGGACCCCAGTGGGAGTGTGCAGGACCCAAATGGGAGTGTGCAGCACGTCATAGAAAGTGTGCAGGACCCCAGTGGGAGTGTGCAAAACCCGAATGGGAGTGAGCAGAACGTCATATAAAGTATGCAGGACCCCAGTGGGAGTGAGCAGGACGTCATAGAAAGTGTGCAGGACTTCAGTGGGAGTGAACAGGACGTCATAGAAAGTGTGCAGGACCCCAGTGAGAGTGAGCAGGACGTCATAGAAAGTGTGCAGGACCCCAGTGGGAGTGAGCAGGACGTCATAGAAAGTGTGCAGGACCCCAGTGGGAGTGAGCAGGACGTCATAGAAAGTGTGCAGGATCCCAGTGGGATGAGCAGGACGTCATAAAAAGTGTGCAGGACCCCAGTGGGAGTGCGCAGGGCCCCAATGGGAGTGTGCAGGACGTCATAGAAAGTGTGCAGGACTCCAGTGGGGGTAGCAGGACGTCATAAAAAGTGTGCAGGACCCCAGTAGGGGTGAGCAGGACGTCATAGAAAGTGTGCAGGACTCCAGTGAGAGTGAGCAGGACGTCATAGAAAGTGTGCAGGACCCCAGTGGGAGTGAGCAGGACGTCATAGAAAGTGTGCAGGACCCCAGTGAGAGTGAGCAGGACGTCATAGAAAGTGTGCAGGACCCCAGTGAGAGTGAGCAGGACGTCATAGAAAGTGTGCAGGACCCCAATGAGAGTGAGCAGGACGTCATAGAAAGTGTGCAGGACCCCAGTGGGAGTGAGCAGGACGTCATAGAAAGTGTGCAGGACCCCAGTGAGAGTGAGCAGAACGTCATAGAAAGTGCGCAGGACCCCAGTGCGAGTGAGCAGGACCCAAATGGGAGTGTGCAGGACCCCAGTGGGAGTGCGCAGGACCCCAGTGGGAGTGTGCAGGACGTCATAGAAAGTGTGCAGGACCCCAGTGAGAGTGAGCAGGACGTCATAGAAAGTGTGCAGGACCCCAGTGGGAGTGAGCAGGACGTCATAGAAAGTGTGCAGGACCCCAGTGAGAGTGAGCAGAACGTCATAGAAAGTGCGCAGGACCCCAGTGCGAGTGAGCAGGACCGAAATGGGAGTGTGCAGGACCCCAGTGGGAGTGTGCAGGACCCTAGTGGGAGTGTGCAGGACGTCGTATAAAGTGTGCAGGACCCCAGTGGGAGTGTGCAGGACCCAAAAGGGAGTGTGCAGCACGTCATAGAAAGTGTGCAGGACCCCAGTGGGAGTTTGCGAAACCCGAATGGGAGTGAGCAGAACGTCATATGAAGTATGCAGGACCCCAGTGGGAGTGAGCAGGACGTCATAGAAAGTGTGCAGGACCCCAGTGGGAGTGAACAGGACGTCATAGAAAGTGTGCAGGACCCCAGTGAGAGTGAGCAGGACGTCATAGAAAGTGTGCAGGACCCCAGTGGGAGTGAGCAGGACGTCATAGAAAGTGTGCAGGACCCCAGTGGGAGTGAGCAGGACGTCATAGAAAGTGTGCAGGATCCCAGTGGGAGTGAGCAGGACGTCATAGAAAGTGTGCAGGACCCCAGTGGGAGTGAGCAGGACCCAAATGGGAGTGTTCAGGACCCCAGTGGGAGTGTGCAGGACCCCAGTAGGAGTGAGCAGGACCCAAATGGAAGTGTTCAGGACCCCAGTGGGAGTGTGCAGGACCCCAGTGGGAGTGAGCAGGACGTCATAGAAAGTGTGCAGGACCCCAGTGAGAGTGAGCAGGACGTCACAGAAAGTGTGCAGGACCCCAGTGAGAGTGAGCAGGACGTCATAGAAAGTGTGCAGGACCCCAGTGGGAGTGAGCAGGACGTCATAGAAAGTGTGCAGGACCCCAGTGAGAGTGAGCAGGACGTCATAGAAAGTGTGCAGGACCCCAGTGGGAGTGAGCAGGACGTCATAGAAAGTGTGCAGGACCCCAGTGAGAGTGAGCAGGACGTCATAGAAAGTGTGCAGGACCCCAGCGGGAGTGAGTAGGACGTCATAGAAAGTGTGCAGGACCCCAGTGAGAGTGAGCAGAACGTCATAGAAAGTGTGCAGGACCCCAGTGCGAGTGATCAGGACCCAAATGGGAGTGTGCAGGACCCCAGTGGGAGTGCGCAGGACGTCATAGAAAGTGTGCAGGACCCCAGTGAGAGTGAGCAGGACGTCATAGAAAGTGTGCAGGACCCCAGTGAGAGTGAGCAGGACGTCACAGAAAGTGTGCAGGACTCCAGTGAGAGTGAGCAGGACGTCATAGAAAGTGTGCAGGACCCCAGTGGGAGTGAGCAGGACGTCATAGAAAGTGTGCAGGACCCCAGTGAGAGTGAGCAGGACGTCATAGAAAGTGTGCAGGACCCCAGTGAGAGTGAGCAGGACGTCATAGAAAGTGTGCAGGACCCCAATGAGAGTGAGCAGGACGTCATAGAAAGTGTGCAGGACCCCAGTGGGAGTGAGCAGGACGTCATAGAAAGTGTGCAGGACCCCAGTGAGAGTGAGCAGGACGTCACAGAAAGTGTGCAGGACCCCAGTGAGAGTGAGCAGGACGTCATAGAAAGTGTGCAGGACCCCAGTGGGAGTGAGCAGGACGTCATAGAAAGTGTGCAGGACCCCAGTGAGAGTGAGCAGGACGTCATAGAAAGTGTGCAGGACCCCAGTGAGAGTGAGCAGGACGTCACAGAAAGTGTGCAGGACTCCAGTGAGAGTGAGCAGGACGTCATAGAAAGTGTGCAGGACCCCAGTGGGAGTGAGCAGGACGTCATAGAAAGTGTGCAGGACCCCAGTGAGAGTGAGCAGGACGTCATAGAAAGTGTGCAGGACCCCAGTGAGAGTGAGCAGGACGTCATAGAAAGTGTGCAGGACCCCAGTGAGAGTGAGCAGGACGTCATAGAAAGTGTGCAGGACCCCAGTGGGAGTGAGCAGGACGTCATAGAAAGTGTGCAGGACCCCAGTGAGAGTGAGCAGGACGTCACAGAAAGTGTGCAGGACCCCAGTGAGAGTGAGCAGGACGTCATAGAAAGTGTGCAGGACCCCAGTGGGAGTGAGCAGGACGTCATAGAAAGTGTGCAGGACCCCAGTGAGAGTGAGCAGGACGTCATAGAAAGTGTGCAGGACCCCAGTGGGAGTGAGCAGGACGTCATAGAAAGTGTGCAGGACCCCAGTGAGAGTGAGCAGGACGTCATAGAAAGTGTGCAGGACCCCAGTGGGAGTGAGTAGGACGTCATAGAAAGTGTGCAGGACCCCAGTGAGAGTGAGCAGGACGTCATAGAAAGTGTGCAGCACCCCAGTGCGAGTGAGCAGGACCCAAATGGGAGTGTGCAGGACCCCAGTGGGAGTGAGCAGGACGTCATAGAAAGTGTGCAGGACCCCAGTGAGAGTGAGCAGGACGTCACAGAAAGTGTGCAGGACCCCAGTGAGAGTGAGCAGGACGTCATAGAAAGTGTGCAGGACCCCAGTGAGAGTGAGCAGGACGTCACAGAAAGTGTGCAGGACCCCAGTGAGAGTGAGCAGGACGTCATAGAAAGTGTGCAGGACCCCAGTGGGAGTGAGCAGGACGTCATAGAAAGTGTGCAGGACCCCAGTGAGAGTGAGCAGGACGTCATAGAAAGTGTGCAGGACCCCAGTGGGAGTGAGCAGGACGTCATAGAAAGTGTGCAGGACCCCAGTGAGAGTGAGCAGGACGTCATAGAAAGTGTGCAGGACCCCAGCGGGAGTGAGTAGGACGTCATAGAAAGTGTGCAGGACCCCAGTGAGAGTGAGCAGAACGTCATAGAAAGTGTGCAGGACCCCAGTGCGAGTGATCAGGACCCAAATGGGAGTGTGCAGGACCCCAGTGGGAGTGCGCAGGACGTCATAGAAAGTGTGCAGGACCCCAGTGAGAGTGAGCAGGACGTCATAGAAAGTGTGCAGGACCCCAGTGAGAGTGAGCAGGACGTCACAGAAAGTGTGCAGGACTCCAGTGAGAGGGAGCAGGACGTCATAGAAAGTGTGCAGGACCCTAGTGGGAGTGAGCAGGACGTCATAGAAAGTGTGCAGGACCCCAGTGAGAGTGAGCAGGACGTCATAGAAAGTGTGCAGGACCCCAGTGAGAGTGAGCAGGACGTCATAGAAAGTGTGCAGGACCCCAATGAGAGTGAGCAGGACGTCATAGAAAGTGTGCAGGACCCCAGTGGGAGTGAGCAGGACGTCATAGAAAGTGTGCAGGACCCCAGTGAGAGTGAGCAGAACGTCATAGAAAGTGCGCAGGACCCCAGTGCGAGTGAGCAGGACCCAAATGGGAGTGTGCAGGACCCCAGTGGGAGTGCGCAGGACCCCAGTGGGAGTGTGCAGGACGTCATAGAAAGTGTGCAGGACCCCAGTGAGAGTGAGCAGGACGTCATAGAAAGTGTGCAGGACCCTAGTGAGAGTGAGCAGGACGTCATAGAAAGTGTGCAGGACCCCAGTGGGAGTGAGCAGGACGTCATAGAAAGTGTGCAGGACCCCAGTGAGAGTGAGCAGAACGTCATATAAAGTGTGCAGGACCCCAGTGCGAAAGAGCAGGACCCAAATGGGAGTGTGCAGGACCCCAGTGGGAGTGAGCAGGACGTCACAGAAAGTGTGCAGGACGTCATAGAAAGTGTGCAGGACCCCAGTGAGAGTGAGCAGGACGTCACAGAAAGTGTGCAGTACCCCAGTGCGAGTGAGCAGGACCGAAATGGGAGTGTGCAGGACCCCAGTGGGAGTGTGCAGCACGTCATAGAAAGTGTGCAGGACCCCAGTGGGAGTGTGCAAAACCCGAATGGGAGTGAGCAGAACGTCATATAAAGTATGCAGGACCCCAGTGGGAGTGTGCAGAACGTCGGAGGAAGTGTGCAGGACGTCATAGAAAGTGTGCAGGACCCCAGTGGGAGTGTGCAAAACCCGAATGGGAGTGTGCAGAACGTCATATAAAGTGTGCAGGACCCCAGTGGGAGTGTGCAGGACCCATATGGGAGTGTGCAGAACGTCGTAGAAAAAGTGCAGGACCCCAGTGGGAATGTGCAGGAACCAAATGGGAGTGTGAAGGACGTCATAGAAAGTGTGCAGGACCCCAGTGGGAGTGTGCAAAACCCGAATGGGAGTGTGCAGAACGTCATATAAAGTGTGCAGGGCCCCAGTGGGAGTGTGCAGAACGTCGGAGGAAGTGTGCAGGACCCCAGTGGGAGTGTGCAGGACGTATCCGAAGTGTGCAGGACCCCAGTGGGACTGTGCAGGCCGTCATGGTAAGTGTGCAGGACCCCAGTGGGAGTGTGCAGGACGTCATAAAAAGCGTGCAGGACCCCAGTGGGAGTGTGCAGGTCGTCATAGGAAGTGTGCAGAACCCCAGTGGGACTGTGCAGGCCGTCATAGAAAAGTGTGCAGGACCCCAGTGGGAGTGTGCAGGACGTCATTAAAAGCGTGCAGGACCCCAGTGGGAGTGTGCAGGTCGTCATAGGAAGTGTGCAGGACCCCAGTGGGACTGTGCAGGCCGTCATGGTAAGTGTGCAGGACCCCAGTGGGAGTGTGCAGGACGTCATAGAAAGTGTGCAGGACCCCAGTGGGAGTGTGCAGGTCGTCATAGGAAGTGTGCAGGACCCCAGTGGGACTGTGCAGGCCGTCATGGTAAGTGTGCAGGACCCCAGTGGGAGTGTGCAGGACGTCATAGAAAGTGTGCAGGACCCCAGTGGGAGTGTGCAGGACGTCATGGAAAACGTGCAGGAGTCCAGTGGGAATGTGCAGAACGTCGTAAAAAGCGTACAGGACTACAGTGGGAGTGTGCAGGACTTCGTAGAAAGTGTGCAGGACCCCAGTGACAGTGTGCAGGTCGTCATAGGAAGTGTGCAGGACCCCAGTGGGACTGTGCAGGCCGTCATGGTAAGTGTGCAGGACCCCAGTGGGAGTGTGCAGGACGTCATAAAGCGTGCAGGACCCCAGTGGGAGTGTGCAGGTCGTCATAGGAAGTGTGCAGGACCCCAGTGGGACTGTGCAGGCCGTCATGGTAAGTGTGCAGGACCCCAGTGGGAGTGTGCAGGACGTCATTAAAAGCGTGCAGGACCCCAGTGGGAGTGTGCAGGTCGTCATAGGAAGTGTGCAGGACCCCAGTGGGACTGTGCAGGCCGTCATGGTAAGTGTGCAGGACCCCAGTGGGAGTGTGCAGGACGTCATAGAAAGTGTGCAGGACCCCAGTGGGAGTGTGCAGGACGTCATGGAAAACGTGCAGGAGTCCAGTGGGAATGTGCAGAACGTCGTAAAAAGCGTACAGGACTACAGTGGGAGTGTGCAGGACTTCGTAGAAAGTGTGCAGGACCCCAGTGGGAGTGTGCAGGTCGTTATAGGAAGTGTGCAGGACCCCAGTGGGACTGTGCAGGCCGTCATGGTAAGTGTGCAGGACCCCAGTGAGAGTGTGCAGGACGTCATAAAAAGCGTGCAGGATCCTGGGGGAGTGTGCAGGTCGTTATAGGAAGTGTGCAGGACCCCAGTGGGACTGTGCAGGCCGTCATGGTAAGTGTGCAGGACCCCAGTGGGAGTGTGCAGGACCTCATTGAAAGTGTGTAGGACCCCAGACCCCAGTGGGAGTGTGCAGGACGTCATGGAAAACGTGCAGGAGTCCAGTGGGAATGTGCAGAACGTCGTAAAAAGCGTACAGGACTACAGTGGGAGTGTGCAGGACTTCGTAGAAAGTGTGCAGGTCCCCAGTGGGAGTGTGCAGGTCGTTATAGGAAATGTGCAGGACCCCAGTGGGACTGTGCAGGCCGTCATGGTAAGTGTGCAGGACCCCAGTAGGAGTGTGCAGGACGTCACAGAAAGTGTGCAGGACCCCAGTGGGAGTGTGCAGGACGTCATAGAAAGTGTGCAGGAGCCCAGTGGGAATGTACAAAACGTCGTTAAAAGCGTGCAGGACTACAGTGGGAGTGTGCAGGACGTCATAGAAAGTGTGCAGGACCCCATTGGGAGTGTGCAGAACGTCACAAAAAGTGTGCAGGACGTCATAGAAAATGTGCAGAACCCAAATGGGAGTGTGCAGGACGTCACAGAAGGTGTGCAGGACCCCAGTGGGAGTGTGCAGGACCCAAATGGGAGTGTGTAGAACGTCGGAGGAAGTGTGCAGAACCCCAGTGGGAGTGTGCAGGACCCAAATGGGAGTGTGCAGAACGTCGGAGGAAGTGTGTAGGACCCCAGTTGGAGTGTGCAGGACCCAAATGGGAGTGTGTAGAACGTCGGAGGAAGTGTGCAGAACCCCAGTGGGAGTGTGCAGGACCCAAATGGGAGTGTGCAGAACGTTGGAGGAAGTGTGCAGGACCCCAGTGGGAGTGTGCAGGATCCAAATGGAATTGTGCAAAACTTCATGGAAAGTGTGCAGGACCCCAGTGGGAGTGTCCAAAACGTCGTAGAAAGTGTGCAGCATCCCAGTGGGAGTATGCGGGACCCAAATGGGAGTGTGCAGAACGTCAGAGAAAATGTGCAGGATCCCAGAGGGAGTGTGCAGGTCGTTATAGGAAATGTGCAGGACCCCAGTGGGACTGTGCAGGCCGTCATGGTAAGTGTGCAGGACCCCAGTGGGAGTGTGCAGGACGTCACAGAAAGTGTGCAGGACCCCAGTGGGAGTGTGCAGGACGTCATAGAAAGTGTGCAGGAGCCCAGTGGGAATGTACAAAACGTCGTTAAAAGCGTGCAGGACTACAGTGGGAGTGTGCAGGACGTAATAGAAAGTGTGCAGGACCCCATTGGGAGTGTGCAGAACGTCACAAAAAGTGTGCAGGACGTCTTAGAAAATGTGCAGAACCCGAATGGGAGTGTGCAGGACGTCGCAGAAGGTGTTAAGGACCCCAGTGGGAGTGTGCAGGACCCAAATGGAAGTGCGCATAACGTCATAGAAAGTGTGCAGGACCCAAATGGGAGTGTGCAGGACGTCACAGAAAGTTTGCAGGACCCCAGTGGGAGTGTGCAGGACCCAAATGGAAGTGCGAAGAACATCATAGAAAGTGTGCAGGACCCCAGTTGGAGTGTGCAGGACCCAAATGGGAGTGTGTAGAACGTCGGAGGAAGTGTGCAGAACCCCAGTGGGAGTGTGCAGGACCCAAATGGGAGTGTGCAGAACGTCGGAGGAAGTGTGCAGGACCCCAGTGGGAGTGTGCAGGATCCAAATGGAATTGTGCAAAACTTCATGGAAAGTGTGCAGGACCCCAGTGGGAGTGTCCAAAACGTCGTAGAAAGTGTGCAGCATCCCAGTGGGAGTATGCGGGACCCAAATGGGAGTGTGCAGAACGTCAGAGAAAATGTGCAGGATCCCAGAGGGAGTGTGCATGATCCAAATGGGAGTGTGCAGAATGTCATAGAAAGTGTGCAGAACGTCGGAGGAAGTGTGCAGGACCCCAGTGAGAGTGTGCAGGACCCAAATGGTAGTGTGCAGGACGTCATACGAAGTCTGCAGGACTCCAGTGGGAGTGTGCATGACCCAAATGGGAGTGAGCAGAATGTCATAGAAAAAGTGCAGAACGTCAGAGAAAATGTGTAGGACCACAGTGGGAGTTTGCATGACCCAAATGGGAGTGTGCAGAATGTCATAGAAAGTGTGCATAACGTCGGAAGAAGTGTGCAGGACCCCAGCGGGAGTGTGCAGGACCCGAATGGAGGCGTGCAGGACATCATAGAAAGTGCGCAGGTTCCCAGTGAGAATGTGCAGGACGTCATGGAATGGGTGCAGTACCCCAGTAGGTGCGTGCAGGACGTCGTGAAATGTGTTAAGGACCCAGGTGGGAATGTGCAGGACGTCATAGAGAGTTAGCAGGGCCGCAGTGGAAAAGTGCAGGACGTAATGAAGAAAGTAGAATTGAATCAGCGAGATTTTCTCAATTTTTTATGCGAAATCTTAGCCTTTGTGTAGCGAAGAAAACAGATAGGAAATCATGTATCTTGAGAAAAGTGCAACGCGTTTTGAGGAGTTCGCGAAACTCTGGAGACACTTCCTCGCCAGTCTGACGAAACAATCAGCAGCTCCACTTCCGCATCATCTCTGTTCGTCACTCAATACAACCGCTCAGTCATTTTGATTCACTAACTTTGTCCCCTTTAAACCAGTTTTATATATGTTGAACGTCTGAGCTTATCAAAATCTGCTTCACAAAAACGTAAACATCAACGGACATATTTCATTAATTGAGAACAAAGGCATGGTGTTGGTCAACAAGGGAAACCACATCTAAAATGCGAGTGCTTTTTTCTCAACATGACAGGGATTGTAGAGCGAGAATAATAGCTTGCGTACATTACAGAAGGAAGGGGTCGTAAATAAGAGGCCGGTAACAACCGACGATCTACCGCTGGCTTCTTATGTTTTGCTTTTTTATGCCACGTTTTTTATACCCTACGCCCTGCTATAAATGTCCGGCAGCCAGTTTCGCTCAGGAGAGTCCATACGGACAGCAACTTTCGGATATACGGAAGGCAGTCAACACCGTTTTGTCAGAATAATCTGCCTCAGGAAGCTAGCGGACGTGAAAATTATTTTGAGCGAAAACTTCGCTAGGCCTCGCTAGTTACATGTAATATGTTTTCATTTTTCTGAGTTAAAGTTACATGTAACATATTGGCGGGATGCTGCGTGCGGTGCGTTTCCGATATGTTACATGTAACATAAATGACTCGAGATAAGTCGCAAGTAACACATCAGCTTACATATGTTACAAGTAACTCGTTTTCGATTTCTGAAAGGACACTGCGTGCAGTGCCTACATGTAACTTATCGGCACAATATAAGGCGCAAGTAACTTAAATCGGCCAGGAAGATATTTCCAAGGATGATATACGACGCACTCGCGGGGTCAGGCTTACGTCTGGCGTTCCTGTTGGTTCAATCACCCAAGTTTGAGGTGCTTGATCCCACACCAGCAGGGAAGGCCCCAGCATTTTTTTGCGTAATCTGTGGTCTGGGACGCGCCCTCTGCGTCGCGTGTCGTCTGCGTCACGTGATGGCCACCCATAGTGAAAATTCGAATGTAAGTTACATGTAGCATAAGTGTAACTTACATGTAATATAAATTTGAGTTACATGTAATATAAATGTATGTTACATATAATATAAATGTAAGTTACTTGAGACATTCAAGTAAGTTACATTTATATTACAAGTAACGTGTTTTGATTTTTCCGAGTAGGGGAGTATGTGACGTATGTGACGCATTCTAGGGTCAGGATTAGGACAGACGTTGCTGTCGGTTCAATTACCCAAGTTTTAGGTACTTGATCTCACACCAACAGGGAAAGCCTGGACAGCGTTTTCCGCTTAGCGTGTGGTCTAGGCCGCGTGCGGACGCGTTCTCGGCGTCGCGTGTCGTCTGCGTCGCGTGATGGCCATCCATCGCGAGTACATAAATGTAATTTACATGTAACATAGGTGTAACTTACATGTGATATAAATGTAACTTACTTGAGACATTCAATTAAGTAACATTTATATTACAAGTGATTTATTTTCATTTTTCTGAGTCGCCTCGTGCAAAATGTGGTAAAACAACATGATCTGGTGTGCGTCCTCACCGCAGTTTCTGTGTTCGTCAGCGCTGCAACAAATGATTGTTTTGGCTAGTTCCGCCTCATTTAATGTGTAATTGTACCCAATGAATGTGCAACTATTAATATTTTGACTAGGGAATCAGAGGATCACGCTCAAGTTCTAAGTTGTTCATGAACCTCCAATAGTTCTTTTATCATAAAATTCTTAACCCCTTTGATGTCAAATCGCAAAAAATCCTTTCAGAGGCATACCGATTCCTGCAAGTTCCAAGATTACAAAACCAATTGATACAAAGCTGTAGCGTAAACGCAGCCTTTTTAAGATTTATAAACCAGTTGAGAACTCGTGTAAATCGGTCCGCTCATCCTCGAATGGTGAGCTGGTGGTAATAATTGGGACAAGTTGACCAATTCTGCAAATACTTCGTCCGGCTTTTTTGTAACTGAAAGATGTTCACAGCGGTCATTAAAGGCAGTATTCAATAATGACTTATTTGTCGATATCATTAGCTGAAGCACAGGGTTGACTACCTGGCAGAGCTGAATTTGTCAATATATTGTGTAAAGATGAAAAAATTAAAATTCTTTGAAGGCAACTATTGAAACCACCTTCAACTTATCACCAGATTTAATAAAGTCCGTGACCAATTGCAACAACGTGTTGAAAAACGGCTTAAAACGAGCAACCAATAGCAATATGCGGCCCCGAAGCTTTGAATATGGTGTGTTCGCCCCAACCACTTCCTCGGTAGCCACAGGAAAGTGGGTGGAGTGGGCACACCACATTCAAGTTTTCGGACCGCATGGCGGGAAAGTGTGAGGCAAAGGGAACGTAGCATACGCGCTCACCCGCTCACAATCAATGGCAGTAAGATTCGCTATGAAATAGAGGATACATTGGCTGCTCAACTGGGTTGTTTTTAGTATGTCGATTCCAAATTATTCGAATATATTCGAATTGAATTTATTCGAATATATTCGAATTTCGGACCAGGGGTGTGCGCAATTTTCTGTTTTCTGCCCATTTTTGGCCATTTTTTCCTGTTTTCTGTAAAAATAGGCGAAAATTGGACGGGAAACAGAAAAAAAGTGAATTGCGATTTATAGCAGGATTGCCCTACAAAAAAGTGGCCGACTTTATCGAAGCTAAGCCGATAAGTTAAGGGTGTACTTCACCTAGGCTCTCTGCAGTTCCCAGTTGCACATGCTAGACACTTTTATCTCGCTGTTGTGGTTATTCATTAGGGCGCATGTGGGGTGGTGGGAGGAAGCGCTGCTGTTCGCTGTACACGATCGGGTTCGATCCTCGCAGAGGTGAACCAACCCAGCTTTCTCTCCGGGACCCTTTGATTGGTAACAGATTCATTCAGGGAAATGAAGGCACTCACTGGGAGGTCGACTGGCAAGCCAATAAGTAGGCTCGAGAACATTTCAAACCTCTATGAATACGACGTCGAATGCGCTGTGCACCCCAATAGAGATTCAGGAAGCCGATTCCTTGTCTTCATCTAATAGTGGATATCCTTACCCAGAGGTTTACCGTTGACGAATCCCTCAGATGGTAGGCGATGCAGTCAAATGACGCGAAAACTGCTATGTTACCATATACTAGCAATAATAAGCCATTAATACTACTTAACACCCACTATTCATACCCACACTGGAGCGTCGTTCGAGTATGAATAATTTCTACACGTTAGCAGAGACTAAGAATTCTCCAGCGCACCCGCTTCGTTGGAGCGGGTTAATGTTAGCCCCAGCTGTGTCACATGCGCGCAAACTCTAAACACGTGTTGTAACTCAGTGCACCCCAGGCTGGTACAGCATTCAGTTAAGATGAAGCGCCAAGAAATCGATGGTGAGGCTATGAGGCAGATGATGATTCTGCCACAGAGGTACGAGAGGCTAACAACGATGGAGCGAACGGCGCGTCAGGTTATTTATACTCGATCGGCACAACCGCGCGGTACGCGCGTGATTTCTGACTTTCAGGAGTAGTACAGTTTTCAAACCAGCAGTTATCCCACAATCAGTGTCAAAATATATACACTAGGGAAGGAAAAGTTCGCTTCGACTGCATCTACGTACCCCTTGCACAGACATATTGAGCTTCTGATAGAATAATCGATCCCTTACAAGGGACCACTTCGAACGAAAAATGGAGTGTTGAAAAACGGTCTTCTGAGGGTTGTAGAGGAGATAAAAAGAAACAACTTGAGATTTCAAAATTTCGCTCAGTCCTCACGTGTAGATCAAAAACGATCAAAAAAGGAAAGAAACCAGAACGTTGGATTGGGAGGACGTAGCACAAATGTGAGCTATACAGTGGCCTTGAAATCATCTGAAAACGTTCTCCTAAAAATTTGAAGATGAAATCTAGCTAGGTTCTCGAGTTATGACTTGTTCATTGATCCCCTGAACAATGCTCGCTGCATTCAAACCACCGATCACTGCACTGTGATAATTAGGGTGGGCTGGCATCACATCATGGCTCAGCCGGTTAGGCGTTGGATTACGAATCAATTGAAAGATGGTTCGAATACTGTGGGATCATTACTGCATTATGGCTGATAGTTATGACATTTCAATGTGTTCACCTTAATTGTTTTGAGTTTTAACTGTGTCTCTTGTTTTTTATACCTCTTTTCTTATATCGCAGAGGTAACGTGATATAAATGGAGAACGGTTCACATCAATGTTAGAAGCTATAGAAATTTCGAGGTTTCGAAAATTGCTAGAATATCAAGAATACCCTTACCCTTCTCCCCCACATATGCCACATAAAAACCGTCCTTAATTCGGAGAAACACTTTAGGGGACTTATTTTTGATATATGACGCTGGAAAAAAGTTCGGACAAAATGAAAATTCGTGGACTTGTTCCTTGATCAATGACCAATCTTTTTTCCAACAGAAAGAATTATTGTAAACAGAAGTTGGTTTACCTAAACTACAAAATCCATTGAAGCAACCTAATACTTAAGCGCATGGCTCGAAGACGCAAGAAAAGTGTTTCGTTATTAATTCCAAAATTTTCAGTAGAACACAACCTTTTAAAAACGCACTTTACAAGAAGACTACTTCTAGTCAGCCTGGCCATTCTGGATTAAATGTAGTTTTCTGGAGCCATTTTGGACGTAGAATCCGAGTATGCTCTCCGCAGCTTCTCTGAAAAAAAAAAAGAAACCACTCTGGAGAAAGTTACAGGCGTTTTTCCAAGCCTAGCGGCAAGGCAAGGGTACCACCCATCAGGGAATTTTTAGTTGGTTTGGAGAAAAATCTTCGGATTTGGCTCAAAACTTGTATGGAGGGGTAATCTAGGGTGCTGAACACGAATCTAGAGGTCGTTTGCCAAAATTCTGAGGTTTACTGTAGATTGCGGTAGTTGTCATGACATAGAGGGCCTAAACTTACCCTAATAATTTGAAAATTGACAAGTGAACATCAAATTCGTATTCAGCACCCCGAATAACCCCCGTTCAGAAATTTTGAGTCAAAACTGAGACTTTGACTCAAGTACCGTATACCCACCGCAATCTACCGTAATCTGTCGAAAATCGATAAACTGACCTCAGATTCGTCATGAGCACTTCAAATACCCTTCGAGAGCAAAGTTTGGGCCATAAATTTTTTTTCGACCTTTGGAGCCCCGTGAGGCTCAATGCCATTTTTGGGGGTTAAGGGGTCGAAATTTTTTTCGCCTAAACTCCGCCCCAGGGGGGTAATTTGGGGCGCTGAACACGAATCTGAGGTCCGTTTCCTGTATTTTAGGGGCTTTCGTCGGGTTAGGGTGCATTGAATGGCATTTTACCCACCGCAACCCATTGTTTTGGTGGTTTTTGATCTACCCGTGATTACTGAGTGAAATTTTAAAATTTTAAATAGATTATTTTTACGCCCTCTACAACTTCCAAAAGACCGTTTTTCGAAACTCCATTTTGTGTTCAAAGTGGTCCCTTGTTAGTGTCTGGGGAAAGGAAGGTTAGAGAAACATTTTTCATATCTTCGCACTCAAAATATGCTTTTTTGGGCGTTTATACTTCTTGCTGTGACCGTAAGGTTTTGCAAATTCAACAAAAGTATAGGTCTCCTAAACAATTTATTTAAAAAAGTTCAAAGTTGCGAAAATTTTCCTACAGTGCACGCTGAACACTTTATTGATTTTTGAGAATTTTCTCTCTTCTGTTTCCTGCCCATTTTTGGACATTTTTTTCTGTTTTCTGTCAAACTAGATTTTCTGTTTTCTGTTTCCAAAAACATTTTTCCGCACATCCTGGATTCGGACCTCAAAAAAGGGGGCCATTCGAATGTATTCAGAAATCGGACTCTAAAAAAAGGGGTATTCGAATCTATTCAAAAATCGGACGTTAAAAAAGGGGGTCATTCGAATATATTCAATATTCGGTCTTTTCGGCTAGGGCACAACTATAGTGTATAGATATGTAGGTGAAGGATTGGCAAACACATGCGCATCAAGTAAAAAAGTACGGGATAGAAAGTGGATCCCAGCTAAAAATCTCCGATGACTTTCCAGCTGAAGAGGGGTGGCTGAAATAGAGGGGAGTGTTCTATTTTCAACCTCCACCGGAAGTGGGCTCAATTAGAGGGGGTGTTCACTAACAGGAAATACGGTATGCCTGTTGGTGTTTCGGGAGGCTGCGTACAACGCATCGAACCTGACGTCGGGGGAAAGGTTCCGGCTTTGAAATTCTTAGGTAAGTGGCTTCGCTCTCTGTTTCCTGTACTAGAAATTCTTTGAGAATAAGAGCCGTCAAAGTACATGCTGGGATGTTAGAAACTTTCGCGATGAAGAATATTCGAAAACTCGGTGTCTGTTCCTACGGTAAAACGAATGCAGGACAACTGTTATAGGACGTGGGTGGGCTGGCCCAATGGGTCGGCTCCCACAAGATTTTCATCCGTTTTTCGACCGTTCTTCGTACCACTCCCTTTCTTACTGTTCTTAAAAGGACCCAAAATTTACGTTGTAGCCAAAAAACTGGCAACTTTTTAATCGTGAACACTGCCTTCAAGAGACCGGGTGGTTCACGGCTACTTTGCGCAGCCGACCGCGCTCTCCACGGCCAATAAGTTCAGTGGGTATTAAAACTGGGATTTTCCTTATGAAAGAACCCGAATTAAAGAATATCAAGGCGACCAATGTCTGCCCACAAGTAATTAAAGTTCCTCTTCATACGGGTCTTCCAGCTAGAATTAAAAGGGGTCTTGTTCTTTCGAAGAAACGGCGAAAATTCGAGTTCATGGTGTGGGTGAGCAGTATGAACACGCGGTCCCAGGAGCAAAGCAGCCGCGGGTGCGCAGTGTGGACATGGGGTCTTTCAGGTGTTAACAGTTGTATTGCACAATGCGTTGGTTCCAAGGCAGTCACGTGCGAAAATTATGTACAATTTCTTCGCTAGCGATAGAAGGAAAGCAGAAACCGTTCAGAAATCAAAGATGTAGAGATTCTGTTGGCTCAACAACAACGAATCAAGAGAAGTGTCTCATTCAATTGTTGTCGGTAGTCCGTCTCACCTTCTTGGAGATTACTGTTCTAACTGCCGATTTCTGTTTGTTCGATCCCCTTCAGCTAGAGGAGGGCAAAAAGCATGAACCCCGGAGGACAATTACCTGCTGACCACCTTTCGTTCGAATCCTCCCAACAATTCAACAGTCTGTTAGATCTGTTTGTGCACGTAAATTTTTAGGTCGTAGAGGGTGGCGACGATTCTCGGCTTCTGTCTGAAAGAGGTTCATCGTCTCGGCCGTTCAAAAGATCATTTTCGGTCAGTTGCATATTTTGTGAACAAATCGGAATCTATCTGCGATTTCTATGTCATCCATTCTCGTGGTTCAGGCGATTTATCGCGTTGACTCTCAGTCATTACGTCAGTGGGAACGCGACTATATGAAAAACGCAACGGAACGACAACATCAGAACGAAGAGGTGGGAGCCTCCCTGTTACTCGTTGACAGTCAGTGATCTACAAAATGTGATTTAGAGCACATTCAAACGAACTGCTTCAATGCCGAACTTCGCGAAGAAACAGCGGAAACATCCTAAGAAGAGCCCCTCAAACCACGAAGTGTTCTCTTCTACAAGTAATATCACTGAAACAACTCATACAGGTGAAGTTCATTTCGTTCTCGTACTTTGATTGGAATAGAGTATGGAAAGAAGAAGTTCGTCTCTTTGTACTCATTAGAAATGTGAAGGACGGGGAAAAAACCTTTGACGTGCCGTAATTTGAATGTACTGGGTGACCATCGTAAGCGATCGTTTGGGCGCTCAACGACGTGGTCAATGCATTTTTGGTCGCGAGCGGGCGAACGGGCGCTGCAGCCTTGCTCGTTCAAAAACCCTAATTAGTGAGGTGATATAATAGCAAAAAGTGTTCTGTAGCTTGCCAACCGAGTATAGTACAGCTATATTCGGCTAACGTTTCGGCGTTGCCACCTTCTTCGGAGCCTGGAAATCGAAAACCTTCGGGAGCCTAGTCGATCAAGCGCTATTTCTTTTTACAGTCTCATTCAGTAGGCTGTTCGAACTGCATCACGGTTCTATATGGGTTTTGGTGGTTCTTGCTTCCACTTACAACACATTGTATTTTATATTTATTTAAACCAATGCCAAGGCTCTTTGTGACGGTTGATTAGAACACTACCACTACATTACACGACTAGTATTCAAGAGTTTCATTTCCTTTACAATTCCACTTTCTCATTCTTTTACATTGCAATAATTCGTCTCTACAGTTTCTATTTCTTTAAGCTGGTGAGTCCGCAGCTCCACGAAGGAGCCATATGGGACAGGGTCATATGGGAGGCCTCGGAGAGACTAGACAGAATCAGCCGAAGGGTGGAGCTGATCATAGCGATTGCCACCTTGTCAGAGGGAGGGCATAGTGCCAATCCTAGCCGCCAGTAGAGAACGGAGCAGAGCCTCGTCGGAGTGCCTCGTCCGCCTTTTGTAGAGGGCAGAAGCGGGACTGCAGTGTAAGCTTGCGCAACTGCTGGGTAGCTGATCCTACAATTATCGTGAAACTGATGACAGTTCACGACACTCCCGAGGAGTCTTTACATTTTCATGACTTGGAGGCATCCTTCCCACCAGCATGGATCAATAACTGTTCAAACTTCCATCAGCAATCCTCTATATATAAAGAATCGCACGAGGCAATTCAAAAAAGTGGGATTTCAGCACAAAACGCGAGAATTTTGCGCCCGCTACAGTATTCCCTGCGCATCTAATGCAGGCACTGAAGCGGGGAGTGTTTCGCAATCCAGCTTTTTTCCTTCATTAAATAGAAGTTGCCTTTCTTCTTCTTTTTGCATGTATTGATCCTTTTCTTTCTGTTATCCATGCCACCTGGTATCAGTGTTTTTGAAAGTGTTTAACTCTAGAATCTGGAAACGAAGGCAAAGAAAAGATTTTGGTGAACTATCACCGATTCCGGTCTAGATTTTTCTCGCTGCACTTTTTTCAGTTTTGGAATATTTTGAGGGGAATGAGCATTAAATTTCTTTGTTGAACATTCAAGGTTTCTATTCTTAGATCAAAATTCGATCCGAGACTATTCTGAAACGTAAAAAAAAGTTTTCTATAAGTTCTCGGAACTGTTTTGTTTTAGCATCAAAAGAGCGCAGGAGAGGGTTAGAGGGATATTCGAGCTTTCCACCGGGTTTTAAAGGTCCACGGACGCATTTTGCAAATCTTAATTGTCTTTTCTTTTCGTACGGACGAAATACACAAAATTGCTTTTTTCGCGAATGCTACTGTCAATTGAGGGACACATGCTTTTTTCGCGAATGCTACTGTCAATTGAGGGACACATCAAAAATGGTTCGAGTTTCAGAATAAAACCAGACCGAAGATTGTTTTCAAATATTCTTAAGAACAAAATATGAGATTTTGAAGGCTAAATAATTTTAGAGGCCATTTATCGGAACTCCTGCGCCGAGTTTTTCTGCTTAAAAGTAGAAGTCTCTTCTGTGATCCATGTTATTCATAGTGACATTTCCCCATCAAAAATTGTTCCCCTTACAAGTTAATTCGGGAAAACAATATTAGGAGCAAAGTCGGCATTCATTAATTGGTATGCGGGTGCGGTATGCAGAAATGGGCACGCAAAAGCGCGCGGGAGCGGCGACAACTCCGGCGACCGGCTTTCGCTGAAGTATACCAGTGCCCTTTATCGACGAAGGAAGAAGGGCAATTTTTTTTGTGAAGGACCCGAAGCCTGCCGCTCTTCCGTTGAAGGCCGATGACCTCCCTTCCCACGAGAGAAAAGAAAAGCGCGAATTCTTCTGTGAAGAAGCGGAAGTTCCCTCCTCCTCAGTTTTTGAATAGGGATGTCTTCCTTCTTATGAGGAAATGGTGAAGCTCGATTTTCTTCGAATACTGCGTAGAGTGGCAGAAGCGGCGCATCCGGCCCATCGTTCTGCGAAGCCAGACGAAAACTACATGGAGGGTGGCATACTGTACCTGATTGATGGAAGAGGGCCAGCGAAGCCAAACAAATGCTACGTGGGAGGTGGCCGGCGAAGCCGGCCCATCGTTTGGCGAAGCTAACCGAATACTAAAAGGAGGGTGGCCGGCGAAGCCGGTCCACCGTTCGGCGAAGCCGAACGAATTCTACGTAGAGGGAGAGGGGTCGGCGAAGCCGAACGAATACTACACGGAGGGTGGCCGGCGAAGCCGGCCCATCGCAGAACGAACACTACGCAGAGGGAGGGGGTCGGCGAAGCCGGCCCACCGTTCGGCGGAGCCGGCCCACCGTTCGGCGGAGCCGAACGAATACTACGCGGAGAGTGGGTGGCCGGAGAAGCCGTCCCATCGTTCGGCGATGCCGAACGAATACTACACGGAGGGAGGGGGTCGGCGAAGCCGGCTTACCGTTCGGCGGAGCCGAACGAATACTACGCGGAGGGTGAGTGGCCGGCGAAGCCGGCCCATCGTTCGGCGGAGCCGAACGATTTCTACACGGAGGGTGGTCGGCGAAGCCGGCACATCGTTCAGCGAAGCCTAACGATTACTACACGGAGGGTGGCCGGCGAAGCCGGTCAATCGTTCGGCGAAGCCGAACGAATACTACACGGAGGGTGGCCGTCAAAGCCGACCCATCGTTTGGCGGAGCCGAACGAATACTACGTAGAGGGAGGGGGTCGGCGAAGCCGAACGAGTACTACACGGAGGGTGGCCGGCGAAGCCGGTCCACCGTTCGGCGAAGCCGAACGAACACTACGCAGAGGGAGAGGGGTCGGCGGAGCTGAACGAATACTACACGGAGGGGGTCGGCGAAGCCGGCCATCGTACGGCGAAGCCAAAGGAATACAAGATAGGAGGGGCCGGCAAAGCCGGTCCACAGTTTGGCGAAGCCGAACGAATACTACTCGGAGGGTAGCCGGCCCATCGTTTGGCGAAGCCGAACGAATTCTACACGGAGGGTGGCCGGCGAAGCCGGCACATCGTTCAGCGAAGCCTAACGAATACTACATGCAGGGTGGCCGGCGAAGCCGGCTCATCGTTAGGCGAAGCCGAACGAATACTACGTAGAGGGATGGGGTCGGCGAAGCCGGCCCACCGTTCGGCGGAGTCGAACGAATACTTCGTAGAGTGAGGGAGCCGGCGAAGCCGAACGATTACTACACGGATGGTGGCCGGCGAAGCCGGCCCATACTTCGGCGGAGCCGAACGAATAATACACGGAGGGTGGCCGGCGAAGCCGGCCCATCGTGCAGCGAAGCCTAACGAATGCTACATGTAGGGTGGCCGGCGAAGCCGGCTCATCGCTAGGCGAAGCCGAACGAATACTACGTAGAGGGAGGGGGTCGGAGAAGCTGAACGAGTACTACACGGAGGGTGGCCGGCGAAGCCGGCCCATTGTTCGGCGAAACCGAACGAACAAGACGCAGAGGGAGGGGGTCGGCGAAGCTGAAAAAATACTACACGGAGGGTGGCCGGCGAAGCCGGCCCATCCTTCGGCGGAGCCGAACGAATACTACACGGAGGGTGGCCGGCGAAGCCGGCCCATCGTGCAGCGAAGCCTAACGAATGCTACATGTAGGGTGGCCGGCGAAGCCGGCTCATCGCTAGGCGAAGCCGAACGAAGACTACGTAGAGGGAGGGTCGGAGAAGCTGAACGAGTACTACCCGGAGGGTGGCCGGCGAAGCCGCCCCATTGTCCGGCGAACCCGAACGAACAAGGCGCAGAGGGAGGGGGCCGGCGAAGCTGAAAAAATACTACACGGAGGGTGGCCGGCGAAGCCGGCCCACCGTTCGGCGGATGTAGTATTCGTTTGGCTTCGCCGAACGATTGGCCGGTTTTGCCGGCCACCCTCCGTGTAGTATTTTTTCAGCTTTGTCAAACGATGGGCCGGCCACCCTCCGTGCACTATTCGTTCAGCTTCGCCAAACGGTGGGCCGGCTACCCTCCGCGTAGTATTCGTTCAGCGAAGCCTAACGAATACTACATGGAGGGTGGCCGGCGAAGCCGGCTCATCGTTCGGCGAAGCCGTGCGAATACTACGTAGAGGGAGGGGGTCGGCGAAGCCGGCCCATCGTACGGCGAAGCCAAACGAATACAAGATAGGAGGGGCCGGCAAAGCCGGTCCACAGTTCGGCGAAGCCGAACGAATACTACATGGAGGGTGGCCGGCGAAGCCGGTCCATCGTCCGGCGAAGCCGAACGAATACTACGTAGAGGGAGGGGGTTGGCGAAGCCGGCCCATCGTACGGCGAAGCCAAACGAATACAAGATAGGAGGGGCCGGCAAAGCCGGTCCACAGTTCGGCGAAGCCGAACGAATACTACTCGGAGGGTAGCCGGCCCATCGTTTGGCGAAGCCGAACGAATTATACACGGAGGGTGGCCGGCAAAGCCGGCACACCGTTCAGCGAAGCCTAACGAATACTACATGGAGGGTGGCCGGCGAAGCCGGCTCATCGTTAGGCGAAGCCGAACGAATACTACGTAGAGGGATGGGGTCGGCGAAGCCGGCCCACCGTTCGTCGGAGCCGAACGAATACTACGTAGAGGGAGGGGGTCGGCGAAGCCGAACGAGTACTACACGGAGGGTGGCCGGCGAAGCCGGTCCACCGTTCGGCGAAGCCGAACGAATTCTACGTAGAGGGAGAGGGGTCGGCGAAGCCGAACGAATACTCCACGGAGGGTGGCCGGCGAAGCCGTCCCATCGTTGGGCGAAACCGAGCGAACAATACGCAGAGGGAGGGGGTCGGCGAATCCTAACGAATGCTACATGTAGGGTGGCCGGCGAAGCCGGCTCATCTTTCGGCGTAGCCGAACGAATACTACATAGAGGGAGGGGGTCGGCGAAGCCGGCCCACCGTTCGGCTGAGCCGAACGAATACTACACGGAGGGTGGCCGGCGAACCCGGTCCATCGTTCGGCGAAGCCGAACCGAATACTACGTAGAGGGAGGGGGTCGGCGAAGCTGAACGAGTACTACACGGAGGGTGGCCGGCGAAGCCGGCTCATCGTTCGGCGTAGCCGAACGAATACTACATAGAGGGAGGGGGTCGGCGAAGCTTAACGAATGCTACATGTAGGGTGGCCGGCGAAGCCGGCTCATCGTTCGGCGTAGCCGAACGAATACTACATAGAGGGAGGGGGTCGGCGAAGCCGAACGTGTACTACACGGAGGGTGGCCGGCGAAGTCGGTCCACCGTTCGGCGAAACCGAACGAATTCTACGTAGAGGGAGAGGGGTCGGCGAAGCCGAACGAACACTACGCAGAGGGAGGGGGTTGGCGAAGCCGGCCCACCGTTCGGCTGAGCCGAACGAATACTACTTGGAGGGTGGCCAGCGAACCCGTTCCATCGTTCGGCGAAGCCGAACCGAATACTACACAGAGGGAGGGGGTCGGCGAAGCTGAAAAAATAATACACGGTGGCTGGCCGGCGAAGCCGGCCCACCGTGCGGCGGATGTAGTATTCTTTTGGCTTCGCCGCACGCTGGGCCGGCTTCACCCCCCCCCCTCCGTGTAGTATTTTTCAGCTTCGCCACACGATGGGCCGGCCACCCTCCGTGCACTATTCGTTCAGCTTTGCCAAACGATGGGCCGGCTACCCTCCGCGTAGTATTCGTTCAGCGAAGCCTAACGAATACTACATGGAGGGTGGCCGGCGAAGCCGGCTCATCTTTCGGCGAAGCCGAACGAATACTACGTAGAGGGAGGGGGTCGGCAAAGCCGGCCCATCGTACGGCGAAGCCGAACGAATACAAGATAGGAGGGGCCCGGCGAAGCCGGTCCACAGTTCGGCGAAGCCGAGCGAATACTACTCGGAGGGTAGCCGGCCCATCGTTTGGCGAAGCTGAACGAATACTACATGGAGGGTGGCCGGCGAAGCCGGCTCATCGTTTGGCGGAGCCGAACGAATACTACGTAGAGGGAGGGGGTCGGCGAAGCCGAACAAGTACTACACGGAGGGTGGCCGGCGAAGCCGGTCCACCGTTCGGCGAAGCCGAACGCCACCGGTCGGCGAAGCCGAACGAACACTACGCAGAGGGAGGGGTCGGCGAAGCCGGCCCACCGTTCGGCGGAGCCGAACGAATAATACACGGTGGCTGGCGGGGGAAGCCGGCCCACCGCTCGGCGGATGTAGTATTCGTTTGGCTTCGCCGAACGATGGGCCGGCTTCCCCGGCCACCCTCCGTGTAGTATTTTTTCAGCTTCGCCAAACGATGGGCCGGCCACCCTCCGTGCACTATTCGTTCAGCTTCGCCAAACGATGGGCCGGCTACCCTCCGCGTAGTATTCGTTCAGCGAAGCCTAACGAATACTACATGGAGGGTGGCCGGCGAAGCCGGCTCATCGTTCGGCGAAGCCGAACGAATACTACGTAGAGGGAGGGGGTCGGCAAAGCCGGCCCATCGTACGGCGAAGCCGAACGAATACAAGATAGGAGGGGCCCGGCGAAGCCGGTCCACAGTTCGGCGAAGCCGAGCGAATACTACTCGGAGGGTAGCCGGCCCATCGTTTGGCGAAGCTGAACGAATACTACACGGAGGGTGGCCGGCGAAGCTGGTCTACCGTTCGGCGAAGCCGAACGAATACTACGTGGAGGGTAGCCGGCGAAGCCGGCTCATCGTTCGGCGTAGCCGAACGAATACTACATAGAGGGAGGGGGTCGGCGAAGCCGAACGTGTACTACACGGAGGGTGGCCGGCGAAGTCGGTCCACCGTTCGGCGAAGCCGAACGAATTCTACGTAGAGGGAGAGGGGTCGGCGAAGCCGAACGAACACTACGCAGAGGGAGGGGGTTGGCGAAGCCGGCCCATCGTTCGGCTGAGCCGAACGAATACTACACGGAGGGTGGCCGGCGAACCCGGTCCATCGTTCGGCGAAGCCGAACCGAATACTACGCAGAGGGAGGGGGTAGGCGAAGCTGAAAAAATAATACACGGAGCGTGGCCGTCGAAGCCGGTCCATCGTCCGGCGAAGCCGAACGAATACCACGTAGAGGGAGGGGGTCGGCAAAGCCGGCCCATCGTACGGCGAAGCCGAACGAATACAAGATAGGAGGGGCCTGGCGAAGCCGGTCCACAGTTCGGCGAAGCCGAACGAATACTACTCAGAGGGTAGCCGGCCCATCGTTTGGCGAAGCTGAACGAATACCACACGGAGGGTGGCCGGCGAAGCTGGTCTACCGTTCGGCGAAGCCGAACGAATACTACGTGGAGGGTAGCCGGCGAAGCCGGCTCATCGTTCGGCGAAGCCAAACGAATACAAGATAGGAGGGGGCCGACGAAACCGGCCCATCGTTCGGCGTAGCCGAACGAATACTACGCGGAGGGTGTATGGAAGTTGTACAAAGCATAGATATATAGAAGCAATAATTAGAAGGAATCTTTTTTCCTTGGAGTAAAACGAAAAAATTTGACTTTCTGGCGTGGGTGCGAGTGTGGGCACGCGGTCCATTAACATTGCTTGAAGCTTCTTCGTCTTCTTCGAAAACTAACCCTAACTATACTACAGCCAGGGGGAACGCGCCTTCATGCCACGTGGCTGCCACGGGCTAGGGACCCGAAGGGTCACTAGTATTAAAAGTCTTAACGTGAAGAATCAGTATTTTCAAATTCCAATCAGTCTCCTGTAGAGGCAGGGTTCTCGATAAAATCGTTTGTTATGCTATCACCGTAGAATGGTAGATCTGGCCATCACAAAAGTGAAAATAAGTAAAAAAGTGGAGAAAAAACGCTCAGGAGAAAGTTATGGCTTGGTGTCCTCCCGCCCCCAATTATCGAGATTTGGGTAGAAGCCTGTTTTCTCAACTGCTATTTTGTTTCTAAAGTGATTTCTGAGCATTTCTGGAGAGTGCTGATTACTTGAACAGCAAAATAAATGTCGGATAAGCAACCAATAATGAAAATCGCGTTAATTAGGGGGCCGGCCGTCACCGGTAATTAGCCATTATGCTTTGTTTTTGAGCGTTTTTCCCGCGAATTTCCGGGTTTTTTCACTTACTTTTGCTTTTGTGATGGCCAAATCTACATTTTTATGAAGAGAGCTCAAAAGTCGTTTTTGTCGCGAACCCTGCCTTTAACGAACCTTACAGTCAGAAGATTGTTAAACAACTTCTTATTCGGCAAGATAACAATAATCAAGGGAACAGTTGACAACAATGCCACATATACACCAAATAATATCACAAGCAATGAAAAAACATTGTTGCGTTGTTGTGTATTTAAAGCGGCGTGAATGTGTTGATTCGTCACGTTCTATAGTTGACGCAGCATGAAGACGTTGATCCATGACTGCTAGTTTCAAGTTTACGTACGAAGATATTGCAGAATTCTTTTTCCATGCATAAATTGCAATTGCATCCATTTTGCTCGTACAGAAAACAACTCCACTTCCAGGGATATCAGAGTACATCTCATCGCTGATCTTTCAAAATGTGCCTTCATGACATTTCCGATATTTCGATTAGGACTGGACAGCAGTATTGCTACCAGTTTTGTTTTCATGCTTTACAAACTTTGTCTATTTTTATGTGATTCAGTCCATTTTAAATTACTAGAGAATCTACTAAATACCTACTTAATTATGTACCTACATTACCAGGAAGAAGATTTACAAGCCATAACAATACACATGAAGGTGAAAAGTGAAAGACCTAAAATTCCAGTTTAACTCAAATTTCAATCTACATTTTCGTGCGCACTTGCAAATGAATTTCCTGCAAGATTTTTACCCATTGCGGAACGAAGTTCATTACTTCAATGTTGCACATTTTCATTGCGCTTTAAGCTTCACAATCCGTTATTGATGTTGCAAAATCGTCCACGTTCGGAGCTATCTGCTCATTGCTTTCCATTACTAATATCAAAATGTCTTTTCGAATCTTATAAGAACCTGCTCCCTTTGGAGAGATGAGCTAGACTCTGGCAAACCCCTAATGACCTGTGGACTCCAATCATGACCAGCAGCGGAGAGGTAAGCCTCGGTGAAATATAACTAGTGATAAGGAGGTTCCGACGAGAAAGCCACCGCTTCGCGCAGTGATAATCGAAAACAGGAGTTCACAGTGAAGTCCTGTTGAAATTTGAAACTACCAGATCACCCACGAAGCAACATGTGCAACGGAAAAAGTAGACAAATCTTGGACTGTGAGCAGGGTTCAGCAGGTTTGGATAGTAACGGATGGTGAGGAGGGCCGTGAAAATTTTCGTGGAAAAATGAAAATTCGGAAGGGGGGCAATTTTCGTGAGCGAGAATATATAGAATTCATTGGAAAAAGACAAGAACCTAGTAGGATATGTAGAAAAGTGGTTTCTGCCGATTAAAGAGGGAATTGCAACTGTTTACAACTTGAAAATAGCCAGTTCCCAGTATACTTGTTATCCGAAGGTAATTCCTCGGATAATGGATCGATTCGGATAATGCCACTTTATATTTACCGGATATTGGTTCGATTCAGATAATGCCTTTTTTCAAATTTTCGGATATTGGATCGATTCAGATAATGCCATTTTTCCCATGATTCGGATGCGGATATCCGTCGGATAATTTCGGATAAATTTCGGATATTATCGGAACAAATTTCAGCCAACACACACACACACACACACACACACACACACACACACACACACACACACACACACACACACACACACACACACACACACACACACACACACACACACACACAATGAGTAGAACAGTAGCTACGAGAAATGGATATATACATAAATTACAAATGAGGAAACAAAAGTGAGTCAAATAGTTGATATAAGAATGGACCGGTTTACTACATTCAACTTGACAGGTTTACTACATTAAACCTGAAATGAACCGATTTTATCCGATTTTTACCCGATTTTGTCCGATTTTATCCGGTTTTGATCCGATTTTATCCGATTTTACGCAAATTTTATCCGTTTTATCCGATTTTATCCGATTTTACGCAAATTTTATCCGTTTTATCCGGTTTTTATCCGATTTTTATCCGTTTTATCCGTTTTTATCCGATTTTATCCGAATTTTTGACCCTTCGGATAATGGTTCGATTCAGATAATGCCGATTTTAAATTTCCCGGATATTGGTTCGATTCAGATAATGCGTGTTTTCAAATTTTCGGATATCGGATTATCCGAATCTCGGATATCCGATCGGATATCCGAGATGGAGTGATTCGGATACTAAGTATAGTTCCCAGTCCATTCAACTGTTTTTAATCCCCTTGTAAGCTAAAATTCGCTGCACTTCATCTTCAAAGTCAACTATAAGACGTGCGACCCCCCAACAAAAATCAAATTTTCAACTACAAAAAAAAGAAGCTGAAATCCTTATAGAATTCCCCACAAGTGGTCACAATTTAATTTCCCACCCCGACTGGTCACATGGATTCAAGTGAGGTAAAGTGGTGGACGTTGGCAAGCCACGTTGGCAAATTGCAAGGTTTTTGCCGTCACCATCGGGGGTGTGCGGCAATTGCCGTTTGCCGATTGCCGTTTGCCGGCCATTTTTGGGGTTTGCCGTTGCCGTTTGCCGAAATTTCCGTCTAAAACGGCAAATTTTCGGCAAAAGTTCGTGAAAACAACAGGATTTGCGCTCACCGCAGTTTCTGGGTTAGACAGCGATTCGGAGCTGCTACAAATAATTATTTTGACTGGTTCCAGCTTCTAGTTCCAGCTCATTCAATCTATGATTGTACCCGTTCAATCGCTAACTGATGAAAACATCTCGATTAGGAAATCAGAGGAGTTCGTTCGAGTTCTAAATTGTTTGGGAGCTTCAAATGTCTTTTTTTATCACGAAATTCCTAAGCCCTTAAACATGCCAAAATTACAAAGAACCCTTTTTCAGAGGCATACCGATTACTGCTAGCTAGTTCTAAGATAACAAAACCGAGTGATATCAAAGTTGTAGCGCAAAGGCAGCCCTGTTGAGACATATGAACCAGTTGAGAACTCGTATATATAGGCCCGCTTTTCGTCGGTTGGTTGGCTGATGGGGGGATAGAAAATAATCGGGATAGAAAATTTATCAGTTCTGCTAACACTTCGTCCGGCTTTTTAAAAGTTGAACAATATTCACAGCTGTCATTAAAGGCGGTGTTCAATAATATAATTGATTTCGAGATCATTAGCTGAAATGGAGGGCTGACTCAATGACAGAGCTGGATTTGTTATGAAATGGTGTAAAAATGAAACTATGAAAAATCTTTGAAGGCAACGATTGAAACCGCATTCAACTTTTTGCCAGAAATCGAAGGATTCGAGGCCCATTGCAACAACAGTGTGGAAAACCGGCTTGAAACGAGCAACCAAAAACAATATACGGTCCCGAAACTTGAACGTGGTGTACTCGCCCCACCCACTTCCTCGGTAGCCACAGGAGAGGTGAGTGAGGCGGGTAAATCACATTCAAGTTTCGGGACAGTATAGATCGATTTGCTGCTTGTTTTTAGCCAACATTGTTGCTGTTATTGGCCTTCTGCCGCCTTGTAGGCCAAATACACAGAAAGGGAAGAACTCAAGAGCAGTCCAGCTGGCTGAACGCACTGCACGCGGCGCTCCAGCGACGAAGTGAGCGCAGCGGACTTCCGTCGCGCGTTGTACCAGTCGAACTGTCTTTAGGTGCCCCTCATTCTGTGCATTCGATCTACATGCCTCTCAAAGCTTTTGATTTGGCAATTCAAAGGCTGCTTTTACCGCGAGCACTGCATTTAACTACACTAGTCTTACTCCACTCCTGTAGCCTCCCAAGGGTAACCATTCACTCGTAGTTTGAAGTGAGCGAAATTGAGATCCCTGAGCCTACTACTTGTTACTAACACTAAGATAACTGGCAAATACAATACCAGCGCTCATTTTTTTCAAAAAAAGCCGCAAAAGTCGCGAAATCGCGACTTTTCGTCATAACACGGCTCAAAGTAACCCGTTCGGGGAGCTAAGAGCATATTTGGAATTATCACCGAAAGGTCTTCATTTTGGGCACAAACATCTCTTAACCGGGTCGCGTTTGAAGCGAGAATGGACTTGGCACATGTGAAGGGGATGAAAAATCGACTTTTCCGGATTGGGCTGCGGCAGTGCTTATTTGAAAGAGGATCAGATAGTGAAGTTGTAGGACAAGTCCCAGGTTGACTGGCCCCGTTTAATCTGAGAACGGGACGTCGGTGATATTTTCGTTCACTCGATTTTTCTGTTAACTCTATATGCCTTGTTTGCAGGTCAAGAGATGTGTGTGCTCAAAATGAAGAGGTCTCGATGGTGATTTCAAATATGCCCCCAGCTCCCCGAACGGGTCACTATTAGCCGAGATATGACGAAAAGTCGCGAATTCGCGTCCTTTTTGAGTAAATTAGTGCGGGTGTTGTATGTACTTAGTTTATTGGGCTTTTGATCCCTCTAAGGCCTTGGTCATAGTTGGCCGATCTCCAGTAGCCAGCCCGGTCGAAAATCGTGAAAGACATGAAGTGTGAAAAAACACCCGGTGTGGCCAACCCGGCCAACCCCATATATGTCTTACTAATTTAAATCCGGAAAAGATTCAGAGCAGAAAAGTAGACTAGCATATTTTATCGCGACCACTTCCTTTGAGGTACTGCCTGTGGCTGATCAGTGTCTCCGAACCCGCACAGGTCAAAGTGAGGTGACAACTCTTGAGTTACTGCGACGCATTCCTGCTTGCAATCAATATTTGGATTTTTGACCGCAATCCAAAATGCTTCGAGAGTTCTGCGAGCTGCGATGTCATGCTCGCGTGGTAAAATCGCAACCGCCACCTCAAGGCATGTATTCCCGCGATCGCGCATTCGGTGCTGTCCCACAGGTGTGGGTGTTTTGGTTCTATAGAGACCAGCTAGATGCTTCTTTATTCTTCACAGAGCGGCCTGCCCGTTTCCTCCTTACATAGCTGGTCGGTTGTCAGGTATACAACGCCAGATATCATGCAGTCGCCTTCGTTGCCCAGAGGACATGTCGCACACGACGGTGCAGTGCATAGGCGGTCTTAGAGGCGGTTGCAGACACCTTGCTATTAGATAGACAGTTGCGATGCCGAGATTTATCGAAAGCCATACACGGACACTGATCAGTGGGGTGATCTTCATTATGTTGTCGAATTATGGACCTCACCATAATTTTTATGGGAATGTAAGGCACAGTCATCGCAGAATGGTTCGTCGAGTCAGTGTAGTCTTTGTTTCTAGATGCCTATCTACAGCCGGCGCGGATCGGACTGATAGTTTACGTTTCTTGTTGCGCGTTGGCGCAAACTTGGTGCACGTACCCTATAACATGTATGCATCACATTCGCGCCAAAACACAATAAGGAACGCAAAGTATCAATGCGATCCGTGACTACTGTAGGCGACGCTCAGCTCCTCAGAAAACACCAAAGCACGGTTTCTCGTCAATCGTAAGTATTTGTTTGCAGGATCGATGAATACGCTGGAGATGAATCACGCCCGAGCAGAGCAGCTACCGCCTCGTTCTGCACAACCGCCAACTCTTCCTGCCCTGCCCAAACTCAAGTCTGCTTTAAAAACTCCACAGCAGTCGCGGAGAAGTGTGAACATTGGTGATAGTGATGTGACATATGAATACCTTCCATGTGACGCATCAGTTGGTGTATCCAGTGACCTTGGTGGCAGGTAAGAGATAGTTCAAGCTAAGGGCTATCAATTCCAGCAACAACTTTTGATACTTGTCATTCTTGGAGCATTTTTTTCAGGTCTCCGTCTTTGCATCGGGCATATGATCCCGTCTACGAGCAAATTGGGCAGGAAAACTACTTAGAGCCCAACAGTGTGCGTAACAGGTCCAACATGGCCCTTAATAACGAGCCGGACAAAAGAGGTACACTCTGCAAGTTCTCTGGTCAAAATTTCTATGTAGAAGTTGCGTGCGACTATTCCAGCACTGCTGCCCACACAGCCGTTACGCGATTCTTCGCAGTCTATCCCCACAACGCAACAGAAGAACACCGTGATCAATGATGTAGCAAGGCCTTCATCGTCAGTTGACGTGCTTCGACCAGGGTTTACCCAGAAGGATCCGATAGGAAACAGCTCTACGAAGATTGTAGAAGAGGTTAATCGGACCGAACTCTGTCGTCGCACTGCACAGAGAGATCAGGTGGATGATTTCATGTTATTGTTAGGACGTCCTTATTTTCTTCGCTTTTCTTGACACTCATGATACAGGGTGCGGCAAAAGTTCGTAGACACTCCTGAATCAGTAAATATGTATATATGTACATAACAGGTCAAACTGTGCGATTCCAGTCTGTGCTCTCTCGCCTTGGGTGAGTCTATGTCGAAAGGTTCCTACAGTTGCGGGTTGTTTCACAGAATGGTGATGCGGCTACAACAGGATGCTTCAAGTCTCCTCCTAATGGCTCCTAATGGTCGCGGCGAACATTCGCCGCACCCTGAAGATATATGTGCCTGATATGTATATGTACTCCCGGGTGGTTTGTTACAAGGTGTTCTTTCAGCCAACCTCCGTTGCGGGTCTAAAGCCTATCACTCCGAATCGAGATGCGAAGCCATCGCTGTCCATAAGAGACTTTGGCATCTCTCTCAGACCGAAAAATGGCTACTGTGATATTGAAACAACATTTGACAGCAGCGGAACGTCACTTGCGAGCTCTTCGAATCACATCAAGTACACGGAATTGGAGAAAGGACAAGATGGTCCGAAACTCAGTGCTCTTTCACCCCTGAAATACATTTCTGTGGCACGGAGTGCGGAACGTCTACCTGAGCTTCCCAGTCGGCCAAGCTCTTCAACAGGTGTGTTCGAAAATCGTTCCGAAACACGTGTGTATTCAATTTGAATTTAGGGTCAGAATTCAAAACTGTGAGACAGTTGCATTCGAGATGTAATACCACCGCGATTATTGAGAAAAAGGGCTCCGCAATGTACCATTTTGTTATAACTCGGCTCAAAATAGTCCGCTTCGGTAGCCTGAGGCTTATTTGGAATCATCATCGAGATCTGATTCATCTGATTTCACACTTATCTAATTGTCTACTAACATAAGGTGTATATGTAGTGTACACATAAGTGTGAGACTACAGGGCGTGATAAAACGTAGAGTATATATGGTGTCCACTCTTAAAGGCACAGTCCAACCTGGGAATCGCTTTTTTCTTCTACCGCCTAACTTGGAGGCATTTTTCGGCTGATCACAATGGTGTCCCGTAGGTCGCTCAAAACCCACTGCGGACGGAGTTATGGCCTCTCAAAGATTGTTAATCAGAATGACAAGAAATTCGTGGACGAGTTGTCTCTGACCTGTTTTTCTTTTCTCGTCATTCGCAGCCATTGCACTGGAGCACACAACATCACAAAGCTAGTCCGATAACAAATGGAAGAACGTAGATTTTGAACGAAATTCGTCGCGCGGCTCGTCCCCATTGAGACCGGAACTTTGAAGTGGGCGGAGCGAATGGGTGCTATTTTGGGGGCGGAGAGGGTGGGTGCTCGATTTTTTTCGCGTATTCTGAAGAGTTGAGATTCCGCGTTTGGCAGGGTCGCTAAACACATTGGCCGGAGCGCAAATCAAATCTTACCCACGAGCTTGGACGGTGCCTTTAGCTGTCGCCCGTTCCTTTAGCTGCATCGCGCACAAAATGACGAAGTGTGGATGCTGATTTCATACATACTTCGAACTGTAGACACAGGAAATTTCGTGCCAAGTTATAATAACACGGCCGTTGGCGGCTCGAAAAGAAAACGCGCCAAACGTGTCTGATCAAAATTCATGGGCGGTATTGTTTAAGTAAGTGTTGTGGGAGGATTAAATTCAAGAAATTAACTTTCTAGCGCATTTTTGCAGGAGAGCGTAATCCACCGCAACGTACGTTCGATGTCCGACCGACAACCTGTAAGAGCAACGATTCTTTCGACGAAGTACCGGTGTCGACAGGAGGAATAGCAATAAACACATTCGGCGATCGCAGTAAGCAACGGTCAGTGTGCCATAATCGTATCTTCAGAAGCTTAATTTTCTCGTATGATTCAGGAACTGTTTGAGAAATCTTTGAAAATTGAACAAATTTCTTGAAGATTTATTCAGCTTGATTAGAGAACAGGTTCTCAGGTTTTTCATTCATTCGAAAATTACAGGAAGGAACATTCAAAATCATCCGTCCATCGGAAGTTTCAACGGAAGCCGTTTCCACATTTATTCATTTATTCGACAGTTTTGAAAAAGTTGGGGACGAAAAATTAATCGTTCGGAATTTCTGTAAAGAGTTAAAGGCAGTGGTCACGATGAAAAACTGTTATCGAAAAAACTACAAAAATCAGCTTAGATCAAAAACAGCTGAAAAACTATGAAGGTAGCGCGGTGAAAAACGGTCTAGAATTAGAGTTTCTAGGGCCCAAAGAAGCTAGTTCGTGCACACGTGCACAGCGCCGCAAGAAGAGATCGCAGCCTCATGCCGAGCAGTCAAAGATCATCGGCATTCAGAGGGAGAAATAAATGCAAATTTAACGAATAAAAACAGTTGAACAATTAAAGCATCACTTCAGTCAATGTTGTTGACTAGATGTGTACATAAATCCGAAGGTTCATTGATAGGAATTCAATTTTAAGCCAGCTGATGATCTTGATGTAAGAGATCATCGATGCTGATGATGTGGAGTGGGCTCGTCCACCATCAAAAGACAAGAAAGTTCAGGTTTCAAATTTGGCCCAAAACAGTGGTTTTTTCGCGATTTTTTCTTATAGGTCCTACTACTCGAGACCCAGGAAAGGATTTGGAGAGAAAAAGACGACAAACATTTTTGATTGCGACCACTGCCTTTAATTTGAATGGTTCATCTAATCTAAGCGTTTTGGAAAAGCGAAACTTATGCTACTCACCGATTTATTTTATTAATAAAACTCAAACATTGCGTTTAATGCCTCTTTCTAGCCCGATTCTCGTTTGTGCTTATAAATACTACACAAGAGCGGCAGAAAAGCAGGCGCGACCACCCTGATGGTGTGCCCCCATTGTCTCACCCTAACCCATCTCGCGTCGATCCCATGGTGCAATAATTGATCGGGGACGAGATGCCATAAAATCTAATTAGATTTAAATTCACTCCTGTGGCTAAACCCGTTTACTCTCCCTCTAAGGCCTAGTGCATACTTTCCGCGACGAGCGACGCGACCGAATGTTTGTCATCTATATTGACCGAAAATCGGTATTGCTGGTATGCACTGTCGCGGTCGCGCGTCGCTAGAAGTATGCACTAGGCCTAATTTTGTAGCGAGAATTGACGGGTTCAGCGAAAGCCTGTGCTGGACAGCTATCTCAACCCGCGCTGGCGGAGGTTGTTCACACAGCTTTGGCCCAGTCATCTCGCTGATTCATTGCTCGACACTCTGTAGCTGGTAGCGGAGGGTGACCCCGAAGAAACTGCGAGGCTGTCGATCGCAGCTTGGATCACCTTTCTGGTACTGATCAGGACAGGGTTTATCGATCGATCCAATGCTGTAGCGAAGAATTACGTAGATTGTGCGGGTAATGCAGCTGAATTTTCACCAACTGAGGCCGGAATTTCCGTAGTTCACGTAATTTCTTGGAACAAAATTAGCCCAGTTGCCTTCGAAACCCTGGGGCGGCATGCACGTACGCGGCGGGTTAGGTTGGGGTTAGGCAGGGTTTGGGGCGTTGGCGCGTTTCATGATTGCTGTGCGAGTGCTGGAGATAATCAATAATTGGGGTCTCAACGGGGTTTCGGCTGCCCCACCCTCCTAGGTAGGGTTTGCGAGGGAAAGATTTTTCAGTGCTAGCCTAACCCCTTTCAGCCCTCGCGCCGCTATCATCAAACGCGCCGACGCTTCAAACCGTGCCTAACCCCAACATAACCCGCCGCGTACGTGCATGCCGCCCCAGGGGCTGGTCATCTCCGGTTTTCTTGTGAGGCATCTGGCTACTACACATCACTCTAGTCAATCGCCTGCTCATTGAGTTGTTGTGATAACTAGCCATACTGTACATCAGACTCAGGTGCTATACATCAACCTCTTATATGATAAATATTTCAGTTCCATTACAAATCTGACATTCCGACCTCAGTCAACGACCGGCGCTTCTGAAGTATTTGAGCGACCAGACTCAATTACTCTAAACACATCTTCAGTGGCGTCATCGTCCCGTAAACCTCAGCCCCTGCAGCAGATCATGTTTCGGAAGCTGATCAACGTCATGCCTGATGAGGTTTGTCTTGAGCATTTGAGAAACGAAGTTCCATTATGATGTTAGAAAGCTTTAGGTGGATCGGTCTGTTGGGTCTTCAACTGTGCTTGAAAATGAGACCATGCGCGACAGTGCGGACTCCTACGTCAGAGATGCAGAGATTCGACTGAACCTTTTCATCAACGATGTTGTCAAAGATGAAACTACAGTCTGATTAGAAAACATTGATAAAGTGATGAACTGCTCTCGCAGCTTGACTTGATGTCCTCAGTATTGTGCATTCGCTGCCGAATCAAGTAAAATTTTCGAGCAGCTATAAGAGCTTTGACAACGCACGCGAGAAATACTTCATGGTTGTTCGAACTTTTATATTGCTTCTATCCTGTAATTGAAGCGGGTTATCATTTCAACCGATAAAGGAAACAGACCCTGTTGGACCTTCAATACAGCCCAATATATCGCCTATTACTAATAGGGTCTGTCATAAACTCTGACACCGCCGTAGTGGGCTACGCTATCGAGCCCTACCGGCTGCGTACGGTCGCGTCGCGTGCTGATTTGTGCTAGATAGTTAGCGATAGGATGAATAATCAGAAGTCGAAAAATCTCGTTCAAGGGGCCTGCAGAGTTGGAGTCGCGGCGTGGCTCGCAGCGACGAACAGCGCTGTGTAATGCAATATCGATCACATTCGGCGACAGGCGCGGCGTGGAGGGCGACCAGGAGACACCGCAGTGTTTTGACGCTGCGTAGACCCTGCATCACTTCCAGTAATCGGCAACAGACGCGGCGATGATAACGTTAGGAAATATTTTTTATCACCGCGTCAAAGCTGACGCTAGGCGACCAATCGCCGGTAGGTGCCACCCTGTAGACCCCTTCAGTCGTGTCCTGCTGGCGTCTTTACGCGTATAATATTTACAGTCAGAAACAAACAATAAATTTTAATCTTCGCTCTTCGTCGCATCGACGCCGGACTTCAGACTATCTGGATTTCATAAGACCTCTCAATTTCTAGGGATAGTGCAAAAAAAACCGTACCAAGCCTAAGCGTAATCGATCAGGTTCTCCGGGTCATTTTCTTGATTTATGGTAGTGTGGCTGTGATGCTTTAATGTGGGTATATTCGCAAACCTTCACTGCCGACTTTTCACCAATCTTTTGATTCTTTTTCACCTAGATCGCCCTTTTTCAGATTTTGTCTTAGTTTATGTACTAACGGGCCTATACCTTCGATCGTCTTCGCGAAATCGATTGAAGATTTGGGCGAGTACTGTCCTTATCAGAACGAAATTCCGCTCCGCAGTTTACAACCGCTGTCGCAGCACGCAGCATGATGATAATTGTGCTGAGACATGGGGTAGTCGTGCCGGGACCCGGCGGTACCAGCTCGAGTTCCGTCATGCTGCGTGCGGCAACAGCGGTTATCCGCGAATGTTGAGCGGAATTTCGATTCAATAAGAACTGTGTGAAGTTTTTGAGCTGGCGGCGACCAGACTGTTCTTGGCCATCTGCTGACGAGCTTTCGCAGCTTTTAGTTTATTAATTAATTTGTTGAGTACGTTGTAGAAGCCAATGGTCATGAAAATCTCAAAGGTAGTGGTCGAGATGAAAAAAGTTGTGGAAAAAACCATAAAAGTGAGCTCGATCCGCAAACGGCTAAAAGATTACGAAGGTTTCGTATTAGGTTCCTAAGTTGCCATTTTGTGCACACGTGCACAGCTCCGCCCAAAAAGATCGCAGTCTTATGTGTATAAAGTCAAAGTTCGTCGACATTTACAGGGAGAAATAAACGCAAATTTTGCTATCAAAACAGTTCAACAATGTAACCAAGCACTCCATTCAATGTCTTAACTAAATGAGAACATGAAGATTTGATGAGGTCAGTCTGAAGGAAATTGGTCATTGATTGAATTCAAATTTTAGGCCAGCCGATGATATTGATATTAGAGATCATCGGTGCCGATTATGCGGAGTGGGCTCGTCCAACACCAAAAGACAGGAAACTTCAGGCTTGAAATTTGGCCCAAAACCGGGGTTTTTTCGCGAAGTTTTCTTATAGGTCGTACTATGTATCCAGAAAACGGTTAAAAGAGGGAAAGAAGGCAGGCGTATTTTATCGCGATCGCTGCCTTTACTTGGAAAATGATTCCATTTACAAAACATCTATGCTTTCAACAAAATCTTAGCCATTCCTCGATAGAATGACATCATGCTCCTAGCAGTTAGTGCTATAACTCTAGATTATCGCTGACATATAAGCTCACTTTCCTGTTTTTCATCTTGTTACTCATATAGATTGAGTGGACTTGTGAGTCCAGATTGCTTAATGCCTGTCCTCCAGAATAGATATCGGGACTTCCAACGACTGTGCGGGCTTACTAATAGAGTGAGGACTTTTTAAAAAAAGACCGAACGAACGAATTTCGAATAAATTCGTTCATTTTTTATTTCGAGCGAACGGATTTCGAATAAATTCGTTCATTTTTAATTTCGAAAGTACGAATTTCGAATAAATTCGTTCGTTTTTTATTTCGAACGATCGAATTTCGAATAAATTCGTTCATTTCTTATTTCGAACGAACGAATTTCGAATAAATTCGTTCATTTTTTATTTCGAACGAACGAATTTCGAATAAATTCGTTCATTTTTCATTTCGAACGAACGAATTTCGAATAAATTCGTTCATTTTTTATTTCGAACGAACGAGTATTTGAAATTCGAATATTCGAATGACGAATAATTTAAAGGCAAGGTTCTCGATAAAATCGGATGTTGTGCTATCACCGTAAAATGGTAGATCTGGCCATCACAAAAATTAAAATAAGTAAAAAATTGGAGAAAAAACGCTCTTGAACAAGTTATTGCTTGGTGTCCTCCCTCCTCCAACTATCGAGATTTGTGCAAAAGCCTGTTGTGTCAACTTTTCTTTTGCTTATAAAGTAATTTCTGAGCATCTCTGGAGACTACTGACTACTTCAACAGCAAAATAAAAGGCGGATAAGCAGGCATTAATTAAAATCTCGTTAATTAGGGGGCCGGCCGACACCAGTAATTAGCCGTTATACTTAGTTTTGAGCGTTTTTCAAGCGATTTTCCGGGTTTTTTTTCAATTATTTCTACCTTTGTGATGACCAAATCAACATTCTCATGAAGACAGCTCAGAAGTCGTTTTTATCGCGAACCCTGCCTTTAAGCATCCATAGCAATATCGCGCAACTACGAAGTGAGCGGCAATAACAAGTTGAATTCTTCTTCTAAAGCTTTATTTCCACCTACAAATGGAATTAATAAGGCACGACTCATCTCTAAACCTGTACGGGCTACAACGCAAAGAATGCTACAGAATCAACTTTTCCGCTTTGTTCGTGGGTGCGAGAAGACTAGGGGATTTGACCCGAAAGATGCAATGTAAACAAGAGGTGATTCAGTGGATTTATGACGAGCAGCAGTCAGAGGTCTCTGGAAGGTACCTCTAGGGATAAGGTTTTGCTCCACGATGACTATTTCGCCAATCTCTGGCTCCAATCGCGCCAAGTGTCTGGGCTGTTTCAGATGTAGTTTTTGGCTCTCGCGTAGTGATACCAAATACTGTGTTTTCCAGCTTTCCCAGAATTTGTTAGCGATTTTTTCCGAAGATCGCAGGGCTTCTATAGCTTGTCTTTCAGAGTTTATGCACTTGGGGTCATAGTCAAGATCATTCTCATCAAGGTTTTCGTTGTGAGGGAGAGAAAATTTCAAATTCCCTTGGAGAAAGTCTACTGGTCGCAAAGGATTCATAGCCATTTCTTGTGTGTTAGGTTTTGTGAGTGGCCTTGTGTTTAAGATGGCTTCAATTCGAGTTATGGCAGTGCACAATTCTGTGAACGTCAAGCGTTTGCGGCCAATACATTTATTGAGCGCTTTCTTTACCGACCCTACAAGTCTTTCCCATGCACCACCCATCCAGGGGGCTCCAGGGGGGTTGAATAACCACTTGATTTTTTCAACGGCGCAGAAAGACATCAATGAACTTCCCGTGCTGTCGTCCTTTTCAAACATCGTGGCAACTATTTGCTCTCCATGCTTGAAGTTGGAGCCGCAATCGGTCCGGATCAATCTAGGGACTCCTCTTCGAGAAATAAACCTTACGAAACTGTTAAGGAATGCTCCTGTTGATAGATTTTCGACGACCTCCAGATGCACTGCCCTGGTAGTAAGGCAAGTGTACAAACACACGTACATCTTCTCAAGCGTTTTTGAGGAGAATGTACCCATAAGATCACATCCTACATTTTCGAATGGTTTTGACATCGTCACTCGGTCTTGCGGCAGCGATGGCATTACGGGTGCACGTAATGGCAGTCCTTGATAGCGTTTGCAGGTGACGCAATTCCCAACAAATTTCTTGAATGCGTTCGCGATACGTGGTATCCAAAATCGCTGGCGGGTAATTGCCAGGGTATGATCTTTTCCGCAGTGAGCGTTTTCGAAATGAGTCTTCTGAATGATCAAACGAGTCAGCTGCGAAGTTTCGGGGATGTATATAGGAGATTTCGTGTCAAGAGGTATCTCAGCGTTTTGCAGGCGAGACTGATGACGGATAATGTCGTTTTCATCTTGAACAAGTTTCTTGTCCCTAAACCGTTTTTGCAGTTTTGCGATGTTAGTTCCTTTTTGTTCTTGCTTGATTAGGACTCTTTCTGAGAGTTCAACATCTGTTGCAGAAATTTCCGGGGCACAGTCGTATCCCGATAAGACTCGAAGATTTATCTGCATCTGACGATTTCTGTTAGTTATCGACACCCAGTTGTGAATAGTTTTTCCTACAACAGACGCTGTTAGTAGGGCTCTGTTTATGCTAGAAAACCGAGAGAGATCAACGACTTTTTCCTGGTTCTCTTGAACATTGGTTTGCACATTTGTCGACGAGGTTAACACCGGTGTTTCCTCTTCTGTATCTATATCCTGGATTGTGTTCAGAGACCTCAGTGGCCACATTTCAGATTCTTTTTCGAGCCACCTGGGACCTCTTACCCAGTCATGATTATTGATCTGTTGAGCTGACAGACCTCGAGTTCCAGCATCTGCTGGGTTGTGAGACGTGGTGACGTGTAGGAATGATACAGAGATGCCCTTCGATTGAATTTGGTCTCTAATTTTGAAGATTCGATCCCTTTGGTTCGATACAAAAATAGGTACTTTTTTGAGAGTTTTCAACCAATACAACGCAATTTCGCTATCTGATACTATTGAAAACTCATTCACTTGTGTGCTGATGTTCGACAGAACTGAGTGTCCTAAACGAGCTGCCATAAGTATTCCTACGAGCTCCAGTTTCGAAATTGTCTGGCGTGTCTTTTTTGGCGTCAGCTTTGTTTTTCCACTAATTAGTGGCGAGACGCATCTTGATTCCTGATCCTGTAGGTAGACACAGGCGGCGATCGCAGCTTTGCTTGCGTCAGCGAATGCCCATAGGCGCTTGTTACCATGATGTGACTCGATATTCAGTAAGGGGCGAGGAATGGAAATGTGGGCATTTGTAACCTCTCTGCATAGACGATTCCATTTGCTGCAGATCTCTGGACTGAGAACGGTTTTCCAATCCGCTCCAGTTTCGAAGACTTCTCTCATGAAGGATTTGAGGTTGACTATTAGTGGACCAACTACACCGATTGGGTCGTAAACTGAATTTATTTGACTCACTATGTCCTTTTTTGTGAGAACTCTCATTTCCTGGAATGTTGTTGATAGTTTGAAAATGTCGGACTCAGAATTATATTCGACGCCGAGTAACTTCAAAGATTGTAGTTCGAGTTTGTCTACCTCAGGTATCAATTTGTTTACTTCCTCTGAGTTTGAAATGTACTCTCTCAAGTTCATCCCGATATTTGCGAACATTCGCTTCGAGTCGTGATATTTTTGCAGAGCCTCTTCTGTGGTGTCTGCTTGAATCAGGATATTATCTACATACAGATTTCTTGATATTTCCTGTGCTAGTTTTGAACTCTGGTTGTTTAGATAAGTAGTCAGCGCCATATTTAGGATGCTTGGCGAGGCTGTGACTCCAAACGGTAGCCTTTTAAATCTGTAATAGATAATATTCTCTTTCGTTGGTGGATGATTGACATCCTTGAGCCACAAGAAGCGACAAAGGTTTTTGTGTTCATCAACGATTCGGATTTGCGTGAATGCGGCCTCGATATCACACATGAGCACAATTCTGCTAGTCCGAGAAGCTATCAAGATGTCGTGAATTTTGTTGATGAATGACTCTCCTTTTTCGATTACATCATTCAAGGATAATTTTCCTTTTTTCTTTGATGACGCATCAAAAACTATTCTCAATGGGATCTTTTTGTTTGATCTCCATACGCCAGAATGCGGCATGTAATAGGTACCCGAGCTTTCCATGTTTTCGTTTGACAGCGTTTCAATCATACCTTCTTCTTCGTACCTTTTCAAGATTTTACAGTACCACTGACACTGATCTGGGTTTCTCTGCAGCGTAGCCTGAAGAGACTCAAGCCGGCGAATAGCGACACTATAATTGTCCTCCAGCAGGGAAACGTTTTCCTTTAGTGGAAAGGGAGCGGTAATGTGACCTCCGCTAAATGAGATGGTTTTTGAATATTGCTCTAAATATTTGTGAGCTTTTTCGTCTTTCTCCGATTCTTCGGAAGAAATTCCTAACCCATCGAGTTCGAACATTTTGTGAAGAATTTCCTGTTCATTGAATTCTTGTATGGACGTCATTCCATAACATACATTTTCCTTCATGTTTTGGACATTCGGGAGACCTTTACCATACACTGTCGGTCCAAAAACTGTTTTAGCTATGTGGAGGCCGGTAGGGGTGGTTATGGCGTTAATTGGGCCTGTAACTAATTCGTGATAGTAATCCAAGCTTACGAGTATGTGGGGCTTTTGGTGTTCCCCTCGAACTTTCGAGTTTGCTAAGCATATATTGCTCGTTTTCAAGAAAGCAATATCTGGGGGGCTCAAATATACGCTTGGGAATCCGCTTGTAATGATCGGTTTCGTTTGAATTTTCATTCTCAGCTCTTCTCCAAACGCTGTGCTTAGCTTGGAATCTACAATGTGGCTTTCGAAACTCTCAATATGGCCTCCTATGCCTGACATTGTGCAGATTTCCGTAGTTTGTTTTGGGAGGCCAAGCCGGTCAGCGAGACACTCTTCTATCACCGTTTTCTGTGCTCCAGAATCGAAGAAAAAGAGAATTTTTTCATACTTTCCTTCATTATGGTTCCAAATATTCCCTTCCGCTGTCATTAGTACAAGCTGTGAGGGAATCTTTCCGTTGTCTGTGACTGATACGGTAAGTTTTGAGCACATTTGTGTGTTATTGGTGCTTGATTTTCTTTGGTTACCGTAGTTTGTAGAGTTTCTGTTATCTCTTGGTACTTGGGCTGGTCTGGGATTGTTTGGACCACCGCTGGTATTTCTTTGATTACTTTTCCAAGAATTATTAGGATTCCCTGAAGAGATTGGATCCTTTTAGAAACACAAGGTTACGTGGTGTTTTTGCCCGCATAGGGGACAGTCAGATTTTAGACATTCAAAACTACTTTGGTTAGATGAGCAACATTTCCAACATATGTGATCCTCAGTTAACATTTTTTTACGAATCGCCTGGTCTGCGATTGTGCGGCAAGTCATTGAGGCATGATTGCCCTTCTGGCAGAAAAGGCAACTGTTGCCAGAAGTGGGTCTTGGATGAGTATGATTGTCCTTTGATGTGCTATTTTTATGATTCTGTCTTTGGCCAAGTCTGTTGTCGACATAATCCTTGGCGGCAATCTCTTTTTTCAGCTGACCCATAAGAGCCTCGACTGTCTGTTTGTCTTCTGCTTGGCTTGTTAGCAATACAGGTTTTACGACTTCTCGTGGAAACTTGGATAATATTGTCTCACACCACATAGGATCGCAAGTTTTGCGCACATCATAACCAGCAGATACCATTTGATTGACTAGCACCTGGATTTGATCGAAAACCGATGAGCAATTGTTTCCAAAATCATTAACTGGTCTTAAATTCACCAATTTCTGCACTACTTGTGATCTATTTGTTGACTGATCGCAGTAGTTTTCTTTTAATGTCCGAATTATCCAGTCATAATTTTCTGGAACGAGTTTTATTCCTTTTATTGAGGTTTGCGCTCTGCCTTTCAAGCTCTCTTTTAGTAGCAGAATTTTCTCCATAACATCAAGTTCTCTACTTTTATGAACGAGAGTCTCGAAAATGGCCCAATACTCTGGAAAATCCTCTGAGCTGCCATAAAATTTCGGCAAAGTTGCTCTGGGGGGTTTTATTGACCGATATGATTCTTGATCTGTTACTGTGCTTGCAGAGTTACTAGAAGAGGGTGTGGTTTCGCTTCCTTGCTGGGAAGTGCTTTGTCCACGATCCTCATTTTGATTTTCTTCTAGTTCTTGAGCATCGAAACTCGTACTTATCCTCCTTTGGGACCCTTGTGGTATGTAGCCTAGCTTAACGTCCATTCTGTCGCGAATGCATTTTGATTCGTCTAGTCGTGCTGTGAGCATGAACAATAGATCGTTAGCCTCAGCTATTGCTTCTACAAGTTTCGAGTCCTCTTCAATCTGTTCAATCTCTAGCATCAAGTCCTTCCTTTCTGACTTATTTTTACAGTTTTTATACTCATCGCGAATTTCGTTGTAAAGTGTTTGGAGGTTATCTCTTCCCTCTCTGACCTGTTTTACGCTGCTTTGTAGTAGTGCAATGGTTGATCTGCACTTTTCATAGCTTTCTTCGTCTATGGTAGGATAATCTACCTTGTTTGTGTACTCCTGATACCTGGAGACGAGATTCTTCAGTGACGTTGCACTGAGGGTAATTGGTCTTTTGTGGAAGTGCAGCGCCATCTTTTTTGTAGCGAGACCTCCGGAATGTAAAAATATAGTGTGTGTGAAGGATTCACACAACTGAGCTTCAAGTACACTGGGTACGGAAGCTAATTCTCCCAAGGATGGGATAAATCTGGTCTTGGTGTAGACCTGGTCTTGGTGTAGACCGAAAAAAAATGTGCTCGCGGAGGAGCTGTCTTCACTCCAGGCCCCAGAGTTGTCACACTCTGACGCGGGAGAATTGGCTGTTAGGCCGATGCACCAAACTGTTCGTGGGTGCGAGAAGATTCGGGGATTTGACCCGAAAGATGCAATGTAAACGAGAGGTGATTCAGTGGATTTATGACGAGCAGCAGTCAGAGGTCCCTGGAAGGTACCTCTTAATAGCACAACTTGAAGCGAGAGTAATACAAAGAGCCGCACAACCCTCTTTACCGTTAGCCCCGCCCACCAGGTGAGCGGAGCAGAGGTCGTCGAGGACGACACGCTTTAACTTAGCCTAAGGGGCTTATTCGAGGTGCTGAACATGAATAAGAGGTCCACTTTCGGTACTTCGAAAGATCACGGTAAGTACAGGGTAATTATATCGTGAAGTCTCCGATATGACTGAAATTTTGCCTAGAGAACCTACCCCTAAACCTTCTCAGATGAAAAGGAGCTCGACGCTCACTCCGATCTTCCCACTTTCCCGGAGACACGATATAGGTGAAGGCTAGCCCTCCTGACACGAGAGCGTGCCCATCACGGGCAAAGCGTGCCCCCAAAAGGTGCTGGACGCTCAAGACGCTAGTTTGCAAGGGAGGCATACGACGCGGTTTGGAGCCAGGACTCGGATGAAGGCAATGCCTTCTGTTCAATTGCCCAATTTCGCGGTTTCGCTGGACGCTGAAGGCCCTGCTCAATAGCTTGTGGCCCCAGTTGGTGCTCGGTACACTGGCCGGGTCGCGTGTTGGCGTGCGGCCGCGTCGTGCACCGGTGCGTGAACATATTTTTGAAAACAAAAAGCTCAGAGGGGCTTATCACCAGGGCAGGAAGCAGCCACTCGCCCACGACAGTCGCTACCTCCCCCGCGATAGCTACTACCGTGGGCGACAAACCTTCGGATTTTGCTCTCCACGGCCACTATCCCGCTGGCGGCTTTCAGCGGGGCGTGGAGCGCGTTTTTGTCTGAGCCATTAACCCTTCAAAAATTGCGGAAAGGATAAGAGATTCTTAATCTACAGCTCAGAAAAGCATCTTGGCGAAGTTTTAGACAAATCGGTGCTATCACTAGAAGGGGGGGGGGAGTACCAATTGCCATCCCACTAGGGCTCGCCCATTTTTCCGTGCCGCCGCGCAATTATAACACAAATCCGGGGTTTCCTCCCCTGCCAGAAGCGTTACGGCGCGGAGAAATTGGTGTACCATATGCAGTGGACAAGTGGCCTGACTGGCGAGATAGCACGGCCAAATCTAAAACGTCGACAAACCACGGCACTGTGCAGCAACCTTCCGTATCACCGGAAACGGATGTCAAATCTGTGCTTAGCACCCCAAAGGTTGTTATCGCGGCCACTTGGCCAACCATATTTCTCCGCGTCGCAGCAATTTCGGAAGGGAAGGAAAAACCCGGGTTGGTGTCATAGGTTCGTTGGGGTGGAGACAACGGTCCGAAAGGTGAAGGTTGCTTAGGATACCTGAGTGAGGAATGGTGAAGGTTCCCTATAGATTTGCAACTTCAAAATTCGGCGGTTTCTTAATCCTCTTTTTCTTGCATTCAATGTAGTTTTCTTTTTAATAATTAATTTTGAAACAACATTTTTTCCGTTAGATGACCTCCTTTAGAAATTCACTGTTCTTAATGAAAAGATCTGTGTAGGTCATGATAAATTTCCTTTAAGCTGTCTTGGAGTCAAAATTTGTCGGAAAATTTCTTCAAGCGATTTTTGAAGAACTATCTGTCCTTCGCTTATACCATTTTTACCCTTTTAGATGGATCTTTGAACAGAGCTTTTTCCGAAATCTTGATTAAATTTTGCGTCAAATAATGTTTTCAATTTGAGGAAATACGTTCCCAATCTCTCAGCCGATTTCAATTTATGAATTAACGTTTCTTTCACTAAAAGCAATCAGTTTTTCGTCCGTAACTTCTTTACCCTAAAAGACAGCCCTTTCGTAAAGATTGTTTTCGGAATCCACATAAAATTCTGCATCGAATAGCGTTTCCAGTTTGGAAAAATATTTTCTCGATCCTTCAGCCTAACTCATTTTACGAAACACCGGTTTTTCGCCTGTAACTCTTTAACCGTTGAAGATAGGGTTTGGTGAGGGTTGTTTCTGAAATCTCTGTAAAATTAGGCGTCGAATAATATATCGGGTTCCTAACTTTGCTTGCCACGTAAGCCAGCCAGGTCGGTGGAGCCGAGCTCCATAGTTATTTCCATAGGGTGCTCTCGCCTCTATGGTTTAAATCAGAGACGCAGAGTTCTGCCGGAGCCAACGACGGGGCTCGGCTCCACCTCGGCTGGCTCATGAAGCAAGCAAAGTTAGGAACCCGATATGCCATTCGATTCAGAATTTTACGTAGATCTCAAAAACACCTTCAGCAGAACCCTATCTTCAACAGTTGAAGAGTTATAGGCGAAAAACCGGTGTTTCGTAAAATGAATTAGGCTGAAGGATCGAGAAAATACTTTCCCAAACTGGAAGCACAAGTTGACGCAGAATTCCATCGAGATTTTGAAAACAAGCTTCACCAAAGGTCTCTCCAAGCACAAAAAGGTTATGAACGAAAAACTAATAATTTCAGGCTAAAAAAATGCAATTTATAAAGTGAGGGCTGTAGTAAACCACCCCTATCAGATGATCTGATATTATTTCGATAAGATGGTCCGATATTCTTCCAGACAAGTTTCAGATTATCTTAATTCCGTATTGATTCATAATTATCGCTATCAGTCACAACTGGTCGCTGATCTTAGGCCCGTATTCATTTCATTAGCGGTGATTCGCCCTAAAGCGGTCGTCCTCGCATATTCATGATATGATAACACATGATTATACGTGTGAGAATAAGAAAAGCCGGACCTCATTCTGCAGGTGGTCATTCTCTAGTCGACCTAATCCATGCTTTCTTTCTCAATGAATGAAATGAGATGTTTGTTGTTTTGTGATAGCTGATAATGATAACTGGTATTTCATCTGAAGAATAAGAGGCGCTCCGGGGTTACTCTTAAAGATAAGGCGAGCTTATGCGGGAGTGCGTGCTCTCTCGCTTTTCTCTGTCCAGATGATCTGTAGAAGTTCAGCTAACCTGATGAAATTAGCATCATCTTAAAAATGTTCATCATCTGAATGATGCGCTTACAGATGAGATTCATATCCTTCACCATATCATCAAGATAATCTTACAGATCATTCCAACATTTCTTCATACGATCGTTTAAGATCATCTTAACTTCATTTTGAGGGGGTTTACTACAGCCCTGAATTCGGCTGGAAAAAAGAGAACTTATTTTTCAAAACTGAAAGCGTTTTCAATGCAGAATTGTATGTGAATACTGAGAACAACTTTCACCAAAGGTCTATCTTTGAGCGGAAAAAAGTTATGAACAAAAAATCGGCAGTGACACCCACCTAATCTTGAAAATGACTTGCATGAGAGTTGGGTCACTTTCATTCTTTATCGGGGCGTTTCACTGGATGTCACCGGTTCTCCCAATGGTGAAGGTTCCCCACTTCTCTGCCCAGGGGTGAAGGTTGGTGGAGTACAACATGGCTCCACCTAATGAAGCTATGGTTGGTGTTATCATTGCGCGGCGGCATGAAGAAATGGGCGTGGCCAAGTTTGATTGCCATGTGGCTCCCCCTGTTAGAACCGTCCTAGTAGCCTCTTCAGACGGTGTGGGGGAAAAATTTAGCTCTTGCGTTGGGAAAAATGGAACAATGGAGTAGTGAAGAAAATTAATTCAGTCTTGAAAGGTATGTCGATTCCTCTATACATTAGAGCTGATTTTCATATTTTTTGTTAAATCAGCTCGGGTATTCAAATTCGAATAATGTTCGAATATTCACCTTTTCCGAATAGTTGAATTCGAATAATATTCGAATATTCACGTTTTGCGAATAGTCGAATTCGAATAATATTCGAATATTCACCTTTTGCGAATAGTCGAATTCGAATAATGTTCGAATTTTCACCTTTTGCGAATAGTCGAATTCGAATAAAGGTCGAATTTTCACCTTTTGCGAATATTCGAATTTGAATAATGTTCGAATATTCACACTTTTCGAATATTCGAATGTTCGAATAAAAATTTGTTCGAAAAATTCGAATATTTATTCGAACTCGAATATTCGATCCTCACTCTACTGACTAACGTTGTTAACATGACCATGCTTGCGAGTTTGATTGCTGTCTTGAAGTCTGTATGCCATCATTGAGCTTCTAACGATTGCAATTCACGGATAGGTCATTCGGCATCCCGAGGGAGCTCCTGAGGCTTACCAGACTACTCTGCTGAGGTCAGCGATTCGTCATCAGTTCTTTCTTCTAATGCCGCATGACGCTGATGAAGACGCCACTTCTGGGGCGGTATGCATGAACGCAGCCGCCCCGCGTCCCGTGCAGCGTCGAGCCACCCGACGGCCCTGAAGTGTATGCCGTATACTGGTGTGTGTTGGACGTAAATGTGCTTTCCACCCTAAACGCTGCGCCTTGCGGCATTTTTTGCCATATGATACTTGGACTCTCACATGAGAAATAAAAAGTCACCCAACAGAGAAAAATGGTAACTGTCCAGAACTTTGAAAAACAAGGACTCAAAGCGTATCGGATGACAAAAAATGCCGCCAGGCGGAGAGCGCCCGGTGGAAAGTGCATTTGCGTCCGACACACACACACCAGGGCTGTGCGTAACTGAATTTGGTCATTTCGTAAATCGTAAATCCTAATTTTTGAAATTCCTCGTAATTCCTAAATCGTAATTCGTAACTGATAATGATTAATAAGCCCACGCATAGTCCAAAGTTCACTCTATATGGAAACACCTCGGCAGTTCAGTGATGAAATGTTTCATATCAGAGAAGGTTTAAAGGCAGTGTTCACGATGGATATCGCACTCGAGTTCGACCCAAAAATGGGATTTTTTGGTCGCGAGGTAACTAATAGTACAGGGAAGAAAAATGTCCAGAATAAGTCAAAATAACGGTTTCTAAATTCAGGGCGTGGACGAGAATCATGGGCCCTGCTAATTTCGGCAAGCGCGCGCTAATCGCGAAATCTGCGCAAATCGATAATGCTAACTGCGTCAGAGTTGCTTGGCAATTTGCCATCGAAACGTGTGCGGCGCCACAAGCTCGTCCGATTGGGAGCAGACCGGGATAAGTAGGCGCACCGAGAGAGCTTTCAAAGCCGTTTTTATTGATTTCTGGCCAGTTCTCGTTGCTTTCTTCGACCCTATCCTCTTCAGCATCTGCCAACTTAGTGGGTCACACCGCGACCTCGAGAACGAGATTTCTCGTGAACACTGCCTTTAAGATTGGGTTTCAATATAGCATTATTGTGAGCAGTACTCGAAGAACTTTCCAGTATACATACATATGTGGGATGGAAAGGTCTCGAATAGAGAAAACTGAAACTCTACGCTCAATCGTTGTATCAAACATTCCGTATTTATTCTTTTAGAAGTACATGTACTTGATTTCTCTGGCCTCTTTTTCCGGTTTACTTCTATCAGAGATGGACTTCAAATAGAGGGTGTACTTCTATTTTTCGGTCTTCTTTTAGGAGTTCTCATAAAGGAAATCTCAAGAACAAAACTATGATTTTCGCGATCAACAACGGAGAAAGGACAGCTACTCAAGTCCGACGAAGTCATCGCTTGTACACTCACTAATATTATCGTTCTTTTCTTAGCCTTAGAACTGTTTAAGAATCTAAATTCTTACTCCTGATCATATTTTGAAATGTACTACTAGTACAGGCGTACGTCAGAAAGAGGGTGCACTTCTAATACTCAGCTCTCTTTTTCTGGTGTACTTCTATTAGAGATGTAATTTGAATAATGTTCGAGGTGGCCTTTCCAAATGGGATGCGCATTAATGAAACCACTTTTTTTCGCACAGAAGTCTAGTCTGCTCTACATACCCTCTATAAAACATCGTAATTCACATCATTCGAGGCGCGAGCGGCGCGCGCGATGCCTCATCCTCCGTCTGCCCTCCGCTCTCTCACTGTCTCTGACCTCCGCTCCGCACCAGCACGCGTGGGAACCATATGTTTTTTTTGACCGTTTTATAGCTTGTACCAGGTTGTTCAATAAGTTTTGTCGTTCGATAAGAGAGGGCGTTGCTACTAGCCCAAATTTTTTTTGTTTTGTTGGTACACTCTTCATACGAACTTATGTAAAGTTTCATTTCAATCTGTCAATTCGTTCTTTGCTTACAAGCCATTTAGTGTAGCCGTGTCACAGCAAGGGAAAAATTGAATATTGTGCAGTGATAAAATTCTTATTTTTGGAAGGTGTAGCAACAAAAGAAATTCACGAACGAATGTTGGAAGTGTATAATGATTCTTCACCTACAATTAGAACAGTAGAAAGATGGGTTGCTGTGTTTAAACGTGGTCGTACAAGCCTTGAAGACGACCCACGTGAAGGACGTCCAAAAAGCGCATCAACACCAGAAATCATAGCCAAAATACAGGATATGGTTTTGGAAGATCGTCGATTGACTGAGGAAGATTTAGTAGAGGCTCTACACATCTCATTACGCAGGTGAGAAAAGTTGTCGAGAATCCGGCGACAGGAGCTGTGGAGAATTATTATTAAGTTTGGTTTTGCCTAGGCCTTGTGATCACTTAGAATTTTATAAAATAGTTTATAGAATCCTTCAAACAAAATTTCTGAAGATTTCCTTCTGGCTATAAGTGAAGGGGTCCAGAAGACACCTGCTGACCAAATTTCAGCCAAATCGGTTCACAAACAACAAAGTTGTTAGCCCGAGAGCTTAAGAAATTTTCATGGTGTGCGCCGTAGGCCGTGAGCCGTAGGCCGTGGGCCGTAGGCCGTCACGCTTTTCAGTCCTCACTGCTAATAGCCACTGCCAATGGCCGAAGGCAATCAACTTGGCAGACAGGTAAGTTGGTAGGGGGTGCGTAGGCTGGTAAGTGATCGATTTGTAGGTGAGTAGGGATTCTGATGACGTCATCGGGGTATCGTGAAAAGTGCTCCGGGCTTCTGATGACGTGATCGGGACATCGTGAAAAGTGCTTCGGGCTTCTGGTAACGTCATCGGGACGTCGTGAAAAGTGCTCCGGGCTTCTGATGGCGTGATCGGGACATCGTGAAAAGTGCTTCGGGCTTCTGATGACGTGATCGGGACGTCGCGAAGTGCTTCGGGCTTCTGATGACGTCATCGGGACATCGTGAAAAGTGCTCCGGGCTTCTGGTGACGTCGTCGGGACGTCGCGAAAAGTGCTCCGGGCTTCTGATGACGTGATCGGGACATCGTGAAAAGTGCTTCGGGCTTCTGGTAACGTCATCGGGACGTCGTGAAAAGCGCTCCGGGCTTCTGATGGCGTGATCGGGACGTCGCGAAAAGTGCTTCGGGCCTCTGATGACGTCATCGGGACATCGTGAAAAGTGCTTCGGGCTTCTGGTGACGTCATCGGGACGTCGCGAAAAGTGCTTCGGGCTTCTGATGACGTCATCGGGACGTCGCGAAAAGTGCTTCGGGCCTCTGATGACGTGATCGGGACGTCGCGAAGTGCTTCGGGCTTCTGATGACGTCATCGGGACGTCGCGAAAAGTGCTTCGGGCTTCTGATGACGTCATCGGGACATCGTGAAAAGTGCTTCGGGCTTCTGGTGACGTCATCGGGACGTCGCGAAAAGTGCTTCGGGCTTCTGATGACGTCATCGGGACGTCGCGAAAAGTGCTTCGGGCCTCTGATTACGTCATCGGGACATCGTGAAAAGTGCTTCGGGCTTCTGGTGACGTCATCGGGACGTCGCGAAAAGTGCTTCGGGCTTCTGATGACGTCATCGGGACGTCGCGAAAAGTGTTTCGGGCTTCTGATGACGTCATCGGGACATCGTGAAAAGTGCTTCGGGCTTCTGGTGACGTCATCGGGACGTCGCGAAAAGTGCTTCGGGCTTCTGATGACGTGATCGGGACGTCGCGAAAAGTGCTTCGGGCTTGTGATGACGTCATCGGGACATCGTGAAAAGTGCTTCGGGCTTCTGACGACGTCATCGGGACATCGTGAAAACTGACGACGTCATCGGGACATCGTGAAAAGTGCTTCGGGCTTCTGATGACGTCATCGGGACGTCGCGAAAAGTGCTTCGGGCTTCTGATGACGTGATCGGGACGTCGCGAAGTGCTTCGGGCTTCTGATGACGTCATCGGGACATCGTGAAAAGTGCTCCGGGCTTCTGGTGACGTCGTCGGGACGTCGCGAAAAGTGCTCCGGGCTTCTGATGACGTGATCGGGACATCGTGAAAAGTGCTTCGGGCTTCTGGTAACGTCATCGGGACGTCGTGAAAAGTGCTTCGGGCTTCTGATGACGTGATCGGGACGTCGCGAAGTGCTTCGGGCTTCTGATGACGTGATCGGGACGTCGCGAAAAGTGCTTCGGGCTTGTGATGACGTCATCGGGACGTCGCGAAAAGTGCTTCGGGCTTCTGATGACGTCATCGGGACGTCGCGAAAAGTGCTTCGGGCTTCTTATGACGTGATCGGGACGTCGCGAAGTGCTTCGGGCTTCTGATGACGTCATCGGGACATCGTGAAAAGTGCTCCGGGCTTCTGGTGACGTCGTCGGGACGTCGCGAAAAGTGCTCCGGGCTTCTGATGACGTGATCGGGACATCGTGAAAAGTGCTTCGGGCTTCTGGTAACGTCATCGGGACGTCGTGAAAAGTGCTCCGGGCTTCTGATGGCGTGATCGGGACATCGTGAAAAGTGCTTCGGGCTTCTGATGACGTGATCGGGACGTCGCGAAGTGCTTCGGGCTTCTGATGACGTCATCGGGACATCGTGAAAAGTGCTCCGGGCTTCTGGTGACGTCGTCGGGACGTCGCGAAAAGTGCTCCGGGCTTCTGATGACGTGATCGGGACATCGTGAAAAGTGCTTCGGGCTTCTGGTAACGTCATCGGGACGTCGTGAAAAGCGCTCCGGGCTTCTGATGGCGTGATCGGGACGTCGCGAAAAGTGCTTCGGGCCTCTGATGACGTCATCGGGACATCGTGAAAAGTGCTTCGGGCTTCTGGTGACGTCATCGGGACGTCGCGAAAAGTGCTTCGGGCTTCTGATGACGTCATCGGGACGTCGCGAAAAGTGCTTCGGGCCTCTGATGACGTGATCGGGACGTCGCGAAGTGCTTCGGGCTTCTGATGACGTCATCGGGACGTCGCGAAAAGTGCTTCGGGCTTCTGATGACGTCATCGGGACATCGTGAAAAGTGCTTCGGGCTTCTGGTGACGTCATCGGGAAGTCGCGAAAAGTGCTTCGGGCTTCTGATGACGTCATCGGGACGTCGCGAAAAGTGCTTCGGGCCTCTGATTACGTCATCGGGACATCGTGAAAAGTGCTTCGGGCTTCTGGTGACGTCATCGGGACGTCGCGAAAAGTGCTTCGGGCTTCTGATGACGTCATCGGGACGTCGCGAAAAGTGTTTCGGGCTTCTGATGACGTCATCGGGACATCGTGAAAAGTGCTTCGGGCTTCTGGTGACGTCATCGGGACGTCGCGAAAAGTGCTTCGGGCTTCTGATGACGTGATCGGGACGTCGCGAAAAGTGCTTCGGGCTTGTGATGACGTCATCGGGACATCGTGAAAAGTGCTTCGGGCTTCTGACGACGTCATCGGGACATCGTGAAAAGTGCTTCGGGCTTCTGATGACGTCATCGGGACATCGTGAAAAGTGCTTCGGGCTTCTGATGACGTCATCGGGACGTCGCGAAAAGTGCTTCGGGCTTCTGATGACGTGATCGGGACGTCGCGAAGTGCTTCGGGCTTCTGATGACGTCATCGGGACATCGTGAAAAGTGCTCCGGGCTTCTGGTGACGTCGTCGGGACGTCGCGAAAAGTGCTCCGGGCTTCTGATGACGTGATCGGGACATCGTGAAAAGTGCTTCGGGCTTCTGGTAACGTCATCGGGACGTCGTGAAAAGTGCTTCGGGCTTCTGATGACGTGATCGGGACGTCGCGAAGTGCTTCGGGCTTCTGATGACGTGATCGGGACGTCGCGAAAAGTGCTTCGGGCTTGTGATGACGTCATCGGGACGTCGCGAAAAGTGCTTCGGGCTTCTGATGACGTCATCGGGACGTCGCGAAAAGTGCTTCGGGCTTCTGATGACGTGATCGGGACGTCGCGAAGTGCTTCGGGCTTCTGATGACGTCATCGGGACATCGTGAAAAGTGCTCCGGGCTTCTGGTGACGTCGTCGGGACGTCGCGAAAAGTGCTCCGGGCTTCACATGACGTGATCGGGACATCGTGAAAAGTGCTTCGGGCTTCTGGTAACGTCATCGGGACGTCGTGAAAAGCACTCCGGGCTTCTGATGGCGTGATCGGGACGTCGCGAAAAGTGCTTCGGGCCTCTGATGACGTCATCGGGACATCGCGAAAAGTGCTTCGGGCTTCTGATGACGTCATCGGGACATCGTGAAAAGTGCTTCGGGCTTCTGGTGACGTCATCGAGACGTCGCGAAAAGTGCTTCGGGCTTCTGATGACGTCATCGGGACGTCGTGAAAAGTGCTTCGGGCCTCTGATGACGTGATCGGGACGTCGCGAAGTGCTTCGGGCTTCTGATGACGTCATCGGGACGTCGCGAAAAGTGCTCCGGGCTTCTGATGACGTGATCGGGACATCGTGAAAAGTGCTGCGGGCTTCTGGTAACGTCATCGGGACGTCGTGAAAAGCGCTCCGGGCTTCTGGTGACGTCATCGGGACGTCGCGAAAAGTGCTTCGGGCTTCTGATGACGTCATCGGGACGTCGCGAAAAGTGCTTCGGGCCTCTGATTACGTCATCGGGACATCGTGAAAAGTGCTTCGGGCTTCTGGTGACGTCATCGGGACGTCGCGAAAAGTGCTTCGGGCTTCTGATGACGTCATCGGGACGTCGCGAAAAGTGTTTCGGGCTTCTGATGACGTCATCGGGGCATCGTGAAAAGTGCTTCGGGCTTCTGGTGACGTCATCGGGACGTCGCGAAAAGTGCTTCGGGCTTCTGATGACGTGATCGACGTCGCGAAAAGTGCTTCGGGCTTGTGATGACGTCATCGGGACATCGTGAAAAGTGCTTCGGGCTTCTGATGACGTCATCGGGACATCGTGAAAAGTGCTTCGAGCTGATGACGTCATCGGGACATCGTGAAAAGTGCTTCGGGCTTCTGATGACGTCATCGGGACGTCGCGAAAAGTGCTTCGGGCTTCTGATGACGTGATCGGGACGGCGCGAGGTGCTTCGGGCTTCTGTTGGCGTCACCGGGGCATCGGGGAAAGTGCTCCGGGCTTCTGGTGACGTCGTCGGGACGTCGCGAAAAGTGCTCGGGCTTCTGATGACGTGATCGGGACATCGTGAAAAGTGCTTCGGGCTTCTGGTATCGTCATCGGGACGTCGTGAAAAGTGCTTCGGGCTTCTGATGACGTGATCGGGACGTCGCGAAGTGCTTCGGGCTTCTGATGACGTGATCGGGACGTCGCGAAAAGTGCTTCGGGCTTGTGATGACGTCATCGGGACGTCGCGAAAAGTGCTTCGGGCTTCTGGTGACGTCATCGGGAAGTCGCGAAAAGTGCTTCGGGCTTCTGATGACGTCATCGGGACGTCGCGAAAAGTGCTTCGGGCCTCTGATTACGTCATCGGGACATCGTGAAAAGTGCTTCGGGCTTCTGATGACGTCATCGGGACATCGTGAAAAGTGCTCCGGGCTTCTGGTGACGTCGTCGGGACGTCGCGAAAAGTGCTCCGGGCTTCTGATGACGTCATCGGCACATCGTGAAAAGTGCATCGGGCTTCTGATAACGTCATCGAGACATCGCGAAAAGTGCTTCGGGCTTCTGATGGCGTGATCGGGACATCGTGAAAAGTGCTTCGGGCTTCTGATGACGTCATCGGGACGTCGTGAAAAGTGCTTCGGGCTTCTGATGACGTCATCGGGACGTCGTGAAAAGTGCTTCGGGCTTCTGATGACGTCATCGGGACGTCGCGAAAAGTGCTTCGGGCTTCTGATGACGTCATCGGGACGTCGTGAAAAGTGCTTCGGGCTTCTGATGACGTCATCGGGACGTCGCGAAAAGTGCTTCGGGCTCCTGATGACGTCATCGGGACGTCGCGAAAAGTGCTTCGGGCTTCTGATGACGTCATCGGGACATCGTGAAAAGTGCTTCGGGCTTCTGGTGACGTCGTCGGGACGTCGCGAAAAGTGCTCCGGGCTTCTGATGACGTGATCGGGACATCGTGAAAGTGCTTCGGGCTTCTGATGACGTCATCGGGACATCGTGAAAAGTGCTTCGGGCTTCTGATGACGTGATCGGGACATCGTGAAAAGTGCTTCGGGCTTCTGATGACGTCATCGGGACATCGTGAAAAGTGCTTCGGGCTTCTGATGACGTCATCGGGACATCGTGAAAAGTGCTTCGGGCTTCTGATGACGTCATCGGGACGTCGCGAAAAGTGCTTCGGGCTTCTGATGACGTCATCGGGACATCGTGAAAAGTGCTTCGGGCTTCTGATGACGTCATCGGGACGTCGCGAAAAGTGCTTCGGGCTTCTGATGACGTCATCGGGACATCGTGAAAAGTGCTTCGGGCTTCTGATGACGTCATCGGGACATCGTGAAAAGTGCTTCGGGCTTCTGATGACGTCATCGGGACATCGTGAAAAGTGCTTCGGGCTTCTGATGACGTCATCGGGACATTGCGAAATGTGCTCCGGGCTTCTGATGACGTCATGGGGACGTCGTGAAAAGTGCTTCGGGCTTCTGATGACGTCATCGGGACATCGTGAAAAGTGCTTCGGGCTTCTGATGACGTCATCGGAACATCGTGAAAAGTGCTTCGGGCTTCTGATGACGTCATCGGGACATCGTGAAAAGTGCTTCGGGCTTCTGATGACGTCATCGGGACATCGTGAAAAGCGCTTCGGGCTTCTGATGACGTCATCGGGACATCGTGAAAAGTGCTTCGGGCTTCTGATGACGTCATCGGGACATCGTGAAAAGTGCTTCGGGCTTCTGATGACGTCATCGGGACATCGTGAAAAGTGCTTCGGGCTTCTGATGACGTCATCGGGACATCGTGAAAAGTGCTTCGGGCTTCTGATGACGTCATCGGGACATCATGAAAGGTGCTTCGGGCTTCTGATGACGTCATCGGGACGCCGTGAAAAGTGCTTCGAGCTTCTGATGACGTCATCTGGACATCGTGAAAAGTGCTTCGGGCTTCTGATGACGTCATCGGGACATCGTGAAAAGTGCTTCGGGCTTCTGATGACGTCATCGGGACGTCGCGAAAAGTGCTTCGGGCTTCTGATGACGTCATCGGGACATCGTGAGAAGTGCTTCGGGCTTCTGATAACGTCATCGGGACGTCGTGAAAAGTGCTTCGGGCTTCTGATGACGTCATCGGGACGTCGTGAAATGTGCTTCGGGCTTTCGATGATGTCATCGGGACGTCGTGAAAAGTGCTTCGGGCTTCTGATGACGTCATCGGGACGTCGCCACAAGTGCTTCGGGCTTCTGATGACGTCATCGCGACATCGTGAAAAGTGCTTCGGGCTTCTGATGATGTCATCGGGACATCGTGAAATGTGCTTCGGGCTTCTGATGACGTCATCGGGACGTCGTGAAAAGTGCTTCGGGCTTCTGATGACGTCATCGGGACATCGTGAAAAGTTCTTCGGGCTTCTGATGACGTCATCGGAACATCGTGAAAAGTGTTCCGGGCTTCTGATGACGTCATCGGGACATCGTGAAAAGTGCTTCGGGCTTCTGATGACGTCATCGGGACATCGTGAAAAGTGCTTCGGGCTTCTGATGGCGTCAACGAGACGTCGTGAAAAGTGCTTCGGGCTTCTGATGACGTCATCGGGACATCGTGAAAAGTGCTTCGGGCTTCTGATGACGTCATCGGGACATCGCGAAAAGTGCTTCGGGCTTCTGATGACGTCATCGGGACGTCGCGAAAAAGTGCTTCGGCTTCTGATGACGTCATCGGGACTCCGCGAAAGTGCTTCGGGCTTCTGATGACGTCATCGGGACGTCGTGAAAAGTGCTTCGGGCTTCTGATGACGTCATCGGGACATCCTGAAAAGTGATTCGGGCTTCTGATGACATCATCGGGACGTCGTGAAAAGTGCTTCGGGCTTCTGATGACGTCATCGGGACATCCTGAAAAGTGCTTCGAGCTTCTGATGACGTCATCGGGACATTCTGAAAAGTGTTTCGGGCTTCTGATGACGTCATCGGGACATTCTGAAAAGTGCTTCGGGCTTCTGATGACGTCATCGGGACATCCTGAAAGTGCTTCGGGCTTCTGATGACGTCATCGGGACATTCTGAAAAGTGCTTCGGGCTTCTGATGACGTCATCGGGACATCCTGAAAAGTGCTTCGGGCTTCTGATGACGTCATCGGGACGTTGTGAAAAGTGCTTCGGGCTTCTGATGACGTCATCGGGACATCGTGAAAAGTGCTTCGGGCTTCTGATGACGTCATCGGGACATCGTGAAAAGTGCTTCGGGCTTCTGATGACGTCATCGGGACATCGTGAAAAGTGCTTCGGGCTTCTGATGACGTCATCGGGACATCGTGAAAAGTGCTTCGGGCTTCTGATGACGTGATCGGGACATCGTGAAAAGTGCTTCGGGCTTCTGATGACGTCATCGGGACATCGTGAAAAGTGCTTCGGGCTTCTGATGACGTGATCGGGACATCGTGAAAAGTGCTTCGGGCTTCTGATGACGTCATCGGGACATCGTGAAAAGTGCTTCGGGCTTCTGATGACGTCATCGGGACATCGTGAAAAGTGCTTCGGGCTTCTGATGACGTCATCGGAACGTCGAGAAAAGTGCTTCGGGCTTCTGATGACGTCATCGGGACATCGTGAAAAGTGCTCCGGGCTTCTGATGACGTCATCGGGACGTCGTGAAAAGTGCTTCGGGCTTCTGATGACGTCATCGGGACATCGTGAAAAGTGCTTCGGGCTTCTGATGACGTCATCGGGACATCGTGAAAAGTGCTTCGGGCTTCTGATGACGTCATCGGGACATCGTGAAAAGTGCTTCGGGCTTCTGATGACGTCATCGGGACATCGTGAAAAGTGCTTCGGGCTTCTGATGACGTGATCTGGACATCGTGAAAAGTGCTTCGGGCTTCTGATGACGTCACCGGACATCGTGAAAAGTGCTTCGGGCTTCTGATGACGTGATCGGGACATCGTGAAAAGTGCTTCGGGCTTCTGATGACGTCATCGGGACATCGTGAAAAGTGCTTCGGGCTTCTGATGACGTCATCGGGACATCGTGAAAAGTGCTTCGGGCTTCTGATGACGTCATCGGGACATCGTGAAAAGTGCTTCGGGCTTCTGATGACGTCATCGGGACATCGTGAAAAGTGCTTCGGGCTTCTGATGACGTCATCGGGACATCGTGAAAAGTGCTTCGGGCTTCTGATGACGTCATCGGGACATCGTGGAAGTGCTTCGGGCTTCTGATGACGTCATCGGGACATCGTGAAAAGTGCTTCGGGCTTCTGATGACGTCATCGGGACATCGTGAAAAGTGCTTCGGGCTTCTGATGACGTGATCGGGACATCGTGAAAAGTGCTTCGGGCTTCTGATGACGTCATCGGGACATCGTGAAAAGTGCTTCGGGCTTCTGATGACGTCATCGGGACATCGTGAAAAGTGCTTCGGGCTTCTGATGACGTCATCGGGACATCGTGAAAAGTGCTTCGGGCTTCTGATGACGTCATCGGGACATCGTGAAAAGTGCTTCGGGCTTCTGATGACGTCATCGGGACGTCGCGAAAGTGCTTCGGGCTTCTGATGACGTAATCGGGGCGTCGCGAAAAGTGCTTCGGGCTTCTGATGACGCCATCGGGACATCGTGAAAAGTGCTTCGGGCTTCTGATGACGTCATCGGGACGTCGTGAAAAGTGCTTCGGGCTTCTGATGACGTCATCGGGACATCGTGAAAAGTGCTTCGGGCTTCTGATGACGTCATCGGGACATCGTGAAAAGTGCTTCGGGCTTCTGATGACGTGATCGGGACATCGTGAAAAGTGCTTCGGGCTTCTGATGACGTCATCGGGACATCGTGAAAAGTGCTTCGGGCTTCTGATGACGTGATCGGGACATCGTGAAAAGTGCTTCGGGCTTCTGATGACGTCATCGGGACATCGTGAAAAGTGCTTCGGGCTTCTGATGACGTGATCGGGACATCGTGAAAAGTGCTTCGGGCTTCTGATGACGTCATCGTGACATCGTGAAAAGTGCTTCGGGCTTCTGATGACGTCATCGGGACATCGTGAAAAGTGCTCCGGGTTTCTGATGACGCAATCGGGACGTCGTGAAAAGTGCTTCGGGCTTCTGATGACGTCATCGGGACATCGTGAAAAGTGCTCCGGGCTTCTGATGACGTCATCGGGACATCGTGAAAAGTGCTTCGGGCTTCTGATGACGTCATCGGGACATCGTGAAAAGTGCTTCGGGCTTCTGATGACGTCATCGGGACATCGTGAAAAGTGCTCCGGGCTTCTGATGACGTCATGGGGACGTCGTGAAAAGTGCTTCGGGCTTCTGATGACGTCATCGGGACATCGTGAAAAGTGCTTCGGGCTTCTGATGACGTCATCGGGACATCGTGAAAAGTGCTTCGGGCTTCTGATGACGTCATCGGGACATCGTGAGAAGTCCTTCGGGCTTCTGATGACGTCATCGGGACATCGTGAAAAGTGCTCCGTGCTTCTGGTGACGTCATCGGGACGTCGTGAAAAGTGCTTCGGGCTTCTGATGACGTGATCGGGACGTCGCGAAAAGTGCTTCGGGCCTCTGATGACGTCATCGGGACATCGCGAAAAGTGCTTCGGGCTTCTGATGACGTCATCGGGACATCGTGAAAAGTGCTTCGACTGATGACGTCATCGGGACATCGTGAAAAGTGCTTCGGGCTTCTGATGACGTCATCGGGACGTCGCGAAAAGTGCTTCGGGCTTCTGATGGCGTGATCGGGACGTCGCGAAGTGCTTCGGGCTTCTGATGACGTCATCGGGACATCGTGAAAAGTGCTTCGGGCTTCTGATGACGTCATCGGGACGTCGTGAAAAGTGCTTCCGGGCTTCTGATGACGTGATCGGGACATCGTGAAAGTGCTTCAGGCTTCTGATGACCTCATCGGGACGTAGTAAAAAGTGCATAGGGCCTCTGATGACGTCTACGGGACGTAATAAAAAGTGCTTATGGCTTCTAATGACGTGATCGGGACGTCGCGAAAGTGCTTCGGCCTTCTGATGACGTCATCGGGACATCGTGAAAAGTGCTTCGGGCTTCTGATGACGTCATCGTTACATCGTGAAAAGTGCTTCGGGCTTCTGATGACGTCATCGGGACATCGTGAAGTGCTTCGGGCTTCTGATGACGTCATCGGGACATCGTGAAAAGTGCGTCGGGCTTCTGATGACGTCAAAGGGACGCCGTGAAAAGTGCTTCGAGCTTCTGATGACGTCATCAGGACGTCGCGAAAAGTGCTTCGGGCTTCTGATGACGTCATCGGGACGTCGTGAAAAGTGCTTCGGGCTTCTGATGACGTGATCGGGACATCGTGAAAAGTGCTTCGGGCTTCTGATGACGTCATCGGGACATCGTGAAAAGTGCTTCGGGCTTCTGATGACGTGATCGGGACATCGTGAAAAGTGCTTCGGGCTTCTGATGACGTCATCGGGACATCGTGAAAAGTGCTTCGGGCTTCTGATGACGTCATCGGGACATCGTGAAAAGTGCTTCGGGCTTCTGATGACGTCATCGGGACATCGTGAAAAGTGCTTCGGGCTTCTGATGACGTCATCGGGACATCGTGAAAAGTGCTTCGGGCTTCTGATGACGTCATCGGGACATCGTGAAAAGTGCTTCGGGCTTCTGATGACGTCATCGGGACATCGTGAAAAGTGCTTCGGGCTTCTGATGACGTGATCTGGACATCGTGAAAAGTGCTTCGGGCTTCTGATGACGTGATCGGGACATCGTGAAAAGTGCTTCGGGCTTCTGATGACGTCATCGGGACATCGTGAAAAGTGCTTCGGGCTTCTGATGACGTCATCGGGACATCGTGAAAAGTGCTTCGGGCTTCTGATGACGTGATCGGGACATCGTGAAAAGTGCTTCGGGCTTCTGATGACGTGATCTGGACATCGTGAAAAGTGCTTCGGGCTTCTGATGACGTGATCGGACATCGTGAAAAGTGCTTCGGGCTTCTGATGACGTGATCGGGACATCGTGAAAAGTGCTTCGGGCTTCTGATGACGTGATCGGGACATCGTGAAAAGTGCTTCGGGCTTCTGATGACGTCATCGGGACATCGTGAAAAGTGCTTCGGGCTTCTGATGACGTGATCGGGACATCGTGAAAAGTGCTTCGGGCTTCTGATGACGTCATCGGGACATCGTGAAAAGTGCTTCGGGCTTCTGATGACGTCATCGGGACATCGTGAAAAGTGCTTCGGGCTTCTGATGACGTCATCGGGACATCGTGAAAAGTGCTTGGGGTTCTGATGACGTGATCGGGACATCGTGAAAAGTGCTTCGGGCTTCTGATGACGTCATCGGGACATCGTGAAAAGTGCTTCGGGCTTCTGATGACGTCATCGGGACATTGTGAAAGTGCTTCGGGCTTCTGATGACGTCATCGGGACATCGTGAAAAGTGCTTCGGGCTTCTGATGACGTGATCGGGACATCGTGAAAAGTGCTTCGGGCTTCTGATGACGTCATCGGGACATCGTGAAAAGTGCTTCGGGCTTCTGATGACGTCATCGGGACATCGTGAAAAGTGCTTCGGGCTTCTGATGACGTGATCGGGACATCGTGAAAAGTGCTTCGGGCTTCTGATGACGTCATCGGGACATCGTGAAAAGAGCTTCGGGCTTCTGATGACGTGATCGGGACATCGTGAAAAGTGCTTCGGGCTTCTGATGACGTGATCGGGACATCGTGAAAAGTGCTTCGGGCTTCTGGTAACGTCATCGGGACGTCGTGAAAAGTGCTTCGGGCTTCTGATGACGTCATTCGGACGTCGTGAAAAGTGATTCGGGCTTCTGATGACGTGATCGGGACATCGTGAAAAGTGTTCCGGGCTTCCGATGACATCATCGGGACATCGTGAAAAGTGCTTCGGGCTTCTGATGACGTCATCGGGACATCGTGAAAAGTGCTTCGGGCTTCTGATGACGTGATCTGGACATCGTGAAAAGTGCTTCGGGCTTCTGATGACGTCATCGGGACATCGTGAAAAGTGCTTCGGGCTTCTGATGACGTCATCGGGACATCGTGAAAAGTGCTTCGGGCTTCTGATGACGTGATCGGGACATCGTGAAAAGTGCTTCGGGCTTCTGATGACGTCATCGGGACATCGTGAAAAGTGCTTCGGGCTTCTGATGACGTGATCGGGACATCGTGAAAAGTGCTTCGGGCTTCTGATGACGTGATCGGGACATCGTGAAAAGTGCTTCGGGCTTCTGATGACGTCATCGGGACATCGTGAAAAGTGCTTCGGGCTTCTGATGACGTGATCGGGACATCGTGAAAAGTGCTTCGGGCTTCTGATGACGTCATCGGGACATCGTGAAAAGTGCTTCGGGCTTCTGATGACGTGACCGGGACATCGTGAAAAGTGCTTCGGGCTTCTGATGACGTCATCGGGACATCGTGAAAAGTGCTTCGGGCTTCTGATGACGTCATCGGGACATCGTGAAAAGTGCTTCGGGCTTCTGATGACGTGATCGGGATGTCGCGAAAAATGCTTCGGGCTTCTGATGACGTCATCGGGACATCGTGAAAAGTGCTTCGGGCTTCTGATGACGTCATCGGGACATCGTGAAAAGTGCTTCGGGCTTCTGATGACGTGATCTGGACATCGTGAAAAGTGCTTCGGGCTTCTGATGACGTCATCGGGACGTAGTAAAAAGTGCTTATGGCTTCTAATGACGTGATCGGGACGTCGCGAAAAGTGCTTTCGGGCTTCTGATGACGTCATCGGGACATCGTGAAAAGTGCTTCGGGCTTCTGATGACGTCATCGGGACATCGTGAAAAGTGCTTCGGGCTTCTGATGACGTGATCGGGACATCGTGAAAAGTGCTTCGGGCTTCTGATGACGTCATCGGGACATCGTGAAAAGTGCTTCGGGCTTCTGATGACGTGATCTGGACATCGTGAAAAGTGCTTCGGGCTTCTGATGACGTCATCGGGACATCGTGAAAAGTGCTTCGGGCTTCTGATGACGTCATCGGGACATCGTGAAAAGTGCTTCGGGCTTCTGATGACGTGATCGGGACATCGTGAAAAGTGCTTCGGGCTTCTGATGACGTGATCGGGACATCGTGAAAAGTGCTTCGGGCTTCTGATGACGTGATCTGGACATCGTGAAAAGTGCTTCGGGCTTCTGATGACGTCATCGGGACATCGTGAAAAGTGCTTCGGGCTTCTGATGACGTCATCGGGACATCGTGAAAAGTGCTTCGGGCTTCTGATGACGTCATCGGGACATCGTGAAAAGTGCTTCGGGCTTCTGATGACGTGATCGGGACATCGTGAAAAGTGCTTCGGGCTTCTGATGACGTCATCGGGACGTCTCGAAAAGTGCTTCGGGCTTCTGATGACGTCATCGGGACGTCGTGAAAAGTGCTTCGGGCTTCTGATGACGTGATCGGGACGTCGCGAAAAGTGCTTCGGGCTTCTGATGACGTCAGCGAAAATGCTTCGGGCTGCTGATGACGTCATCGCGACGTCGCGAAAAGTGCTTCGGGCTGCTGATGACGTCATCGGGACGTCGTGAGAAGTGCTCCGGGCTTCTGATGACGTCATCGGGACATCGTGAAAAGTGCTTCGGGCTTCTGGTGACGTCGTCGGGACGTCGCGAAAAGTGCTCCGGGCTTCTGATGACGTGATCGGGACATCGTGAAAAGTGCTTCGGGCTTCCGGTAACGTCATCGGGACGTCGTGAAAAGTGCTCCGGGCTTCTGATGGCGTGATCGGGACGTCGCCAAAAGCGCATCGAGCTTCTGATGACGTCATCGGGACATTCTGAGAAGTGCTTCGGGCTTCTGATGACGTCATCGTGACATCCTGAAAAGTGCTCCGGGCTTCTGATGACGTCATCGGGACGTCGCGAAAAGTGCTTCGGGTCTCTGATGACGTCATCGGGACATCCTGAAAAGTGATTCGGGCTTCTGATGACGTCATCGGGACATCGTGAAGTGCTTCGGGCTTCTGATGACGTCATCGGGACGTCGCGAAAAGTGCTCCGGGCTTCTGATGACGTGATCGGGACATCGTGAAAAGTGCTGCGGGCTTCTGGTAACGTCATCGGGACGTCGTGAAAAGCGCTCCGGGCTTCTGGTGACGTCATCGGGACGTCGCGAAAAGTGCTTCGGGCTTCTGATGACGTCATCGGGACGTCGCGAAAAGTGCTTCGGGCCTCTGATTACGTCATCGGGACATCGTGAAAAGTGCTTCGGGCTTCTGGTGACGTCATCGGGACGTCGCGAAAAGTGCTTCGGGCTTCTGATGACGTCATCGGGACGTCGCGAAAAGTGTTTCGGGCTTCTGATGACGTCATCGGGACATCGTGAAAAGTGCTTCGGGCTTCTGGTGACGTCATCGGGACGTCGCGAAAAGTGCTTCGGGCTTCTGATGACGTGATCGGGACGTCGCGAAAAGTGCTTCGGGCTTGTGATGACGTCATCGGGACATCGTGAAAAGTGCTTCGGGCTTCTGACGACGTCATCGGGACATCGTGAAAACTGACGACGTCATCGGGACATCGTGAAAAGTGCTTCGGGCTTCTGATGACGTCATCGGGACGTCGCGAAAAGTGCTTCGGGCTTCTGATGACGTGATCGGGACGTCGCGAAGTGCTTCGGGCTTCTGATGACGTCATCGGGACATCGTGAAAAGTGCTCCGGGCTTCTGGTGACGTCGTCGGGACGTCGCGAAAAGTGCTCCGGGCTTCTGATGACGTGATCGGGACATCGTGAAAAGTGCTTCGGGCTTCTGGTATCGTCATCGGGACGTCGTGAAAAGTGCTTCGGGCTTCTGATGACGTGATCGGGACGTCGCGAAGTGCTTCGGGCTTCTGATGACGTGATCGGGACGTCGCGAAAAGTGCTTCGGGCTTGTGATGACGTCATCGGGACGTCGCGAAAAGTGCTTCGGGCTTCTGATGACGTCATCGGGACGTCGCGAAAAGTGCTTCGGGCCTCTGATGACGTCATCGGGACATCGCGAAAAGTGCTTCGGGCTTCTGATGACGTCATCGGGACATCGTGAAAAGTGCTTCGGGCTTCTGGTGACGTCAACGGGACGTCGCGAAAAGTGCTTCGGGCTTCTGATGACGTCATCGGGACGTCGTGAAAAGTGCTTCGGGCCTCTGATGACGTGATCGGGACGTCGCGAAGTGCTTCGGGCTTCTGATGACGTCATCGGGACGTCGCGAAAAGTGCTTCGGGCTTCTGGTGACGTCATCGGGACGTCTCTAAAAGTGCTTCGGGCTTCTGATGACGTCATCGGGACATCGTGAAAAGTGCTTCGGGCTTCTGATGACGTCATCGGGACATCGCGAAAAGTGCTTCGGGCTTCTGATGACGTCATCGGGACATCGTGAAAAGTGCTCCGGGCTACTGATGACTTCATCGGGACGTCGTGAAAAGTGCTCCGGGCTTCTGATGACGTCATCGGGACGTCGCGAAAAGTGCTCCGGGCTTCTGATGACGTCATCGGGACATCGTGAAAAGTGCTCCGGGCTACTGATGACTTCATCGGTACGTCGTGAAAAGTGCTCCGGGCTTCTGATGACGTGATCGTGACGTCGCGAAGTGCTTCGGGCTTCTGATGACGTCATCGGGACATCGTGAAAAGTGCTCCGGGCTTCTGAGGACTTCATCGGGACGTCGTGAAAAGTGCTCCGTGCTACTGATGACGTCATCGGGACGTCGCGAAAAGTGCTCCGGGCATCTGATGACGTCATCGGGACATCGTGAAAAGTGCTTCGGGCTTCTGATGGCGTCATCGGGACGTCGTGAAAAGTGCTTCGGGCTTCTGATGACGTCATCGGGACGTCGTGAAAAGTGCTTCGGGCTTCTGATAACGTCATCGGGACGTCGTGAAAAGTGCTTCGGGCTTCTGATGGCGTCATCGGGACGTCGTGAAAAGTGCTTCGGGCTTCTGATGACGTCATCGGGACGTCGCGAAAAGTGCTTCGGGCTTCTGATAACGTCATCGGGACGTCGTGAAAAGTGATTCGGGCTTCTGATGACGTCATCGGGACATCGTGAAAAGTGCATCGGGCTTCTGATAACGTCATCGGGACGTCGTGAAAAGTGAATTGGCCTTCTGATGACGTCACAGTGGGCAGGTGTTCGGGGCCCTTTGCTGGTCGTCCGAGAAGTTGTGCAGGCCACCCCGTAGAGTGATTAGGAGTTCCTGACCCGTCGCTGGTCATCCGAGAAATTATGCAGGATACCCCAAAAAATGAGCAAGAGTCTTGAGCTTTGCGAGATAGTGTGCTGGATGCATCGGAATTTGCGCAAGAGTCTGATAACACCTTGAGAAACCTTTGTAAAAGTGTATGGATGACAAGCATAGCGTGCAGAAAGCTTGAGATGTTATGTAGGCCATGTTGCCAGGCTGCCTTTCAGTTTCTTAACGCACTGAGGCCATTCACACAACCCCATTTTATGTGCTCGCTCATTCTTTTTCACCAGCCTACTGATTTTTTCTGCATTTCTCCATTCGCAGCTCAGCAGAGCATTTTCGTATCAAATTCATGGAATCGAGGCGGCTGTTCTGCGAAGGAATGGGGCGGCGGAAACGAAATAATGAGTTTGGAAAACCGCTCCGCTCCACTGATGTGAAAGTGTCCAGATAGAATGGAAGGTAGTTCCTGACTGTGCAGGTTTTGAGTTAGTTTCATTCGAAAGCGAAGAACTGCGGGCAGAGTCTGCACCCGGCTGTAGGCCAGCAGGCTTTCATGATTATCGACCGGGCTGGCAACGTCTGAGCGCCCAACAATACACGGGGCCTAAAGCCCCTGTCAGGCCCCTGTCAGAGTTTGATGAGAAAATCAACGTGGCCAGCCCGGTCGATACGTATGAAAAACATGGACGATGGAGGTTGCAAAAAACACCCGGTGTATCTGGAAGTGTCTGAAGCGCTCAATGTGTAAAAAATATGTAAATCGATATCATAGATATCATTCATTTCTTACCTCTTATCATGTGAACATCGTTAGGGTCAGCCATATCGGGTGTCTTTTGCATCCCACCTCATTCATGTATTGTATGATTATCGACCGAGCTGGCTACTCCGATCAAACAACTATGACCGAGGCCTCAGAGTTGGTTGAGAAAATCACCGTGGCCGACCCGTTCGATACCGATGAAAAACATGGAGGTTGCAAATAACACCCGGGTTCGTATTCGCCAATAACCCGCCGGGTAGTCGAAGGGTAAATGAGGTGAAATTTCAGTACAAAACGCGCTCCACGGCCACCTCTCGCCTCCCTTGGCTTCCCTCGCGACCGCCGGAATTTTTCGAACAGCATAGCTGAAGAATGGCCGCTTCGCGATGGAATCTTTATCTTTTTGCAGTGATATCGATACGTAACACAGTTTGCATTTCCATCTTACATGGTGTAAGATGGGTTGACCTGCTCCTCTGCCTCGCGCGGTATCATCCCTTCCGCTTCCCTTCGACTACCCTCGGCGGGTTGTTGGCGAATACGACCCCCGGTGTAGCCAGCTGTGGCTGACGCGATCAATATGAATGAATTATGTGGAACGATATCATGGATATCACTCATTTCTTAGCTTATATCATGTGAACATCGGTCGTGCCAGCCACATCGGGTGATTTTTCTGAGAGATAGTTTTATAACAGGTTGGGTCATTGATTCTTGTGACCACAGAAAGAAGACTGATCTAGCGGGAGATGAAGAGGTCTTCGCTCAAAATTCTTGCATAGAATATTACTGCGTAATATCAAGAGAAAGTGAACAATGCTGTAAAAAAGGGATCTTCCAAGCAAAAGTGGTTCGGTTCGCGTTACAAATGTTTTAACAAAAAGGGAACAATAGGAAAGTGGAATAAGGAGAGTCTACAAAAAATGGACAATATCCTCCAAAGCTCTTTCCTTTGTCGGCACTTCTAAACAGCGGAAACAAACCGTTGTGGTATCTTACGAGGAAGATTGAATGGTTTCTTACAACAATTTGGCATCATCTCCTTTTAATGATCGCTATTAGGTACACATGCATATATACATATGTTATCGGCACTCACATAATCAAAGTCATTTATGGAGCCAAAGCGCTTCCTCTTGGAGAACCGCAATCCGGGAACATTTCCACGGTAGTTGAGCGATACGAATGTTGGAGCTCTCATGGGATTCCGGCGTCAGATAAATTGCGCGTAGTGTAGTCGCAATCAATAGACGACCCTTCACTCGCATTTCTATAAATTGTGCTGGAACAGCTGATTTTTCAGTATGTGTTAATTCCCTCATTACTCAAATTTCCGGAATGTTCGTTAGGTGAGGCCCAAAATTTTTTGTGGGGTTTTTTGGAGTGCTGAAAACGAATCTGCAACCCGTTTATCGATCTCCGCTAGATCACGGTAGGCGGCGGTGGGTATACGGTAGCTTTGTAAAAGTCGTAAATTTGGCTAAAGGCGTTATTTGGGACGCCGAACACGAATTTGAGGTCCATTTTTCGATTCTCGAAACAATAAGGTAGATAAAGCTAGGTTAAAGGCAATATGGCTACCGTAACCCGCAGCAATCCTGAGCCTAGCTGCAACTAGGTCCAGATTTGTGTTTAGCGCCCTAAGTAACCCCGCTTGTAGGTTTTGACTCGAATACGAGAGAATTTTTTCGAACACCCCGTTCACAGTTCCTCGCCGGAGACATCGCGCTATCATCGGGAAGTTAGTTGAAACGGTACATCTAGAAAATGGCTTCACGTTTCCGATATGAAACTCTATCTACTACATGAAACTCCGATGAATTGAAGTTGAGTGATGAGAGATTTAGCATATCCTGGAATATCACCTGTTTGGGCACAATTTATAGAAATGCGCATAAAGGATCGCGTACTGTGTGTGAATACACCACGCGCAATTTATTTGCGACCCCCATGAGAGGCGTGCAAACGGATTAAGCCGAAGGGCTCGCCATATGGCCGCCACCCGATCCTACTGATACTTTGCGTACCCTATAGAAGGCTGACGCAAACTCGGTGCCATAGGCCAAAACATAGGTGCACCAAGTTTGCGCCAGCCTTCAATGGGGAACGCAAAGTCTCATTAGAATTCATGCCGATGTTAGCACTTACGAGCTTCAATAGATCAGAGAAATTCTCGAATCACTCCAAAGAATTCCCATATATATACACATACGTACTTTCCCATACATACACATACACTCGGCATGGATCCTAGGATCCATGGCGAGTGTATGTTATCCACAACTCATTCCTGCAGTGTTTGAAAAATATACGAGAAGTCGAATATTATTGGAGTGCACGTAGAGATGATCGACCATGCATTCAAACCGTATATGCCCGCATGTTTCGAGTTCACTCACCCGTTGTTTTTTTAAATGCCTTCTCCTACCTAAATCAGTTATGAGAATTTAGAGTGGATCGTGTTCAAGAAAAACAGTCCCACAAAATTTTCGTCAAGTTATGCAAATAAATGCATTGATTTTGAGAGCTTCCAGGGTACTTTAATCGGTTTTCTTGTTTGTTCTCAATCTGGCATCAAAAGCCTATCATTAGCAGATTCTAGCAGTGGGTAAAGTGCGCCGATTAGTCAGAACGTGACGACTCGTGGTACTTAGCACCTCGCGCAGGCATTAGTCGGACAATTCGTTCGGGCGTTTCTCAGAAAAAAAATGGTGCGGTCAAAAAATCGGCTTTCACTTTGAAAGCTCCCCGCTGCGCTCGTACCGCAGTCTCAGGGGTATGGTATACTTTGTCGCTGTCATGAGCGACAAGAATGGAAATTAGCTCAAATCGCGGCGGGACCAGCATCGGAGCAACAGCATCGGTCGTCGCACGAACAGTGCGATGTGGCGCCACCAAACTAGGGGCAGTGGGTTACAAGCACTCACCACCATGCAGTGCTCTCCACCCGCTACTACTTCTTTTGCTGCCCGCGCGGAGAGTTTCGTGCCGACTGACGTGCGCTTTCTGGTGACGAGCTCCAGCCCTCTGAGGATGCGTGCTCAACCTCTTTGTGCACTCTGAGTCTTTGCCTTGTCCCCAAGTATTTGCTTTCTGATTCTACTTTATTGCTTCACCACCCAGTTTTGGCAAAATAGCTATTTGCTGAGCAATTTACGAAACGCAGCCGCATTTTCTAAAAAAAAAAGGATTCATGCGCGTTTTCAATTCTCTACAAGCAGAACATGTCGACGTTCATTTTCAAATATGACCGGGGCAGAGTATGAAGTTTTTTAGATTCGTATCCACGCTTAATATACGTTGCAAACTTCATATCCCACTTCGGCGTGTCAAAGGAAATGACAAAACATCTTGAAGTTCTCTGCAGAATGGGCGCCCCCGGTGCAGCAGTCATACCAGTTTGGGAGTTTCCGTTCATTGATCCTAATGCAGTTCTTCTGACGTGATTCTCAGAACTTCAGCTCTATTCCGAATTGCGAATGTTATTCGCTCGCATTTTCGATCCATATGACTTTCAAAAATTTTACTATTGCAACTCATGTCAACGTCCTCTACTTAGCAACATCGCCGTTTGCCGTAGTGATGGTTGTCCTCTGAATGGGTATGTTCGGTGCTGCAGGCTGCCTCTTATTACGCACCCGGATGACAAATATTTGTTGTACGCTTCCAGGATGAGCGTGAAACGAACCGTAATGGCAAAAAGAATCACAATTCATTCCATGAGAGTTACTCCACAGTTGGAGTTGATTTTGAGAAGCACCATCGACCACCTAGTGTCGATTCACGAATCGATCCATATGGTGCGTTCCACTGCATGCATCAGTTGTCGCTGCATATGCAAGGATATGAAGTTTAAGGGTGGTACTCGCTGTAGAGCAAACACCTCTGATTTCCCGAAATACAAAGAGGTCATCGAAAGTGCCAGCGAGTTCCGGAGAAGAAGAATAGCGATCGTGCTCACTCTGAGCGTGGACGGAGTGAAGTTCACTAAGTTGTCAAGGTTCACGGTGTGATCAATTTGAACACATACATGCAGCTCAAACAAAGTTTTACAGAGCTGAGGCATGGCCCGTGTACTTTCGATTAGAGGGTTTGCCCTTCGCCGAAAAAAACAAGTATGAGAATATCATTTTCGGAAGCGTTCTTTTCATACACAGAACCCCGAAAGACTCCATATTTACGGATCTGTTCTCTCGGTCAGTGTTTTTATGGTTACAATTGAAGTAAAAGCAGACTATGTGACTCATTGTGTGTGATATTACAGTGTCAAAGAAGAGTGGAGACAACTGAGTGTGAACGGTCTGGAGGTAATTGATGGCCAGAGTCGTATTTGGAAGTGCTATCCTGTATTGAAGAATGCTGTAATCGATTTTGCTGTAAGTGAACTTGCCCTCGGTTATTACTTTCAATTTATTCAAATATTCGTTTACCAGAACGCCGGACTGCCGGCTTCTATTTATGCCCTGTTCGGACGGCGGATTCGGCCGGCTTCCTGGCAACACTACCATCATGAGCATTCTAAGTCTTAGGCTCCATCCAACCCACACTCCGATCTGATCTCTGATCTCGTGCGGTTGGGAGGCAAACTAACATCGGAAACGTGTAACAACGGAAAGGAGGGCGGTGATGTGGATTTGCGGGATCTACGCCGTAAGGTGGCGAATGACGGAGAAAACGGTCTACCCATCGGAGTCGCGCTTAACTCCACCTGGTGTTTCCCTAAGCGCTCATTGACATTAGGGACAAAAATGAGCGTCGTGTTTTCCTCCGGGAACGTTCCTCCGGATACAGCCTCAGGTGTGTGGCTTACGTGAGCTCAAAACTTTGGCTTGCTGTCGAAGCGAATTCCAGCTGTTTTTCTCTGTGTAGAGGAAGTGATGTGTTCTTTTCCATGCAGTACTGGAAACAGAACAACAGCAGGCAAGAATTCTGTCTCCAACAGTTCACGGTCTTCTTTAATTGCTACTTCGCAAGCAGCAACTGTTCTTTGCCGCTCAATTAATCTGTTTTTAAAAAAGCGTTCTCGTTGCTCAAAAAGAGCATCCATGCAATTTGCCCAAGCCATCGGCCACTCGATGGGAAAGCGTGCATTGAATACACTGCTCCGAATTGACACGTGTGATCGATTCTTCAAACATGCAGACAGCACTCGTTTGAATTGAGGACCTCCACTTCGCATTCTTTCTTCTGAGTTTCAGTGAACTCAGTGAATGGAAACGACTTGGCGGTGGTTGGTAAGGGAAGAGAAGGCGAGGCGGACGGAAAGTCGATGCATTTTTCACGGCCTCAGGTTTCAAGAGGAAGGGCTACATAAGGGCAGGTAAATGAAGACTGAAGGTCTCCAATGAAGAGATATCTGAAGTGATGCCTATCAATAATGGTTATTCGTCGCCAACTAATTGTGACGTGAGACGTCACGGATTTACGAAAGTTTGCAGTACTTTGTAGCGCTCATGCATGACCTCTGAAGCTATGCGTAGGCCTGATACGTTGACCACGCCTACGTATCTGTAGTTGGCTTACCAGAGTTCAGCGGTTATTGTACCGCGGGACAACAAGCGGTAGGACGCAGAGATTCAAGTTGTGCAGGACCCCACCAATGTTGTACATACTTCGTTGGAAGAGGGCAGGAATCAGGATGAAATAGTAGTTTTCTGCAAGCAAGATTAAGGAGCATAGAAAGGCGAAAGTAGGAGCAGTGGGTATATGAAAAAGGTAGCAGATTATTGGGTGTTGCAGAATTTAAGATGTTCTTAGCGATGTACGGTCACCGGCGCAGCCGAACCTCAGTGGTAGAGACCGGTTATAGGGGGCAAACTGCCGCTGATTAATCATATATTTGTTCAGGGTATGCAGTCTTTGTTCAAGTGCCAGCGTTGGCAATCTGTTAATGGGTGTCACATGTGCAATTTTTCCTTCAAAAGAAAAGGGAGGCGTGTGATCTTCTTTGACGCGTCGGCTCGACGCGAGGACAGAAGGACATATGAAACCATTGTGGAGGACTGCAACAATCAGAGGAATGGATTGCACGTTTGGTTGGGAAGCGTGAGAGCAGGAGGCTTGAGCGCCTCCTTGTGTATGACGTTCCAACGCACGGAAATCATTCCAGGATGGAGAAGTGTCATGAACTTCATAACGTTTGATAAATGTCGCCCCGATGCCCTCCACATTGTGTCGGAAGGAATCACATGTGACCTGTTTAAAGGTATTGCCACGTTATCTATATCTATGCGGTTTCATTGGTTGTGATGATATTTCAATTCAGCGATGTTTTCGGCTACAAGTAGTGTGCCAGCGTTGAAGATTCGTGGAGAGGACGTGAGAGCGATTTCGGAAGCGTTGCAGAGGACCGTCAACTACTGTTATGCCTCGAAGTTCATCTTAGGCATCGAAGATCTGTCGAAGTGTAGTGCTGCGGAGAAGGACGGGGTAATGTTGCATGAAGCATTGCATAGAACTGAACGTTTCGTCTCGATTTTTCGCGATTCAGCGGGACATTGGGAATTACCATAAAATGCTTTATTTTTCCCTATTTCAGATTTCGTTTTTGCTCTTCCCACTTGTCGCTTCTATGGGTGTTTGGGAAGATCCGGTTGTAAGTGTTGGAGTGCTTTCTTATTGGATTCTGATACGCCTTCTGGAGAGAAGCCGCGACTTTTCATCTGCGGAAGTCCATGCTATAAGAAGTCTCGCTCATTGCATGAAGTTTCTATGGCATTATATTTCTGAGGACCTCTTCACACTCAAACTACATGTAAGTGTGATCTTCCCTTTAGGTCACTGTAATATGTATTGATCACACTTAGTCGTTATTTGCAAAGGCCTTCCATGCATGATGAAGGGGAGGGGGATGGGTCACGATGGTTTGTCGAAATCCGGCAGCGTCCATACAAGCTAAGAGCGTGCTCTGTATATTCTGCTCTCACCATCGCTCTTCCTCAACTCTGATGGCCGCAGTTCGCAGAAACGAACACGGGCAAACAGCCCTTGCCTCGGCTGGATTCGATTGGCAAGGCTTGACTGAGGAGTTGAACTTGATACAGCACGTTGACTGATCATAATCTCCGCTTTGTGATAGTCGAGGTTGAAGTATAAAAAACAAGGGCAGAAGTTACGAGGCCGCATACTTCACTGATGGAGCAGTATGCTTGAAACTTGCTACTTCCTTCATGGAGCGTCATAAGCGCGCAAGAGCGAGCGCCCTTGTGCGGCTAACGAATCGTGTGTTCACGAAACCCATCGGTTTTATCAATGGCTCCCCCGCCCAAGCTGTGGACGCTGCCTTAGATTAGTACACCCTCCGTGTTCATGCGGAAGTAATTATCGTAGCAAATCTTTTGTCGACGGTTCGAGTGTTTCTGGTGTCGTGACATTGCTCATCAGTACTAGCAAGTGTAGAAAGATTCGTACGGTAATGCTGCTTAAAGGCACAGTTCAACCTCGAAATCGTTTTGCTGTTTTCTCATTCATCTTGAAGACGGTCCCACCCTGATACCAATGATGCCTCTGGAATCGTTGACTCCCTGGTAACGGTGACATGACTCCTGAAAATTGCACAAAATGTAGCTGCACAAGTGGCCTAAAGCTTTTCCATCACTCGCAACCGATTTTTGCGAGCGAACTTAGCCAAGAGAGGCTGCGAATGAAAGCAAAAACGTAGTTATCCATCGAAGCCCTTCGTTCATTTAGTCATTGTTGAGCTCAAAGGGATGACTTAGGGGCAGGCCAATGCGGATCCTTGCTGTAGGCGCGCCGGCTTGGCTTCTCCCTATATCCCGCTCATCCAGAGGTATCGAGAGCTGTCACTTAGCAGCTGTTATATGTGGTGAGCCCTCATCACAATTATGTTGAAGTCTCAAGTTTCGTCGCTGAGCTTGGACTGTGCCTTCAAGTCTCACAAATAGGATTTTCGTCCACACTCTCCGAATATACCATTCATAGAAAGGGCTCACAACAACTCAGAGACATCGTCATTGACGCATACATGAAGTAACGTAATGTTTCTGAGCTTGCGCTATGTCAATGCCACATAGGTCATCGATCGACGGTTTCACTTTCAGTGTTTTCTCGATCATTCCATATTGGAAGATCTTAATGAGTATGGCTCCGTCTTCCACTGGACTTCCTCTGGGTTCGAAAGCGTCCACAGAAGGCTTCAATTACGAATTAAGGGGTCTGCAGAGTTGCAGAGACTGGCGAGTGGTCGCCGAGCGTCAGCCTTGACGCGGCGACATAAATGTTTCGAAACATTATCGACGCGGCGTCGGTTGCCTCTCGCTGGCAGTGATGTAGGGCCGTCGCGCCGTCAATACACTCTGCGGTGCCCCCTCGTCGCCCTTCACGCCGCGTCGGTCGCCATCGTCGTCGAATGTAATCGATATTGCATCACCCAGTGCTGTTCGTCGCTGCGAGCAACGCCGCTACTTCAACTCTGCAGACCCCTTTATGCAGTCGACGACAAACGGCGAAGAGAGCATAGTGAAAAAGTAATCTTTTTTTGGGCCTGATAAAAAGGACGTCCTAGTCAACGTTTGAAGCGCTGTTTGAAGCTATATTTACGCAATGCTGTTTAGTTTTGTCTTGCGAAAAGAAGTCAACGTTTGAAGCGCTGTTTCAAGCTATATTTACGCAATGCTGTTTAGTTTTGTCTTGCGAAAAGAATTGATCCTGGCTTTGGACGTCGAAGCGGATACCAGCGGTGATGTGGATTTACAAGGTTTACGCCGTAAGGTAGCGAATGAAGCTGGCAACAGGTTTCCTGTCGAAATCGTGCTCAACTCAAGCTGGTATATTCCTAAGCGCTCATTGATCGCATTCTCTAGAGTCAAGAGGGAGCATCTGGTTTTCATTCGCCAAAGTTCCTCCGAATATATTCTGAGGTATGCGGCTTACACCTCAAAATTTTAGTTTTCTCTCAAAGCTCTTTTCAGCTCGAGATTATGTAGAGGGAATTCCGTGTTCTCCTCCAAACACTATTGGAGGCAAAACAGCGATAGCAGGCAAGACTGCGTCTGCCTTCAGCTGGGAAGGGAAACAGTTGTTGGCACAGTTGTGTTCTTTATCAGTGACCTAGCTAACAGCACTTGCTCTGTTTTGCTCGATGAGTTTGTAACAGAAAAACCATTCTTGTCGCTCCAAAATAGCATCGCAGCCAACATTGGTCACCCGATGAGAACGCGTGCCTTGAATACGTTGACCCGCATTGACACTTGTAATAGATTCTTCAAACGTGTAACCAGCACTCGTTTAAGACTACGACCTGCATTCCGCATTATTTCTCCTATTGTAACTGCCCATTTCCACAATGCAATGTTTGTTTCGAGAATATAGTTTTGCAATTTCATCTTTACTGTCCACCCATATCTAGGCATACTCCCAGATCTGTTTATTTTTTGGCTCGTTGCGGGGTTGAGATGATCCTATATGTATGTGTTTCAATACATCCAAAGTCATATCTGCACCGCCTTCTTTTCGAGCTCATTTTTAATTAGCTGTTCAGCTATTCACACTTTCCGTCTCTCCTATTCTCGCGATTTTCCACTCGCTCGACTAGCAGTGAGGGGAAACATCACGTCAAATTTTCATGATTTTTTTCTATGGTATCAACCCTTTAAAAGGGTAGGAGTTCCATTTCCATGACAGTTTTCTCGGATATACTTTTTCTGTTAATTTTATTAACTTCCTCCCTTTCGCCAGTGCTCATAGTGTCATTTTGTTGTCGTTGTTTTCTTGTTTGTATAGCTTCAAGCCCTACGAATATAATACGTGTTCTGTCCCCGTGAGGATTCCATTTAGATTACCGTTTCCTTTCTTATACACGTGAGAGCTGAATAATTGATGAATCTTCTTTTAGATACACATATTCCATACAATTGACGTGGTGGGCTGTCCACATATTGTTTAATGCTTCAACGTATTTCACTTGTGATCATATTTCACAATTTGAAATCTTAATGTGTTTTAGTCTGATTGAAAATTGAGGCGCTACTCAATGGACTATAATCTGAGTGTCGTGCAGCATAATGGGCCTTCTGTTGACTACGATGTTGGATATCCTCCCACATACACGTCCTTAGGTTAACTAGCCCTTTGTATATTCTTAATATTGTTTATTTCTCAACTTTCAGTCATTTCCGAATATATTTTTTTCCGTTTTCAGACGCGCCTAATATGAAAAACGCATCTCGAGCAAGGGATACCCTTCGGGCAAGGGCTACACCTCGAAGAGAGGACACTCCTCGCGGAAGATGCCAGAACTCAGGCGGAACGGACGCCCCTCGTAAAAAGGCGCTCTACTCACGATGACGATACCTTCATCGATTTTTCAGGTATGCTCTTTGCAATTTCCTATGTACTAACCAGCTTTGTCTGACGGCTGGGTACGGCCCCTGCTGCTCAGGCATTGTGGGGTTTGTAACGCGCAGCAAACGCGGGTCATAACCTGAACCGCTCCCATTAGAAACGAAAAACATGGGCAAAGCGGGTGCCCCATATCCACCGTTTGCCCCGCTATATTCGGCGATTCACTGCTGTTTGCAGGTTTCGATCATGTTCGATTCCGCCCGCGATATCCTGCGATTCACTGCCGTTTGCAGGTTTCGACCATGCTAAATTAGATTTGCAACGGCAAAGGAGGTCATCGTTCTATTATAGAAGCACGTGGCGCTAGGGGCGGCGTCCCATCATTCCAATAGGAGCGGGTCTCCCCAACAAGGACACGGTTCATGTCGCGGCCCCTCGTGAGGGAGCCACCCAACCGCGCTCCGCGACAGGGACATCATCCACTCCACGGTCGACCGCGAGGGAGCTTCCCTCGCTGAGGACGGGGGGGAGACCCTTCAGCGGTCAAAAATCGTGCAGAGAGTGACTCGTAGCCACTTTCCAGGATCGGCCCCGAAAGGCCGACTGCGCTCTCTCTGGGATGAGGCCCCCTTATATACGTGCTCTGCTGCTGATACGGGCCTGGTCAATTGTGGAGTCATCGATAACGTGATTTCGCAGATCAAGCGAGTTGATGCCCTGTCAAATTGTGTACGAACGCAACACCGAGCCTCTCTGCAGCAGTGACGTCATCGCCGGCCAAACGGCGGAATCCGAGGTTTGGCAGGTGCTGAACACAGACCGGAATGGCCAAGCGGGGACTCTGCCGTTTGCCCCGCACAGGTCGAAATGGGACGGTTCAATGCGCGTTAGAAACGCCAGAATGTCCGAATGGAATCTCCAGAATGTCCGAGTGTCCACGTAATTTTCAGAAAAGGCTCGTGCGTTGGTAGAGAAGAAGGATCTGTGTCTTGGCAAATTCGGAAGATTGCTGTCCCATCACGATACAGGAGCTGAGTACCATGTCAGTGATTCATATTGCAGAGCGCTTGCTGAACTTTCGCAGACTCGAGATATTTAGCACTGTGTGATGCGCCGAGATAGTGACGCATGTTGTAGACGTCAAGACCCGTTTAGAATCTAACTAGTATATAAATCAGGCTTGGGATTGGAGCGGGTAGATTGACTATTTGAGCTTACCGTTCTTTCAAAGTACGTCGTTATTTCGAGTGATCGATACCGTTCCGAATCTTTCACCATTTAGTTTGTCACTAAATTCCAAATCCATTTTTCAATCCCAAAACAGCTCATATCGGATACAAAACCAATCGATAACTAATTAAAAGATCGAAGATTGCGATCGTCGCGTTTGTTAAAGCCAGCAATTCGTGCAATTTTTAGGCTGGAATATTTCGGGTTTTTGACTGTTAAAAGGTTGCTTTAGAACTTCATAGCCGAAAGACTCAAAGACGTCAGAGTCAACATAAACGAAGTGAAGAGACTGCGAACCGATCTTGCGGGTCTACCGAATTCAACAGATGTCGTCGTTAGTAGTCTTGTAGAAGTTATTTCCATACAAACAGACATACTAGTGGGAGTTGCTGCCTCGGTAAAGGACTTTATTATGTTATGTTCTTGTGAATAAGTACTGCAACGTAATCATTGTTTTTAGATCGACTCTCTTTTGGTTAATAACAGCAACATCAGAAAGTCAGTCAGTAGAGCAGCGTCCGCGCTAACGAAGAATGCGCATCCGGCCTTGCCAGAGGAGACTCGTCTCACGTATGAAAATCTGCGCAGTCTTTGGCTTATTCCAAGCATTCCCCCATTCAAGGTATTTTTTTTCACTTCAAAGCAAATAATTAAACCTTTTTATGACAGGACATCTTTTTATAACAGGGGCAGTCGGAGTGAATAGGAACACGCAGGAGCGCACGATTACGGTTTTGTGGGACAATGAAGACATAAATTTTTTTCTAAAAAGTTGGAAAGTATTGGAGCAGAGGGGCTTAACAGCTTTGGGTAAATTTTCTGAGGTGTTTTTTAGAGAGGTTACTCTGGCAGTGTCCTGGGCTCATCTGAAGGGTGAACGGTGTAGTATTAATCACAGAAAATTACAAGAAGAAAAAGAAATAAAAGTTCAACGACACAAAATGGAAAGAACTATTTCAGGAAATGAGTCTCAATGCGGTTATGCAATCATGGATACCTTCAAAGCGTCCCCCGCCTTCCGATCATGTCACGCGTTGTGTCGAGTTTCTGAGACACTATCTCGTCCAGGTATACATGAAGCCACCGCTTGTTCAAAGGCAGTGTTCACGATGGTTTTCGTCCCCGAGTTTTCCACATCAAACAATGCGTTTTCCTCTAAGTGTTAGCAAAATAACGAAGAAACGGTGAGAAACGCATAAAAACGTCGTATCTGGGTGACATTATTCTATAACATGTACTAGTTGTCCGGTTGGATGAACATGTTCATGGTGGTTGTCACCGGTAGAAAATCGGGTCAATCGAAAATAGTAGAATATTTCATGCAAAGCAGGATTAGTTCGGGCCCTAAGGAAAGAATGGATCAATAAAGATAAGAGAATTGCAATGGACGGGTCTACGAAAGATTTCATTGTCACAACAAACACCTGTGATACTTAAGAGGCGGGGTGATACTTGAAGTTTCGTGTACTTCTGGTGCGTTTTTCTCAATTTCTAGGTCATTGTAGTTCTACCCGGGGCCCACTTAATCAATATAGCTAATAATCTCAAAATTGAAGATTATCGTGAGTACTGCCTCTAATGAACACATAGGCTGTGAAAAAAGAATTTTCCTTGCAATTAGTTCCTTCGCGTGAGTGTCTGTGTGGAGCGGAGGAAAGAGTGAGCGGGGCAGCCGTAGTGAGTGGGAGCACGCACGAGCGCTCGATAAATAAAAGGAATTTCGACTTTTCATAGAGGGCGCGTGACAGATAAACAATCTTATTTTGCAAGTACTAATTTACAGGCCTGTACCCCTATTGAAGCTGTTAAGGAGTATTCATGCCGACTGTACAGCAAGTGTGCAAAGGATGCGAACCTTATTGACGTACCTGACGAGATTGTCGAAACCCTTGTCGGTATGGTTTACACATCTTTCACGCGTTAGATACAATTGTGGTCTTTTTCATTGTTCCTTGATCGATTTTTTGGGCGGCGAGAAGTATGTAATAATAGCCATTATAGGCGCGTGTTTGGATGCTATGCGCCTTGGGGCCGATGAATTGTCGCAGCCGGTGGAGAAGTTACTAGAAAGTCCAACTCAGTGAGTCGTAATATTTTACATCTCTTAGCTATTGCAAAGTTTTTGAATATATGTATATATATGACCATATACATCACTTTTTGTAGATGTTGGCTGATGCTGGGATCCACTGATGACGCGAGAGTAGCCGTGTTTTCTGATAGGCAAAAAGCTCTCACGACATGGTCCGTGTTGGTCAGACAAGCTCTACAGAGGGCATTGTGAGTTTGCGTTCAATCGAAATCTTTACAGGTGTAGTAGTTTGGTGCATGTTCGGGAAGGCTCCTCGGTGACTGTGTAAGAGGGTCAAGGGATATGTTCTCGTTGTTCGACAATTTTTTCTAGCCAAGCATTCGCACGGAGATGGCCTCTAGAAGTGAGTAGGGCATCTAGCAAACGAGCAGAACCTCGGAAACAACGTGCATTGGGGAGAAATGTGCAGAGTCTGGAAAGGAGCACAAGACGTAGAGAAGAGGGTGCAGTGTGAAAAGGGATGCACAGTATGTCAGAATGAACCCGCAAAACGTCGAAGAATTCATGAACGGCTTCATAATTTTGAAGCACGATTAGGAAAGGGTGCAGAACTTGTACACGCCTTCGAAGAAAGGGTGCTGAACAACTGGGACGAGAAGGGTGTACACGACTTCGAAAAAAGGCTGCTGAACATCTAGGACGTTGGCTAAGACGTCATCGAAAGGGTGTGAACGTCGGGAAGCGCGTGTAGGGATAGCTTTGTGGGTAGGACGTCGTGGGATGGGAGTTAGTTTAGAAGTGTGCAGAACTCCTTTCGCGAATTGTGGTGAGCGCGAAGCGCTCACCAGATTTGGCTTTGACTCGCCCTCGCGCAAACCTACCATCTCAGAATCAAGGTTTAGAGTGAACGCAGAGACGCCGATCTTTTTTCACTTAATAGAATTCAAAATGCTAAATAAGTGTTCAAAAAATTTTTTGGAACGGATACCTGGTGTTCAAGAAAAAATGCCAAAACCACGTGATTTTGGTCGAAAAAAGGGTTCATCCCCTTTTTTTCAGTTGGCGTACACGATCTTGTTGGAACACTTGAGCTAGGAAGCTCATTTTTGGCCAGAAAGTTGGTTATGATTGCACCTATCTCCTGCCAAAATTTGTAGTTGGTAGCTCAATTTTTGCGGGACCTCAAAATTGAAGGTCAAATAAAACAAAACACGTAAACATGTTATTATAAACCATCCGACATTTACTCATTCGTAAAAATTAAATGATGAAATAAACATCGCTACTGATAGACTTTTGCCCAGGATTGAACGCTCCCTGAAACAATGCAACACTTGAATCAATACGGTGGGATCTTGGAAGCACTTCTTGGAACGCCGCACGGTGTGACTCAGGAGTGCGCCGCACAACGCCGTAGAAAGTGTCCGGGACCCCAGTGGGAATGCGCAAGACGCCGTAGAACGTATGTGGGACCCAAATAAGAGTGCGCCGGACGCCGTGGAAAGTGTGTGGGACCCAAATGAGAGTGCGCCAGACGCCGCAGAACGTGTGTGGGACCCAAATAAGAGTGCGCCGGACGCCACAGGAAGTGTGCGGGACCCAAATGGAAGTGCGCAGAACGCCGTAGAAAGTTTGTGGGACCCCGCTGGGAGTCTGCAGGACGTCATAGAAAGTTTTCAGGATATTAGTGGGAGTGTGCAGGACGTCATAGAAAACGTGCAGAGCATGAGCGGTTTCAGTTTGAGTTAACACCACCAGGCATAAATCATGTTAAAAACGGAACCTTCAGGAAAAATAAATGAAATTCCTGAAAGTTTAGTTTCCTGGCAAAAGTAAAGATTTGGCATGGCCATTTTTTCGAAAACTTAGAAATTTACTCCATTAAAAAGGGAAGGTAAAAAAAATGGAAAAAAGTTTTGAAATATTCCAGATAATGATTTGGAGTAGAATAATTTGATTTTTGGGAAATGTAGTGAAATAGTTGAAAGTATGATTTGGCAGTCGAGTTTGAACCAACTATTGATAAGAGTTGTGCAAAACGAGAGATCGCATTGTATGAGCTTATCCGTAGAACATTTCAAAGCAAAATCACGCGTGATATGGAAGAAACACTTGATTTTATTTTACTTAATACGTGAAGACCGCGGCATTCCAGCTTCCGAACTAGCTTTTACTGCTTGCCTTATCACGCGTCGGGCCGCGGCTTCGGGTGAGTATCTCATATGGAGTTATTTACAAATTGTACAATAGGGGGGCCTAAGAACAAAAATACGCACCTGTGGTTGTTACGTCCTGTCTGGTAAGGTCAGGGGTCACCTCCGTTTTTGCGCCCAAGGAATTACGGAATGTACCTCAAACTTGTGTGAATGAACCGACGACAATTTCGTTTCACCACACAGAACAGTACATCGTACTCCACGCGGGTTCTCTGCTGCATCCTCGCGGAGCCCACGCGGTTCTACCGCGGAGCCGCTGCGGTACTATCACGACGATGTCGAAGCTCATGGCACGGCAACGAAATCGTCTGATCACGAAGCCGCTGCGGTACTGTCGCGGAACTATCGCGGCACAATCGAGGGTCGCGGTACTTTCCCGGCACTAATGCGGCAATTTTCTCAGAGTAGATAAGCGAATTTTGGTGGACCACAACAGCTTTCAAATCGGGAATTTTTTTTGACGACCGGTTTATGAGATGACACCAAACGTAACCCTTTGCTTTTCCTTAAATTTCATACGATAGAACAGCCGCCCAAAGGGGCATGTGAAATGAACAAAAGAGTACTCTCCACAGAACTATGGGAAGAGATCAAACGAAGTCTAGAGTTCAGAAACGCTTTCTTATCCGTTACATGTGAAGTTTTTTCAGAGCTGATGTGAGAAAGTACACGCTCAAACACGCACGTCTCACTCCGAAACCGGTGAGAATGTCATGACATTGCGTGATTTTGGCTTAAAATTCCTTGGAAATTTGTGAGAACCTTTTTAGAAAGTAAAGGTTGTCCCTGTGCGAAGCTGTTCATGAAGGATGCATGACGAGTCGAGCGGAAATGCCGTCCAGTATAAATGAAGGAAATCTGTACTATTTTCGTGTAGTTATTTCTCGCTAGATTTTGGGTGCAAATTGCTCTCACAGAAAGGATCTCTGTCGAATTGAAGTGTTTCTGCTTTTTTAATCTCTGTTCACTGCCTTGTTAGCGTTAGATGCGCTCATTGTTTTGTTCACTTCCTGTATTATTTTTATTTTTGTTCTGCTCAAGCCGGTATTATTTTATTGAATTTATGCATGAATTCTTGTTCAGTTATTTGATTTCAATGGAAGATCACGTTCATAATGTTGTTTGTTGATTGTTTTCGTTTTTATACCAAGTAAAAAGTTATCGAGTACTTCGGAATGCCTTTGACGTTAATATTGAAGTGGTATTAATTTGTGTGATAGGGAGACTGATATTTGCGATTCGAGAAGAGTACGTTTGAAAAAGTAATAATGATGAATTTTGGGAGGTTTTCTCAATTTATCCGGGGTACTACGATGACGGGGCTCTAGAAATAGTCAGTATAACTACTTGAATAGGGCTAAAAAAGACACTACCTGGAATTTTTGCAGAAAAAAAAACATCCCTGGCCACGATTTGTATAGTTTTTGTCGCGATATTGCCATTGGCAAGGCTACTTTTCCGAGTGGAACAGCAGTGTGTTCTACAGAAGGCTCGTCAGCGGGTATACTCCGGGTATAAGGGCTCTTAGGGGTATAAGCTTCTGGTTTGCTTTGCAAAGTCCGGAAGCTTGTACCCAGATTTGCCCTTATACCCGGGGTATAATGTTAGGCGAACCAATGGTAAGGAGAAGTACCCGGGGTATAATGTTAGGCGAACCAATGGTAAGGAGTAGGAAGTGAAGCAAGAGAAGGACGGTCCTGTACGGAAGAGCTACTGCGGTTTGTGATATCCCTAGGACTATGAAGTGGAGTTGCTATAGCAACAGGATACGAGATCGAGCCGAACTGCGGGCGCCCGATCGGCAACAGCTGTGGCCCGGAGATCGGCAAATTCGGCGCCCCGAGCCGCCCTGTCAGGCGGCTCGTGTTCCCATCCAGTGCGGCTCGGGGCGGTGAATTGCCTGAGAAGTTTCACCGCCTGAGATTGACACTGAAGGGCGCTACACTGTACACGTGAGCGTCGAAGAAGAAAACGTGCGAGTCTTCAAAAAAAAGTAGGCTTTTAAAAGGTTATGAGTGAGTTAAGTAGTAAATGAGTTATCTGGAAAAAAATTCTGGCTTTGAGAAACTAGACTTTATACTATATGGTTTGCAACCATCCGCAAATCTGGAGAGTGTCATTGAAGAACTTTCACCTGTTGTGGGTTCTCCTCTGAAATGCACTATGGGTCCACATCTAACAAAGTAAGTGCTGAGAAAACGCGAATATTCCTGCAGATTCCACAGCAGGAAAGGTTTTGCGAAGGGCACACTCCAGAGGTGCTCTAGGCTTCAAACGTTAGGGTACAGAGTGTAGATTCCTGAAGCAAGGATTTTTTCCAGGTATCTCAATCAAACCTTGAGTTAGTGTAGTTTTCAAACCCTAGTTTAGATTCGTGAACTTGGATGTTTTTTGTCTTCTTCCTCTATAAGTGCAGCGGTCTTCGGCGTTCATTTGATTTGAGATAGTGTAAATCGACCACGTTGGACTCGAATAAACTACTTCCAAGACTCCTAATTTTGAAACTTGCCGACTTCCGGCGGGACCATACCAGTAAGAGGTGTAAGCCCTGATATTGTAGCGGTGTTCGGCCTCAATCTTAAATGAGGAAAGTTTTTGCACAAGGTAAATCGACCAGGCTCAACTCAAATATCAACCGCACTGACTCATAGAAATCTTTCGCAGATATTAGTAAGTAAACTGCTTTAGACACTTCACATTGAAGATTCATATGTCTTGACTATCGTTTTGGGAACACATTCACTATGACTACACCCTGAACTTTCTAATTGAACACTGTCACTCGCAACTCAGTCCGAACAGCATTTCAGTCAAATCGCCCCAATGCATAGTTGAATTCCATGTGAAAAACTGCTCCGGACGGTTTTCACTCATATACACAATTGTCCATTCGGTCTTCCTCCGGAGGTCAGACACCTCCGGAGCTATTCGACCCCTCCGGAGCTCAGACCTCCCTGTAGGCCCCTATCCTGCGCCGAGCACTGTATGGCACTGATTGATATGGGAGATCTGATAATTTATTGATTTTAGATTTGAAAATGTTTTTCATTTTAATGGTTTAACGAAATGCAAAATTAACGTGTTAACGCATTAACGGGTTAACGCGGTTTTTTCACGAAAATTAACGATTAAGGCTTAACGAAAAAAATAATTATTATTAACGCACACCCCTGTTCTACACTATTCGCCTGTATTCCACTGAACTGCAAGGTACTAGATGCTGATAGACAGTTGTATTCAACCCCAATAGCAATCCTCCCGATAAACGTTGATCCCAAATGCATTGATTTGCTAACTCATGAGAGTTTTCATGTTTCGTTGTTAACATGAAACTTTTCTTGACCAGAAATATGATGCTATGCGTTTCCTTTTTTCTCCGCAAAGGCGCAAAGGTAATTTTATGAAAAAGGTGGGTCCTTTTCTCGGATTTCCTTCTCTCTTTTTTATTTAAAAGATGTTGCTTACGCTTCAAATCACTTCACTTTCCAATACGCGGCCCCGGAGAGAAATATTTAAAAAAACAGTCAAGTGTTATTTTTTCCTCCAGCCCTCGATTCACATTTGACTTTATCTATTCCAATTATCCTGCCCCTATGAAAAGATTTCTGAAGCCTCTTGACAACTTTTCATTCCCAAGTAAATTAACTGTTACAGAAAAAATCATAGATATGCCTTATGCTGGTGAAATATTTTAACGAATTTCGTAAATTATTCGAGTGTTTACTGATTCCTCGTTAGCATTTGTAGTCACCAATAGAAAAAAAGTCGGACGAGTTTTTAAAAATTTATTCTGTGTTAGTTTTATTAAGCAGTAACTTTTCTATAGACCTTTACAGATAGTTTGTATGAAGGAATTTAGTGAGTGGTAGTGATCAAAATAGGTAAGAACTCGGACCCATTTTTGAAACTTCTGTTTGATCGGATCAATTCCTAGCCTGTCTGATAAAGTTGCTATAGAAATATGAAAACTGTCTGTGATTTATGAATTCGGATTTTTTCAAGCAAAAGCGTAGGTCAACAGTCACATGAAATCAGAAAGAGGAGTTCGTTCTAAATTTGACGTCTACTCCCATTTTTTATGAATTTCTGCGATCGTGAAAAGTGCATCTGCTTTTCAGACAAAATAAAATGATTTTTTTTATTTCTTGAAGTTTGTTTCTACCTTATTTCATTTTTTTTGAATTGTAATATATATTTATTTTTACTACAAAATTTTTTTCTGAAACGAGACGAACGGTTCAAAAGGAGGATAAGGAGAGAGTTTTGATATTTTTAACAATTTCTGTTCTTATTTACACTGTTTTCAGTTATGCCTATTTTAATTCCGCATATTTTCGCAGCGGCAGTTCGTACACCTGTCGGATTTACGTCAGCTTTCGAGGTGAAAACAGGAGTAAGGCAAGGAGCCGTTGCAGGACCTTTTCTTTTCAACTTCGTCGTTGATGACATAATGCGTAGAGTTGCAGAACAGTTTCCTGCGCATGTGATCCTAACATCACCAGGACGCTCCCTTGTCGACCTGGAGTACGCCGATGACATTGTGTTATTCGCTGGAAACAACGCAAAACTGCAAAGGATCGTGAACCTCGTTTCGAAGTATGCCGCAGCCTGAGAACTTCGTCTTCGTCCCGACAAATGCAAGCAGATGTGGGTCACTCAGAGGCCTTCAACGGGAGTTTGTGTGGACGGACAACGTATCGAACTGGTGGACGATTTCTGTTATTTGGGCTGTTTGCTGAAGAACGATGGTAGTTATGCAGCGGATATTCGACAACGATGTGCGAAAGCTACGTCTGCATTTAATTCTCTAATCAAGTGTTTGTGGTCTACCACCATCGCGAAGAAAGTCAAGTTGCGCGCCTACCTATCCGCTATTCACCCTATCTTGATGTACGGATCGGAGACGTGGGCAGCACCGAAGATGCAGATGGAAAGGTTGGATTGCACGGAGAGGAAGCTTTTTAGGCGTTTGCTTGGAGATTTCTGGCCGCGTGTATGCCATAACGAAGACCTTTACAAGGAAATCGACGCAGTACATCAACGCTTGACACGAGGGAGGTGCCAGCATCTCCCAACGCCATCTCATGCAGCAATGAAAAGTCGACTTCGACTGCTCGGGCATATACTAAGAAGAACGCCGGATCGTCTCGTACAACACGCTTTAGGAATGCTAACTCCTGTTCCGATAGTCTCTTGATGCTGATTCAATACGGACCACCTGTTCAGATAACTGCTTTCTATTCTGAGTCGACCAACGTTCCGTCTCGCTATATAAATATCTCAGAGAACACCCTTGATGTTTATTCCTCTCCCATTTGGACCTTTGGTCTTTCAGATACAGGGCTTTCGCTCCGGCTTCAATGCTGACTCTCCCGTCCGTTTCCGTTCTTCGAATTCTATTCAACTTGGAGGACTGTCTTCGAGCGAGGCAGTACAGGCAGCGAGGAGTGCGTCAGAGAGAGGAGAGCAATAGCGTGGAGAGCGCGGAGAACCGGGAAGTTGAAGGGAGACCATCGCCAAAACCGAGTTCATATAAAACTAAAAAAGTTTAATAGTAAAATCTCGCTCTTTTCCAGGTACAGAGACAGCTTTGACTTCAGAATTACGACACGAATATACTGGTGATGCTCACGTTCAAGTTTCGCCGTTGATAGGGCATTCCTACTCTTTGGGTGGGCGAAACATGCCATAACTGTGTCAAGAAGTAACATTTTTCTAAACTTGAAAAGATTTATGGAATCAGGACGATGATAGGAAGCGATTAGTGTTATCAGATCCAAAAAGTAACCACTCACAATGATTTTGACTCCTTTTAGGGAAAATAGGCCATCACTAGGTGAAGGCTCGAGTTTTTTCTCAAGTCTGAACGTATAGTCGGAATCTCCTCATCGAGAGGAATCGAACGGTTTTTTCAGGTTCTCAAAAAGTCCACTCCGAACGAAAACGGCGTTCTCGACGCGCTTTCGCGTCGCCGACGTGCTTTGGGACAGAAGTTATGGCCGGTATTGTAGAACGCCGACGCCATTGGAGGCGTCATAAACGGATCAAATTATTATATTTGAGTCATATCGAATACACATATTTCGTCTTCCCATTCTCCTCCCATTCGCTTTGCACTCTTCACCCCCAATACAAACTTGTCCAAACTGATTGTTCCGATTCGGTCGCTGGCTAGTTTTTGAAGCTTCAAACCACGTAAGTCATCAATCGTAGCCCTCATCGCAAGCGCAGCACGTGCGGCACGTGCGTGCGTCATTCGAATCTATACTCGCTTCTCAATTTATGTCCACCCCGACATAAATAATTCTGGGACTACCCTACGCTACCGTATACGCAAATGCAGGTCAGAAATTTCTGTGCATGTCACAGTTCATTCATTCATTTACTTCGTGTGCGCTTGTGAGGAACTGAATCGGAACACGTAGCAAAACGCCAGAAACCGACGTGGTTAGTCTCATAGAAACCGGGGGGGGGGGAATGAGAGTTCCGGTCGGAAGGGCAGTGGCCGGCCAACACTGCAAGCTCAAGCAGAGGTGATTCGTGAGCTCCGGATACCATCATAGTTGGTCCGCCAAACTTCTTGAGATCCATCGATGGGGGTCATCAATAATTATTACAAACAGTTGAGGCCCAACTTTGATTCACACCGCCCCTGGCGGCACAGCAGGAGATTTCATAGTTGTTACCCGCGCGTGCCGCGGCGTGAGAAGTTTTATAGGTTGCCGCTCATCCTGCGTGTCATGCGGGTGCCACGCTTGCGGTGAGGACTATGGATAATGCCTAAGTGTTCTAGTACAGGTCGTAAAAGTAAAAGTTCGCTATCATTGCCACATTACCGCTAGCTCCGCTTTTTCAAACTAGCGGTATTCAGTTAGGTAACTCGTCCGCTTTCACTTCTTGACAGTAACAACCCGTTTAAACTCTAATTGCATCCAGCTTTTGATTGTTTTTTCGAAATCATTAGTTTCCCATACCACCAGCCCAAACCTTGGGCTTGCCATATTTCCATTCTTGGAAGTTCATGTGCTTCAATTTTTTATGCCTCTTTTTAGGTGTACATACTTCTGTTGGAGGTGTACTTCAAATAGAGAGGTATTTTTATTCTTTACCCTTGTTTTTGAAACTTTCATGGTGGGAATTTTAGTAACAAAAATATGATTTTCGCGATCAACAGCCATGAAAACTAAGCCCATCAATTCCGATTAAGTCATCGATTGACTGCCCGTTAATATTCTTGTCCTTTTCGAAGCAGTGACACTATTTGAATCTAAATTTTTATTCCGTATCTTTTTCAAATTGTACCACTGTTAGAGGTGTACAGCAAGAAGAGGGTTACTTCTACTTTTCAGCCTCTCTTTTTCTTGAACTTCTAATAAAGAAAATATTGTATATCGTAAAATCGACAGTTTTCCTCAAGCAGCGGTTGTGAGCGGTCGACACTATACTTGTTACCTGAAGGTAATTCCTCGGATAATGGATCGATTCGGATAATGCCATTTTAAATTTACCGGATATTGGTTCGATTCAGATAATGCGTTTTTTCAAATTTTCGGATATTGGATCGATTCAGATAATGCCATTTTTCCAATGATTCGGATACGGATATCCGTCAGATAATTTCGGATAAATCTCGGATATTATCGGAACAAATCTCAGGCAACACACACACACACACACACACACACACACACACACACACACACACACACACACACACACACACACACACACACACACACACACACACACACACACACACACACACACACACACACACACACACACACAAAATGAGTAGAATAGTAGCTACGAGAAATGGACATCCTACTAACTATACGCTGCTTCGTGTGTGTGACCGTCTGTGTGTATGTGTGTGTGACAATGAATGGAAATTAGTCATCGCCACCCGTCGGTAACAATTGACACCCGGTTGTCACACACACACTGTCAACGCATGCAGCCTTGGTGATTGACCTCCCGTGTCAATGTGAAAACATTCTACTGCATAAATTAGGATTCATGCGTGCCTATTGCTTCAACTGTTCCTTTCTGCGATGAGTTCAAGAACTGAGCGGGACATCAATCTAAATCGAAATGTTCACCAATCCATGGAGAAGTGTGTCACAACTTCCTCCGTAAATTCTCTTCTTTCGAATCTGTGTCAGACTGTAAAGGGTTATGCACTGCATTGCGAAAGTTCCCTGCGTGAGCTTGATTGAGCACAGTGTAACTGATTTCCGTGAAAACATACAGTAGCACACGGGTCCTTTTTCTGCAAAAGGGGCTTTTTGCGACGTATTTTGCTCATACAACTCTGAGAAATATTGCCGCGACTCCGAAGCAACTCCTTCGGCTTGGCGCCTGTCGGAGGAGTCGCGGGGGAGATGCGGGGCAGAACCGCGGATTATTCTTCATTAACCGAATCGCGGTAGTGTCGCGGAAAAGTCCTGAGGGAGTCGCGGTAGATTTGCGAACGCTTGACACACGAAGTCGCGGCAAAGCCGCGGAAGAGTCAAGGGTCGCTGGGGGGGGAGGGGGGTTGCGGGACAGTCCGGGATCACGGGGGAGTCCCGTGGCAGTAGTGGAAGAGTCGCGGTAATATTTCTCAGAGAAAGCGCCACATCGCCATATCTCTCTTCGAAATTGACGAAATGAATTTTAGGGGTAGTTTTCGTAATCCTCTCAGTGAGGCAAACGTAGGGAGCCATTGCAACTCCCGTATCCTGTTGGAAAAGGTGCATTTCCTTCTAAAATTCATGTCGACAACAAATCAGAACATGAAAGATTTCTGCTATCATGGTCGTCTGTCCAGTTCATAGTGAGGGATTATGTGGTGCAAATATTGCATTTCTCGATGCATTTCTTAAGTTCAACCTATTATTTTCTAACACTATCGTATAGAGCTCAATGATAGCGATTCAGAATTTACTTCACAATTGAAATCGGACCACTTTGAAGCAAGTTATGGCGATGCAGCGCTTTGTGAGCGCGAAAAACACCGCAAATGCTTTTTCTGCAAAAAAATTGTGCGGTGCTGTACGGGCTCAAAGGCATCGTTCGCGCTAGAAACCACTTTCCATTTTTTGGCTCAATTTCATGAATGAGGCCGATAGAGCACAGCGGCAAACTTTGGCGCGTCAAAAACGTAGGGTTATGAAGTTGGAATGGGTTAAGGATGAGAATTCGCCACCAGTTCTCACCAGCCATCTAGCAATTATCATCCAAATTTGCACAGTGGAAGCTCTTAATTTTTAAGTGATTTCGGTAGAAGAAAGGCAAAAGAAATTTTCTCACCTAGAAAGTTTAAAGCGTGAAACCACTTCAGACGTTCAGAAAAACTTATTGCAGTGGACACACCGAATTCGACGGAGGGGGTGGAAAGTCAACTTTTAAAAAAGTTTTTAAACGCGCTTATCCAAATCAGGGTTTTTTTTTAGGTTTCTTTGCTATTATGGCTTACCTCAAGAGTTTGCCTGCTCAAAAACATGGAAAAATAAGACACCGTTTTCTGCGCGTACGATGCCTTTAAGGCTGTTGAGCATAGCGAGGCACCGGCCTGCAATTTAAATAATCCATAGATACTAAAGCACGACAACAAGTACGCCGCGAAGCCGCGTGGGTGTGCACCATGTATACATAAATTACACGAATGAGGAAACAAAAGTGAGTCAAATAGTTGATATAAAAAATGGACCGGTTTACTACATTCAACTTGACCGGTTTACTACATTCAACCTAAAATGAACCGATTTTATCCGATTTTATCCTGTTTTATCTGGTTTTATCCGGTTTTGATCCGATTTTATCCGATTTTACGCAAATTTTATTTGTTTTATCCGGTTTTTATCCGATTTTTATCCGTTTTATCCGTTTTTATCCGTTTTTATCCGATTTTATCCGATTTTTATCCGTTTTATCCGTTTTTATCCGATTTTATCCGAATTTTTGACTTTTCGGATAATGGTTCAATTCAGATAATGCCGATTTTAAATTTCCCGGATATTGGTTCGATTCAGATAATGCGTGTTTTCAAATTTTCGGATATCGGATTATCCGAATCTCGGATATCCGATCGGATATCCGAAATGGAGTGATTCGGATACTAAGTATAGTCGACACACCTAACCTCACTCTTCCCAACAAGTCGCCCGGCACGAAGAAGAGGGAGACTCCGACCCAATCCGCTCTCGGCAAGCGTGGGCCGTATGCCGGCCACCTCTGCGGATCAACTGAGCGTCTTCACACTGGATGTGTGCTCTATTGGGAAGCAAGAACGACGCGCTGGCATGAAAGAAGTGATGAAGAGTCTGGGTTCCGGTACACTGCGATGTCGAAGCCATATCCCAATTTCTGAAGCGGTCGCTCTCGACATCAAACAGATGCCTCTTAAGCTCTCCTTTCAGAAAAAAACATGGATACATGGAACGCTCGAGGTTTGAGCTGCGACGATGACCAAGATTTCGAAGCTGCGCCATGGAACTGAGATGAATGTGAGCGTTTTTTCCACACATTTGAGACATGAAATCATTGAGGAAGTACATATGTACGCTAATTGGGTTATGCGTATAACAGAACTCCTTCCCGCGTTCAATGCTTTCGGAGTGGAGAAAGCACAGTATCTGTTTTGATGAAGAAAGAAGATCACATGGAATTGGTTGAGGGCTTTGTTGATGAGTCTTACCGCTACAAGAATCAAGAACACTGACTCTGCGACATGGAACTCACACCATAGACCTGAACCTTTTTCGTACTAATGAGGAGCATGTGATAGCCGTTGCACAGCTGAGTGGCGAAGAAAGTGAAGGCTACAACATGATAACAACGCTATGAGTACATCATACGACTTTGTAGCTATACAAGGATCAATTTCCCTGCGGATCTCGTCATTCAGCCACGAACGGTTTTTTTTCGTACGTCACGCCAGCTTTCTGAAGAGAACAGCAACAGGGGTAGCAACGGTATGAAGAACACATATGGCAGGAGACGTCAAGGAAGACTGCCGAGCTGTTCGCAAGTGAAGTTCAGCTTATGTACTGTTGCGATCAAGAGTTTTAATAAATAAATACAATCGACACCAGTTTTGAGCGTGCATGCTGCCTTTATACGCCGCCCTGCTTCTGACAATTAGAGCCATTACAATCGTTACCTTTGTGGAACTTGAAAACAAAATATATCGAGAGCAGTGCCTTCAAAGGCAGCGTTCACGATGAAAGCGTTGGCGATTTTGTGGCAGAGAACTAGCGGTGTGCAGGAAAGTGAGCCACTCGCGAAGAAAAAACGCGAAAAACTGTCTGGAAGTGCATAAACTCGGCACCCCAAAAAGGCGGAGATTCCCCCTCTTTTCCGGAAACCCCGCCACGGTGGACGTGTTCTTCAGTTACTCGTGGACGAGTTTCTGCCGATTCGCAATTGGCATTGTAGCGCGCTTTTAATCAATTCATCGTTTTTCTAGACGTGCCTCCTTTCTCAATTGTGTTGTTTTGTTGTCCTTTTTTTGCATTTAGCTTGCTTTACTTTTTGAATATGTATTTTTTAGATAGCGAAACGGAATCGTTTGATGAGATCGTTGCAGGCATTTTTTTTATTCTTTACATACACGACATAAATGCCTGAAAAAAGTGCCCACGTGCGAATTTCGGATGTTTTGAATAACTTACACAAAAAATGAAACAAAATGCAGTCCGAATTTCATCCACACAAAATAAACAAATCAAGAGAATAAGAACATATCTAAATGCACAGAGTTAGTTGGGTCAGTTATATGTAGTAGAATTTCGAGCGCTCCTAGTTGTGGGCTAGTGGGAATTGATTGTGCTTCTGAGTGGTTCTTTCTGACAGGTTTCACTACCCTAAACCCATAGAAGGTTTTTCTGAAGGAAACTCGAAACTCATATTTTAGCGTGAACACTGCCTTTAACTGCTACATAGCTACATAAATTGTTCGGTTCTTTTGCATAAGTGAGGGACAGCTGACACAGTAGCTATTAAAAAATGATGTCATGAGGTAGTTCAGCTGACAAGCTCGAAGGCTTTTAATTGAAAGGAAGCTGCTTGCTTACCGTTGTGCGATGCCACACTATTAGATTCCCTACTCATTTATGCGTAAGCACCGCTAGCTGTTTCGAGCAATTGGAGAAACACAGTTAGGGAAACTATGCAGACGCAAGCCATTTCTTTTGCATACAAATTCCTAGAGTACAATACAAATCTCAGTTACAGATTCATGAAAACACTTATACAAATAAATGTAAGAGATGAACAGCATTGCGACACTTCTCGAAGTCTTGCGTGGGAATGAAGAATCGCAGAAGTGGTGTCGATCACGGTTTACCGGTATTGTTATCTTTCAATCTCCCCCATCCGTGGCAAAACGTGCTCTCATCTGAACCATCGCTGAAAAATAGGATTGCTTATTCCGGCATGGCTTATTGTACAGTCCAATGCGTTGTTCATAAGCAGACATATGTAGATGCACCGTAACTGTCACATATTTAGTGTCCCTTCGTGAACTGAGAATTGTGAAAGGACGAGCCTGCGGCGGTAGATAGCCGTGCGCGATCCGAACCCCACTGACTGGTGTTTCCGAGAACGCCGCTCGGGCCGTCCATCCGCGAGACTAGAAATTGTGTGAGACCCATGCAGTGCAAGGGAAGTGCAACTGGACGATCTAGCCGTGTTGGAAAACAACTCTTCAAACCTAGTTATCGAAAAGTTTTATCAGTGATGTAAGGCTGGAATTAGGCAAATTTAGGTATCATGCAATTTTTGGGTGTTTAGAAAAAAATGATGGCTCAGATTCTGAAAATAGGCAGAAGTCTTTTTTCCTGGGTTTTTACGAGGTGCTGGGGTGCGTTCCAAGAACATTCCCATGGCAAAACGCGTCCATGAAAACGTAGCCAAGGCCACGTGGGAGCATTTTTCAGTTATAATTCGCATCCATGGAAAGCAAATTTGTCCACGGTGAGGGAAACACAACGTCGTGGGAACGTTCTTGGAACGCACCCCTGAATGCGCATTTGGGGTCCATTTATTGATTTTGGAGAAACAAAGGCAGGTTTGGTTCGCAGTCTTCCACCGAGGAAAACTTTTCGGGGCAAAATACCACTTTTGATGATCTTTAAAGGCATCGTACACGATGAAAACCATACTTGGGTTTTTGAGTTTTTAGTGTTGTTATATGCCTATAGTGACTGAAGGTTGCAAAATGCCCCCTCAAAATCGTCAACTTTTCGGGAAAAACCCATTTCAGGAAAGCTCAATACAAATTTGAACTTCCCGCCGAAACCAATTTGGGATAGTTGCGCGAAGAACACAAGGAACACTTTTACGATTCGTTCCTTGGCGCAGCGTTGGAAGCAATTCACCGAGGACGCCATTCAGACGAGCGATCTTTTTTTTTGAACGAAACTAAAAAGGGTTACTAACATGCTGCGTTCATTGCTGTCATCTGCTTTCGATCGATGCCAAGCGTGAAATCGAGTGGCGTGTGAATTCCGCCCTACGACGCGTCAACGCACGATCGCCGGCAGCGACAACGGAGTTTCGTTACTTGTAACAACGTATCGACCCCAAGGCCGGCCCTCAAAACCCAGGAAGCCCTTTTGAGGTAAGCGAATCTCCATTCAGAGGCGATTTTGAAACTCCAAACTTTCTGAGTGACATTATTATGACCCACTAGTCCGACTGAACGCAAAAGCTGGAATTCGGTTTTCATCGTGTACGATGCCTTTAAAACAAATTTGCCCCGAGGCTGTTCTGTGGAGGTTATTTGTGGTGCTCAACACGAATCTGTGGGCCGTTCATCGATTTTCGATAAATTCTGGTAGGCTACGATGGGTATACGGCACTCATGTGAAAATTCTCAGATCTAGCTGAGAACAGAACACGAACTTGAGGATCACTTATGACTAACAATAAGGTACATACATAGGCCATGTCAGCTAAATATCATAATATCTACCGTAAGCTGCAATAAGTCACGGAATATCGAGGAACGGGCTCCAGATTCGTGTTCAGGATCCCAAATAGCCTTTATAAAAAAGCTTTGAACCGAATTTGGAACATTTTCTCTTAGAGCCTTAAAAATTACCTGATGCCCACTCCCCCTCTACAAAGAAAATCTGCCTTAGCTGTTAGAAGTATCGTTGTGTAGGTGCAACTTATAATTCAAAACCTCGAAAAAATTAAAACCTGCAATTATAACAGTTGGTATAGCCTCTCTCGCTTATATGAGTGCGAGCGAAGCAAGCAGCGGAGTTGTCGGTCATAGCAAAATATAATAGTGATTAGGAGATTCCGACATGATAAGCCCGATTGGCCTTACCTCGACCGCCTCAAAAAAGTGTCGCGACAGTTCACGACATTTCAAACGTTCGTCGTTCGCGCCTTCTTCAATGGCCGCCCGTATGCGATACAGTACTATCAACGATCAAATTTGGGCCCGATTGGCACTCCCGCACCAATCTCCGACTGCTGCTCCGACCCCACACGTTCGTCTATTTTCCCCCCTTCAATCCGAGGACCCTTTTATTTAGAAAAATAAACATATATTTCAACTCCATTCTACCACATTGAGCTATCGTGTCAACATGGTGCATCGGCACAATAGGTCGATCGCCGCTCCAGCGCATGATTCTTCTGAATTCCACTAACTCACAAGTTTCCTAAAATTCACTTGTTTGCTATTAGTTCATTCACTATTACCATTGCCATGTAACGCTATTAAAGTGTCGTCATCCCTTGTACTATCAACCCTAGTTCTCGCTGTGGTGTGTTTGATCTGTCGGCCGGCTGGTGGCAGGGGCTGGTTGTTGGGTAAAACGCGCCTCCATGGGCAGCGAGAACTAGGTGATGGACGGTTTCGGTCAGTTCGTGTTGATCAATACATGGGCGTCGCTCGTGGGCTGAGGTCCGACGGCCGGGATGGCTCGGGGCCAGGGATGCAGCCGGGGTGGCCCGGAGTCGTAGACTCTCAGCAACGGGCACGCCAGTTGTAGCGAGACGCTAACTTGTTTGATGAAGACGTCTGATTGAAACCGGTAATATTACGGAAAGGGTTCGCGACACTCTCCTCTTCTATGTAAATAAAAATAACTTGAATAGTCCATTTCACAACTTTTTTCTCACTTCAGCTCTAGTCGTGTAAAGAAAAGAATGGTTACCTATGCATGCTTCGTTCTAATTGATTTTAGAAGCTTGGGTTGGACGTTTCACTTTGGGTTGGACAGTACCACCTCCTGTAGGAGTATCAATTCAAAATGGCTATCATACGCAGCTGTAACGCTCAAATCACTCGCTCTCTGAATACTCTCAAACACGCTATTGAAGAGTCAGATCCTCATTTGTTCCTTGATGACGACCATTCGCAGCATCTGCCACCTAACGAGCGTCTCGAATTAAATGTCGAAAAGAGGGCAGAGATCGCAGAATCGAAGGCCCACATTGAGAGACTCCTAGGTAACGCTAAGAATAAGTTCGATGTCGCACTCAACTTGGCCAAGAGCGCGCAGGTGCCAGATTCGCCTTCTCTAGAATCTGAGATCGATTCTCATTAGGAGAATACCCAGGGCGAAGATTTAGAAGAGAGAGCGGACGAAACTTTGTCAAAAATGGCTGCTCGTATTAGCGAGTTGGAAATTCTTGGAGAAAGCTTGGTCAGAGAAATCGCAGGGGCCGGCATAGGCAAGCAAAATACTGTGGAAAACCTCGCTTTTGTCGGTCACCAGGATTCGAATCCCCATCTCGATCAACCTTCTACACCTAATGCTATATCACATGTGCCTACTGATGCACATCGTGTTCCTCGTAATGGCATTCCAAGAACTCCTAGGTAGTTTAGAGTTACGGACTTGGCTATTAGGCCTCCTATTGAGGAAGTCACTAATGTTTTGCCTGCACAAATTTGAAAATTGGAAGTGGAGCCTTATTACGGAGACATCAGTCAATTCAATGAGTATTGGTGCATGTTTGATACCCTCATACACTCGTATCCCAATATTCCTATCACAGCTAAGTTCAGTTATCTAAAACTCGCCTTGAAAGGAAACGCCTCCCATGTTATTCAACGTATCCATAACACCAAGGATAACTACGAGCTTGCCATTGAGTTGCTACATAAGCGCTTTAACCGACCGCAATGCGCTAGGGTTTCGATATTCCAGCAGTTGAAGGACTTGCCAGCTGCATCCAATTCATGCATTTCGCAGCGCAATACCCTTTGTCATATACAGTCACTCCTAGCGCAGTTTTCCAGATATGAAAACAACAGTACTTCCACAGCGACGTTGCGTATTGTTCTAGATAAGTTCCCTGATCGCACTAAGCACGAAATTGCTAAAAAAGAGCACGCCTCGGGAGTTATTTGGGACTTGGAGCAACTTATCACAGGACTAGATGGGACGATTGAGGAGTTTGAAGCCATTGAGAGTTATAGCCAAACGCCTAAGACTGCAAGTCGACCGGAATATCCCGTCAATTCGGCCAATATGTCGCCTTCTCGAAGTCCAGTCAAGCATGATCAATCGATATGTTGCTTTTGTCGCTCACGCAATCATCCGTCATTTCGATGCACACGTAATGTTCCTATTCGTGATCGTAGACGAATAGTAAGACTATATAATCTCTGCTGGAAATGCTTCCAGGAAGGGCACTCCAGTAGTGTTTGTGTATTTCCATCATGTGAGAAATGCGGATTCGATCATAGCATACTCCTTTGTGAGAAAAGGAAAGGAGCTTAATACGCCTTCTAATCGACAAACTGCTGAAAGGGATCGCGATGATCAACGACGCGGCCGCTCGCCCACTCGCATGCATGATCGCAGAAATGTATCTCGAGGATCGTCGCATGGTAGTAATAGACCATATAGAAGTTCATCGCGTGAAAGTCAGTATCGCGACCAATATCGCTCACTAAGATCGCATTCGCCAGCTCCTAGAAGAAATATTTCGTTCTTACCTTCTCATAATTCATCTTCAGGCAGATCTTCAGGCAGAAATAATAGCTTTCAATCCGATTCTAGAAGACGTCGCGACAACGTCCCGACTTCTAATGTCGCAAATGCTATCGATGCTTCCGCAGATTCCGAAAGTGATAATGAGGAAGGTTTCGCTTGTTTTGCTGTTGACATTCATCAGAAAAACTTCGCTACATCGCATGATTCCTATTCAAACTCTAAATCTACGCCTCTATCTAAACTTATGCTGGTCAATGCTGAAGTCTACAACTTCAACAGCAAGTCATTCGAAGTCGTTCCCATACTCCTAGCTAGACTCGGATTCCCAACCGAGTTTCATTACGAAAACCGCTGCTGACCGGTTAGGGCGGTCTGTTGCCAACTGTGAAGACCTCACTATAATTACGTTAGGGGGTCATATAACAACGGAGCCGTCTGGTTTGGTCAACGCTAAATTTAGAGATCGCGATAGTGAAGAGTTTTCAATGCAACTATATATTAAGGACAATTTAACGCCTCCTCAGCACATTGCATCCATTGGGCTGGACGATATAGCTACGCTTATTTCCCTAGGAATTGATGACGATGTAGTTTACAGAAGATCTGAACGTTTAGCTCTAGAAATCCTAGTTGGTATGGACCAGTACTGGGGCATTCTATCCAATAAACCGTCGGTTATGCTGCCGTCAGGCTTGGTTCTCACCTACACTCGTTTTGGACCGATTATTTCCGGTAGGGAGACGCTTATAGTCAATCAATCAATACGCCTGTGCAGCGATGAGTCATCGCAACAGTTATCGCTTGATGGAAAACTCAACGATATGGCAAGTAGGCTTTGGACGTTGGAGGCTATTGGAATTACGGATGAAACAAACCCATCATTCGATATCGAGGAAAATGAGCGAATAGTAAAGGAGTTTTATGATACCGCTGTAGAAATCGACGGATATTTACATGTGCAGTTTCCTTGGAAGAAGCTGGACTCGTTCCTCGGACCTCCATTAGCTGACAACAAAATGTTAGCATACAAACGCCTTCAAAGTCTGTATAAGTCTCTCAAGGAAAAGCCTAACTTACTCGTCGCATACTCTAAAATTTTCGACGACCAACTTGTTTCGGGTATTATAGAGGAGATCAACGAAAAGGCTGTTAATGGACGGTGCTACTATTTGCCTCATCAAGCAGTTCTTAAGGATAGCGCAACGTCCCCCATCAGACCAGTCTTTGACGCTTCTTCGCATTGCAAAGGAATGCCGAGTCTGAATCATTGCCTGAATCAAGGTCCTACGATTTTGCCAAACCTTATAGGAATTCTGCTACGCATGAGGACGTTCAGCTTTTTACTGATTTCTGATGTTGAACGAGCCTTCCATCAGATTCGCCTACTTGAAAACCAGCGGGATGCTACTCGCTATATGTGGTTAAAGGATGTTACTAAACCGCCAACTCCGGAAAATTTACGATTTCTTCGCTTCACTAGAGTACCCTTTGGAATTAACGCATCTCCGTTCCTCTTGGCTATTTCGATCCTTTACTACCTCAATAAGTCGCCTAATTATCAGTTGCATTGTGATATTAAGAGGAACATTTATGTGGATAACATTCTCCTAGGAGCAGAAAACGCTGCTGACGCAATCGATCGGTACAAGATGTCAAAATCCCTATTCGCATCAATGAATATGAACTTGCGAGAATTTCTTAGCAACTCGAAGCAAGTCAACACTGCCATTCCAGCATGCGATCGCATGAAGAATACGGAGAAAGCAAAACTTTTAGGAATTAAATGGAATGCCGCTGACGACTCTATCGTTATAGAACTCAAGATCGCCTCAGTAAACGTATTCTCGAAAAGAAGTGCGCTTTGTGCTCTCGCTTCTACATTTGATCCTCTTGGACTAGTCGCGCCTTTTCTTGTTAAATTCAAAATATTTGTGCAAGACTTATGGCGCAAATCCTACGATTGGGACGATTCATTGTCAAAAGAGGACATGGCGAAATGGAGAGAACTTCTGAGTGGAATAACGGAAACTGCTTGTGCAATACCTCGAACTGTTTGCACTTCTGAAAATGGAGTTTCATACGAATTGCACGTATTTGGCGATGCGTCTTCGAACATTTATGCATCTTGCGCATACCTTGTTTGTCGTTCTCCTGTTCTATTCTCATCAAATCTCGTTATGGCTAAGAGTCGCTTGAATCCGAAAAAGAAGATGACAATTCCTCGCCTTGAACTCCTAGCAACCCTTATTTCTATTCGCCTAGCACAGTTTGTGACGTCACAACTGGATATTTCGCCTAGTAAAATTCACATTTTCTCCGATTCTCAAATTGCTCTCCATTGGAATCACTCCTCTAAGCCGCTAGAAGTTTTCGCCAAAAACAAAGTTTAACAAATCCGAGCTGTTCTGGACGAGCTACAGACCACAATAAGCATTCCTCCTAAGTTTCATTATGTATCATCATCTCAAAACCCAGCTGATTGCGCTACTCGTGGATTAAACACTAGAGATTCGAAAGATCACATATGGTGGCACGGTCCTAAGTTCCTTCAGCTATGTCAGATGGACTGGCCACACTCGAACATGGACTTCAAAGTTTCACCGGATGACGCCTTCGAATCCATTTCGGTGAGCAACGTTTCCAACTTGGTTGCTGATACCGAGCAGGGACACGTTTCTGTGCTTCCATTCAAAAGAACTAATCAATATCTGAAGTTGGTTCGCGCTACTGTGTTTGTTTTTAAATATCTTCACGCTCACATCTATTCTCGCCTAAGATCAGACCATTTGAAGAATCGATTAGCAGTTGATCTACCATTAATTACATCTTGTACCGTTGGAGTAGCGATCACAGTGGACGAATTTTCCGGAGCAGAGCATATGCTGCTGAGAGAACACTATCGAGAAAGCTCGAACACGCTTAATGCCTTGCCGCTGCACAAATTTAACGCTCAGTACTCGTCTAATGGTTTAATTGTATGCCCAAATCGGTTGGGAAATGCTGAGTATACTTCGCAGAGCAAAACTCCTATTTTGTTAGTTCCTGAGCATGTACTCACAAAAACCATTATTTCCCACTTCCATGAGAAAACTTATCATGCTGGACTGCGCGCAACAATTTCTGAGTTACGCAAAACCTATTACGTTCCAGAAATACGCTCGGTTACAGCAAAAACGCTCCGATCGTGCGTGATTTGCAAGCGATTTAACGCCAACGCCTATCGTTATCCAGAAATGCCAAAAATTCCCGGAGCGAGAGTCAATCGCTGTCGCCCTTTCCAGAAGGCAGGACTAGACTATCTGGGACCACTTCAGTGTCGAGACGAATCTGATAGTCTAGCAAAGGTTTGGGTTTGCCTCATCACATGCATGGCTACGAGAGCGGTCCACTTTGAAGTAGCCGCCAACTGCACTACGAAAGAATTTTTGTTGGCCCTAAGAAGGTTTATCGCACGCAGAGGAATTCCGGAAGCGATTCTATGCGATAACGCCACAACATTCAAGTCTGGCAACGAGTGCTTAGCCGAACTTCTCAACAATCAGATTGTCTCGCATTTTTACGTGAACAGAAAAATCGCCTGGTCTTTCATTACCCCCCTTTCTCATTGGAAAGGAGGGTTCTATGAACGCCTAGTGGGTCTATTCAAACAGGCCTTCGAAAAGTCTATAGGTCGGTCCATACTTTCGCTCCCACAGTTACAAACGATTGCTGTCGAAATTGAGGCCATGCTTAACTGCAGACCTATCACAGCAACTTTCTCGGACCAGAACGAAATAAACGCGCTGAGACCAATCGACTTCATATCGCCTGAGGTGGAGCTAGAGGTCCCCCCTGTGGAGATAGACAAATCGCATCAATTCTCACTCACCAAGGACCAACTATTCGATTGGTATCAAGAAACCACTTTAGTACTCGAGCGTTTCTGAAGGTTCTGGCAGGCCGATTACCTTTCAGAAATCTCTGATCGAAGTGGATTGCGTATGCGTCAAGGAAAATTCTCACATGCTACGCCAAAGGTCAACGAAGTAGCCATAATGGCTGACGAAACGCTACCACGAGGGCAATGGCCACTGGTAATAATAACGAGTGTCTCCCATGATGAGGATGGATCGATAAGGCAGGCCCTCGTACGCACGTCAAAGGGAAAACTACTCCAGCGATCAATAAATCACCTGTTCCCATTAGAAATTCAGACTTCGACCGACTTCAGCGTGGGACAGAAGCAAAAACCACAGAACAGAGTTCAACCGCATAGAAAATGTAAGAAAATGGTATCGCATAGCTGAAGTAAGAAAGTAACCAACCTATTACGCCTAATAGTTGGCACCTTCCTTTGTTTCTTCCAACTCCTTATGATTTCGTCGCTTTCACCATGTTTGCGAAACCTCCCTGCGATGACAAACATCCGCTATTTAAGGGCCGGTCGGCAAGCGCGCTCCATTGCCAATTTGATTACGGTTAAATCGTAAATTACTATTTTGGTAAATATCTCGCTATATTACGCACATTTCACCTCATTTCTAATCTGAATGGACTCGAATAGGAACATTAGACCCCTATAGTTATTTTGATGCTGTTTCATCCATTACAAACGCCTATTTATCCATCTATTCGTTTCGATTAACTTATTCACTATTTGCCACTCATTCCGTACTCGCTCACAGATTGACATAAACTTCAGCCAGTAGCAGTTCTTAGATAGGAATAGGAATGTGAAGTGGTCAGATTACACTGATATCGCCTTTTTAATATCTTCACACACTCGAAGAACCTACGAATTCGTAATTTTGCCCAACATCGTTCTCGCCACTATTGATTGAATTTCTGAAGCTTCGATGACGTCATATATTACCATTCGCACCAACTTCACGAATTTACCGCCATAGTCATCCACAGTTGGTGTTACTCGATGTTCTAGCAAATCTCGCCTATTTAATATGTAATTCCCGTGAAATTCGCTGAGTTCCACCCCCTGGTTTCAGGTAATTGATAAGGTTTGACCAACCTAACGTCATTATGGAACACATAGTCTCCTCATCGCCGAAGCGTGAAGTCGAAGAAGTAGGATCGCCGGAACACACGCCTTCAGCGGATATGGACAAACTGTTAGTTTGTTCCATTACTGATTCCTCTAATATGGAAATCGATTCTGTTTCAGTCACTCAACTTCCCCTTCCACAACTTCCAGGAGCAATCGAGGAGCCCCTTTTAAAAATGTTGTAGATTGTTTCAGCTTGTTCGAGGAGGATGGCAAGCAACAACCTGCGGGCCGTGTCCCTAATAAGCTGACCGTCCCTCTTCAGGGTTCGCGTTCACCTACCATCCTGGAACGGGTTCAGGCGCTATGCAGTGGACGCAGTCCAGAAGATGTCTCCCACACTAGTGATGACGCGTCGCAACAAAATACTCTTCCGGACAAGTACCGCCGTGCAGCTGAACTCGCGCAAAGCCTGAAACTTGCAGTTAATATCGAACACGTCTTCAGTTTGCCGCAGTTGGGGAGCCGTGATTTGGCACATGTTGATGCATTTCTGAAGAACGATCTCTACCTCATCTTCCGTGAGTTGGTGACGAAGGAAATCATCACTCCTACGCCTAGTCAGATCAGAGATGGTCTCAACAACGACTTCACCGTGTTCACGGTCACGCAAGCCTTGAAGGCTCTGAACAATCACTGCAAAGACCTCACTTCACTTCATATTGAGGTTTCCCAAACTCCTTGGAACGACGCTGAGACGATGCTAAGATGGATTCAAGACCCGACCACGCTGATTGCCAACATCAATTATCAGCGAAGCATAATTGATCGGAAAAACTTCAGCAGGCGCTAATTTCGCATGTCCAGGTCGCCAAAGCGCACACGCCTACCAGTCGACGTCGTCCATCCGACTCGGATGCAGACGGAAACAACAATCACTCCACTGCTCGTAAGTCTCGTCCATCCTCGTCGCGTAAGTCTCGTCCCTCGCCGTCTCGCTCACGTCACAGTTCGCGCCGCCGCTCTCCGTCGCGGCCCCCCCAGGCTGGATCACGATCCAGGGAAGCAGCTGTGTCGCCGAGCCCCCCACCTAACTACAAGGGCTGCATCTTCTGCGGCAGTAGGCTGCACTATACGGCTCTATGTAGGAAAACTCGCAAACTCTCTGTGCGGGCAAACTACCTTGCTAAAGGAGGTCGCTGCATCAAATGCCTTAGTCGCCACGAAGCTGGCGAGTGTAAACGACGAAGCTGGTGTTTGTACTGTCACTCATACTCCCACCATCAGGCGCTTTGCAGTGAAGGTGAAGTTATCGATAACGACATCAAGGATCCGCTAGAAGAGTATTATGTTGCCATAAGAGAACGCTCAGAAGATTCCTACGCCTCTTATCAAGCTCGAAAAAGGGCTCGACATGACGAGTACGATAACTGAATGAGTATGGGGTGATAGATTACTTACAAAGGTGTTCCTAATAGTTTCTGTTTGGTTCTTGTTGATTTTCGAAGTAACATGAACTTACTTCCAGTTTCTCGTTACGCCTTACAAGCACGCCTTCCATTCAAAGCGAAACTTGCTTTCAGAAAGAGCACAGAAGTTTCGAGGAGATCTGGCCGACTTTACTGCTACGCCTAGCCCAGTTTCATGGACGCAACTTCATCACGCCTAACAAATCGTCGGACACTACTCACGCCTAGAATCGTGGTGGGAGACCACGTCGCTTACTCGCAATTTCGCCTCAGTTTTGCTTCATGAGCTTCCTTTTGACGCCTTACCTTGATGAAAATCTCCCCTTTGAGGATAAGGCACCAAATCACAAGGTGCGCGAAAAGCACTGAGTAGGAAATTGCCACGTTTGCATCTGTGATGACCTGTTCGACTGAATCACATGATCCGATTTCTCGCTAAAGCATACCGCGGTTGTTCCTGCCAGCCTCCTCGAAGACATTTGAAAGATTTTGTGTATTGCTCGTATTTGTTGATTTATGTTGTTGTTTGATAATTCGGTTTTGTCTGAGCTGCCCCCTTAGGATTGCCTTCTTGTATTTTATTTTTGCTTAGCTAACAAAAACCTCCTCGGTTGAATGCCTCTCATCATCGTCAATGGTGCTTTCATGTCAGCATCTGCCAGTCGCCCGAGTGTCGCGACAGTTCACGACATTTCAAACGTTCGTCGTTCGCGCCTTCTCCAATGGCCGCCCGTTTGCGATACTGTACTATCAACGATCAAATTTGGGCCCGATTGGCACTTCCGCACCAATCTCCGACTGCTGCTCCGACCCCACACGTTCGTCTATTTTCCCCCCTTCAATCCGAGGACCCTTTTTTCTTAGAAAATAAACATATATTTCAACTCCATTCTATCACATTGAGCTATCGTGTCAACAAAGAGGGAGAGAGGCTAGATCCTTTTCGTTACCAACGGCTAATAAAATATTCTCTAATAAAGGATCGTAATTCAGATTTACTTTATTATGATTATTTTCTGTAGCAGCGTTTGGGCACAGCTGCATCGAGAAATCGCTGATGGCTAATCACGAAAAAGGATTCCGTTCTCATGGTTAGCGCTCATGTTTTGTAAAGACAGTGGGTGCGGTGAAAAAAAAATTGTTGAACAAACCATGTAAATCGGTTTGATCCGCAGACGGCTAAAAGACCACAAAGGTTACCAGGGAAGAAGCGAGCTGGAAATAGAGGTATTAGGATCCTAAGTTGCTAATTCTGCTCAAGTATTGGCGAACTTCCCGTATCGAAAAGTTATTGCATTATTGTTCACCTTTTCTCTATCACGTGTGCCTTGAATACGCGTAAGTAAAGTAAAAGGACACAATCACTACACAGTGTTCACGATGAAGAAGTTGCCCGTTTATCGGCTTCATCTAAGAAGGATAAGAACGGAAATGCGACGAAAAAAATCGGGATTTGGGTAGGAAACTCGTGGGCCAGCCGACCCATTGGGCCACCCCGCCCACGTCCTCTAACAGTTTTCCTGCTCAGTGTCGGAACAGTTGGTTTTCGTTTCACCAAAAGAACGGTAACCTAATTTTGAATACTCTTTATCCCGATACATTCTAATATTAAAGCCTGTGCATTAAACCCTCCTATTTTTGAAGTTTTCAGGGTGAACAAAATAGAAAATAGATTCTTCACCCAAGAATTTCAAAGCGCAGAAGAATTTCCGACGTATGGCTCGATGTTTTGTCCGCAGTGAGCAATGCACGCGAACAGGCATAATTAAATATTCAAGAGGATTTTTGAACAGTTTTTTCTCCAATTGTTGAAGTTTATGGGGATTTTTCCCTTTTATACTCTACTTTGCAAACTTGCCTTTTCAAAAACCTCGAAAACTAGAATACCGTGTTTTTCGTGAAGACTGCCTTTAAGGCAGTGGTCACGATGAAAAACTTTATCGAAAAAACTACAAAATCAGCTAAGATAAAAAACAGCCGAAAAACTATGAAGATAGCGCTTTGAAAAATGGGCTAGAATTAGAGTTCCTAGGGCCCAAAGAAGCCAGTTCGTGCACACGTGCACAGCGCCGACCAAAGAGATCGCAGTCTCATGCCGAGCAGTCAAAAATCATCGACATTCTTAGATATTCGTGGGGAAGTTCCCAAGAACGACAGCAGAACTTCCCTCGAAACAACTGGGGAACTTCCCCCGAATTGCGGGGAGGCGAAGGGGACGTCTCGACAGCAGAGTAATAGGGGAAGTTCCCACAGCAGAAGTTCTCTTGTTCTCCCGACTGCAGGTCTTCCCGAGACTTTCCGACTGCAGATTTTCCCATTGTTCAATGATCGATCAAAAAGCAGCTCGCTAGAACTCGCTGTTTTCGACAGTCTCCTGTTCCTGAAAAACTGCAATCGATCCAAAAATATTCACCTCTGACTACAGGCTATAGAGAAGCTTATTAGCTCCTCTGAAATCCAGACAGAGATGCCTTACGTAGTCCTTGAGTGGCAGATCTACCATCTCAACTTGCGAAGTACGAGACCACCTCGCGACTAGCCCGTCTGCATCACCGTATACGCTGCGGCTTTGTTTTCGCGCTCATCATGTTCGGGGGGAGGCCGTGGGGGGAACAACCGTGAAGCAAACTTCCCTTGTTCTCCCCCGAGTTGACTGTTTCGAACGCCTTATCGTTGTGTATAATTCGAGAGGAGAGAGGCGACCTCTCTCCCCTCGACCGAGTGATAACGACCAAATCAGGTCTATTGTCCTCGGGAACTTCCCCACAAAGTTCTGAGTTCAGAGGGAGAAATAAATGCAAATTTACCTAATAAAAACACTTGAACAATGAAAGCAACACTTCATTCAATGTTTTGACTAGATGTGTTCATAAATCCGAAGGCTCATTGATTGAAATTCAATGTCAAGCTAGCTAATGTTCTTGATCTTAGAGGTCATCGATGCCGGTGATGTGGGGTGGGCTCGTCCACCATCAAAAGACAAGAAAGTTCAGGGTTCCAATTTGGCCCAAAACAGTGTTTTTTCGCAATTTTTTCTCATAGGTCCTACTACTCGAAACCCGGAAAAGGGTTTAGAGAGAGAAAGACGACAAGCATATTCGAATGCGACCACTGCCTTCAAGGGGTTTCGCAGAGTGCCAACAAGGCGCGGCGCGGCCTGATGATGGACACTCAGAAGATCGCGGTAGACCTCCACCTCGACGAGGATAGCGAGGGCAGCACGTGTGGAAGAACTGCTGCTCGAGCAGCACGTGCTGCCTTCGTGCCGCTCTTAGCAGCACGTGCTGCCCTCGTCCTCCATTTGTCGCCTCAGCTGCTGCTCTTTTTTGTGGCAGTTGTAGTGTGGTAACATTGCTTGGAGTGGTCCATTTGGACAGCTACGAGCATATTTTCAATAAGCATGGAGAGCTCTTTGTTACAAACTTGCACATACAAACATCTGAATAGCTATATGTCAATTCACCTTTTCTCTTTTCTGCCCCAAACAAGGTGTATATAATTGAAGCAATCAAACTGTCCTGATCTCAGAAGATCGTGGGCTGTCATGGAGCACAACTAGTTCTCACTTCTACTAGAATAGCGAGAGCAGCACAAGGGGACGAGCTGCTGCTCGGGGAGCACGTGCTGCCCTCTTCCTCCATTCGTCGCCTCAGCTGCTGCTCTGTGTTGTGGCCAGCACAGTGTGGTAACACTGCTCGAAGTGGTGCCTTAGGTAACTACGACCATACTCATAATGGAGAGTTCTTTCCTTTTAAGAACATGAACATGCCCACCCCCTGAAGTTGTATAGAGTTAACACAACCAATCGATCGTCAGTCATATCACACGGAATACCTTGAAGGCAGTTTCGACGATTGAAACAGTTCGGATTATTAACGTAAATCGAAAGACCAGGGGCTCACTGCATCAATAATGCTGAAAAACGGCTAAGAACGAGCACGAAATAGCCCTGTACGGCCCTAAACTTCAAAGGCACTGTTCGCGATGAAAATCGCTATTCTGTTTTTTTTTTGCCTATCTTGAAACGGGTCCCATTCTGATTCCAATGATGCTTCTGGAATCGTACAAGACCTTCTGGGAATGGAGATATGGTCCCTCGAAAACTGAGCTAGGGAAAATGGTGGACGAGTTGTCCGAGGCTTGTAACTTCCATCTTTTGCAGCCAATGTATGCGAGCTGACCTGAGTAAAGAGAGAAGTTGAGAATGAAGAAAAGAACGGGGCTTTTGATCGGAAACCATCGCTCAACTCACGATTCCGATTGTTCCTTTGTTCACGTCGAGGGGGGGGGGGAAGGGGCCGGACTTGCCCACAGCGGCGGGGTTTGCCCACTTTTCTAAGCCGTTTTGCAGCTCCTGGGTAGCTTTTCTTCCCGTTCTGCTTCTGAGAGCCACGAGAAGCCTTTGTCATGAGAAATTCGAAGATGAAGTTTATCGCGAACAGTTCCTTTAATGTTTGCTCACGCCACGCCCACGTCCTCAACGGCTACCGATAAAAGTGTCTGACTGAAAACTCGACTATAAGAAGGCAACCGATTATCAAATGGGGTAAGTTTTGTTGAGCAGAGTGGATTGCTGCCTTCTGAATGTTTGTCGTTACCTTTAAGGCCGGGTTTTCAGTATTTACGGATAGGTACTGGTTGAAAGGAATGGGCGTGGCGTGAGAGGAACACTCAGGTGTAGGGCCGCACAGGTCTTCTTGTGCTCGTTCGTGGCCCATTGCGTGTTTTCAAATTTCCGAATCAGTGAGTGCATCTGAATGGTTCTTACACACCTTCCCCGCTGTACAGTTTTTCGACAGTCCTGTTATCAAGTCGACTGTACCAATATCTGTTGCTCGCAAAAACCATGGAGGGGGTTGAAGTCAAACGATTCCTACCCGTGGATCTGTAGCAAAAGTTTGTCAATTTAATGCGAGTTTATCTTCGAGTTAAAGACCAGGCGCCGCCCGCTCGCCGACGACCAAGACACGCTGCCATCCAATCGCCAAATCGCTACGACCTGACTCTACTAACTGCCAACTGCTCGATGCCATTTTTCAACACATCCAGTTCATCTCCAACTGGTCGCCCTTCTATGACTCTATCGCTGACTAAACTTGCGGTGGCGGCCAACCAATTGCGCGGAGAGCTCACTTTTGTCAGCGCGCGACCTCTTCAAACGTGGTACTTTTATACAAGATTCGCATTTTCGTTGCATCGAGTCTTCGAAAAAAAAACTTTTGGTTTTTTACTGATTATAAATCAAATGCAGTTTCACTCTGAAGAGAACAACATTGAGATTTTCCATTGGTGACAAGTGCGGAGGATTCGTAGTGATGACACAGGAAAGAGACAAAGCACTAAGCCGACAATCACTTTCTGATCCAGAAACTTACATAGTTTCTTCCATGACCGAATACAACAGCGAGTTAAAGAGAATGAACCTTGCTGTTAAACGCATCTTGAATCAGAAGTTAGACAAAAACATCATAACAAGACTCATTCCTGCGCACGCAATGATCCCCACCTATTATCAGCTGGTAAAAACACATAAGCTCCCAGTTGTGGAAGGAGGACCGCCAACCAACGACGTAATCAAAACTCGACCTATCGTGTCATCTTGCGGTCGACCTACGGACGGAATCAGCTGGCTCTTGCATCAAATACTGTCTCCCCTGTTACGATTTGTCCCTTCTCAACTTGTAAATACGGACCACTTCCTCGAGAAGCTCAGGAGTAGCGACTTAACGGAACCGTATACAGAGTACCAGAGTTTTGACGTCACTGCTCTGTATACTAACGTGGACACACATGCAGCGGTAGCGTCTTGTATGGACTCTTTACGTCAACATCTGCAAGAGATCCATCTCTTTGGCTTCCATTTGGAAGATATTGAAGACTTGCTCACTGCCGTTGTCGACTTTAACTTGTTCCGTTTCCAGAACGTAGTCTACAGGCAGCGACGTGGCCTCGCCATGGGAAATAGGCTAGCCCCACTTCTCGCAATACTGTTTATGGACAACCTCGAAAGAAATATCCTGACTTCAAATGTGGTTTTCTATGGTCGCTTCACTGACGACATATTGATAGTGGCCAATTTGGAAAGAACGCTGGATCAAGTTCTGTTTGATCTGAACACATAACACGACTCCATCCAACTTACGGCGGAGAGGCCTGGGCGTAAGGGATACCATCCGTTTTTAAAAACTGAAGTTAGGAAAACTAATCAACAGGTGCACAGTGTATGTTACGCGAAGCCTGCGTTAAAGAATATCATACTACAATCACGCAGCTGTCCCCAACATTTATGAAGAGCAATGTACTACGGAATTTCGTACAGTCGGCGAGAAAGCTCACATCTGATAATGAAGATTCGATGGAAAGGCAGATTAGGAAAATCCTATACGAGAATGATTGTATGGATACCATTCGCCACACATGGCGACCATATCGCCATTCTTTATCGAATACCACTCTGGTCCTCCCGTACGTTAGTGATACGTTCGCTAAAGATGAGAATACTGCTGTGCGAAATTCGTCTCTCCCACTCCGCTTAGTGTTTCGCCCTCCTTCCACACTCCGTCAGCTCTTAACTTCATCTAGACCTTATGAAGATCGGTGTGTTAGAAACGCTTGCAACTATTGCACAGGAAGTGAAGAAATTTGCCACCTACGCGATGTGGTGTACAGAGTGGAATGTGGGACCTGCGGAGAGTTTTACATAGGAGAGACCGGAAGACCCCTTCGAGTTCGACTAGATGAACATATGAGGGCATTACGTTCACCGAGCTCATATCCTAGCAGTGCTTTCTCCAGACATCGAACACACCGCCACTTGAACGATGCAGTTCCACGAATGATCGCCACCATTCTGCACAAAAACATCTCGGATACAGTGGAGAGAAAAATAAGAGAGGCGATCGAGATCAAGAGATGGGCACCACCCATGAATAACCGAGAGGAAATGAGGGAGGCGTTGAGACTACTCACCACGCATCGGGATTAGGCACTGATAATCAACTTCGGACCACTCTCAAAATAATGGTCTCTCAGCCAGTTAGTTGCCGTCTGCCTCGGGTTAGAACCGGTCCACTAACACCAGCACCGTTTCGGGAAGAAACAACATCCAACCCGGTCAGGCTAATATTCCGTTGTTTAAACCTCATTATCAGTTTCCGAGAACCTCATGGTTGTGCCCTGTGTTGTTTACTGTAATGATTTACAGCCTGAGGAAGGGTCTAAGACCCGAAACGTCGCAATAAAGGAGGTTAACAACATCAATCTCTTCAGTGGAGCTTCAATTATTTATTTGTTTCTGAAGAGAATGTCAATTTAAAATAGCACCCTCGAGAAAAGTACTTCTTTGAGAGCAATTTGAACGGTTCAGCTCGGCTAAAAACTGGTGAATTATACTGGAAAAAGGGATGATTCCTCATTCTCATCTCGGTGATTGTGTGAAACTGGCCGAAAATTTGAGAGGTGTTCGACTCTTCTAAAATAGTTTATTTAGCGTGTTCTTCCAGATTTGCAATATTTTGTCTTTTTTTTAAATCTGGAAGGTGTAAGTCGGAAATTGTGAAAACTCACCTTCTCACTCTGGAATGCGTTTCCATGAACTCGAACTTTACTCGAATTTTCCATAGAAAAACCAATTGTTTTGGTTTTGGACGAAGACTTGTATTTTTCAAATGCTGAGCGGCGATGGTTTGCCAAATATTAGGCAAAATGGGGAATATTTACCTTTTCTTCACGAAAGACACAATGCTCACAGAATTCATAGCCGACAGTTCTCAAAAATTTCAACAAGTTCTAAAATTGTTGTTTCTTGGAAGAAAAGAAATCACCATTTGCAGAAAGATCAATAAATGGTGAATACTCTGATATTTGAATTCCGTTCAACCCTGGACATTTCCCTAAATAGTATGGATTTCAGCGACGAATAATCTGAGGAGAACTTCATTCTTGGAATACGTGGATATATCTTTCTGTACGAAGTTCCTCTTTTGAAACGAGAAAAACAGATTATCACGCCTAATTCACATCTCTACAGTCACCAAACCCAGTGAAAATCAATTCTTGTTCAAGATATAGAGAAATTCTGTGTCAAGAAATGTTTTTGCAGACTCATATTCACTACTGACCGAGGCCTGTGTTGAACGGCCCTCGCGAATTCGTGCCAGATACGAGGCGGCCTAGGGTGGGCATGAGACAGCCCGTAGTGCCAGCATCATTTCCCTCAACGGTGGGTGAGATCAATGAATTTAATCAAGGATAAATCAGCGGATGTAGGTATGAATGAGCCTCAATGCGTCTCTATTTTTGATAGGTCGACCCGGCGCTGCTGCTGAGCTCGACATATCCCCTGCGGGAGAAGGGTTATAAGAAAGAAAGGAAAGATCATAAACGAGGAGCAGCGATTCGGGCACTGATGAGCAGCGATTGGGGCAAGAATAGCGGCAGTTGGGGCCTCAATGAGGAGCAGCAGTTGGGGCCACATTGAGGAGCAGCAGTTGGGCGACTTTAGCAGCACGTGGGGTCACTATACGAGCAGCAGTTGGGGCAGTGAGCGGAGCAAGGGGACACAACGTACTGCCCTGGGCAGCAGTTGGGGGAGCAAAAAGGGCTTACACCTCGACGAGTAACTGCGTTAGTAATTCCATCGTGCTGCCGTACTAAGCCGCGAGTATCTGAGGACCCGTATTGGTAGATCGCGGCGTTCTATCAATACGGCTCTCCATCATTAGGCCGCGCCCTGTTGGCACTTTGCTCAACCCCTTCAACTTGGGTTCGTGAGTGTTCGCTAAAGTTTCTCGAAATCACAAAAAAACTGTTCGATCTCTCGGATCATTATAATGGCAGCTAGCTAGGGTGATGTGTGGAGAAACGGAAATCGGAGGAGAGAATGGAACTTTCCCAATTTCGAGACAACATAACGAAAAAGGAGCATCCAATTGTACATTTTCTTGCAGCTGTTATTTTGTTCCCAAATAAGGTTTAGTTACAGCTTTTCATTCATTGCTAAGTAACAAACAGCAAATCGCTAACACACTAGTAATATGAGGTTAAGTCGCCTATATTTCTGCATACGGCGAGAAAAACAAAATGTTCAAAAGTGTGCATTTCCGAGAAAACGAAGCTAAAAAAGGAGTTGTGTTAAGAGCTCTCAAAAAGTTATATGGGGACTTTTTGCACCACAATTCTTCGTCTATCCACTGCAGGCATACGGTATTTTCTCTATTAGTAGTGCCTTTCAAAATAGAATAGGGAATAAGAATTTTGATTCTAAAGCAGTGTTACGGCTTAGAGACTACGACAACATTAACGAGTAAAAGCGATGACTCAATCGGAGTACAATAGCCCACTTTTGATGGTCGTTGATTGTGAAATTCATAGATCTTTGACAAAAATTTCCACTATGAGAATTCCAAAAAACGGGGCTTAATAATAGAGGTACACCCCTTATTCCAAGTATACCCCTATTAGAAGTTCATCTAAAAAAAGAGGCCTTCAAAATAGAAGAAACAATAAGGTATTCCTGATCTTCTGCCAAGAGATCTTCCACCCGTTGTCTCATATGTTAGCCTTAGATTAAAACTGCATTAAAAAACTGCCCGGAAATTCAAAAACTGCTCAGAACTAAATTTTTATCTCAAAACAGGGCTGGCTAATTCTAAGCTGGGTTTTTCGTCTTCCCTAGTGTACATCTCAAGAGTAAGCCACTTGAATTACTTGACTTAAAGGCACAGTCCAACCTCAGAATCGAAATTTTGTTTTCCTGATTATCTTGAAAAAAATTTTACTCTGATCACGAAAGTGTCTCCTCAGGCCGGGGTAGTACCAGAAATTTACCAGAGTTTTCCGATCAATCACTGGTAATTGGGAAATTACTGCCCGATTACAGAAACTTTGCTTGAAAATTCACCTTGATCTCTAGTGTTGACAAATTCTGCCAGATTACCAGAGAGTTACCACAATATTCCCTCTAAAAACTCTCGGACTTCTCCCGTAATCTGTCAGAAAAATTGCGAATTCTGTTGGACCAGAAAATTCGGCCCTAGCTTTCGAATTGGGAGTTTGGGGTCCGTAAGGATGGCAGTTCAAAAGGTAGACTGTATCGAGGTTTATAAGAAAGTGCAAAACGCGAAAATAACCATAGGAGATCCTGAAGCAAAGGGGCGAGAAAGTGTCTCAGTGATTAGTGCCCCTCGTTGTGAGGCGGTCTCACGCACAAGCAAGTACGCTTCCTCCTCTTCCATACTTAAGCACTATTCGTACTCCTCAATACAGGCCCGTCATGCGCGGGCGCGGCTTTGGAGTATGAATGGCCTGACGCTACGCCCACGAGGCACGTGCGTGAGAACCGTTCCGCAATGGTGGTGACGGCAGCAACGAATTCTTCATCTTTTTTCATTAACCCATCATCAATTTCATTCTTTTTCATAATAATTAATTCCAGTGCTATCCTCTGCTACCATTATGGGGTAAACGCGTGTAGATTTTGCTTGTTCGGAAAAGTTAGGGCCCACTTCGAACCGCTCCCCCACAGTGTCGTCGCTGGAGTATTATTAGTCTCCACAAGCGCGTGACGCGCGTAAGAAGTTTCGTACGCCAACGTCACGCCCGCGTGCGACGGGCTGGCGTTAAAAAGTACGACTAGCGCCTCATGAGCACGCGAGCACGACCAAGTTCACCGGCACACACACATGCGCGCACACACATGTAAACCTGCGCGCACCTGCGCTTTCACGTGTTCTCGAATATACGCACGCAAACCCGTGTCTACACACAAAAACACATGCGGATACAAGCATACGCGTGCACACACGAGCGCTCATTTGGCTACGCTCACAAAAGTGGGCGTGGTTGCGTTTCCATGAGCAAATTTGCTTCTCTCAGGTCACACTCAAACGTTCCTTGGGAGCGCGTCCCACGAGGCGAGGAGCACGTTGTTTCTTTGTGCTGCTGACCGCTACACTGGTAAAGATGGAATTCCTCAGTGCTCACTTCAGACCTCACGGTTCTGCAAAGTTTGGTAGAGCCCAATCCAAGTCCAAGTTAAACTCAGTTTAATGTGAATCTAGTAGCGTTTCCCATTCATAATGCGCATGGTAGTGCTAAGAAATTCCAAACACATGAAAAATTCGTAGCATGCTTTGCATCAGTGCGGGACAACAGTTTTCAATTCATGCGAAGGAAAGCATATTGAGGCTATAGAGAAATCACATTTCGAATATCCAGAGGAAAGCATACCTCGCACCAGGGGCCGGATTCATCAACGCGGCAGTGCTGGTAGCCCTATCCAGTGGTAGCTCTACCCACGGTAGATTGCTACCCTAACCATCACATTGTGATTTACGAGCGCAATGCTACCGCGGGCAGCTCTACCAAGTAGTTACGCCTAAAAGCGTTATGTGTGTGGCGACACCGCCGTGTTTTACAAACGACGGCTACTGCACATCGCTCGTAATCGCATTCCAAAAGCTTAAACTTTTGGGAACTCACAAAACCTAAAGCATAAAAAAGCAAAAAACTATGAATAAAGTAAATCTATGTTCGAATCACATGAAGAATTCAGCGGTATGGGAAACGCGGCTATGGTTTTTGGGTTTTTTTTTGGTAGATTTCATGGATATGTTCTTTAATCTGTAACATATGTAGTTTGAATATTGAGAATGAGTATGATGTGTATATTAATCGGGAAATTTTTCTGGGATGCTCAAATGATTTCGCGTCTCATATGTAGCTGGATTGCGGCGTCCCATAAAAGTACTTAAAGGCACTGTTCGCGATAAACCTCATCCTGAAATTTTTCATGAAAAACGCTTCTCGTGGATCTCAGAAGCAGAACAGCGTTGAAAAAACGGGACAAAAAGCTACCCAGGAGCCGCAAAACGGCTTAGAAAAGTGGGAAAACCCCGCCATTGTGGGCAAGTCCCGCCTCTTCCCGCCCCTCGACGTGTATAAAGGAACAATCGATATCGTGAGTTGAGCGATGGTTTCCGATCAAAAGCCCCGTTCTTCCCTTCATTCTCAACTTCTCTCTTTACTCAGGTCAGCTCGCTAACATTGGCTGCAAAAGACGGAAGTTACAAGCCTCGGACAACTCGTCCACCATTTTCCCTAGCTCAATTTTTCAGGTACCATAACTCCATTCCCAGAAGGTCTTGTACGATTCCAGAAGCATCGTTGGAATCAGAATGGGACCGGTTTCAAGATAGGCAGGAAAACAGAAAAGCGATTTTTATCGCGAACAGTGCCTTTAAAGCCACAGTTCAACCTCAGAATCGAATTTTTGTTTTCCTGCTTATCTTGGAGAAAGTTCTACGCTGATCACAAATGTGTCTCCAGAATCGCTCAGAAACCACTACAAACGAAGTTATGGCCCCTCGAAAACTCTGAATTTGAGCGGCGAGAAGATCGCGGACGAGTTGTCTCGGGTCTGTTTTTTCTCGTTATTCGCAGCCATAGTTTCGAAGCAGGTCACAAAATAAAGCCACACAGAAACAAGTGGAAGAACATAGACTTTGTTCAAAACCGGTCGCGCTTCTCTTCCCTATCGACACCAGAAGCTCGTCGGTGGGCGTTACCCATTTTTTCTTCCGTGGGGGCGGAGTCGACTTTTTCCTTGCCTTTTCTCGCTTATTTGAGCGAATTGAGATTTCGCGCTTGGCAGAGTTGCTATTCACGACGACCGGAGTATAATATCAAAAATTACCCCTGAGCTTGGACTGTGCCTTTAAGGCGATATTTTTACGTAGAAAATGTCAATAACTAGAAACAAAAGAAACAAAAAATCGGCCTTAACAGAAAAGCTTGTGCCCAAATGTGTAATCATTGATTAGTACTTATGTAGTACTTATGCGAACGCTTTGTACCTTCTAATCACCTAGTTTGCGCATAGTGTTTAGGTTAGAAAAAACAGGGATGGATAACGGCTGTTCGTTATCGATGGTGTTTTCAATCTGTATTTTTTCCTAACCTCATCATCATCAATCCTTCGCCGCCCTCGTCGTTTGGGTAAATTAAAAGTGTTTTGCCTGAAAATTAGAAGCTCTGAGAACCCAATTCTCGCACAAAAGGGAAATCATAGATACATATCAGTTTCGTGCAAATATAATTGAGGTTTTTACTTAATCATACTTTTCCGCTGAAACGAGCTCTTTTTGCAAAATTTTAAAATGGCATTCAAAAGCGCATTTCTTCATCTATCTTACCCTACCGGTAAAAGAAAAGCAAAATAAATTTTGCGGATCAAGGGATTCCTTGTAGTTTTTAACTGAGTTCGGTGTATCAAAGTCATTGCGTGAAAGAGAAATTGAAGGCAGCAAGAATATTTATTACTTAGAACACACACCACATTTTAATTCAGAAAAGATGGAGTTATAGGAGAAAACACATTTTTTGTGGATTTTGAAGCTTCTCTATCTGAGATGTATTAGATAGAGAAGCATCAAAATCCATAAAAAAATCAACCGGTCAAAAAAATATTTATCAGAACCCACAATTATTTTTGCTCCAATCAAATAATTCAAAAATAATCAAGCCTTGAACGATAAATAGTATCTATTGAGAAGAGGGTGGCGGAAATTGAAGATGAAAACGCAACATCTTGACCAAATAAATATAAAAATTGCCTAAAATCCGTTATACAAGGGGCTTAAAAACAGCTGTTCAAAGGAAGAGCGCGCAAGTTCAGCACCAGAGCGCGAAATTTCGCTGGGTAGGACGCCGCTGGTAGGACCCTACCCGAGATTTGAGCAGGGTAGGCTTGGTAGGCTGCTACCGTGGGTAGAAAGTTTTGTGAATCGCGTCATTCGCGCGACTTTCGGTAGGAAGCTACCCTTACCCAGCCTACCACCGCTAAATTTCGTTGATGAATCCGGCCCCAGGAAACTTTTTATTAGGAAAGGTGGGATAGTGCGTAGCCGTATCCCAACATTTAAGGCAAGAAATCGTCTATTTGGGCTTCCTTCGCTACAGTCAAGAAGGAAGGTCTTTGATGTTTCAATGGCTCACAAACTTTTGAAGCTCAGAGTGAAAATCCCCTTCACACAATTTTTCCAACTGACGCGGTCGAGGACAAGAGGACCTCGTTATAAAATACGAATTCCAAGGCCAAAATCTAACTACACCGCTCACTCCTTTAGCACCAGGGCCGCCTTATCATACAATGCGCTCATGAGTAAAAATACGAACACCATGGAGTTCTCAAGCTTTAAGCGTTTTGCTAAATCAAAGCTGCTTAATAGTGGAAGGACTTGATGGAGCTAATTTTAAGAGAAAGCCTTTTTCCTATTGACTCCTTAGAACTTGTTTATTGTGTATCTCAAGTAATTATATTGCTGTTATATAAGATTGTCTTAAACGTCGTAATAAATCAAATCAAATCAAATCAGTACGGAGAGTCGTCGAGTGCACACATATTTCGCATCTCATCTCTATCACAGCTCCTTAATGCTTAAAACCTCATATGGAAGATGATTTTCAATTGCACCATCAGGTTGTGATCTGCTAGGCATGAATCATTCTTGGTCGAAGCAAAATCAACGTCCCCAGCCAGCTGACACATCGACGACATTTTTTCAGGTGAAACTATATGCTCCCGACAAAAATTGCTTCTCCCATTGTAATCTCCAATTTCTCATGTAATTAGGCTTTTTTAATTTTTGATGTTTTCTTTGTTTAATTTAACGAAAGTTTTTCTTTTCCATGACCTTTCCAACTAGATAAGATCATAACAAAGTATCAGAAGGCTTGAGTGCATGCAGAGTCTTGCCTTATTTCGAATTTGAAGTAGTTTTTTAATTGCTTTCAACGAGTCCTATATATTAGTGTTGCAAAATAATAAATTCAACTCCACAAATTTATCGCGATTATTTCTTACATTTCTATATTTCCTCCTCAAAATCCCTCATTAAAACTGATTAGACGATCGTTACAGCAGAAATTGATCATATCTCACCTGTACTCGATGGGATTTCCAGAAGGAAATACACATTTTTCGAAGAAAGTCGAAAAGACTTAGTAAGCATGCATTGCCCTCTACTCATTGACAAGGAAGGCACTGTTAGCCAAACTGGCCATACCGATCGAAATGTACTTTTCTAGAATCATTTTTCGACTTAGAGTTCGAATATGCCCTTCGCAGCTGTCAAGAGTTACACTGAAAAAAGTTATAGACGTTTTTTTCTCTGGTTTTCGTACATATTGTCCCTCCAAAAAAAAACATTAATTCTACGAAAAACCTGAAACGGACCCTATAATAGTGTTCAGCACCCGAAACAACCCCTTTAGACAAAGTTTGGGTGAAAGCACATTTTCCGAGCCTTCTGTTGACTTATATCGTTTTGGACTTACCCGGATTTTTGATTCAGAGTTCAATTATATCAATTACGGTGTACAGGAAGCTTTGAAGAAAAATATTCCAGATTTGACTTAAAATTTGCCCTGGAGGTCATTTGGAGTGCTCAACACGAATGTCAGTTTATCATCTGAATCTGCGGAAACGAGTTTTATAATCGTTGATATCGCTATGGCATCTGTGCGAAACTGTGTTGTATTCCGCCCCAATCTAGTTATTTCAAGAGGATAAGAGCTTGAAGGGATCTTACGCGCAGAAAGCCATAAATTATTTTCCTACGTTTTTGTGAAGCTTGGCTTCTCTAGTGAATGGTGATGCCGGAAGGACCCTTGAAAACCCTTTATTCCTAAGGGAAAACATTCCTAAGCAAAACGTGAAAGTGAATTTGAGTTCTACGTCAAAATCCTTTTCGAAGTTTTTCGACACTCAGAGACCTTGTCACCGTCATTTTTGAAGTTTTCCTGTTTGTGAAGTTTGTGCTACAGTTGTTTTTTTGTTGTTTGACGGTCGCATCAACATTCCGTGAAAAAAAAGGCTAGATGATCGACCCAGATGTGCTGGACGACCGACCTCACAGCTGTTTTCAGATGACCTTAGCTTTTACAGGGCGCATTTTCAAAGCTTCTGGTTTCGTGGGTGTATTGAGACGACACGAGTCTTGAATGCAGTTCTGAAAAAGCTGATGGCGGTCGATGATGCAGTGAAGGACAACTCCAAAACTGCAGGACTCACGAACAGCGACTACTCGAAGTGGGAGGGCGTTCAGCGAGAGTTACAACAACTACGCGAAGCAATTCCGATGTACGACATTCACAGGGTCGTGTTCGACGTCAACAACCTTCTGCAAAACCGCTTTGATACACTCGAAAAAGGACTATTTTCGCGTATGGCGGAGCAACTTCCTCGCGTGGCGGAACTCAGTCCCCGAAGGAGTTATGAGGAGCGACTCACTAGCCAAATCCAGGCCGCACAGGAAGAACTCAAAAAAAATCTCGGAACAAACGGAAAAAATCAAAGAGATCCTCAATGGGACCAATGAAGTCGGTGAGGAATCGGAGGAGCATCGACGATTGAGAGACAAAAGACGCAGCTGAACGCCAGGGAAGTCCAGGTCGAGCGAGAGCTAGCGTCACTTCGGGCACGACTGCCACGAGTCACGCAAGGAAGCTCTGCGCAGCACAGCACAGAGTCACCGAATCGTACACGGGCCGACAGGGACCGCCACGAGAAGAGCAGACAGTCAAGGACCATAGCGAGAGGCGAGGACGAGCGCCACGAGGAGGGCAGACAGTCAAGGACCGCTGCGAGGGACAAGAGCGATCGCCACGAAGAGAGCGGACAAAGGGATGCTCAGCGAGAGCGTCATCGTGAGCGTAGTCGCCATCGCGCAACCTCGTCACCCAGTGGTGATCTCTGAGTTGCCTTGCTGGAATCTCACATTTGAAGCCTGATGTGTACTTGTTTGCCTTGATTGTAATCTCATCTTTTAGCCGGCGGGAGTATAGAGACGATACTCTATTTTCGCATATTTTATTGTATTTTCATACACATTCCTGTAGTCGGGTACTAGTGATAGTTGCCTTTCGCTATCAGGAAGCTGATCTATCGTAACATAGCATTAGTTGCGCCCTATCATGAAGCTGATCTATCATAACATAGCATTAGCCACTCTTTATCATGTTGCTCATCTTGAGCATAGAGCATTCCATAGCTCGAGTCCGCCCACTTCTTCGGCATATAAGGGCCCGAGCTACAACAGTTCATGTCGTTTTGATTTATTTATTGTTATCATACTTAAACGTTATTAAAGTTCATATACCCAAGTTTAAGGTACCGTGCAAAAGACCCGCGTGGCAAGGAGACAGTATATGGTGCATCGGACCGTGGACGAGCCGGGGAACGACAACTAGCTCGGACGATTGAGTAGAAATCTAAGTGTTTTAACAGCTTTGTCCTGTTTGCATGAGAAGTGAACGTCGTTGCACGAAATTTGCTTCATCTTCCACGAGTAGTATGGCACTGCACTGTCAATTCGACAAGGACTCCTCACGAAGGCGGTGGACAAGCTGTCAGCATTCCTAACGGAGCAAGAGGATCGGTCAACGATGACGCTGGAACCCCCACACGAGTATAGAGAACAAAGGACCTACGCAAGGACACTTTAAAGGAGAATTCGAACGGCAAAGGCGACTTTAGGAGCGGAAATGGCCAACGTCAACAGAGCGATGGAACAGTTCATAGACACCGCCGGCAATCTCGAGGACGACACACCGTCGAGAGAAGAAATATTCTCGAAAGTCAACACCAACGTGGATACAGCCGCTGGACATCTGGACAACGCGCGGACGTTCTCGACGAAGGTAATTCGACTTCTGGAGGAACTCGACGACATCTAGATGGGCAACACAGACGATGGTGCAAGACAACCAGCTGGATCGCCTCCCATGAAATTAGCACCGATTCCGATTCCCAAGTTCAGCGGACGTGTCTTTGATTAAGATACTTTCTAGGGAGCGTTCGAGCATTCTGTACACTCTCGAGACATCGACGATCTGTACGAGATGAACTATTTGCTCGATGCGGATCAAGGCGAGGCCAGAGAAACCGTCAAGCAAGTCTCCCGTGCAACGTATCCACTCGTCGTGGCTCATCTACAAAAGAAATACGGTGATCCCCAAGCATTGGTCGAACAGCTGCTGCGGAGTTTACAGGGTTTACGAGCACAGACTGAGCGCCTCGAGGACCAGCAAAAGCTTGCCGAGCAGCTTACGTCGATCGTGTCGCAATTCAAGCTAAAGGGAGAAGCTGTGGACAACGCTTTCTTGAAGAAGCAACTTCTGGGGAAGTTCACCGAGAAGGTACAGCGACATGTCCTTCGGCAAAAGGAACAACGTTCACCAGGCGACAGCTGGGACACGAACACGTTGCTGACATTGGCGAAGGACTACATCGCGACAGAACTGAAAATCGTCAGCCGAATTGACAAGAAACGGAATCAACAGTCGTCACAAAACGCCACAAAGGACAGGAAGGATGCGCGTAGGGACCGGCAGACCAAATTTTCCGCCGACCGTCGATTTGCTTGTTTTTACTGTGGGAAAACAGAGCATACGCCCAAGGATTTCGACGATGTTTGTACGCGTGAAGATAGATTAGCGCTCATACGGAGAAGAAAGTTGTGCCACAACTGTGGATCCAAGGACCAAGTTGTCAGCCAATGCAAACGAGGGGCTTGCAGACTATGAAAGATGCATGGACATCACACATCGGTTTGCCCACAACTTTTCTTACCGCAGAAACCATCTACTGCCCACGACAACAGGAAGCCTCAAACGCAGAGCAAATGTTTGCCGAGGCAAGCGCCTCAGAAAACTTCGACATCGTCCGAGGTGAACTCAGCGATGTCCGGACATGAGGAAACACAGGAACAAGTTCCGAATACGGCTGTCTACCTTAACCTCGAACAAGGAAACGTGCATATCCTGGCAGGACAAGCACGAGTTCTGAACCCAAGAACGCAAAGCCTTGGAGCCAGTCTACGTGATGCTCGACACGGGAGCGGATCGTTCGTTCATCAGCAACGAGTTAGCCGAGCGACTGCAGCTAAAGGTCCATGGCACCAAGCGGCTTACCATCACCACGTTCGGCTCCCGGAAGCCAATGGTGAAGGACTGCAGAGTTATAGTCTACAGCAATGGAAGTAGGACCTGGTGAGGTTGCGGACTCGTCCTAACATACGGTAGTTTGTTAGTGGTATCACTCGTTTTTCCGAAACAGCTGTGATAGATCGGTGAGTTTGTGTTTTCACCGATACGACTACATCTGTGGGAGCAATGAAAACAGGTGAAAATATGAGAATGGAATCACAAACTCACCGGTCAATCTCAGTTATCTCAAAAAATGCGTGATAACACAATCAGACTACAGTATATTAGGAAGAGTCCGCAACCTCACCACGTCCTACTTCCATTGCTGTAGACTATACCGTGTTGCAGATGTGGGACGCGAACGGGGCACCTCACAAATTCACGGTGACTAGGATCGACAAGCTTACGGAATCGCATTGGCGGAACAGCCTCTGCACCGAGGATAAGCGCTTCCTATAAGACAACGATCTTCAGCTCTCATTCACGCCGATTATAGACACAATCCACCCACGACATATCGACACCCGACGAAGGCACGCAGTCATGGTAAGACTTCTGCACATTCGAATCGTCGGGAGTTGAGGAATTCGTGGGACCAAGCGCCGAGGAGCGGCGATTGACGGATGCAGCTGTTTGGAAGGCGTTCGAACAAACAGTGGAGAAAAAGGCGGACGGCTACTACGTGCGATTCCCGTGGAAAAAAGAGGCCGCGCAACTTCCAGAAAACAAAAGCCTCGCCGTGCGCCGTCTACAGACAACGATGTCAACGATGGTGAACAACCCGGCGATACTCCAGCAGTATCAGGAAACCATCTAGACCCAACTCGATCAAGGATCATCGAGGAAGTCGACGAGACGAAAACCCCTGAGAGCGATGTCGTTAACTATCTCGCTCATCAAGCGGTTATCACCCCACACAAGAACACGACTAAATTAAGAGTGGTATGTGACGCATCGGCTCATATGAAATACTCTCCATCACTCAAGGAAGTGCTCCACAGAGGACCAGTTATGCTCCCCAAGCTTTGAGACATACTCCTACGGTTCAGGATAGGAAGCATCGTCGTAACAAGCGACGTCTAAAAAGCGTTTCTGCAGGTCCGACTTCAGCCTCAGGAAAGGGACGCCGGTCGGTTTCTGTGGTTGAGAGATCCAACACAGCCGGTCATCCAGAGCAACATCATCGTCTACCGATTTAGCCGTTTGGCGTTTGGATTTATTTGCTCACCGTTTCTACTCGCAGGAACGATCAAGTACCATCCTGAGCACTACTCGACCAATCCGCAAATTCCAAGCGAATTTGGCAACAACACCTACGTGGACAACGTTGTGGAGACATCGAAATCGACAGCGGACGCGCTTCGTTGGTACAAGGAATCCAAGCTTTTCTTCGAGGACATGAAGATGAACCTCAGGGAGTTCGTCACCAACGACGAGGAGCTCAAGCGGCAAATCGCGGACAAGGACTTGAGCGCCAATCCTGTTCAGAAAGTGCTTGGAATTCTGTGGGACTCTATCGAAGACAAGTTTTCTCTGTTTTGCAGTTATCCACGAAAAGAGAAGATTACCAAGCGCACCATTTCTAAGCAAGTAGCCGCGCTGTACGACCCACTCGGATGGCTCACTCCGATTACGCTGCATGGTAAACGATTCCTGCAGCAACTGTGGAAAACGGGCTACGACTGGGACGCAAGCCTGTCACGAGAGGACCAAGAACGTTGGAAAGAAAGCGCCCACAATTTGGACGGATTTCAGTGTCAGATACCTAGAATGGTAGCCCTGATCGACACACGCGCGCGCCTAGTGGTATTCTCAGACGCAAGCAAGGCTGGAATGTCAGCATGCGCCTACATCACTATCGAATCAGAAGCACATTTGCTGTTTGGAAAGTCCAAGCTTCCATCAATGAAAGAAACTCCCACGATACCAAAGCTTGAGCTGAACGCGCCCACCATGGCAGTACGACTGGCGCATTCGACTCATCAGGCCATGCAAAGCCGCGAGACAATAAAGGACATCGTCATCCTTTCCGACTCCGAGGTAGCTCTCATTTGGATCGCGGCGTACCCGGTGGAGAAGTGAGCAGGAGTTTTAGTCAGAAACCGAATACACGAGATCAGGAAAATCGCTGCCGAACTCCAAGTACCAGTTCAGTTCGGATACGTGAACACGACTAACAATCCAGCGGACTGCGCGACAAGGAGACTCAGCAAGGAAGAGTTCGAGAACCACGAGTGGTGAAAGGGACCCATCTTCATTTGGCGACCTATCGAAGAATGACCCAAGAAATGTCGACTGTTCAGCTTGCCACATACGAAGACGCATCGGACAACACGACAGTCCTGACAGCACAAGTGAGCGACACATCATGCGAACTGCTTGACTGGAGACGACACAACAACTTGAGCTCCAGTGAAAGAGTAGTTGCGTACGCACTGAGATTCGTCAAATCACTTGTCACAAGAGTGAACGAACAACTTGGACAGCGCATCGAGAGGAAAATTCCGGAGCCACGCTTCATGGAATCGAAGCAATATGTCACGGCTACGGAATACGAGATGGCACTACGGGTGCTTGTTCGAAATCACCAGAAGGTCCACTTGCCATCAACAAGACTGACTGCACTGAAGCAGTTGAAAGTCAAGGAAGACGAAAATAGAATCCTACGGTGTCAAGGCCGCCTAGGAAAGGCAGATCTTCCCTTCAACGTTCGCCAACCCTACCTGATTGACACTAAGACGACTTTTGCTCGACTCATAGTGGAACAAGCGCATTCAGGGCTGCATTGTGGAACAGCGCAGACAATGGCAGAAACAAGGGAACGATTCTGGATCCCGAAACTCAGGCAAATGGTACGGACAGTTATGCGCCGCTGTGTAGCATGCCAGAAAATAAACAATCTTCCGTACAGGTACCCGGAAATGGACGATTTACCGGAGCGACGAGTACAGAAATGGCGACCTTTCTAACACGTTGGCATAGACTACTTCGGACCACTGTCTGCTAAGCGCAACGAAGAGACAGTGAAGGTCTACGGGATTATCATCACCTGTGCCACGACGAGGTTGCTGCACATCGAACTAGTGCCGGACATGACTACATATCACCTACTGCTGGCGCTGCGACGATTCTTTGCGAGACGAGGGATTCCCGCAAGCATCACCTCGGATAATAGACTAACGTTTCTGCTTGGAGAGCAGATCCTTACCATCTTTATTTCCTTTTAATTTTTTCTTTTAAAATTTGTAATTCCTGTAACGGAGGATGTCTCAATTGCACAAAATATGGCTACGAGGTGAATCGTTTGGAAGACAATCACGCCGTACGCTCCGTGGCAGGGAGCCCTTTACGAGCGTTTAATCAAGTCCTTCAAACAAAGCCTCTACAAAGTCATGCGAAGAACCACTCCAACGCAGGAGGAACTCGACACAGTTTTGGTAGAGATCGAAGGCAGCTTGAACTGCAGACCGTTGACTTACCAGGAAGAGAAATGGAAGGAAACGCCGACACTTCGCCGAGTGGACTTCATTCAGCAAAGCATGGTCATCACTTCTCCGTTTGAATCCATTGGAAGTGAAGAAAAAGACGACGCTAGCTACCTCCCTTCGGAAGAGGCAGCACTACTCAGGACTCGACAGCAAGCAGAACGCGCACTCAGATCGAGTCATCGACTCAAGGAACGCTTCTGGACCACCTGGAGTCAACAGTATCTCACGAGCCTTCGAGAAATACACAAGCTTCAAATTGACACGAAGCGCAGCACTGCCAATCTCCCGCGCGTGGGCACTGTAGTACTGATAGCTGAAGCAGTGATGCCACGCAACGCATGGAGGCTGGGACGAATTACCAAGCTACACTTCTCAGGGAAAGACGTAATTCGTGAAGCAGAGTTTCGCCTGCCCAATAGACGCACCGTGCGCCGGCCGATCAACCTGCTCATCCTACTTGAGCTAGGAGAATTAGAGACGCATGGGAGCGTCAAAACGGATGTCGAAGGACTGACCGGGGGCAAACATACACCCACAGTGGACGAGGATCGAAAATTGCAGCGCTACAACCTTCACCTACGCGCACGGAACCAGGAAAATCCCCAAACGACAGGGCGAACGAGTGCGGAGCTTGCGAGCAGTGCGATAACTACGCTATTACTTTTGATGACAACCGCACTTTTCCCAGGATTAGCAATGACGCTATCCACCACTACTAGCAGTTACGCACAAGGACAGATGCGATGCATTCCAGGAGGAGTACAGTTAATCTCACGTCACATTCATCGCTACGAGTTGTGTGCAGAAGATCACTGCCAGCTGAAGCAGAATCCGGAGGAGACCGAAACGGTTCTATTTCCACCCGGAGTAACGCTTCATCAACATCGCGTACAGTGCAAATTTTCCGACGGAAATCGAATGACACTACTCGAAACAACGTGCCCGGCAACATCCATCTGTGAAAACCTACGATGCTGGTTCTGTACAGCCAACATCTTCAATCCGGAATGTTCTCCACGAACAGCGATAGTGGCCAGCGCAATACTTCTCTATGGATGCGTGGCTATGATATACCTACTATGCTTTGTGCCAATTTTGGTAGGAAAACCATGCAGAATTACGAGCAGGATCATGTGGTGTTGCCTTCGAGGTACAGGAAGGATCGTGCGGACGATATGGACGAAATGGAGAGGACCAGTTCAACGCCGTTGGCAAGATGTTGAGGAGCTACTTCAAGCACCTCTGATCGCCGCACTCACATTTGCATTTTTGCTCGTTACTGCAGACGCTTGCAAAAATAACGACGTCCTTACCCAGCAGACCACGATTTGTTCCTTTTCACCTACTGGGTCATCTTAGAGACCGTGGAGATCTTCAAGCTCAACAGCTTTGAGCAAGAAGCCTGCATCCGCCTTCTCAGCAACCAGACATTGGTGAAAGAGCTTCGAATCTAGTGGAAAGGACTACATTTGACTTGTGTCAAGGACGACATCGCTTTCACAAGGAACACGGCTCAACTCGTCATCGATTCGAAACGTTGTGCACATTCAGGAACATGCGTGGATGACAATTGTGCATCGATCAACGCGTCAACAAAGATTCCGGAATTCGATCGAGGCAATGGATACCCATGAATCACAAGATGCGTGGAGAGCTGTGGCGGTCCAGGCTGCGGGTGTTTTAACCTCAGCAGCGGTTGCCTGTTCTACAGAATTTTCAACGTGCCTTCGGACGACAAGGTATACAAGATGTTCAAATGTCGTCAATGGAAGCAACACGTTGAAGTGGAAGTGACAACCACATCTAACGGTAGACAGGACACCAAAAGAAGAGTCATCGCTTTCAGACCAACAATTCCGTTCAGCATCGAGTGGATGAGGATAACGCTCAGCGCAGTAACGATGCCCCCAACGCCAGAGCTATCTTCTGCTTTCATCACGGACGGATAACACCTCGCTCTGTGGAAACATGGAGAGCCTCTCAACATCGTGTGCGAGTCGGAAGGCGTAGCACGAACACTGAACGGTTCAGCCATTCCAAACTGCATCTGCAAACCAGCAGAATCCAAGGTAAAATGCGTCTGTAGGGATATTAACATCACGGACATCTTCGAGAAAGAAGTGGAGAACAGACTACCAGCACGACGACCATGGCTGACGTTCAAACCGGCGGATCATGACTCAACATCAGTTTCAGCGTTCATTCCATCCTTCACTACAGCGGAGCTCTTGGTACACCTGAAGGGCAAAGTCGACAAAACGATTGCAAAGGTGACGGAAGCAGTGTGCCGAGTGAAATATGCAGCTGTTCAAGGATGCTATCACTGTATCCAAGGGGCGAGCGCGAAAATCTCTTGTTCTACGGACGGAGAGACGACATTGGCTCATCTCTTGTTCTACGGACGGAGAGACGACATTGGCGACATTACGGTGTGACGACCAATTCTTCGCAGTTCCATGTCAACACAAAAGAGCACCTTCAACACTTGTCTTGAGCGCAAAGACCGCGAGAATTCGGAAAACTTGCGAAGTTTCAAGCGGTTCAACGACTACAAAATTCAAACTTACAGGAATTCTGCAGTGGACACGGACAATCCATGGATCAGCGACAAGAGTCATCAAAGGAGAGAGCAACGTGTACGGCGGAATCGTCTTTCCAGACTTCCTTCACATCGCGGACGTCATCCTTGCGTGGTACAAGACGGTCATGGTAGTTGCACTATGCTTCATCCTTTTACTAGTCGCGTTATACCTCGTCTTCTGGACATGCGGATTCAAAATGCTACTAGGGCTTCTCAAGGTGCTGTCCAGACTGCTACACGCCTTTACAGCTGCCGTAATCTGGACCGCGTCGACACTTCTGAGACTGGCTCTTCGCTCACATCAAAGCGGTTCAGCTGCAAAGAAGCTCATCTGAGAGCATGAGAACTAGAACGATATCCTTATGTAGCATGCAGCATATAACTATATCCCCTAGTGTTGTAGTGAACAACATTATCATCGTCATATCTTTATTTTAGCTATGAACTCGTCTACTACTACTGGCTCAACCACAACCGACAAAGGCAAGAAACCCGTGGTGCCGCCTTAGCCGACTACTGCAGCGACGCTGACTCCAGCCACGAGACGGTAGCCTCCGACACTACTCTCAGCTACAGCCGGACCAACTTCATCGGCGAAAGGAGCCACAAAGCCACGAAGTGTGCAATCGATGGAGATGCGGAAACGCTCATCGACTGAAACAGTATCAGAGGACAACCAAGAGGTACCAAACGATCGCGGGCATCCGGAACGCTGCTGAAGGACCTCCTCCAACAAGGCAACGAAATTCTGCAGATTGCTACGAGCAAGGCCGACGACTTTGCACCCGCAAAGGTATCGCCGTCGGAATAACTGGAGCGCCTTGAGCAGCTTGAGAAAAAGATAAAGACAAATCACGAGAAGACGACAGCAACGCTCAAGGAGATCAAGACTGGTGTAGCCGACATCCAGCAGTCGGCGACCGGAGCACACCTCATAAAAGTGACACCAGTCTTGGATGCAGTTCTAGAAAAGCTGATGGCGGTCGAGGATGCAGTGAAGGGCAACTCCGAAACTTCAGGACCCACGAACAGCGACGACTCGAAGTGGAAGGGCGTTCAGCGAGAGTTACAACAACTACGCGAAGCAATTCCGATGTACGAAATTCACAGGATCGTGTTCGACGTCAACAGCCTTCTGCAAAACCGCTTCGATACACTCGATATAAGACTATTTTCGCGTATGGCGGAGCAACTTCCTCGCGTGACGGAACTACGTCCCCGAAGGAGTTATGAGGAGCGACTCACTAGCCAAATCCAGGCCACACAGGAAGAACTCAAAAAAATCTCGGAAGAAACGGAAAGAATCAAAGAGATTCTCAAGGAGGCCAATGAAGTCGGTGAGGAATCGGAGGAGCATCGACGACTGAGAGACGAAAGATGCAGATGTACGCCAGGGAAGTCCAGGTCGAGCGAGAGCTAGCGTCACTTCGGGCAAGACTGCGACGAGTCACGCAAGGAAGCTCTGCGCAGCACAGCACAGAGTCACCGAATTGTACACGGGCCGACAGGGACCACCACGAGGACAGCAGACAGTCAAGGACCATAGCGAGAGGCAAGGACGAGCGCCACGAGGAGGGCAGACAGTCGAGGACCGCTGCGAGGGACAAGAGCGATCGCCACAAAGAGAGCGGACAAAGGGATGCTCAGCGAGAGCGTCATCGTGAGCGTAGTCGCCATCGCGCAACCTCGTCACCCAGTGATCTCTGAGTTGCCTTGCTGGAATCTCACACTTGATGCCTGATCTGTACTTGTTAGCCTTGATTGTAATCTCATCTTTTAGCCGGCGGGAGTATAAAGACGATACTCTATTTTCGCATATTGTATTGTATTTTCATACACATTCCTGTAGTCGGGTACTAGTGATAGTTGCCTTTCGCTATCAAGAAGCTGATCTATCATGACATAGCATTAGTTGTGGCCTATCATGAAGCTGATCTATCATAACATAGCATTAGTCACTCTTTATCATGTTGCTCATCTTGAGCATAGAGCATTCCATAGCTCGGGTCCGCCCACTTCTTCGGCATATAAGGGCCCGAGCTACAACAGTTCATGTCGTTTTCCATTTATTTATTGTTATCATACTTAAACGTTATTAAAGTTTAATTACCCAAGTTTGAGGTACCGTGCAAAAGACCCGCGTGGCAAGGAGACAGTATAGGTGCTGCCAGCTAGCCCAAACTGTTTGGTTGTACACAAAAAATTGAAAGTGATATCCAGCCTTCAAGACAGTCGTTTTTCGTACATCTTATACCTTCCAAAACGTGCAGTGATCTTTCTAAAACTTTCCAGCGGACCTCATGATCGTGTTCAGCGCCCAGAATAAACCCCACAGACAAAACTTCCTCACCATTTTTCGTCGCACTTCTGTTCCTACTCTTCCCGTGGAATCTAGAGCTTACGTTTTAGCCAGAAAACGGGCAACTTCTACATTGTGAAGACTGCCTTTAACATTTAATTTCATTAAGCCTTTAATTTGAATTCATCTTTTTCATTCTTCTATCCCACCAATTTCATAATGGCACGCACTAGTATCTCAATCAAAACCGCAAGAGTACAACATGATTTCTTTCAGGATCCGGAAGAACCTGTGAGGTGTGTGGCCTTCTTTGTGTTTGCATTCTTTAAAATTGCTTCTTTTCCGAAATCCGAGAGGGAGCCTTTGATCTATACAATACTGTACAAAAAATGTCAAAATTTGGTAGTGCGGCGAGATATTCGAATATTTCGTATTTGAATGATTCGAATAATTCGATTATTCGGAGGTTAATTTTCCGAATTTTTCGTTTATTTGACTATTCGGAAAATTCAATGTTTTGAATATTTCGTTTATTCGAATATTTGAAAGAGTGAATGACACCAGGGGGCAATTTTGAGCTGAAAACAGGACCTTTGTCGCCTTGCTTCAGGGTGATACTAGTGTGGTGAACGCTGATGTCAGTGTTCCCCGTTCTCATCGATGGTCTCTCTCCGCCGGGCATAGAAGCCTGCAGAGTAAACCTTCGCTGAGTCTATGCCGGCTTAGTTTTGCTCACCTGCTTCGCTTGACCCGCCATGCTTTTGCCTCGTAGTTAGCCCATGGGTTCTTAGGATTTAGGTTGTAGATATGTAAGCTTAGTTTTATGCTTTATGATTGCTTGTATTCCTGTAATGAATTGCTTCTATCTACTGTGCCAAGGAAAACGTGTAGAGTTTGATCACGAAAATGTGTACTGAGATGAAAACGACTGCCGAAGTTGTTCAGCTGGTTGAGTTCCAGCTGGGTGAAGATCCGAGCAGAGATAGAATAGAGATGTGTAGTTGATGAACCAGCAACTGAGCTAGGAGGTGATGTTCGGAGGTGATCGAGAAATTGGAGTGTCTGTCGGATCAGTAGAACAGTGAAATTAGTTATAATTAGTACAGCTTGTGCCAGCCACGGGCCACTGGCATAACATGGAGGTCCCGGCTATGGATCTTATTTCTATTAAGTCCCTAGAAAAGAACTCTTCCGCACTTAGTCTATATTTCTACTCCTTTGACTATTCTTTCAATCGGATTATTTTTCGCTGTTTTTCTCTATTTCTTGAGAATGCTAAGTAATCGTACAACTAGAATCTGTCGCCTTCATTTCTTCTTTTCTTTTTCCTTTACATGATATGTAAGCGCATAATTAATTGCTCTTTTTCTTGTTCGAGGCTCATAATTCTCTAAGTTTAATGTATCACATGTCTTTATGAGCACTGAAAAAGCCCTGGCCAGGCCAACCACCACTCGCACAAAGTAAATAATATATGTCTATAATTGTCGTGGTTGAATATTGCGCAGTAAATAAGTAAAATCATTATATAACTTATTAATTTAATAAGACAGATTACTCATGTACGTTTATACCTGCACTGTAAAAACTATTAGTAATTAGTGTACATAATAGATGTCAGCATTGTATGACAAAAAAGTTGCTCCCTTGTATAATTCCTAGTTTTGCTCGATTCTTCTCACCGATATTTTTTCTCCTTTACAACACCTCGGATGCGGAGTAAGTTCGGCTACCGTAGTTTCCCACCAACAAACGGGTCCAATGGAGTCAATTACTCAAGCTACGGCCAACTGCTACACCAATTGGCCGTACGATCACCACGCGTAAATAAACATCAATTCATGATCAACGGCCTGAGTAAAAATAGACTCCATCTCAGACTCATTAGTTTACCGGCCGCTGTCGGACGTAGTAACAGCCCACACAGATCTGATCTCTTTTCCTGTACCACGCCCACTTCGCCGATCAACAGACTGCTCCACCTCGGACCACTACGACTACCGGATACTTTCGTTGGGAGCAGTCGCTGTATACCACTCGCATTCATATATCTATATCAATAACACAGCACTCCAGAAGATCAAGAGTTAGTTTATTCCATTTTTTTTCACTACCTTAAATAACATAGAGTGTCGTGACTGTTGCCTATATTAACTAACTTGATTTCTCATTCTCCTTCTCTATTCTTAAATAAGAAATTAGAATTATTAAGGAAAGAATTTAAAACTGAAACCCAAAAAGCTCGTACGCTCTCGATCCGAGCGGCGTAGGAGATATACAGCTAAGAGAGACCTTCTTTTTGAACCGGAAACAAACCTGTCGTCTTCTACTACACCTCTGACCCCTAAAGAGATAAAGAAACAAGCTGATTTACTAACTAAGCGCTCCCGAGAAGAAAAAGTTTGCCTTCTGACACCTAAATGACTTAAGGAAGAACCAAGCTTTTCTCGCGCACAGCGAATAGGCAAAATGGATACTCCTCTGTATAATTCTTGCAAATTATTAGATCACCGGATCGAAAAATTTTCTGGTGACACAGACAAAACGTTTGAAGAATTTTTAGATGAATACAGTGAAGTAGTAGAACGCCTAGGTGTGCCGCTAGAACAGGCAAAGTCGTTGATGCCTTTATAGCTCACTGGAGGCGCTAAATTGAAATATCAAGGACTTAGCGCGGCTGATAAAGTAGATTGGCAAACGATGACTACGGCGCTAGCGAAAGAATTTAAGACAGAAGCTCTTTTAAGAAATATTCGCGATGAGCTCCATAATATCAAACAAGGCAAAGATTCAATTGTAGAATTTGCACGTAAGATTCTGGCCAAAACCAAATTGCATTACAAGGTGAGGCTAAGAATATACCGCGTACACTCGCGGTTGATTTTTTTTTCATCAAAGGATTGAAACCCGAAATTCGCAAAGCTCTCCGTAGACTGCCCGATCATAGCGACTTCGACGCTGTAGTTGCAAATGCAGAAAAAGAGAATCGTATTCTCGAGCTTGAGATGGCGTTAGGAGATGCTGGCAACTCCCTCGTGTCAAGCGTTTATGTACTGCGTCGATTTCCCTGTAAAGGTCTTCGTTATGGCATACACGCGGCCAGAAATATCCAAGCAAACGCTTAAAAAGCTTCCTCTCCGTGCAATCCAACCTTTCCATCTGCGTCTTCGGTGCTGCCCACGTCTCCGATCCGTACATCATGATAGGGCGAATAGCGGATAGGTAGACGCGCAACTTGACTTCCTTCGCGATGGTGGTAGACCACAAACACTTGGTTAGAGAATTAAATGCAGACGTAGCTTTCGCACATCGTTGTCGAATATCCGCTGCATAACTACCATCGTTCTTCAGCAAACAGCCCAAATAACAGAAATCGTCCACCAGTTCGATACGTTGTCCGTCCACACAAACTCCCGTTGAAGGCCTCTGAGAGACCCACATCTGCTTGCATTTGTCGGGACGAAGACGAAGTCCATAGGCTGCGGCATACTTCAAAACGAGGTTCACAATCCTTTGCAAACTTGCGTTGTTTTCAGCGAATAACACGATGTCGTCGGCGTACTCCAGGTCGACAAGGGAGCGTCCTGATGGTGCTAGGATCACATCCGCAGGAAACTGTTCTGCAACTCTACGCATGATGTCATCAACGGCGAAGTTGAAAAGAAAAGGTCCTGCAACGGCTCCTTGCCTTACTCCTGTTTTCACCTCGAAAGCTGACGTAAATCCGACAGGTGTACGAACTGCTGCTGTTGTTCCTTTGTTCATGTCCTCGATTAACCGAACATTGTTTTCCGGGACTCCATCTGCTCGCAGAGCATTGAGCAATCGATCACGATGAGGAGAGTCTAACGCGGCTTCCAAGTCCAAAAAAGCAAGCTGCAATGGCTTCGAATGCCGCTGCCACAATTCAATTACTCTTCTCACGACGAACACTTGGTCGATGGTCGATCTTCCAGGTCGAAAACCGGCTTGCTCATCTCTGGTCGTTCTTTCACGATGTTTGATAAGTCGCTCGAGAATGATACGTTCTAAAACCTTGTACATGACACGAAGTAGAGAGGTTCCTCTGTAGTTCTTAGGATCCGTGACGGATAGCTTCTTGTGAAGAGGTACGATGATCGCATGTTTCCACGAATCGGGTATCTTTTTGCTCATCCATATAGCACGGATGGTGTTGGTCATTTCACGAATCCCAGACGGAGGAAGAGCTTTCAGCATTTCAGCAGTGATGTTGTCATCTCCACCAGCCTTTCCATTCTTCATTTTCCGGACACAATCCAAAACTTCAAACTCAGTCGGCGGTTCCTCACTGACATCGTAATGTGCTCTCATAACATGCGGGAGCTCAGGTACTGATGGCGCTGGACGATTCAGTAGTGAACTAAAGTAATCCTTCCATATTGGCAGCGTCGCATCACCAACTGCAACTCCATTGGTAGTGTTCAAGACAGGAGAACATCTCTTCATCTTCCCGCTATACTGTCGCAGCAACGTGTAGGCTTTCCTCGGATTCTTCTCCTCCTAAGCCTTCTCGAACTCCTTAGCTCTACACGTCCACTCTCGCTCGCGGTCACTTTGAAGCTGCCGACGCAACTTCCTCCTCAGACGCTTCTCCTCCACGGAGTTTCCTGCTGTTCGGAGAGCACATACCTTGTTGTAAGTAGACGTCGTTTCCTCTTAGACGTAGGCGAACTTTTTCTTAGGCTGTACATCCGGAAGTGCCTCTTTCAAAGCGTCCTGGATGCACTTGACAAAAGAATCCGCGTCGCAAAGTTTCTTCTTAGTCCGTACTCCAATATGAATAGGAACGCGTTGTCGGAATTTCCTTCTGCATTCGTCATCCCTGAGACTTGTCATATCAATCCTCTGGAGAAGCTTAGCCCCTCGCTTCCTCTTATGAATCCTCGCAGTGAAGTTCAACAGAACAGGACGGTGATCCGAATCGAATGCGACATCCCACACAGCTCTAGATCTTCGAATGTCCGATACTGGAATATTCCTCGTCAGAACATAGTCAAGCTGTAGTTTCAAAGTTGTCATCTTCCGCTTCCGCTGCTCTTCTGGAGATAACTGGGTTGGTCCCTGCCACGTAAGCTGATTGCGGCAATGATTCCTCCTGAATGTCGATGCAATAATCAGACCACTGCGTTCAGAAAAGTCGACAAAGCGGTAGCCATTGTCCGATGTTTGCTCCACTGGGTAGAACCATTTACCGAGTACTTCGGATTACTGATCAAGTCCCATCTTCGCATTTGCGTCAATCCCCACGACAACAGCATGTTGACAAGGTATCCTTACCAGCAACGTATACAGTTCCTCATAAAACACATCCTTCGAATTGTCTTCGGCGTTTTCAGTGGGCGCATGAGCACTCACTATCCACAGATTGAATCCTCTGTGACCCGCAGTCGTACGAATGCATTCCGACACGACGTTGAGCCGAACTCCTTGACCATACCATTGAAATCCTTCCTTACAGCTATTGCACAGCCCCTCACTCTCCTATCGTCAGCGTTACCGCAGTAGATGGTGTACTCTCCGACGCTGATGACGGGTCTATCCTTCAGGCGGGTTTCCTGCAAAGCAGCAAACGGTGCATGGAAATAGCTCAGAAGTCTGGATAGCGCAGTTTTTTGGATATCACTCGACAGCGATCGACAGTTCAGGGTGGCAAAACTGTGGCTTGTGACCAAAGACTCCATGAACTCCCTAGGTACGGATCCTAAGGTGTTATGGACCAGAGACCTTGGTGTGCCGGACGGCGACACCTTTATGCAATGTGCAGGATACTTTCGCGATATAGTTGTGCACGCTATATCGCTCGAACGTTCCCTGTGTACACTCAAACGTCTGCTGGGTTCAGTAGAAGCAGGGGCACCAACGAGCAGGTACCAACAGACTTGTATACACACCCCCACGCCATCTCAAGCTGCAATGGAAAGTCGACTTCGACTGCTCGGGCATATACTAAGAAGAACGCCGGATCGTTTCGTACAACACGCTTTAGGAATGCTTCCAAATCCTGTCTGGAAACGGCCACCTGGGCGTAGGCGAAAGTTCTGGACGGATGTGGTTAAAGAGGATTTGAAGTCACTCGGCATCGAAAGACAGTTCAGGCGCGATGTTTCGTTTCGCAGGAAATGGAATAGTGACAGCTGGATGGAATGTGTTCAAATTGTGGCTGAAGACCGTGAAAAATGGACACGGCTGACTACTAGGACGGCACACCTCGGTGAAGATGCGAAATGACCGCGTCAGGCGAAAGCCGACCGATTAAGTCAAGTAAGTCAATCTCGAGCAGGAACGGAAAGAAGAACAGAGCATTTTGGAACGCCTGAATTCTCTAGAACTTAGTGATAAGATTGATGCTTTGGAACAAAAATCAACAATCTCACAGTTCCATCTTGTGGCATTTCATCTGGTAGAGTAGTAGGTCGAGCGCGCCCCTTTCACAGAAATCTACGCGGACGCTTTAGCTGGCCTACGCCTCGAATCCAAAACTTTTTGTTATCACCTTTCCAACGAGGAACCCAATCGCCTCGAAGAATTTATCAGGGACCAAATCGTAATGAATGGAATTCTCGTCCGTATTACTCTGCGCAAACTTTCAATCCGCCCTATGATATGAGACCGCCCTACCAAGCTAGTATTGCCGGTCCAGATCAGCAACAACCCCAATCTTCTTCAAACTATACTCAGAATACTAGATTTCCCTCTATAATGCCTAATTCAAACTTCTTATGCGTCATTGCTATTCTATTTTTGGCAATAACACCTGTAGGTTGTGCACAGCAATATCAGATTTGCGGAACAAATCCTTTTCAAATATTCTATCCCTTCCACAGTTGGTTCGCTGTTCTGTATTGCCGCAAGAACCAATGCTCAGGACAGTTGTTAAGCTCTATGTGGAACGAAATGATCCAATCATTGTCCCTGCTTATAAGTGCTATAGAGACCTCATTACAGTGTCTGTGCATAACATTCTGTACATACGCATCAAACGCACTATAATCAACCGGCAGCGTATCACTATTCCCCTTGATGATTGCAAAAACGCGAAATTTAGTAGAAATATAAAAGGGCATACTGTAACCGAAGTTTCACCCGGACTCCTAATGGAGAAGAAAGTTGACGAGTCTACTTCGTCACTCCCGTTGTGGGAAACGGACCTGTATTTTCGCAGTATTTATTCGATTGAAAACGGTGAAATTGCTCCGTTAGATGCCAAAACAGTGATTAGCCCGCTTGGAAATGTAGACAATTGCTCTCTACCTAGTGGTAGTTGTACCACAAATTCTGGAACCATAGTTTGGGATCCCCCAATGAATAAACCTTTGTGTCAATTCAAATTGGCAGGATCATATGATGCTTTAGTTACTTTGAAATATCTTTTGATACAAAAACACGAATTAGCATTCGAATTCAGTAGTGATTTCTTACTTCAATCGAATATGTTACAATTTTGCAATCTAACGCAGAGCTATTTGACCACTTCTAAGCATAGTCTCTCATTTCCTGATATTCTTCAAAATGTGAAAAAAATGTCATGCTTCAAGACTACATTCCCGAGCAGTCATCTCTCGCACGATGTAAACGTGATCTGCGTTATGTGACCGATGTGCGAAACCGTACATCAAGTTATGAACGTGTACCTAAACAGAAGGTACCTCTAATCACCAAATTGTTTATTATCTCTTCTTTAGACGAAATTCCTCAGTTCAGTACAAACCCCACTACCGATATTGCTATTTTGGCCCAAGTTCTAGCTTGGAATATCAGTAATGCTGATTTTGCACGTAGTAGGTTTTATGCGACTGAGGATCCCCGCATTAGTACATTGAGGACAATAAGATATGGTGAATACCGCTATCGTCAACTCATTCGACTACGAATTGCTCATTCGAAAAGAGCGCTGAATTACGCTGAATCTTCTACACGTCGAGATCTTCTCGAAGGAACTACAGATATTTTTGATGATTACCTTAATCAAGAATTTGGAACTCTTCCAGTACAAATCTCTCTGACACCTGTGAATATGAAAGAACGACATCTTATCTACTTCAATCACAAGATCTGCCTGACCTTCAAGCAATTGTCGAAAATACGTTTCCAAGTACTACTGTAGCCCCAGCGGTAACAACCACCTTCTCTTCAGGTCCTCTACGCCAGACCCCTGTAATGCCATCCTCTGTATTGTCTACTATTACTACTATTACGTCCCAATCTCGTTCTTCACAGTCTATTTCTGGAAGACAAATCACTACTACCTATTCTACGCTTTCTTCTAATGCTAAATTTTGATGACTTTCATGAACCCGAAATCTCACAAAAACAGCCTGAGGCACCGTCTCATATAATTACTCCTACTGTAGTTTCTCCTCAGGATTCGACGCGTACTAGAGCAATTCTGATATTCAATGTTCCACTACGTAAAACGTTTAACAGTGTTTGTATAAGACATAGTATCTAACGAATCAAACGCCCTAAGTCAAGTGGACCCCACATGGGCCGCAAGAATTTTGTTGGATAGAGATGATGTAACAGCTATTATGAGAAACGGAGCACTTTCGGTCACTAAATGCCAAAAAGTGAATGCCTCACAGATATTTACCAACCATAAATTCAATAGCACATGCTTTGCTCTCACCCCAGTGCAATTCGGTGAAAACATTTGGTTCTCGGTGCCTGGCTCACGAGATTTAGTCCAAAACTCTGCAATAACACCATGCCCAGTAATAGAGGTTAGGTATTCTAAGTATATTCAGCAATTGCTTCCACCCAATCTACTATCTAACCGCAATACTAAACCATTTATGTTTAATCCTACGTATATTTGTTATGAATCTAGCCAAAATTTTGCTCACTCCATGAGATTCCAACTACAAGTTTTACAACAAGATTATGATAAATTGCGAAGTAGATTGCATAAGAGAGGAATTCTGGAAGATACTTGGTACCATATCAAAAATGCTGGCTCCTCTGTTACTGAATCATTTCATTCGGTGTATGATTCCACTACAAAAAAGTTATCTGATGGTGTAGAAAGTATAAGATGGTCTATTATTTCACTTTTTTTCTGGATATCTATCCCTGTTATTATTGCTATTATTCTAATAGTGTGCTGCGTCTTTTATACGAAATTATATATTCTACGATCCACAGCTTCCACCACAGCCACAGCTTTACTCGATTTGGCTAGTAAAATTGGACCCAAACCTCCAAAGCGCACCCGAAGAGAACAGATTAACACGGTCTCCATTGAGCTGGAAGATCAAGAAGCAGAAAATCAACTTTTTGTGCCACGAATCTATGCGATCCCATCACATGATGCTTCTACTGATAATCAGTTACCACACATTGAAATTTTCATCAATCACATCCCAACAGTAGCATTAGTGGATAGTGGAGCTTCTATCTCTTATATGAAAATCTCGGTTTCAAAATCATTCAGAGGATTCGGAATTGTAACCGATAGCATGAGTATACCGGCGCGCGCATTTAATGGTAGCAAGGTTACTTTGTTAGGAACAATAGAACTACCCGTGAAAATTGGCTCCCAAACGATTCGCCACTCTTTCCATGTGTCAGCAGATGAGGACTGTTCAGCGCCAATCCTTCTCGGATCAGATTTCATTCGTCATTTGAACCAAAAAGGATTGCGAGTAACTTTTGATCTACATAGCAAACGACTCATGGTAGGACCAGATGTCCACCCTGTGATACAGATCTACAGCGTTTCTCAGATATTAAGCCCTCTCTATAGTGTACGAATGATAAAACAAGGAATTCTGACGAATCAATGAAAAGCTAGTTAGATAAGTTTCAAATATTTTGCCTTTCTGGAACTAAATGAATCGTATATTTAGGTAATGAAGATTTTTAGTGAATTGTTTGATTGAGTAATTTTTAATTACCAGTAATTGAAATGAAGAAATAGGTTTTATATTAGGAATTAGTTAGTTGTCATTACTGTATTAAACTCCTCCTTCATTCATTTGTTCCGGATAACCTTATTGTTTCAGAATAATGTCGGCACGTTTCATCCGTAATCGCCCATCCACACCAAGAGCCCATCAAGCAGTATCTGCGAAACCTGTCCCGATTTTGGAAGATGAGTATGAAGATGCTATGGAAATCATAAACGACTCCAATTTGTGATCGACGTTGCCGCGCCATTCTTCGACAAGAGATTCATCCCCGTATACATAACTCTAATATTAGATGCCCATGGGTTCTTAGGATTTAGGTTGTAGATATGTAAGCTTAGTTTTATGCTTTATGATTGCTTGTATTCCTGTAATAAATTGCTTCTATCTACTGTACCAGGGAAAACGTGCGTAGAGTTTGATCACGAAAATGTGTACTGAGATGAAAACGACTGCCTAAGTTGTTCAGCTGGTTGAGTGCCAGCTGGGTGAAGATCCGAACAGAGATAGAATAGAGATGTGTAATTGATGAACCAGCAACTGAGCTAGGAGGTGATGTTCGGAGGTGATCGAGAAATTGGAGTGTCTTTCGGATCAGTAGAACAGTGAAATTAGTTATAATTAGTACAGCTTGTGCCAGCCACGGGCCACTGGCATAACACTAGGCAGCCAAGGAGGGTATTTTCGTAATATGCGTCCAAAAATGATTATTTAAAAGTACATTCCATCCAAAATGGCAACTCCAACCAGAGATAGTTCTTTTATGAGAGGAGGAAATAAAGTTTGTGTAAGCTGATAATTATATTAAGAGAAACAGCTCTAGTTCAATGGCATTACTCGAATCGAGAATAAGGCAGCAAGAGATTTAAAAGCAGTAACATGTGTGTTCCACTCTCGCGATAAAAGCAGTACTGATCGAAGAAAGTACGTTATACGAATTTTGGCGGCAAAAAAGGCGGGATCTCTCAGGCAGAAATACTGCAAATTTCCAACAAATTTGAGTACATCTCTAAAGGTTTCGGAAATCTTGAGCTCAACTTCCGGCCTATCGGGACCCTTTCATCGGAAGAATTTCTGATAAAACAGGAACTTTTTTGGGGTCTATTGAATATTTTCAGCCTATGTGGAGAATTCTGCCAGGTAACTAGAAAATTCTGCCACATCACGAGAGAAATGTGGCAGAATACGTGAAAATTCTGTCAGAGGAGGGCAACATCGTCTCGTAATCTGGCAGATACTTGTCGTAATCTGACAGAAAGTCTCGTAATCTGGCAGAAATTTCTTGTATTCTCCAGTCTGTTTACGGGAGTATTCTTCCAGATTACTAGAAAATTCTGTAAGATCACGAATGAATTATGTCAGAATACGGGAGAAATCTGTCAGAGGAGGGCAACATCGTCCCGTAATCTGACAGATTTTTTTCGTATTATTTCAGAATTTTCCCGCAATGGTCTGGCCTGAGTCCAGAATCGCTCAGAAGTCACTAGGAACGGAGTTATGGCCCCTCAAAAATTCTGAATTTGAAGGGCGAGAAGTTCGCGGACGAGTGGCCTCGAGCCTGTCTTTTCTCGTTATTAGCAGCCACCGTTTTGAAGCAGGTCGCAAAATAAAGCCAGACCAAAAACAAATGAAAGAACATAGATTTCGAAAAAATCGATCGCGCTTCTCATCCTTATTGAGACCGGAAGCTTGTCGGTGGGCGTTACCCATTTTTTCTTCCATGGGGGCGGGGTCGACTTTTTCCTTGCTTTTTCTCGCTTATTTGAGCGAATTGAGATTTCGCACTTGGCAGGGATGCTATACACAGGGGCCGGAGTATAATATCAAAAATTACCCCTGAGCTTGGACTGTGGCTTTAAACGGTTGTCTTTCGCCTGACGCGGTCATTCCGCAACTTCACCGAAGTGTGCCGTCCTAGTAGTCAGCCGTGTCCATTTCTCACGGTCTTCAGCCACAATTTGAACACAATCCATCCATTGGTCGCTATTCCACTTTCTGCAAAGTGAAACATCGCGCCTCAATCGCCTTTCACTGCCGAGTGATTTCAAATCCTTCTTCACCCCATCCGTTCAAAACTTTCGCCCACGTCCAGGCGGCCGTTTACAGACAGGACTTGAAAGCATGCTTAGAGCGTGTTGAACAGTACGATCTGGCGGTCTTTTTAAAATATGCCCCAACAGACGAAGACGATCTTCCGTTGCCGCTTGAGATGGCATTGGGAGATGTTGGCACATCCCTCGTGTTAAACGTTGATGTAGGGCGTCAATCTCGTTGTAGAGATCTTCGTTGTGGCACATCCGCGGCCAGAAACATTCGAGCAAACGAATAAACAGCTTCCTCTCGGTGCAATCCAACCTTTCCACCTGCGCCTTCAGTGCTGCGATCCGTACATCATGATAGGGCGAATAGCGGCTAAGTAGATGCGCAACTTAACTTCCTTCGCCATGGGGGTAGACCACAAACACTTGGTTGGAAAATTGAATGCAGACGTAGCTGTTCGCACATCGTTGTTGAATATCCGCTGCATAACTACCATCGTTCTTCAGCAAACAGCCCAAATAACAGAAATCGTCCACCAGTTGGATACGTTGTCCGTCCACACAAACTCCCGTTGAAGGCCTCTGAGAGACCCACATCTGCTTGCATTTGTCCGGACGAAGACGAAGTCCATAGGCTGCGGCATACTTCGAAACGAGATTCACAATTTTTTGCAGTTTTGCGTTGTTTTCAGCGAATAGCACAACTTCGTCGGCGTACTCCAGGTCGACAACGGAGCGTCCTGATGGTGTTAGGATCACGTCCGCAGGAAACTGTTCTGCAACTCTACGCATGATGTCATCAACGGCGAAGTTGAATAGAAAAGGTCCTGCTACAGCTCCTTGCCTTACTCCTGTTCTCCCCTCGAAAGCTGACGTAAACCCGACAGGCGTAGGAACTGCTGCTCTTGTTCCTTTGCTCATGTCCTCGATTAACCGAACATACTTTTCCGGGACTCCATAGGCTCGCAGACCGTTGAGCAATCGATCACGATGAGGAGAGTCGAATGCGGCCCCAAAGTCCAAAAAAGCTAGTTGTAATGGCTTCGAATACCGCTGCCACGATTCAGTTACTCTTCTCACGACGAACACTTTGTCGATGGTCGATTTTCTCGGTCGAAAACCGGCTTGCTCCTCTCTGTTCGTTTCCTCACGATGTTTGATGGGTCGCTCAAGAATGATACTTTCCAAAACCTTGTACATGGCACGCAGTTATAGTTCTTGGGCTCCGTGACGGAGTTACGATGATCGCATGTCTCCACGAATCAGGTATCCTTTTGCTCATCCATATGGCACGGATGGTGTTGGTCATTTCACAAATCCCAGACGGAGGGAGAGCTCTCAACATTTCAGCAGTGACGTTGTCATCTCCACCTGCCTTTCCATTCTTCATTTTCCGGACACAATCCAAAACTTCAGACTCAGTCGGCGGTTCCTCACTGACATCGTAATGTGCTCTCTGAACATGCGGGGGCTAAGGTACTGATGGCACTGAACGATTCAGTAATAAACTGAAGTAATCCTTCCATATTGGCAGCGTCGCATCACCAACCGCAACTCCATTAGTAGTGTTCAAGACAACATAGCATCTCTTTATCTTGCCGCTATGCTGTCGTGACAACGTGTAGGCTTTCTTCGGATTCCTCTCCTCCCAAGCCTTCTCGAACTCCTTAGCTCTACACGTCCACTCTCGTTCGCGGTCACTTTGAAGCTGCCGACGCAACTTCCTCCTCGTACGTTTCTCCTCCACAAAATTCCCTGCAGTTCGGAGAGCACATACCTTGTTGTAAGTAGACGTCGTTTCCTCTTCGACGTAGGCGAACTTTTTCTAAGGCTGTACATCTGTGAGTGCCTCTTTCAAAGCGTCCTGGATGCACTTGACAAAAGAATCCGCTTCGCAAAGTTTCTTCTTAGTCCGTACTCCAATATGAATAGAAACGCGATGTCGGAATTTCCTTCTGCATTCGTCATCCCTGAGACTTGTCATATCAATCCTCTGGAGAAGCTTAGCCCCTCGCTTCCTCTTATGAATCCTCGCAGTGAAGTTCAACAGAACAGGACGGTGATCCGAATCGAATGCGACATCCCACACAGCTCTAGATCTTCGAATGTCCGATACTGGAATATTCCTCGTCAGGACATAGTCAAGCTGTAGTTTCAAAGTTGTCATCTTCCGCTTCCATTGCTCTTGTGGAGATAGCTGGGTTGGTCCCTGCCACGTAAGCTGATTGCGGCGATGATTCCTCCTGGATGTCGATGAAATAATCAGACCACTGCGTTCACAAAAGTCGACAAAGCGGTAGCCATTGTCCGATGTTTGCTCCACTGGGTAGAACCATTTACCGAGTACTTCGGATTCCTGATCAAGTCCCATCTTCGCATTTGCGTCAATCCCCACGAAAACAGCATGTTGACAAGGTATCCTGGCCAGCAACGTATTGAGTTCCTCGTAGAAGGCATCCTTGGAATTGTTTTCGGCGGTTTCGGTGGGCGCATGAGCACTCACTATCCACAGATTGAATCCTCTGTGATCCCGCAGTCGTACGAATGCATTCCGGCACGACGTTGAACCAAACTCCTTGACCATACCATTGAAATCCATCCTTACAGCTATTGCACAGCCTCCCACTCTCCTATCATCAGCCTTACCGCAGTAGATGGCGTACTCTCCGACGTTGATGACGGGCCTATCCTTGAGGCGAGTTTCCTGCAAAGCAGCAAACGGTGCATGGAAATAGCTCAGAAGATTGGGCAGCGCAGATTGTTGGATATCACCTGACAATGACCGGCATTTCAGGGTGGCGAAATTGTGGCTCGTGGCCAAAGACTCCATGAGCTCCCTAGGTACGGATCCTAAGGTGTTACGGACCAGAGGGCTTAGTGTGCCGGACGGGGACACCTTTATGCAATGTGCAGGATACTTTCGCGATACAGTTGTGCACGCTATATCGCTCGAACGTTCCCTGTGTACACTCAAACGTCTGCTGGGTTCAGTAGAAGCAGGGGCACCAACGAGCAGGTACCAACAGACTTGTATACACACCCCCTATAAAGGCCACTATTGTAAGTAAAGTCAGAAGCAGTGTTCACGATGATTTTTGTTTCCGAGTTTCTCACATAAAACAATGAATGCGTTGGCCTCCAAGTGTTACCAAAATTACGAAGAAATGACGAGAGAAACGCATTAAAACGTCGTATTTCAGTGGCATTATTCTATAACGTGGACTAGTTGTCCGGTTGAATGAACATGTTCATGGTGGTTGTCACCGGTGGAAAAATGGGTCAATCAAAAATAGAAGAATATTTCATGCAAAGCAGGTTTAGTTAGGGTCCTGAGGAAAGGAAGGAGCAACAGAGAGTAGAGAATTGCAAAGGACGGGTCCACAAAAGATTTCGTTGTCACAACAAACACTTCCTGTGATACTTAAGAGGCGGGGTGATACTTGAGGATTTCATGTACTCCTGGTACGTTTTTCTCAATTTCTTTGTAATTTCAGTTCTAACCGGGGGCCACTTGATCAATATAACGGATTATCTCGATATTGAAATTTATCGTGAACACAGCCTTTGAAAAAGCAACCTTGCTCATAAGTTATTCGTGCCGAATGAACTAGCGATCTGCTACTCACTGTCCGCGTGATAATCACCCGCTCAGCTGCGGGTAACTCGCGGCTACAATGCGGATTACTACCACACCAGCTTTTTTCTGGGCTTTGAGGTTGACATGTTTGACCGTCCAGTTGTACCGATCTTAATCCGATGGGTTTCGCTATTTGGTCAATTCTAGTGACCAGAGTATGTGCACATGTCCGAAGACGTTCGAAAAAAAGACATGCTGAAGGCTTAGAACGAAATACAATACCGCTACTATTCAACTAAAAAATATGCGAAATGGTCGAAGTGGGCAACCAAAGTGTCTTTCGATTTCAATTCGCCTCAAAGTGCTCTATTTTCAATTTTGAAAAGACCAAAGTGCTTGTCGCGCCACATTCTATCTAGCTCTAGGTTTAATTTTGTAATTTACCAATTGTAACCTCTTTTTAAAGAATGAGTTAGGTATGAATTTGATAATGTTATCACAAGATAACGAGAACGTTTGATCAAAAACAACCATTCGCTACCTGTAACACTTTCAAAGTAAAATTGTTTTTTTTTACATTTAGAAATAAAGTTTCTCCTTTTTTACATCAAAAAATAAAGTTTCTCCTCAATTCTGCAAAAACTTCTACATGATTGATTCGATCACGAAACGATGAGCATTTCAGCGTTTTCGAGTTTCAAAACGGAGCACTTTGAAGCGAGTTGTGGTAGAAAAAGGCTTTAGTTGCCCATTTTGGCAATGTCGCACCTTTTCTCCTTTAGATTGCAGCGGTATTGTATCGGTCTACACGCGAGCGTCCGTTGCGGTTACCTCCGTGAACAGTTCGAAGATTCTCAGAAATGCAAAAGGTGGACACTTAAGAACTACCTCGTAGGTAGACAATTTGTGTATGTCCCCTCTCAATGAACTGATAGAAATTCTCCAGCTACTGTTAAAATTTGAAGCAGCGATTGCCTCGAGTGTCTTGTTAGAAACTTATTGTCACCCTGTATATGTATGTATGACGCTCTCGCAAAAGAGGTTCCAGCCTTCTTTTACTATGTTAACTTATCGTTCTACACGTCAGACATCTATGAAGTCAACATCTTGGAAGTTGTATGATAAAAATGGTTCTTTCCCTTACAAGGTCTCATGGTATAGGCGTTGTGCATGTGAGGCTGGGAAGGTTTGTGTTACTGTCCAAACACCTTGCCTTAGTCACAGACCATGCAAGGCGATGCGTAGACCCGTACACACACACACAACTGACCAAGGGTGTACAGCACTTTTTGCACTTCCTGGTTCTTTCGATAACAGTTTTTTCGGTGTCCCATTTTCCTGAGTCTCCCCCGACCTTTGTGAAAATAATGAAGAGGCTGATCATTATCGACGAACTTGCAATCCTTCCTTTGATCGCACACAAACCGCGGTGCAATGCATTTGATTCCATCACCACAAAAGAACCAGGAACTTGGGCATTTCGTTGTTCGATGAACATGTCGATTGGAGCCATCCTTTAAATGCATCGATAACACATCGATGAGAGCGCCAGAAACCACAAGCTCACCATACGTCCTTGCGGAGGTCGCTCTGAACACACGCTCTCATCCTCATCGGAGTGATCTGAGCAGTCGATTCTGCCATCGCACATCCACCTGAATCCATGTACGTTTTATCTGCACGATTTGCTTTAAAGGCACTGTCCAACCTAAGAGGTAATTTCTGACATTTTGGTCCGGTCACCGTCTATAGCAACCCTGCAAAGCGCGAAATCTCAATTCGCTCAAATAAACGAGAAAAAGCTAGGGAAAAGTCGACCACGCCCCCTTGAAAGAAAAAATGGGCAACGCCCACTGGCAGGTTTCCGACCTCAATAGGGAGGAGACGCTCGAATGATTTCATTCAAAATCTATGATCTTCCTTTTGTTTTCGGTCTGGCTTTATATTGTGACCTGCTTCATAATGGTGGCTGCGAATAACGAGAAGATACAGGGTCGAGACAACTCGTCCGCGAACTTCTACCAGTTCAAATTAAAAAATTTTTGAGGAGCCGTAACTCAGTTCGTAGTGAGTTCTGAGCGATTCTGAAGACACCTTTGTGATCAGAGTGAAAATTTCTCCACGATAGGCAGAAAAAAGAGAAATCGATTTTGAGGTTGGACTGTGGCTTTAACTTATACAAGAAAAAACCCCATCTGAATTAGTGTTGAAAGAGATGGAATTCACGCAGTTTCTTTTATGGTGTAATTATCACTTAACGACCCTGAGAGATTTGGCCGCGAAATAGCCGAGAAATAGCACAGCAGGCTCCGCAGCGGCTCCTGGCGAGCTCTATCCCGGCTATTTCACGGCTATTTTCCGGCTTTTCACAAAACGGACAAGAAGTAGCCGAGATCTAGCCAAGAAATAACGACGAGCCACCATTCGGGGCCGCCAGCGGTCGGGCGGGGCCTTTAGAGGCTGAGAGAGGTTCATATACCACAAACTTGTAATTGAACCGACTGAAAAGTTTACATCTAAATCATGCCTCTAGAATGCACCGCATACCTACTTGGGGAGCATTATTTCTCCGCTATTTCGCGGCGAGCATGACTTGGCGTCTATTTTGCTATTAAACGGCTATTTCTCGGCAATTTTAGCGAGCATGATTTGGTGGCTAGTTCGCGGCTATTACGCGACAAGCAGGCATTTCGCGGTTAATTCTCGGTCAAAATTATCACAAGGAAGGATGATTAGATGCCGTGGCTATTTCAAATGAAATATGCGTTTCTAGGATCAATTTTTGGCTTAGAATTCGGATTTTCGCTCTGCAGCTGCGAATCGTTTCTCTGAACAGAGTTATGAGTTTTTTTAATAGGTTTTTATAGAAAAATGGCATTGTACCTGCCGTACCCTGCAGAAATCTTCCGAGAAACCGAAAACGAATCTCATATTTGTTATCAGCACCCCGAATAACCCCCCTGGACAAAGTCAGAGCAATTTTTTTTCGATCTTTGGACCCCCAAAAGTGGATTGAGTTGAGTTACCCACCTGCGTGTGGCTACGAAGGTGAAGAAATTTTTTTGCCAAAACGTCGTATAGGTGGGTGTTTGGGGCGCTGAACACGAACATGACGTTCTTTTTTGATACTCATGTCGATTATTGTATGTTACGATAGAAACGTTGGCTCTATCCTAAGGGGGTGGAGCACTCAAGTAAAAGTCGAAAATGAAATCAACCACGAGTAGATAACGCTATCAATCCAAGTATTTCTATAGAATTTGATCAACAACAATGACTGATAGCAGAATCAAGCATCTTTTATCAGGTGCGGCTCATTTTATTTCTGAATTTACTTGAGTGCCCCCTCCCTTAGGATAGAGCCGAAACGTTTGATGCTGGATCGTATGCACACCTGCGTTGGATCTCTAGGAATCCCGTCGGAAATGAAGCACATTTAAAGACAATACTGCTATTGAGAACGAATTGCCCCAGGGAAAACATTTCAGAGTGATGAACCGGGCACAACTTCATAAATTCAACCTCTTCATGTGTACTTTTTCTTGCCATTTAAAGGCAGTGGTCGCGATTGGGTATGTTTGTCTTTTTTCCTCTCTAAAGCCTTTTCCGGGTTTAGAGTAGTAGGACCTATAAGAGAAAATCGCGAAAAAAACGTCTCGTCTAGTCAAAAACATTGAATGAAGTGCTTGCTTGCATTGTTCGACCGTTTTTATTAGGTGAATCATTTCTTCCTCTGAATGTTTACGATTTTTGACTGCACGGCATGAGACTGCGATCTCTTTGGGCGGCGCTGTGCACGTGTGCAAGAACTGGCATTATTGGGCCCTAGAAACTCTGAATCTAGCCCGTTTTTCAGCACGCTACCTTCATAGTTTTTCAGCTGTTTTTGATCTAAGCTGATTTTTGTAGTTTTTTTTCCACAATGTTTTTCATTGTGACCACTGCCTTTAGGTCTATGTACAAGCGCATCACCTCTCACATCATAGCACACGATTTGGACTACTCTGTATACTCACGTGGAATCATTCGATTGCTATCTCTTGTGTACTTCCAATTTTGTGCTCCCAGATATAAGAATTTTCTCGCTTATTCATGGTGTGCGGCAGGGTATCATGAAAACCATCCGGACATTTCGAAACTCCCGTTCAGTACTGCTTCCCTCCTCAATTGGTAAGCCTGTGTGATTTTGATGGTTGTTCGAAAGTTCACTTCATTCGTTGTTCTCAATGTGAGAAAATCCTTTGTTTTGAGCATTCTGTTCACAATAACCACATGTGCTCGTAGCTGTAGATTTGCTGCAAGTCCAATTATTTTCACAGTAAAACCTCAGCCGCGGGGATCAGACATTCACGACTGAAACGCTTCATACTCCTAAAAAAATCTCTCAAACGATGAAACTATTAATCTTCTACACTTTAAGTGATGGAAACCATTATTTTACAAGTATGCAGCATGGACTCGATCTCGTGACCACGTTTTTAGTGCGGCACCCACTCCCACTGCGCCAACCTGTCACGGTAGCTGGGGCAGCTGACTTCGCATATGACGGCGCGCAGCCTCGTTCATCGTAGCAACATATTTCGGCGCTAAACCACACTATGAGGTGATTCCTGGTGTAGAGGTCACATCAGTGTATCTCAGAATGCGACGAAGACTCATGGATTGCACATTATGATGCGTCTACGAGTGAAGCGCTAAAAACGTCTATAACTCCTCTCAGACAAACCTACGTAGAAAATTGGTCCTAGTAACGTATATTTCATTTAGAATGGCCACGGAATGCAATGATCCTTCCCTTGTTAGAAGAAGGGCGTCAATACGACAAAGTGGTAAAAATAAAACGCTCCAACGCGTTCGCTACGCTACAAACATACCACAAAGAGCCTGATATATGAATCAGTCTCTAGAAGTTATTCAGTAGCGTCTAAGACACATGCCTTCCTCGAAGAGAAAATCTGAGATTTCCACGTAATTGTGAAGCAGACCCACCTTATACAATACTGAACAAAAAGATATTCTATTTTGCTTTTTGCTCATAACTTTCTCTAGAATAGTTCAATCGCCTTGAAACTTCTTTCACGACTTGAGGGGCACACGTGCATCCTTACCGCCGTAGATTTTCGCTTTCGCTTTTTCCTTTATCCATTTTATCACAATCACCACATACAACAACCTGCAATTTTAAGACGTGAAGGGTGAGTTGTGATTTTTCAAAGTGTGGTTCTGCTACTCTTATGGTATATCCTTATACTTAAAGCAGTTATGTCCCGATGTTTGTATGTATGTATGTATGTATGCATGTGTGTGTGTGTGTAATTGCGTTTTCCCGTGAATCTTCGGAATGGCCGATCAAAACAGGGATGAAATGGTACCAACATTTGCGTGGGTGGGACACTCATCGATTATCAAAAAATCAGCCTTAATCACCTCTTGCGCGCCTCGGGGCCACCGAGTTTGTCCGTGGGGCGCAATTTTAGCCGTGGGTCATGAAAACCTCTATGAGTCATCCAGCGGTAGAAGTGCTACGCTCTAATCACGGCGACAGATCTTCGGTAATATTTTACGGGATGCCATACAGAATCTCGGGTTTGATGAGTCTGCAGGACAGCAGTGGTAGTGTGCAGGACCACAGTGTGGCTGTGCAGGCCGTCATGGTAAGTGTGCAGGACGTCATAAAAACGTGCAGGACTCCAGTGGGAGTGTGCAGGTCGTCATAGGAAGTGTGCAATACCCCAGTGGGAGTGTGCAGGACGTCATAAAAAGCGTGCAGGACCCCAGTGGGAGTGTGCAGGTCGTCATAGGAAGTGTGCAGGATCCCAGTGGGACTGTGCAGGCCGTCATGGTAAGTGTGCAGGACCCCAGTGGGAGTGTGCAGGACCCCTGTGGGAGTGTGCAGGACGTCATAAAAAGCGTGCAGGACCCCAGTGGGAGTGTGCAGGTCGTCATAGGAAGTGTGCAGGACCCCAGTGGGACTGTGCAGGCCGTCATGGTAAGTGTGCAGGACCCCAGTGGGAGTGTGCAGGACGTCATAAAAAGCGTGCAGGACCCCAGTGGGAGTGTGCAGGTCGTCATAGGAAGTGTGCAGGACCCCAGTGGGACTGTGCAGGCCGTCATGGTAAGTGTGCAGGACCCCAGTGGGAGTGTGCAGGACGTCATTAAAAGCGTGCAGGACCCCAGTGGGAGTGTGCAGGTCGTCATAGGGAGTGTGCAGGACCCCAGTGGGACTGTGCAGGCCGTCATGGTAAGTGTGCAGGACCCCAGTGGGAGTGTGCAGGACGTCATAGAAAGTGTGCAGGACCCCAGTGGGAGTGTGCAGGTCGTCATAGGAAGTGTGCAGGACCCCAGTGGGACTGTGCAGGCCGTCATGGTAAGTGTGCAGGACCCCAGTGGGAGTGTGCAGGACGTCATAGAAAGTGTGCAGGACCCCAGTGGGAGTGTGCAGGACGTCATGGAAAACGTGCAGGAGTCCAGTGGGAATGTGCAGAACGTCGTAAAAAGCGTACAGGACTACAGTGGGAGTGTGCAGGACTTCGTAGAAAGTGTGCAGGACCCCAGTGGGAGTGTGCAGGTCGTCATAGGAAGTGTGCAGGACCCCAGTGGGACTGTGCAGGCCGTCATGGTAAGTGTGCAGGACCCCAGTGGGAGTGTGCAGGACGTCATAAAAAGCGTGCAGGACCCCAGTGGGAGTGTGCAGGTCGTCATAGGAAGTGTGCAGGACCCCAGTGGGACTGTGCAGGCCGTCATGGTAAGTGTGCAGGACCCCAGTGGGAGTGTGCAGGACGTCATTAAAAGCGTGCAGGACCCCAGTGGGAGTGTGCAGGTCGTCATAGGAAGTGTGCAAGACCCCAGTGGGACTGTGCAGGCCGTCATGGTAAGTGTGCAGGACCCTAGTGGGAGTGTGCAGGACGTCATAGAAAGTGTGCAGGACCCCAGTGGGAGTGTGCAGGACGTCATGGAAAACGTGCAGGAGTCCAGTGGGAATGTGCAGAACGTCGTAAAAAGCGTACAGGACTACAGTGGGAGTGTGCAGGACTTCGTAGAAAGTGTGCAGGACCCCAGTGGGAGTGTGCAGGTCGTTATAGGAAGTGTGCAGAACCCCAGTGGGACTGTGCAGGCCGTCATGGTAAGTGTGCAGGACCCCAGTGAGAGTGTGCAGGACGTCATAAAAAGCGTGCAGGATCCTGTGGGAGTGTGCAGGTCGTTATAGGAAGTGTGCAGGACCCCAGTGGGACTGTGCAGGCCGTCATGGTAAGTGTGCAGGACCCCAGTGGGAGTGTGAAGGACCCCAGTGGGAGTGTGCAGGACGTCATGGAAAACGTGCAGGAGTCCAGTGGGAATGTGCAGAACGTCGTAAAAAGCGTACAGGACTACAGTGGGAGTGTGCAGGACTTCGTAGAAAGTGTGCAGGTCCCCAGTGGGAGTGTGCAGGTCGTTATAGGAAATGTGCAGGACCCCAGTGGGACTGTGCAGGCCGTGATGGTAAGCGTGCAGGACTACAGTGGGAGTGTGCAGGACGTCATAGAAAGTGTGCAGGACCCCATTGGGAGTGTGCAGAACGTCACAAAAAGTGTGCAGGACGTCATAGAAAATGTGCAGAACCCAAATGGGAGTGTGCAGGACGTCACAGAAGGTGTGCAGGACCCCAGTGGGAGTGTGCAGGACCAAAATGGAAGTGCGCATAACGTCATAGAAAGTGTGCAGGACCCAAATGGGAGTGTGCAGGACGTCACAGAAAGTGTGCAGGACCCCAGTGGGAGTGTGCAGGACCCAAATGGAAGTGCGAAGAACATCATAGAAAGTGTGCAGGACCCCAGTTGGAGTGGGGAGGACCCAAATGGGAGTGTGTAGAACGTCGGAGGAAGTGTGCAGAACCCCAGTGGGAGTGTGCAGGACCCAAATGGGAGTGTGCAGAACGTCGGAGGAAGTGTGCAGGACCCCAGTGGGAGTGTGCAGGATCCAAATGGATTTGTGCAAAACTTCATGGAAAGTGTGCAGGACCCCAGTGGGAGTGTCCAAAACGTCGTAGAAAGTGCGCAGCATCCCAGTGGGAGTATGCGGGACCCAAATGGGAGTGTGCAGAACGTTAGAGAAAATGTGCAGGATCCCAGAGGGAGTGTGCATGACCCAAATGGGAGTGTGCAGAATGTCATAGAAAGTGTGCAGAACGTCGGAGGAAGTGTGCAGGATCCCAGTGAGAGTGTGCAGGACCCAAATGGTAGTGTGCAGGACGTCATACGAAGTCTGCAGGACTCCAGTGGGAGTGTGCATGACCCAAATGGGAGTGAGCAGAATGTCATAGAAAAAGTGCAGAACGTCAGAGAAAATGTGCAGGATCACAGTGGGAGTTTGCATGACCCAAATGGGAGTGTGCAGAATGTCATAGAAAGTGTGCATAACGTCGGAAGAAGTGTGCAGGACCCCAGCGGGAGTGTGCAGGACCCGAATGGAGGCGTGCAGGACATCATAGAAAGTGCGCAGGTTCCCAGTGAGAATGTGCAGGACGTCATGGAATGGGTGCAGTACCCCAGTAGGTGCGTGCAGGACGTCGTGAAATGTGTTAAGGACCCAGGTGGGAATGTGCAGGACGTCATAGTGAGTTAGCAGGGCCGCAGTGGAAAAGTGCAGGACGTAATGAAGAAAGTAGAATTGAATCAGCGAGATTTTCTCAATTTTTATGCGAAATCTTAGCCTTTGTGTAGCGAAGAAAACAGATAGGAAATCATGTATCTTGAGAAAAGTGCAACGCGTTTTGAGGAGTACGCGAAACTCTGGAGACACTTCCTCGCCAGTCTGACGAAACAATCAGCAGCTCCACTTCCGCATCATCTCTGTTTGTCACTCAATACAACCGCTCAGTCATTTTGATTCACTAACTTTGTCCCCTTTAAACCAGTTTTATATATGTTGAACGTCTGAGCTTATCAAAATCTGCTTCACAAAAACGTAAACATCAACGGACATATTTCATTAATTGAGAACAAAGGCATGGTGTTGGTCAACAAGGGAAACCACATCTAAAATGCGAGTGCTTTTTTCTCAACATGACAGGGATTGTAGAGCGAGAATAATAGCTTGCGTACATTACAGAAGGAAGGGGTCGTAAATAAGAGGCCGGTAACAACCGACGATCTACCGCTGGCTTCTTATGTTTTGCTTTTTTTATGCCACGTTTTTTATACCCTACGCCCTGCTATAAATGTCCGGCAGCCAGTTTTGCTCAGGAGAGTCCATACGGACAGCAACTTTCGGATATACGGAAGGCAGTCAACACCGTTTTGTCAGAAAAATCTGCCTCAGGAAGCTAGCGGACGTGAAAATTTTTTTGAGCGAAAACTTCGCTAGGTCTCGCTAGTACTTACTATTTAGACAAAGATAAAAAATTCTTTGAGCTCAAAATACTAATGAGGATCTCCTAGCTGCTAATATCAATTGAAAATCAAGAAGCCGGACGCACAGACAACGTGCAAGCCATATCGGCGTTGCTGTGTCAATCAACTGTAACGAAGGATTTTCATAGTTTCCGAACTCGAGAAGGTGTGGTGAAGGGAGAGAGTCTCGGGAGGCGATGTGCGACCGACTCTCTTTTCTACAGAAACATCCTAAGGATCTCGCGTAGCAATCCAAGGTTCACTTCAACGGCTATTCTGCAAGTGTCACTCACTCCAAACGAAATCCTGCACTTTACGCGGACAATAAAACGTCGCCTAGTACCTGCTGGACTTCATGGAAGGCCTCCCGTCAATAAACCACTCATATCGGAAACGAATAGGAAAGCACACGAGGAATGGACCAAGGCGCACCTAAAGTGGAGTAGGGAACAGTGGAGCGACGTGCTGTGGAGTGACGAAAGCAAGTAACTGCTGTTTGGAACAGATGAAATATAGTGGACTCGCCGTCTTGAGGGCAAACGATTCGAGATTAGGTTCCAGTGTCCTACTGTGCAGCATGGCTGCGGTTCGTGCATGGTTTGGGGATGCTTCTTGGCAAACAGCATGGACCCTCTTGTACGAATCGTCTGATTGATGAACGCAAAGGAGTACATGGAGATTTCAGGAGAAGTGATGCTCTCATTTGCTAACCAGTGGGTTTGTTTACCAGGATGACAATGATCTTGAGCATCGCTCGAAGGCTGTTTAGAGTTAGTGTGACCGCCGCCGAGTAATACACATGGAGTGGCCAAGCCAGTCTCCAGAGCTCAGTCCGATCGAGAACATGCGGGAAAAGCTGGCGCGTCGTTTTAGTCCGAAAAAAGCTCACAACTCCGACGAAAAATACCTTCAGTGGAGGCTGAATAGTGCAGTATTCTAAAGTTTACCATGGACTCACTCATGATATCCATGCCACGAAGATGTCAAGCTGTAATCATCCCTCGCATGTCGTCCTGAGCGGTCGCTGTACTTCGCTCTCTCATCATCGATTATCGACGACAGAAATTTTCTGGGATTTTCACCTAATTCAACCTTCGTCCACAAGTATTTCTGGCAAGGTCGACCCCTTTCAACGACTTTTCACCTCTACTGGAATATTCTGATTCTGTAGCCTTCTGTGTTATCGTCTTCGTGGAGTATCATCTGAATGCGCCGGGCCCTAGTGACGAGGGTTCAAATCATCGTTCCTGTAATCGTCACTATTAACGGTATAAAACTTGTTATTGTCGACGCTTTCTTCCTTCGTGCTCGATTATGATGTCTCCGTCTCGTTCCTCGTCTCTTCCAGCGAAGCGCACCAGAGTCGAGATCTCTTCTCCGAAATCATCACCTACGGCCTACGATCGATTACACGGCATGGCAGGACAGATGCCCGACTACATGAAGATCATAGTGGAATGACTGTTGGAAAATCACAAGAAATGGCTGAAGCGAATCGGAAATTTTGTGAAGTTCTCGAGGAAAAAAGGAAATTGAGGGAGGAAAATTTGTAATTGATTCAGAGAATTGATTCTCTTCTCTCATATAATTCTGTAAGGTCATCTGTTCCTATGCCTGAAGTTGCCACTGTAGATTCTCGCCCTATTGATGACCCCGATACGCCACGTTCTATTGTTATTGCCGGCGTGCCGGAATGTAATTCTCCGAATTATTGCGAACGACTAGGTCACGATGTGTGTTTTGTGAACAATATTTTATCCTTTCTAGATAATGAGTGCTTTTCTACCTCTGTATATCGAATGGGACGTCCTTCTCTCAAACCTCGTTTGTTGAAAGTTGTTTTGCCGACCAGTAGATTTCAGAAAATCGCTGTAAGCCGTGCTCCACGTCTCAAATCCTACACTCAGAGAGGGATCTTTCTGCGGGAGTCCCTCCCTAAACAGGAACGGGATAGGAGGCGTGAAGAACGTTTATCGAATCTCAACCGCCAAAATATACCTTCTTCAGCTCTCGCTTCTACCACTGCTGATCAACCTCATGACATTTCGACTAGGTCTCAGGGAAACGAATGTGCTCTCTAAGGTTATCTGGTGAACCCCTCAAGTGTTTGCTCTCAAATGCTCGATCCCTGGTCAAAAATGCAGAATTTTTCGCGTTAACTCTTATTCGGGAAAATTATGATCTGGCATTCATAACTGAGTCGTGGCTGACCCCAATAGTCGATGTCGCACCTATATTGGGTATCGCTAGTGATCAATACTGTTCCGTACGTTGTGATAGGATGCATACAAAGGGAGGCGGTGTTGTCCTGTTTTATGAAAATTCTCTAACGATACATACGGTTTTCCAGGAGACAGTGAAAGATTCCTATGAAATACTTATCAATGATGTTTTCTTGCAGAATAGTTCGATTAGATGCATACTTATCTATCGCGCTCCCAATTGTAGTGCTTCCTTCTCAAGCCAGCTGAGAAAAGCTATTAGTGACCACTCTTCTTGCAGCAGCCCTAGTATTGTGCTGGGAGATTTTAATTTAGCTGATTTATACTGGGACACGGATATAACATCCTGCGAAATATCTCATTGTTCTCAGGAATTCATGGATTTGTGCTCTTCACACTGCCTGAAACAACTCGTTGAAAAGCCAACAAGGGACCGCTCTTTCCTAGATCTTGTCTTGAGTAATTCTTCGGAAATGGTGAGAAATGTCTCAGTTTGCGCTCCTCTGGGCAGTAGCGATCATGCTTGTGTAAATTTTAGTTTGGATACGGGTACGATAAAACCGGAAATCTGTAGGAAAAAAGACTTCAGTGCTGCAGACTACACTGCTATTGAGAAATATTTGTCTAGTATTGATTGGATTGGGTCTTTCAATACGGTCTCAACGGTCAATGATATGTATGAGATGTTTCTTTGTATACTTCACCATACGATTGATGAGTTTGTACCTTTGCGCATTGTTACGGGTAAACAATTAAAACTCCCAGAGTACCTTGAAAGAATGATGCGTAAACGGGACAGGTTATGGGATGAAGCTGTTAAAAATGACTGTGAGAGGCAATGGGAAGCGTGCAAGTCGTTCAATGCCCGTGTTAATAAGGCCATGTACAAGCATAATTCCTATATTGAGAAGAAATCAGTAGAATCCAAGGAAATGTCTAGACTTTTTGCACTTGTTAGTTCTCGCATCAAAAAGCGCAGCCAGGTCCCCTGTCTTCTACTTGAAGATGGAACATTGGTTCGCAAAGGCGAGGAAAAAGCTGACATTCTTGCTTTACAATTCCAAAAATCGTTTAATTGCTCACAGGCATGTGACGTGGAGGCTTCCAACTTATCCCAAGTTATGTTTCCGGTCATGCCTCATGGAATATGATTCTACAAAGGAAAAATTATTGAGTTGCTTTCGAAATGGCCAAAGTCTTTCTTAATCACTCCTGACTTCATTCCGCTTCATTTTATTAAAAAAGTATCTTATCTGATTGCTTATCCGTTGGAGTTCATTTTCAATCTTTCCTATATGAGAGCAGAGGTGCCATTTCGTTGGAAACATTCTTTTATTACTCCAGTTCCCAAAAAGGCTCCCTTCAATCTTCCTCAGAACTATCGCCCAATAAGTATAACTTCAATATTCGGTAGGACTTTTGAGAAAATTGTTAAAGAGTATCTTGTAAATCATATCGAGGAGCACAATATTATTCCTTGTTCGCAGCATGGTTTTTGGAAAGGAAGATCTACGGAAACAGCTTTATTGGAATCATTGAATGACTGGACACAAGCTGTTGATATTGGCAAACAAGTTCATGTAATATATTTTGATTTCGCTAAAGCATTCGATAAGGTGCCGCATGGTAAGTTACTAGATAGGCTAGGATGTGTTGGAATCCACCCTAGGGTTGTCAAATGGATGCAAAGTTTTCTGACAAACCGCACGTACCAGGTCAGGGTGGGGAAGGATTACTCGGAAATCTACCCAGTATTCAGTGGCGTCCCACAAGGTGGGGTTCTATCCCCATTGTTGTTTCTGCTTTACACTTTCGAACTCCCTTCCATCATCTCATCGTTGAGCGTCAAGTGTTTGATGTATGCTGACGACGTCAAAATCTACAAAGTGATCGGTAATAGTGAAGACAAGGAAGCTCTACAATGTGCAGTAGATGAAGATAAGCTTTGGTCTATCAACCAGAGTTTACCGCTTGCTCCCAAAAAATCGCATGTTCTCTCCATCGGGTCCGGTTCTGTGGAAGCTTCATATAGCTTAAATAACATTACCTTGGAGGGTGTACAACAAGTACGAGATTTAGGCTTTATTATCACTGATAAACAAAGTAACCGCTCACATTACAGGGCCATAATCTCCAAGGCAATGCATAGGACCTATAACCTTTTCAAAGCGCTTAGGACAAAAAACCCGCAAATCCTTATTAGAGCATACAAATCGTACGTTAGACCGCTTGTTGAAAATGGTACCACGGTGTTTAATCCTTATTCAAAAAAAGACATAGCTGCTTTGGAGAGTGTGCAGAATAATTTCACAAGGAAACTTGCACTACGTTGCAGTGGTCTAGATTACCGTTTTATTCCCAATGGTTTGGTAAGGCGGCAAGTTTTCGGGTTACGCACCCTTGAAAGTAGGAGGAAACGAAATGATCTCGTTATGTCATACAAAATACTCACTGGCAAAGTCTCACCCCGATCATCTGATTTTTTCACATTTGCAATTTCACGCGCAAGAGGAAACTCTCAAAAGCTCAGACCAAAAACATCCCGGACACAAGCCAGGTTAAAATTTTTCTGTAATCGAGTAGTTCCGAACCTAAATTTGTTGATTAACAGAGGCGCACTATGCCTGAATCTCAACCCCTTCAAAAATTTAATTCACCACGTAATCTGCTCTTAATCGTCTTAAAGATCCCGATGTTTTATAGTATGACTTTTTTTCCTGATTTCTAGTTTTATCCTCTCTTACCCGTACTTGTTATGTTACATCCGTTTTTTTTTGTTTTAGCGTTCAAGAGCGCTTCCGGCGCCTTTCTTTGATGGAGTTATTGTTTTGTTCTGTTTTTCGTACGCACGTGCACAATGTGCGCGTTCATAAATAAATAATCAGGCTACGGCGCGAGGTGCGATACAACCCAACATTGGCCCTAACCCCCCACCCAAGAGTCAAGCGATTTGCTCAGCCCCCCACCCCCACCCCCTGGGAAAAAGTGATGGCGCCGGCCGGGGGGGGGGGATGGGGGGGGTGGAGGTCCTCACTTCGTATATTTTTTTTACAGTGAACGAATTTTTAGACCAAGACTACATTGATGCATCGATTGTATCAATTAATCCTAACAACGCAATAAATATATGTTTTCCACGAAAGCGGACGAAAACAACTCTCCTGCGACAATGACACCAAATGTTTGTTCAATGGCTGAACATTGATTAATGCCCTGAGGGCACATAGGTGCTAATTCGGGCATGAAAACCACGTATAGTAATTGGCTATCCGGATGTGGAAATGCACCCAAAGTTTTATGATGCAGCTACAAGGCGAACAGCGCTACATAGGGTGGGGTTCATGAAAAGCTCGAAAGCTGTGAAATAATTACACGAATATTTAACGAAATTTGAATTAGGGAGTTTCGCGTTGTTACAACGTGCGGAAAACCTAGTCAGGGACTCAAGTATATGATTTCATTCTTTTAATCGGTTAGAAACGGTCTTTTAGGACCCATTTTTAGGTGTGATACAACCGATTGTATTACACCTAAAAATGGGTCTTTAAAGACCATTTTTAAAGGGTTAAATGAATGAAATTAATTACTTGGGTCTGTGGCTAGGTTCTCACCACGTTGTAGCTACGCGAAACTCCCAAATTCAAATTTCGTTAAATACTTGTAGATATTTCACAGCTATCGATTTTTTCATGGACCCCACCACCCTATGTAGCGCTGTTCGGCTTGAAGGTGCGTACATGAAATTTTGAGTGCATTTTCAAAACCGGATAGCCAATTATTACTCCTGGTATTCTTGCCCGAAACCGCACCTATGTGCCCTCAGAGCATAAAAATCCTATGCTTCAGGCGATATCGCATCTTGGACACGAGTAAATTTCGTGGAGTAAATTGCAAGAGATGTAACAGTGAACAACGTTCTTCTCAAACAGTCAACAATCCATTATTTCTCAGAATAGCGAAATTTTTTACCTTTAGCGGGGACGAACCTGTAGATTCTAAATCGCCTAAAAATGCATATTAGATTACGAATTTACTCATCTGTGTCAATTCGTCGACAGAATAGTCCGCTTGTAATGACCTCGATGATGGCGAATACTCAACATCTGTCCTGCTGACATATCCAGGAGCCCTTTGGCGACACACTTTACCTGGCCACGACTCCTCCATGTCAGAAACATTAACGATTTACATGCTACTGTCGTCTATTGCCTTAAATGCTTCATAACCAGTGAATTGTAAGCTCTTCTTTTGTGTTCCTGCCTTATTTTTTCATCTCCACTTTATATCTTGCCTAATTTGTTTTTCGCAGTTGTTTCTCTTTATTCAGTTTCTTTTTTGATCTCCTGTCTCATTTTGCTCTCTCAGTATGATCTTCAGTTTTGTTTTGACCGCTTATTCTGATCTCATTTTGCGGTCATTTTTTATACTAACGGTATGGCTCTCAACCTCCCCCCCCGCCCTGATAGAAGTCCATTATGGTTCTTGGTTGACCAAAGATCCGACCCCCCATCCCACCGGATGTCGACGGATCCGACCCCCCCTCTGTGATACATCACACCTAACGCCGAACCCTGGCTGTAATCGACGCAAAAGACTATGCAGCAAAATACTAATCAGGTTATTATCAAATGCAACTGTATGATCTCGTTCGAAAGCTTAGGAGACTTATATTAAGAAAGTTTTGTGCAGCTGCGAATGCGTGCTATTTCGGTTTTTTCGCTAAAAGAAATGTGATTTTCTCTCTTCTGAGAAATTTAGCTCTAGTTTGCCTTCTCCGGCTACTTTTACCCGTTTCTCTATTCTATTAGCGTTTGGTGGAGAATCATTCAGTTTCAGCAAAGTTATCCGTGAAAAACCAAAACGTGATATCTTTTTGTCCAGTACCGGATAACACCTGCCAAGTGTTAGCTCTCAATTCTTACAAACAAGCAAGATATAGTCAGATGCCACTCTAGCGCGCCCTCAGCAAGCCATCCCAGCCAGGACCCCAGACGACCTCTCGAGAACAGCTACAACATGAGCGAAGGTTTTTCATCAATAGCCCTGTTCTTGCCTCCATTTTCAGCCTCTC